>ML685793.1:11806785-11987636 GCA_007922175.1 Pelusios castaneus
GGGGGGGGGGGCTGGATGTTGTCCTGTACCGGGGTGGAGGGTGGCCTTCAAAGAAATGCTTTGAGGGACTGCGGTGTGTGGGAGGCATACACGGCTGAACTGTCTGGAGTGGAGCCCGGACATTTATCGCCTGGGACTGCAAAGCTATCATGTTCTTTAGCAGTTCTGTTTGCTCCTTCATGACGCTTATCAGTTCGTCCCTGTGTTTCTGCCTCCTCTGCTGGGATTCCTCTCTCCAGGCTCTATTCTCCCTTGCGGATTCTTGTGTTGCTTTCAGCAGGTCGTTAAACATATCCTCCCTGTTTCTTCGAGAACGCCGCCTAATGTTTCTCATTCGGTCAGCTGGGGTAGACACCGGCCTTGTGAAGCTCAATTCTAATACAAAAATAACAATATAGACATTGTTAACACATAGCATAGATAGCCAATGTAACCTTCCAGTAGCACATTCCACTGGAAGGTACAGGGCGGTCAACACACTACGCTGCGCTGAAGCAGACAAGGTACATTCTAATAGACGGCTTACCGGGGGCTAAGAATCGGAAGAGGGCACACAGATGGAACCCAATATCCCTCTCCTCAGAGTGCCCCTTCCATCTAGAATACATCTCCTACATGCCGCCGGTAGCAGGCCGGGACCGTATGCTGCTGCACTGTGTGCTGCCATGGTTCCCAGGGCTGTGCTTTGCAGCTGGAGAGGCAGAGTGTCCGTCTTTGGGAGCGCAGACACAAACGCTCTCCCATCTAACCTGAGTATTAGGCTCTGGAGGTACATCGAGGAAACCTTTTCTGACCTAAATGCAGATGATTATTTTACAATCACTGCTTGTATTGATGCCCTGCTAATGAATGCAGAGTAAATAGCGTGCACAGCGGGGACCCGCAAGCACCCCCACCCCAGACAATGATATTTTAGCAGGAGCAGAGCTGAATGAAGGAGAAACTTACCTGAACCCCCCTCTGCCGCCTCAGAGAACAAGCTGCAGTTCAAGCCTTGGGTGGACGTCTCAGCGGGGCTGCTGAAGAGCTCCTGGCTACACGCGGTTGCGCTTTCCTCCGTGTCATCCTCCATCTCCTCCTCCTCCTCCTCCTCAACAACGTCCTCATCCTGCTCGGCTCTGGCAATCACCGGACGAGGAGGGGCTGAAGTGTCCACGGGACTTTTGGCAGTGGTTGTGGGGTCCCCGCTGAGGATGGCTTCTATTTCCTTATAGTACCTGCATGTTGCAGGCGCTGATCCAGAACGGCGGTTTCCCTCCTTCGCTCGGTGATAGGTAATTCTGAGCTCCTTCACCTTTGATCTACACTGCACTGTGTCTCTATCATGCCCTCTCTCTGACATGGCCCGAGAAATTATGCCAAATGTGTCATAATTCCTCCTGCTGCCGCGTAGCTGCGCCTGCACGGCGGACTCTCCCCAGATGCTGATCAGGTCCAGTACCTCTGCCGTGCTCCAAAGGGGTGCGCGTCTTCCACGGCGGGCCGCCATTGCTACTGATGATCGGAGCACAAACACACTCCACGAGGAAGAGAGCAGGAAGTGAAACAGACTTGAAATTTGAAAATCCCGGGAATAAGTTCGGTGCAGGGCGGGGACAGTTTCGTCACGGCCACAGAGCGGGTGGGGGGGGAGACCAGAGAGGACGACTTGGGAATGCTGGGACAGTTCCGGACTCCAGTCAATGCGCGGTAAGCGTACACACGAGCTCAAACGCGCAACATATGATCCGCAACAGCTGTTACCACTCTCGTCGGAGTGGTTGTTGGATTGCGCGACAACAAGGCACTTAACGCGCAAGAGCCCTGTTGCACGTGTGTACGCCGTTGTTGCTATCGCGCGGTAATGAGCTTTAATGTGCGATAATCTGATCGTGTGTACAAGGCCTAAGAAAAGCTATCTTTAATTAAACATTTTTACAAATCATTTTACAATTCATGGTGAGAAGTGACATGGCTAAATCACCCTGGCTAGGGTGATTTAGTGGGAGTGGTCCTGCTTTTTAGCAGGGGGTTGGACTTGATGACCTCGTGAAGCCCCTTCCATCCCTCTTATTCTATGGTGATCTTGAGAACTTAAAAGAAGACATCACTATTTGGTGCTGCATAACAACAACCTGTAAATAAGCAGGCAAGTTAGTTTTGTAATCTCTCTCTTTCCAGAGACTTGCTTGGTAAGAATCATATTTAAATAGGAAAAGTCTTTTATTGGCACTTTTGCTATACTATTAAAGCAGATGTTAAGAGGGGAGACACTTGCCTCTCGTTAGCAGCTAATCACAAAACTCTCATTCCCAATGCCAGAGAACCTTTTGTTTCCAGAATTTTAATCTCACATACTCTGAGAATAAGCCAAACTAGCCCCTATTCCACATGTGTTCTGAAACACATTGAAATGTCACATATCATACTATTAAAATGTAGCTCTTTTAACAAGGATTGCAAACTGTGTGGAAGATAGCATTCAAAGTGAATTTCCAATCCAATCTTTAGGGAAATTACTTCAGCTGCTTCTGTACATGCATCTCCGTTAGATTTTTCTGCAGCCACTGTTTTAGGCAGTGTTGTTGTGGTGGTGTTTCTGCCAGGCTATTAGAGAGAGAAGCTGGGTGAGGTAAAATCTTTTATGGGGCTAACCTCTGTCGGGTGAAAGAGACAAGCTTTCTTACACTCAGTTCTTCTTCATATCTGGGAAATATAGAGTATCATAGCTAAATATAAGGTGGAACAGACTGTTTAGCAAATGTAGTTAACACATATTTCAAGGAGCCATGCAAGTTGAAGAGGCCTGTTAACACCCCTCCAGTGATAGGAGAAAAAGGAAAGTACGGTGGGAGGGTAAAGGCAGTTTGGTTTGTGGATAGAGGGTTGTTAATGGATTACAGATTGTTGAATAAGCCATAAATCTCTATTTAGGTCTCTATTCAATCCATGATCTGTAGGGTCTAGCAAAATTACAAATTTAAGCTGCTAGGCTCATTTTTTGAAGATGCTGTGTAGGTTTCATTGAGGGTGAGAACTGAGAGCCCTGTGTACCTGGTTACTGGGCAGCAGAGGTCAAATTGCTGACCAGGGTGGTCAGGGGGATGTGCACTGTGGGACACCTTCTGGAGGCCATTTATGGTGACATAAACAAGCACAGTGTCTACACTGACACTGTGTTAATCTAACTGTTGCAAAAAGCTCTATGCCTCTTGTTGAGGGGGCTTTTTGTCCCTGTAGCCGGAGAGTTAAATCAGTGGGAGAAGCATTAAAGTGTGTGAAAGAAAGCAAGCGCTGTAGCCACATTTGGAGTTAATCTTCCATTTAGTGCTAAAATTACATTAGTGGTTTAATGTTAAATAGAGTTCATGTATATATTGTACTCTTGTGAAACACTAATTAAACAAAATTTAGAGTATCCTGAATATTTCTATAGATTTTAAAAGCTGTGTTTTTAAGCAAATATTCTTCTATCACTTAGAATAATCTGAATGTTCTGAAAGCATTTAAATAATAATGACAGTATAATTTGAGTACTGATTTAAATTACAAAGATATCATCACTATTTCTGCTATGCTTGGTGGATAATTTTATGTTATGTCTACATTTTAGAAGTAACTAAGCAAAACAACTTACTATTTTAAAAGATTATTATAATTTTAAACAATAAATTCTAATGTGATTTTTAATTTAAAGCATTGTATCACTCCTTTGCAAAGTAAGATGGAACTGATTTCTATACAGGTTTTGGTCTAAACCAATGGTTCTTAGCCTTTTCCTTTATGTGGACCACTACATCGTCATCGAAAGATGTTGCAGATCACGTTCTAACTGCCAAATGTGCAAATGTGTCAGTTCACATTATCGTCATGCAAAAGTGCCACTATTTATATTCAGAGAATGTTATATTACACAGGGATGTTTGTGAAGCAAATTACATTATTATTCATAATGTAACATTGAATATGATACATAAGAGATACATGGGTTTATTATTATTACATATCCTTTTTCCTCCAATGGACCACCTTCAGTACCTTTGCAGACCACCAGTGGCCCACAGGTTGGGAACCATTGATCTAATCCAAAAGCTTACATTTCACAGATAACATCTTCACCAATGATGAGGAGCACAAAAATTTGTATAGTAGCTGAATAGATGTCATGTGCTGAAGACAAATGTACGAGGATGTAAACTGGTGGAGAGACCAAGAAGGGTATATCTTCAGGGAAAAGGGTCATGGTTTGGACATGGCCAAGTAGGACACATTCAGAGCTGCTGCAAGAAAAGACATAACAAAGGATAGCCTAACTTAGGTCTTGTCTACGAACACAGTTTGTACATGGATTTAAATAAATCAGTTTAGGTACATTGGTACACAGAATATGTTTAGACCAGCCCTTAAAATCAAGTCTCTCTGCTTTCAGGGAGAGTGAAGAGCTGCAAATCATACATTTGTGACAGCAATCACATTCTGCCATTTAGCTATAACAAAACCTTACAGGCATTTATCAAAGGTGAATGATGCTGGATGGGCTAACCGGAGTCTTAAAACAAAAGAGGACCAGACTTGTTCTGAGCAGGTTTTGTGTTACAGTGGTTAAAATGTGGGCATCCACCTGGAGTCCTTATTGTCTACACTTAGCATTCCCTTCACTGCTGACACTTGGGGTATGTCTACATGTGCAATGCTTCAGTGACATAGCTGCACCATTGTAGTGCATCTGGCATAAAATCCCCACCTCCGCAGCAACATAAGCTATGTCAGCGATCGCTCTCCTGCTGACATAGTACTGTGCACATGAACACTTATATCAGTGTAATTTATGTTGCTCCAGGGATGGGATATTCCCATCCTATCATGACATAAGTTTTGCCGATATAGGCGGTAGTGTAGTGATAGCCTTGGAGTTGCACTGATATTAACATTGGTGGAATTTCTTTTCAGAAATTAGGCTAATATAGGCCTGGTCTACACGACAATGTTAGGTCAACCTAAGACAGCTTACGTCAACCTAATGATGTCATTGTGTACACTACTGCCTTGTGTCCGCCAATGTAGGTGCCCTACTACACCAACATCATAACTCCACTTCCATGAGAGGCATAGTACTTATGTCGGTGTAATTAGGGCACCACAGAGTCTGTGTAGACACAGCATTACTTAGATCCACTGTTGGCTGTCATTCTTGTCAATTTCACAGCTCCTCTACAGCAGCAGGCTCATTGCTGGAGCCCTGAAATGGACAAGAAAGGCTCCCTGCTATGAAACTGAGGCCAGGCCCAGGCCTACAGCAGGGCCCCCTCCACCAATAGTCAGTTGGTATCCGGCTCACAGACGGAGCCTCTGTCTCCCACCTGAGTGACAACCCCAGCCTCAGCTGTGAGCCACAATTTCACAGCACCCTTTCTTGGCAATTTCACAGTGTCAGTTGTCAGCCCCTCCCTCTGAGCCTGGGGCAGCATGAAATTGACAAGAAAGGCTGGTTAGCTCCATGCTGTGGACTCCAGCTGGGGCTCACAGCTCAGGCCCTGGGCCCTGCTACTGCCAAAATGTGGCCCTGGCCGAGTGTAGAAAGAGGTAGAGTAAGTGAGAGAGGGAATGAGAGGGCAAGAGACAACCCTCATATGTTTAAGCTCTGGCAATTGTTCATTCAGTGCTGTGGTAGGGTTAAAAGCAGCCTGTGCCACTATGGAAGAAGCAGCCAATTAGAGGGAGGCTATGCAGAGCAGCCAGTCAGGGCCTAGCAAGCTCACATAAAAGGGAGCTGCAAGGCAAAAGCACCTCAGTGGCTGCTAAATGTTTGAAGAGTGTGGCCTGTCTCTCTCTGAGCATATAGGATACCTTGGACAGGGCATCTGCTAGCAGGGAGTGGGGAAACAAGAGGGTGCTCCTGGCTGGCTGCTTAGGCCCTTCAGATTCAAGGCCCTTAAAAGAGGGTAAAGAAGGTGCTGGGGCTGTGGAGAAGTAGCCCAGGGAACAGAAGCAGCAGAGACAGAAGTTAAAGGAGTGCAGCAAAAGGCTGCTATCCAAAGGAGGTCTTGGGCTGAGATGCAGAGTAGAGGGCAGGCCTGTGTCCCCTGCACTCAGCAGGAGGGAAGTGGAATGATTGGACTTAGCTATCTATCCACACATGGAATGGAGGAAACATGGATGATATGAAAAGGAGGCTGCAATTCCTGGACTGAGGTGCATTTGCAAGTGGAAATGAGGGTGAGAGAGGCAGCAGAAGAGGGTGTGTTGGCTGAGAGAGCCAATTCCCAAGATGGCCAGCAGGAGGCATTGCTAGGGTGAGTCCTCTGTCACCCTTAGAGGAGAATGTGAGCATTTGGTTGCCCCTAAGGCAAGGGGCAGTGAAGGAGGTTGTCTCTTTGACAACTGCTCCTGATAGAAGGGCAGTGAGGAAGGGCTATAGAAGAGACACTTGAAGCAAAGAGACAGTGGAGATGCCCTGTCTAGAGTCCTTTTTGGTGAAAGGCAGATGTACCTTCCCAGGCTGGCCTTCCCACTGAAGGAGGCTGATGAGCAACCAAAGGGGGATCCAAGCTCCAATGAGGCAAATGCTGGAGAATCAGCAGTGATAGTGGCAGGCATAAAGATACCTTCTGGAATACCTGAGGAGTAAGCTGAAGAGCAGCAGTATTTGCTCAAGATCATCCAGATGGTAAGTAGGGGCAAGAGAGGCTGGGGCAAGAAGTAAGGTCTGAGGATCAGGATGCTGGAAGCCAAGAGGTGAAATGAGAAATTTTGACTTGGATGTGAAAGACCATGTAAGCTAGTACCACTCTCCCACCTTAATCAGTCCCTGCTTAAGCCTAATTTTTAAGATAAATTTCTCAAAGGATTTGGTCTTATGTTGGTTGAAGTGTAAAACTAATTGGTTATATTGGAGAACAGACAATTTGCTGTCCAATAATATGACAAAATGATTACTGAAAAAATTACTGCACTTCTTCTGAATATATAAGAAGTATTTTGGGTCTGACACAACACAAAAAAAGCCAGAAAATTTGCATCTAAAGTTAAAAATGTGGACTGAAACATCAGTCTTAATTTAAGCCGTTTTAAAAATGGACTGAAGTAGTATTGATATAAGGTCGGAAAGTGGTATTTTAGCTGTAGTATTTTTTTAATTTTTACACTAGTATTTTAAAAATGAAATACTTTACACCAGTGTCATAATATGCTTAGTTATTCTTTACACATGAACATTGTAATCACTTATAACAAAAAAAATGGCAGAGTAATAAAGTTATTCATTATTGCAAATTACCCATTAACAGGCTGTATGACAAATCTTTTATTTAACACATTGTTTCATATCATATCTTTCATACCAGGCTACCACAAAATGCTTTTTATATTTAACTAAATATTATACAGTTAAATAATAGATGTATTTACAAAATTAACTAAGTTTTATACCACACATAGGCTATGGATGGCTGTATTGCACAACAGCTTAAGTGAGTTTTAAAAAACCAATTATCTACTTTTTTTATTTGGTTTGTTTTCATCTGAGAATTGCTAATCTGAACATTTGCTTAGTGATATGGTACATGGTTGACTTTAGATGACCTATATGGTTATATTTCTTGGATAAAATGCACATTCATACGAATGTTCAAATGCGTGTGTGTGTGTGTGTGTGTGTGTGTGTGTGTGTGTGTGTGTGTGTGTGTACATGCTTACACACATGCATAATGTAAAGTTTCTCATTTTTAAAAATGTCATATGGGTATGTATAGTATTTTTAAATAAAAAATGTACATCTTGTATTTCCATATATACAAACACATAATCAGGTATATATTGTATATACACTTATGAATGTATACTTCATTCAAGTGATAAGTGAAAATTAGTTCTTTTATCTGTCCATACAAAATAACTGTTTTTGAGAACCATAGCTGTATACAGGTTTGGCAGAATAAAATTTTGATATTTTTATAATTTTAAGCATCTTTTTGTTTTTATCAATTTATACTTTCACAATTGAAGGAAAGTATGGGTGGGCTCAGACAATTATTTAATAGTAGATGTTGAGATTAAAAAAGTTAAAGCTTTATAACAAGTTCTCAAGCAGCATTTTTCTTTCTTTGCCTATCTGTACATTTTGAGTATTATCGATGGGAATATTTTTTCATCTGTTTGAGTGTACAGTGAAATTGGTGTTTATTATCATTTACTGATAAAATTCTAATCATTCCAATGCTAGAGAGAGAGAGACTATAGTTTAGGTTTGCGATATAGAACTAAATGATTGTGGTTTGATAACATAACCAAAGGTATTCTAAATGCTTATTTTTGATACAAAAATAGTAGTAGTTGTCAGACAAAGAGTAGGGAAAAATACAACAATATAGGTAAATTGCTTTATTGGGCTAACTAAAAATCCAGTGTTATAAAGGCAAGATTTTGAGATTCTAGTGATCCAGAAAGACAGATTCAGGGTTGGTTGGAAGGATGTTGGTTTAGAATTTATAATTAACATTGTCAATAGAGAGATGACAGAAGAATAAAATGTCAGGTGCTACTATGAATTGGAGATTCCTAAATATCTCTCTGCATCACGATGACTGGAAGCTGTTTCAGTCAAAATAAAAAACAAGGGGGGACTAAAATAAAAGATAATGAGTACAATAGAAAGGAAACTAATTTGATTAGCTGGCAGAACAGTTTCTACATAGACAACTTTTAGCTTGCTAGAAAACTGTCTTTTAGAGTACATTTTGTTTTACGTTGAAGTGACTATTGTTCCTGGCTGGCATTAAAATTCCCTCTTAAAGTCAAAATGGTCACTTTAGAAACTGAGTGGTCTGTCTATCTCTTACTGGTTTATTTCTGCCGTTTCTAGAAATGTTTTTTTTTTTTTTAATCTTCTGTCCAGTTTCACTGATTGTTTATTTGTACTACAACAGCACTTAGGGTGCATCTACACTTACAAATTAAGTCGATTTAAGCTTGCTTAAATCGACTTAACTTAATCTGCATCTACACTACATTTTCCTTAAGTCGACTTAAGCAGCAGCTTTATAAAACGCACCCACCTGCCCACCCTGCTCCTATGCCCTGCCAGTGTCCCTGTCCTGCTCAGCCCCCATTGTACCCACATACAATGGGGCAAATGCTGAGCCCTCTGGCACTTGGTAAGGGGTGCCCCCACGCCACTGTGGACCAGTCCCAGGTCCACCTAGCCCCTAGAAGTCGACTTAGGTGTCCAGTGTGGATGCTCTAAGTCGATTTGGCAGGGTCCCCTTTAAGTCGACTTAATTTTTGAGTGTAGACATGCTAAATTGACTTACATTAACAAGTTTAGACTTAGCCTTAGACACTAGAGTCATCATACAGGGAAGAGTACAAACCTACAGAAAAATATAGCCCTGCTCAGAAGAGTTTACAACCTAGAGTCACACTCCTGCAAATGATAATGAGAGTAAGAACAGGTGTGACTGGTCAGAATACCAACTCAAGTCAGTGAGATCCTTCAGAGGTACAGCAATCTTCTCACCATATTCTATCAGTTGCAGGATTAGGGCCTAGATGTAACATGTTTATGTTGTTACCTGGTATCTTAAAGCACTGTGCAACCTTTACATACACAGGAATCAGTTCATGCACCACTAAAATATAGCTACCATGTTGCTGGAAATGCAAAAAAAGACCCCTGGATTTGGAATTACAGATATCTCATCCCCAAATTGGACAACATCAAGAACAAGAAAGATTATGGTAATATTTGCACCAGCAACCTGGATGAAGATTCAAAACAGGAGCAAGAGAGAGAGTTAAACATTGCCACTAAATCCATGAAGAGTCTCTTCAGGATCAAATTGTAGAGAATACTATCTTTTAAACAACTAAACAGTTGGGGAAGGGGGAGGGGGAGGGGGGAAATAATTCCACCTAGAATATACATGGGTGATGGTCTGTAAAGTATGGTCTGTAAATTGAATACCTTCCTTCCACAACCCAAAATCAAATGGAGAGAAACCCACTCTTCCCCCTCCCCCCCAACCAATTACTATGCAATGTGATACTGCCATAGAAGAGACTGGAGAACTAAATGTACCTATATTAAACTGATTTAAATACTTCTGTGGCTTCTGGTGTCACATTTAAGTGCCATACTCAGAACTATGCTGAGAATATCAGAAGAAACTCTAGCATGGAGATAGGGCCATTTCACAATTCAGTTCTTAAACGAAGGTTTTCTGCAGGAGGATGTCTTGCATCATACCATAAAGATGGCAAGACTCAGCCTAATCTCTGCTGGTAATAAATTCCAGAAGAGTATCCACTGAGAATGTCTTGCTGCTAGTTCCCTCAAATTTGAACTTGTGCTCCATCAGCCTCAGTATCCTGTTGAATACAAGATGTACACTGAAAAAAAACACTACTTAGGTCCTAATCTTCCATACATTCACATAATTAACTTTACAGATATGAATAGTGTCACTTGCCTCGTGTGTGGACAGTTATTCATCCACTGAAGGGTGTGCAGGATCAGAGTCTTGGTGAGTTTGAATGGTGCACTCACGGTCTTGAAATGGACCTGGTCTTAAAGAGGCAGTTTGTAGTTGTGTAGGATGTTAGTGTGATGAAATCCACTTAGCACCAATGCGCCTGCTTGTTGAATCTGATACAGTTTTCAAAGTGGTCTTCAGAGTCAGTTAAAGATGCAGTATATTCCAATAGTGATGAAAGCATGTATCATTGAGGCTGGGTCTGCATCCAATTAGTGAGGGCATGTTCTGCTAGACAACCCAAGGTGAGAAAATACTTTTACTTATATTTCACTAACTTAATTCTCATATAATTTAATTTTAATAATGAAACATTCATAAAAAACCATGGGAATCAATGGGATTCAACTGTAAAGGACTAATCAGATAATAGTCACTAACTACAAAGCTAGCTCATTTCACACTTCTGTTTTCTGGAACTGGAGCTTCTATTTACAGTGGCAGAAGTATATTATTTAAGGGACATCTTTGAGCATCAAATATGGAAAGATCTTGAACTACATTTGCTCTAAAAACAAGTATTGTGAAACAGAGATAACTAACAAGACTAAAAGGCACAAAGCTGCTCCTTAACACTGTTTTAAAAAAAAAAATCTTTGCACTGTTAAAACAGTGGGCCAAATTCTGGTGACTAAAGCCAATGAGCCTGTACCCAAATAACTAGGGAGGGATGTGGCCAAGTATCATTATTCACTTTTCCATCAAGTGCTAGTATAAAATACTATAAAATAAAGGAAAACCCTCAGAAGGTTCTGGTCTGGCATCTACTATTTCCTTAGTGTTTTTCTTTAGTTTTTAATTTTCTCATGAACCCTTACTACACAACTAGGTTAGCAGGGCACTGACATCAGTGTACTTAGTTAATGAAAACTCCCACTGACTACAACGGACTTTAGATAAGTTCCATAAACCCATGACTTTTTTACAACACTTATTTACTTGATTTCTCTTTGCCAGCATCAAAAACCTATCTATGTGATTCCTGATATAATCTAAAATTCTCCATCTAGTCCAAGAATGACTTTAATACATTTAGAATGCAAGGCCCAGATGATATGATGCAGACTGTATGCATGGATGATTATCGGTTGAATCACACTGGGGGAAAGAGCTTCACTGTCACTATAGAATTTCTCTACCATGGAGATTAGGTCTCTAATAATAGAGTACAGTGTAGCTGAGCCTGAAAAGTTATAATCTAAAATGATCATAGTAACTACAGTTTTACAGAAAAGTTGATTATATTGTAAACATGGAAATGAAACCTCAAAGTAGGTCATATGCATTTTTTTTAATGAACTGATGTGTAGCAAACAGTGCAGCAAAACCTTCAAGACTTAGAGAAAGGATGCTTGTCAAAGGCACAATGCAGCCCTAATGTGTTTATTATATGGGTATATATGTATATTTTCACAAACTCTAGGTATATGGATGTGACATCCAGGAGATAAACCACACAGGCCTATAACCTTTCCTCTAAATTGTCTTTCCAGGACTTGTGCTAACATTCATAACTTGAGAAGCCGTTTTAAAAAACTATCTGCTAGAGAAATCTCTTCCTCCAAAACTCCAACGTGGATTTTCTTACCCCAAATTACCCCGCTTGAGGTCCCGATTGGATAAAACACAGTTCAGTTTCAGAACAGCTTTTCTAGACATAAAGATATTTTGGTTTTAAAGTCCAACACCTCACTGTGATGGGGCTCAACACCATCACCCAAAAGGCTAGGGAAAGGTTCTAACTAGTCTTGCTCCACAACTGGGTGGTAAGCAGCTAATCTTCTCCTGGTTAGAGGGACTGAAGAAGTCCAGTTAAAGGGAGACTGCAGAGGAGGCAGTCTTCTCTAGCAGACAGTGGCAGAGAGCTAGAGTTTAACAGGATGATAATGGGAGAAGCACTACAGGGGAACTCCTGATATTCGGTTTGTAA
This sequence comes from Pelusios castaneus, assembly GCA_007922175.1. NCBI lineage: Eukaryota > Metazoa > Chordata > Testudines > Pelomedusidae > Pelusios > Pelusios castaneus. The sequence goes on from ML685793.1 coordinate 11,819,224, forward strand.
GTAGAAAGAGATGATTTCAGTAGCCCAAGGGGAGGAAGAATTATTCAGATATGTTTGGATTTGTTCATGGCACCCTGAAAGAGATTTGAACTTTATGACTTAGCTGGAGGGTTGAGCCGCAAAAAGACTTGGAGCCAGAGACAGCCAGCCAGCTGGAAGCACTGGAGCTAAGGATACCAGAGACCTTATTCTCAGATGCAAGATGATAACTCCAGAATGATTTTGCCCCACTGCACTCACCCATGGGGGCTTTAATCCTTTTGAGGAATGGAGATTCCTCTCTTTCCAATGCTATTCAGTATTTACTTTCAATCCCGAAAGGACCTGAGACACCAGTCTTTAAATCAGCAGTTTCAATTCAAGAAAAACTATTTAGGATAATTTTGTGAAGTATTTTACATTTATTAGTTTTAATATTTCTCTCAGAACTCTGCACACTTGAACTAATCCCCCTGGCTTTAGATGATACAAGAACTAGCCCAATAAAACTAGAGTTCTTAAAAATATTCCTAAAATAGGGTTTCTGGAATATATATGATAAATACAAAACACATACGATGTGGTTCATGAGTTTAATTAATAAAAATGGGTGGATACCACCAAGGCTGGATTAAGATATGCTGAGGCCCTAAAATAGGTCAAGATTTATACCATAAAAAATAAAGAGAAAAAAGTGTATTACATTATAACTGCAAAAGTAATGAAAAAATAAATGAAAAACCATCCCACTATCTCCTCTTGAGGTCTGAGGTGAGGTTGGGCAACCGGTGGATGAAGTGAGTAGTCCAGCAGTCCTGGAAGGGAAGTTGATGGGATTGGGTATGAATCAGGACGGGGCGGTCAGGTTTCAGAATTCTGGCGGTGGATTTTATATGAAAGGCTATTTAAGCCAAAGCCATTTCAATTATGATAAATCTCCAACATATTTAGAGGTCCCTCATAATGTGAGGCCCTAAGCCATGGCTTACTTGGCTTGTGCATAAATCTGGCACTGGGTGCCACTGTCTGCATGTGAGCACAAGATGAGAAAGGACCATGGAGGAGTCCTAGAGATATTTTGGGGTTTGAGTCAAACAGCAACTCCACTGTTCTTTGCAGGGGTGCAATATATATGTGTTCCTATTCCTTCTGTGCTGGCCCAACTGGCAACGTCACTACTCTCAATTTACTCACCCGTTTTGTGGATGTTAATACAACTCTGCTAGTTTTGCACAGAACTTATGGTCCTTAAAGAGGCTCCAGTTCAGAAAAGCATCTCCCATTCAGACCAGCATTTAGAAACGTGATTAATTTTAAAGGCAATGGGATTTAGAAAGATCCTTAAAGTTAAGCATGTGCTTAGGAGCTGTGCACAAAGTTCCTAGCAGCCACAGAGTACAACACCATAACAGCTATGGGATCTTGGGTGGCTATAGATTTAGTTCTGTCTCCAACAGGTGCATGTGTTTTTGATTAATTTAAATTTCTGGCATAGTGCAGATTGTTTCATACAATAGCCAAGAGCAAATGTGATTGACAGATTTCTTCCAAAAAAGCATTTTCAAACTTATTACTTTTAATTGCTGTGCTATAAAACCCTGCTAAACCTCATTATTTCTTATCTTGCCCAAAATGTGTATTTGTCCTTTTTACTCATTTCTTTCTGTTATGCAGTCATTTCATCAGCCTGTCTAGACTCCAATATGAGATTATCATCCCATCTGTTTAACTTGGTTAGTTTATTTAGTGCAGTAGTTCAGTCTCTCTGATGGTTTGTGCTTTCTGAGGATTCCAGTCAGCACCAAATATGATTGCAGATGTGATCTAAGCCCTGATATGAATTGGACAAAGACCACCAACACATTTCACAGAAGCCAATGAAGAAGTATCAAATCAAAACAACTTTCAGTAACATTGGACCCACCCTAGAACTGAAAAAATAATATTGTTATTCTTAAGTATGTATTTAACTCCACAACTCTGTAATAATTCTTTAGAGGATGAAAAAAGACACAGATTTTTTTCTCATTTTCACATCAAGTTGCCAGTTTCCTGAGCCATTCATTTTTCCTGTTTACTGTAAAAAGGATTTCTTTGTATACCTGTTAATTGCAAGTTTTCTAATTCTTTCAACTTCCAGCCTCTCTTTCCTGACTAATTGTATCCCACTTTCCAGCCCCTTAATCAGATGCTGCTGAATCAATTCACAATACTGAGTGTTTATTTTAGATATAGATATAGATATAGATGAAAGACTAAAATTGTTAGGAAACTATTTCAATGAACACGATGAAACAGACAGATCTGACTAGAAATTTATCAGTTCTCACAACTGGAGCAAGTAAAGCAATACTGATTAAAAAAATACAGACAACTGACTAGGGTCATCCTAATGTGCTTGAATTCCATGCTCTGCCACAGACTTTCTCACTTTGGACAAATCACTTAGTCATTCTGGGCCTCAGTTTCCTGTCTGTAATATGGAGATAATAGTACACTCCATCTCACTGAGTGTTGTGAGAATAAATACTTAAGATCTCTTGAAGTTTTCAGCTACTAGATTAATGGGGCCCTGTAAATACCTAGGATAGAAGGCTAAATATTCTGCTCCAAAATCTAAGCTTTATGTGTGTGGTTTTTTTTTTTTAAAAAGCAACCAGCAAGTCTCCAACCTCATGGGTGTCAAAATAACTTTCAAAAGGCTTGTCTGTGCTGGGAAATGACATTAAATTATAAAACATTCACTAATCATGACATGATGACTCTAAAACAACACTTTCTGTCCTCAGCAGATGCCTAGTCATATTTCTCATGTTGATTATTAGGTATCATAAAGGAAAGGGAAGTTCACGTGATGAAGATTTGCACAACTGACTTTGAGTGATATCTCATTTTGATGACACAAATGGGAGATACCATCACATTTTTTTTTCTAAGAAGATGAGCCCAAGAAGCCTAGCAAAGAACAGCATGGCATCTGAAGCCCACCAGAAAAAAGCTAAACCCAAGGGGTATGTCTACACTAGAAAAGCCAAGTCGACTCTGTTAAGTTGACTTAACAAGGTCAACTTAAGTCAACTTAAAGTTGACCTTGTTAAGTCGACTTAGAGAGTCCACACTAAAAAGTTGTCGACTACCTGCGTCCACACAGGCAGGTGTTAGGTTGACCCAGAGCCGCGTCTCGGGGGAGCTGTGGCTCCCTGGCAGAAGGGAGCCCTGGCTCCTTGGGACAAGGGAGCCGCCAGGGCTCCCCGGCACAAGGGAGACGCTTGTGGCTCCGAGGACCAGGGAGCCGCACATGGGTCCCTTGTCCGGGGAGCCCTGGCTCCCTCCCTTCTGCCCAGCCGTAGGTCAACTTAAGAAATTAATTTGACTTAGGGCGTCCACATTGGCTTTAGGTCGACTTAACGGGTCGACTTAAGCGTAAAGTCGACCTAAAGAGTGGAAGTTATTAAGTTGACCTAACTTGCAAGTGTAGACATACCCAAGAAGTGTAGCACAGCCAATGAGTGTATTCAGACCATACTGAGCCAAGGCCAAAGAACTTAGCAGATCACATGAGCATATTTTTAAAATGTTCACAATCTGCTGTGAGTGACATCATTTTGGTATCTCAGGAGCATGGGCAGATAGATCTTGGTTTGTCAGATGATGAGCTTTAAAGTATGCCACTATTTCTCTCTACAATGCAACAGCCTGTACATTGAGTGGGCAAATAAGTCAAAGGATAACCACAACCAAGTGGGGCCATACCCCACCTTAACCCATACAAAGAGGGCCCTCTGTTGTGGGCTCTCCCTGTTTTCACAAAGAAAGGTGAAGGAGGTGCTTTTGCAGCACTATCTCCCCATTCCTCTGGATCCTGCAAAGGTTGGTGTTCAAGTATAGAATATGTGCTGGGTCAGGGCACAGTATTACTATATTGATACAAATATAAAAAGCATGGCTAACCTCAGTGATATCTGAGGAGAGACATAAGAAGGGAGGGATGGATTTTGATCTTATTTACTCTTAATACTACCTTACTCCACAAATAGACCCCTTGATTTTAGTGGGACTGCTCAAGGAGGATGGTACTACTCACTATAAGAAAGGGTATCAGAAACTTGCCCTCCAGTGGTAATAGCTTGAAAATACCAGTACATAAAGGCAGATAGGGCCAAAAGTGCTACCCTGAAAACCTATTTAATTGTTGTTGCTCATAGAAGCAGGTCAAATATTTATTGAGACTTTCCTGGATTGTCAATAACAATGTCTTAAACAAAACAAACAAGGAGTCCTGTGTCACTTTTAAAGACTAACAAATTAATTTATCGCTTTAATGTCTTAAACAGGTGTTTGTGAATGCTTTTTAGTGTATTATTTGACATTGAAGAGCTACACTCAATAAGGCCCTAATTCTGACATCCTTACTCAAACTGAGTAGCACCTTATTTTACAATGTGAATAAAACAAGGTTAAAGATACATTTTATTTCTAGTCTGCTTTTGACAATTTACAATGTTCTAATTTAGAAAAAGTGAAATATCTGTGAATAACACTTGCTAAACTACTGTAACAATATTTGAGAATGAACTGAAACTACATTAAAAAAACAAACCTGTGGCAACTTTTTTAGCTAAAGAAATGTAAGATTGGTTTCTCACGTTGCTCTTGTGCACTGACTTGCAATACTGAATGCAGTGTATAGTCCTTCATTTAGATTTGTTTTAAACTGGGAATTTTGCATGCATTGCTATATAATGTATGGTCATCTAGGATCCAAGAAGATACAGAATTTTGATCTTGTAAATATTGTGGTGTACAGGAGCATGTATTTTGCTGCTCCCAAAGTACCTTAAGCATACTTTTTGAGTGTAAGCATCCACCTATTCATCTTATCTTTGAGAAGTGTACAGACAAAACACCATGGATGTAGGTATAATTTATAGAAGGAAAATCTGAAGTATTCCATATGAGAGACTACGTTAACTTCAGTACAAATAAGTCACTGAAGATGTTGGTATCTAAATTTTTTCTTATTTAAGTAATATAAGTACATTGAAATTTATGAGACCCCACTTAATTAGGCAACCTGTTTTCTTAAAGGCTGACCCATAATACCCCAAGCTCACTGAATATAATTTCCCTCCACTTTTATTAGGGGACTAGTTTTGTAAGGCAACCAATTTACTGATTCTTTTAATAGCCACTTAACACAGGTTCTCCTGTAGGTGCACACATTGCATGGTGTGTTTTACTAGTATTTGCAGGTCAGTAGGGGAGAATGGCCTTCCCTGAGAAATACAGCACTGAAATTCCTTGACTATTCTTCACTTGGTATTGTTACGTTACCAGTGCCAGTTCATGGGAAGACCTTCTATTATTGCAGCTCACAGATATCATTGCTCCAGTGCTATATGGTGTGGAGATTGAATTGGCTCACTCAACAATTTGTTAATTTAAGTTCCATGGGGAATTGAGATGTTTTGTCCTTTGTTGCCTTTTTGGCTGGGATATATCACAGTTTTTCCTTCTGTCTTGTTTAATAAGAAACCTTGATCTACTCTTACTCAGGCTCCTTCTATAAAGACTCATGGACACATTCTCTCACCCACTTCCACTTTTTCTGCACCACTCCTGCATTCTTGTTGAGTGCATATAAAATATATATATACTGTATTTTTAAGAAAAAGTAGTTGTGACAGTTAGGGTCCAGGCACCCTTGTTAAAAGGGAAGAGATTTGAAGTGAAGGCTATCCAGAAACTAAGGGGGATGCTTTAAACCTTGTTAAAAGGGAAGAGGGAATTTAGCTAATGTACAAGTGTAACACCTGAAATTGTCTTTGTTTGTTTTCTGTGTGACTTGTGTTTGCTTTTTGTTACTATTTCACCTTTGAATCTATGCTTTTTCTATTAAATAAACTTTTTGTTTATTTCTATGAGCAGCAGCTTTCTGGTGTGCCACCTGTGTGGAATATGTTTACCAAAAGAACTGACAGCTGGTGACAGATTTTCCTCCTCTGGTGTTGGTGAAGCAAAAGATAGTTAAGAATTTAGGGAGATGGATAGCAGGGAGATTTTGGATCAGAGGAATTGTTGAAGTCACCTTGCAAGGAATTAGTAGATTGATGGAAGCTAGGGTTGAGGCCTTTATGGTACTGGTGTCAGAGCTGTGAACCATAGCAGCATAGCATTAGGATACCCAAAGTTACAAGGCAGATAGTGATGGACCTCATTATTAGTCTGGGTGATCCCTACATAGTCCTGGGAGAAAGTTGGCACTTTAGGAAGCTAACAGATACAGTGTTTGTAGTGTTAGAATAAAGTTTTTCTTCATATGTATTCTTTGAATGTGCATGCAAAAACTCCATGATTAAGTCTATTTACTTCACTTCAAAATGCTTTCATCTTCTTAAAGCAACACTGCTGTATTATGGGAGCCAGTATGAATTGATGCAGTTTTTGGAAGGGTGTTTTTTCAATTGGCAGGAAATGAATAAAATCAGAAGAAATAAACAGTAGCTTTGTGTCGGAGTTTGGGATATCATTTATGCCCAATGACTTTCATCCACCACTAGCAGATGTGTTATAAAAGGAACTGTAGTTTGTTATTAGCATAATGCCTAGTGGCCAAAGCCAGTTACAGAAGAGAAAATTGAGTCTTTCCAATGTAATTAAATAGGACTATTTACATATTGAAATTGCATGTATTTTATATGGTGATAAAACATTTTCAAACTGTGTATGTAAAAGCATGCTTGAGTAAACTCATTTTATGCTAGTGTGCATTAGCATAAATCCTTTCCCCCTTATCTTATAGAGGGTACAGATCTTTGCAAATCTCATGTTAACATCACATGCCCTATATCACCATTCATGTCTTGAATCTCTTACCCTTTTTTCCAAGATAGCTTAAGTGTTAGATATTTTATTTTCAAATCGATGGTATGCTAAGAAGAAAAGACCAAGAGTTATTTTCACATTATTAAAAGTATAGTAGTCACTAATCTTATTTATCATGCACTTAAAATTAGACACATGTTTTAGTGCTTTCCTGAATAAGGGCCATTGCAAGTCAAACATTTTTCCTGGGTGCAGTTTTTCCCTTCAACACAAGTGCTGAACATCACAAACATGTAACCAGTCACATCCCAGATTTTTCTAAGTTCATTTTCAGTATGTAGCAGAAGATGTATTGCAGTGCATTATAGCTGCAGCCATTGGGAATTAGGGAACACATGTCATTCAACATGTAAACTTACAATTTAAAAAAAATGTTTTAAATGTTTGTCATGCATCCCTGATTGATTGATTGGAGTCTGTGGGGAAGAGACTAATTGTGGAGACTGAGAGAGAGGTTGTCTTGTGTTAACAATGCTGCATTTAGCTTTCTATACTTAAAAATAAATTAGAACTTGTAAGATTGTGTCTTATAGAAACAATGTAAATTGAGAGACAAGGTGAATGAGGTATTATTGGACCAACTTCTGTTAGTGAAGGAGGCAAGTTTGAAGATCTACAGAGTTCTTTAGCTCTGTGTAGCCCAAAAGCTTTTCTTCTTCTCTTTCTCCCCAAAGAAATTCTGTGTTTTTTGCTGAGCAACAAAACCAGAATTTTTCAGCCAAAAACTGAAGATGTTTGAATTTTGACCTTTGATTTTTAAAAAACAAAACCAAAAACCCCTCAAAATTTTCCAAAGATTGCTGAGTAAAATTTTGCTTAAAAGAAAACTTTTTGATGGAAAATCAGGTTTTGATGGAAAATTTTACAGCCCCAGCCAGTATTTTTGCTTTTCATGACTATTCATCAGGGAATGTTTATAGTTTTCAATTTATTCTTTTGTTTTCCCCTAGTCTACTGCTTGCTTCTAATTTATAATTGCAGAACATTACCTACATTTGGGAGCATGACTGTCGTCTTCCATTCCTAAGACATAACTATGCATGTTGCTAGAGCTACTGATATTATGGTATCACTCTTGTGAGATCATAGTTAAGGTTGCCTCTGAATTTTCTGTTTCACAGGGTCTCTTAGTCTCACTTTATTTTTTTTTTAAAAAGCTATGGGGAATTTGAATCAAATCTCAGCCACTATTATGTATATGGAATGATCTCTAATGTTTATTTTGTATTTTTTGGGGGGGTTTTATTTGAAGACTTAGGGAGAGTCACTAGTACCCTTCTTGTCATGGCAATGATTGCTTTTATTGAGGGATTTCCCTCAGGCTTCCAAAGAAGAATCATGTATGAAAGCAGACTGGGTTGGATAAGCTCCCGCTGTTAGTTCTCCATTTGGTTTGTACACAGGGCTATGATTTTCTGAATGTGTACCTTTACTGAATATGTACTTTTAAAATAAAAGGGGGGGAGGGGAATTATAGAGATGAGTCCCTCCTCAGTTTTCTGTTTATATATATATTTTTTTTAAGAATGGGGCGAACATGGTGAGTGAGGCAACGTCTTTTATTGGAACAACTTTTGTTCAAAAGATATTAACCCACTTTGTCTCATATCCTAAGACCAACACAAATGCAACATTGCAAATAAGATGTTTTAAAATGGCATTTAGAAATTTCAGTAAAACTAAAGTTGGATTAAAAAAAACATTTTGCCTGAATATAATTTAATTACTTTCCATATGTTGGTCATCATAGTATTCAGGGATTAAAGAACAAATTTCACAATGCAGTCCCTGTAAAATATATATACCAAATATAAACACATTTTCTCTCTGTTTTAAAAAAACTAAGGAAATTCACAAAATAAACTTTAAGGTTGTTCTCATCAATAAATTAAGCTGTAGAATGGTTATGAAATAAAAAGATAAGGTTTAAAATGCTGCAAAGTCAAGCACTTTCAAATTAGGAAATGCCAGACTGAACGTTGCCCATACAACTTTAATTCAACGACCTTGTATGTAGACATTATGATAAAGCCTTTAATTACATGCAGAAGTGACTACCTATGAAAAGATTGGTGCCAGTGAGTTACTGAGTATCTCATGAGAACTCAATGGCAAAAGCAGGGATAGGATCCAAGTCTCCAAGGTGATATTCAATTACCCTAACCACAAGACCAACCTTTTCCTTATTGCAGTCTACTACCTCATTAATTACAAACCTTCAACTTCCACAACAAATGAAGCAGGTGTCCTATAGTCAAGAGATTCCTTCACTGCACAACCTCGATTCATTCCCAGAGCATACCCATCCTGTGCTCTGCATGAGGCAGTAGTCCTGTGGAAAAATAATATAAAATCATAACTAAATCAGTATCATAATGCATATGCACAAATTAAAGTTGTAGATGCAATGTTCATTCTGGCATTTCCTAATTTGAGAGTGCTAAATTTTGTAACCCTTTAATGACTTTTAAACCTTAATCTTGTATTTCCTTATTTCTTATGGTTTAGTTTATTGATAAGATCTACCTTAACTAATGTTAAATAAATCTTTTTGTTGTGAATTTTCTCTTTGAAAAAAATTGCTGGAAATCTAGAAGAAAATCACCTAGATCTGACAAACATTTTGGTACCTGTCCTTTACGAAGAGGTGGTTTCAGCGCATAGAGGATGCCAAAAACTGCTTGCTTCACCTTGTCCTGTTAGCCAGGGCTGGTAGCACATACCCATAGAGCTTGTCTGATTAACACAGCTTCTTATAACCCAGCTGGCTAGCCTAATGTTCTTGAGTTGAAATCAGAGTTATCCTTTCCCCTAGGTGTATTGCCTGCCAGGCCCTATCTACTTGATAGAGGGACTGAGGTTACCCACTAGACTAGGTGTAGAACCCCAGTTTCCCAGCTAGTCCTGCACTCTCTCTACCACACAGTGTTAGCTCCTTGGGAACCCAGCCTGTTCTGCATTCTAATGCTATATTTGCCACTAGTTTAGCATGGGTGAAATTCAACTCAGTGCAGCAATGTTACAGGAGGCTTAGTCACCAGTTACCTTCTAATTAGGACCCCCATATAAGATTACATCTGACAATTGGTTGATAGGCCTTGTGTGGGTGGCGAGGGAGACCCTTTAAAAGGACCTAAATTATTTAGGATCACAAGTCCTATTGGCTTTCACCCTCTTGAGATTTTCAAAGTTGGTGTGTCTAAATCATATAGGCACTTCTGAAAATCCTCCCAGAGGTGAATTCCACTTCATTTGACTATAGCAAACTCACTCCAAATCTCTGACTCAAATAAGTATCTCGGTCCCAAAACAGCAAACTGTATGGTAAACTCACAAAGGAGGAAGAGGCCTTTCTTTAATTCTTGGGAAAGAGTACTGTTTATAGGATGTTTTTACAGATGCTTAATATCCAATAAAAGGGGGAAAGGCATTCTTTTCCATTGACTAAAGGACTTGCTCATAGAAAATTTCTCACAGAGACTAAGGATTCTGGATCCATTGTTTTATGTTACAAAGAAATGAAAAGAATGCAATAGAGCTAGATGCTTTTCCCCTCCTTTAAACTGAAAGAATTTACATGAAAGGCATTACTTGCTAAAAACTTTAAGGTATTCAAACCAAGCTACTAGAGAACAAATGTTTGCTTGTCCAATCCTATCAGATCTGACTTAGCTTTGAATACCGTTTTGCAAATACAAGCACAGTTACATAGGTACATGATTTCATCACTTCTCTGGCAGTAATCTGACAATTAGTTCATAACTGAAAGAAAATGACATAGGAAAAAAAAAGCTATGCAGTTTACAGATGCCAAAGTAGAAAAAGTCCCATTCTGATCTTATATTGGGGTAAATCTAGAGTAACTTAACTGAGTTCAGTGTAACTGAGGTCAGAATTAGTCCCTAAGGCTATGTCTACACTTACCAAAGTTAGTTCAAATTAGTTAATTTGAATTAACTAATTCAAACTAATTTTAGTTAGTTTGAATTAATTTAATTTGAACTAGCAAATTTTCGTTTGAACTAAGCAAGTGCCATGCATGGCACTTGCTTAGTTCGAATTAGTCAATTGCATTGAGTTCAATGGCTGGTTAGTTCAAACTAAGCACTTAGTTCGAACTAACATGGCCACAATGGGTTAATTTGATCTAACTAGTTCGAATTAACCCTTCATTCAAAAAGAATTAGTGAATGTATTAGTTCAAATTAAGGAAGCCCTTAATTCGAACTAATGAAAGCCTAGTGTAGCCAAGGCTTAAGTTAGTTTGAATTAAGCTTCCTTAATTCGAACTAACTTGCCAGTGTAGACATAGCCTTAGTGACTGGTTCAAAGACTCAGCAAATAAGCATGGGAAGTGAGAAATGTTTACTTGACTTATTCCATGATAGCAGTGTTGAACTTCATGTGAATTGTTAGATCACCACCATACTAATTCAACATGAAAAAAATAGAACTTTAACACAGTTGGCATTTGACCAGTGAATTTGAATCTAATTCTGTAATTAACTCAATATTGAATTCTGGAAACAATTTGCAATGTTTTTTTCAAAAAGACCCAGTACTCAACTAAGCAGGAATGTTGCTTTTTGGCACTGCCAGATCTATGAGAAGATACTTGCATATCACCAAGCTCTGTCCAGTTAGGGTTCCAAACAATGTGGGGGAAAAAAGATCACATTGTGGATAGGAAGGCTTCTCCAGCTACACCAAACCACCAGCATTACTCAGGCAAAGGCAATGACAGTAAAAAGATACAAAGATTGCACTTCTTTTGCTCCTCCTCTAATTGACTTCCACAAGACCAGAAGAGGAGGACAATGTGGAGGATAGGCTGACAGAGATTGAGTGGCCTGAGAAGTGGCGGCGGAGTGGGGGAAGAAAGAAGGGAGACTATATTTTGTGTGAGAGACTAAAACCTGAATCCTTCAAGGCAGGCAGAGAAGTCAAAAAATGACTGAGATAAAAATGGAAAGGAAACCCCACAAACTCAGGAAAAGATACCAATGAGAACTGACTAAAAAGGGGGAGAAAGAACAGACAAAGAGAGGTGAGATGATAATTCCAGGTGACATGGGCAGAGGAGAGGTCAGGCTGAAATCTGTACAAACAAATATCATGGGGTTCCAATCTCCAAAGTCTAGGAAGCTCTGCATTAATTGATCCTGGGTCCACCTCACAAGCCCCACATTTTAGCGAAATAGATGTGTTTGAGGCTTCTTTTTGATAATTCTCCTAATAAAAACTGCCAAAGTAATTCTTACAGACTCTTGAGTGCTTAGTAAGTCACACAATTGTTCACTGACACGTCTTTAAAAATAACAGCTATACCTGTATAATATTGAAATTACTTTTTTAGTCCATTCAAATGCTGCTTAAGCCCTTAGTAATTTGAGAGTAAAATCCTTGGAAGGAAGTGTAATTTAAATTTTCTAAAGATCAATTAAAGTATTAATAATTTGAGTATTCTTAGGGGCTTTAATAGTATTAATGTTTTTCCTAACTCATTTTTCAGATTTACTTTTAATTCTTCTATATTTACAGTATTTAAAGATTTAATAGTTTAAAAAATCAATCACTGATGTCACCAGTGTAACAGCATTTAGCAGAAAACCAAAAGTATGCTTTAAAAGGTAGAAACTATCAATTTGTGGTAAAAAGCACTCTAGCGAGAGTTTCTAATCACAGAAAAATGTAACCCTTTTGTGTTTTTCTCATTTTTAACGATTGCTTCTGGAAGTGAAGAGCAATTATCTTTTCCTTTTTAAATTTCTGATCACATAAAACTTGATTATCATTCATATATAATTTGAAAGGATTACTTGTTAGTGTCTCAACATATTGTTTTCTTCTTCGAAAGACATTATTTTGTCAACAGAAACTGTATTTGAATGCTTCTGGAAAGAACTATAAAAACATTAGCATTTAATGTGCATAGTTCAAATAACACGACTTAAATGTTTGCCTTCTAAGAACAATTCCTTAATTATGCTATTATACAAGCTTTATGCTGAGTGACAGAAGACTACATAAAATACTCTTGTCAGTTGGTTGAAACTAAAGGAAACAGATTAACAGCAGGATGTGATGGGCTAGCTGCTGAATGGTGTATTTACACAAGATTCACCTTTTTCCCTCAACCAGCCAAACAGCTAACTACTAATAGATTTTTAAAACAGGACACTAATTCTGTGGATTGCCCATACTTCATACCAACACTTCCTTATGCTTTAACAAATACTGAGACTTCTTACTGTGTCAGATGCTGCACCCTGATATAAATGAAAAGTTTTCTGCTGGTCTCATCGACTACAAGAATAGGCCAATAATAACACAAATCATGTCCACTTTTTGTTTAAGGACATCACTGCACAGAATAGAGAATGCAGCAGTGGATTTCTCAGTGGCACCAAAAATTTTATTATTTGACATAAAGATTCCTAAAAATGACAGTGCAAGTTTTAAAATGTCGTTCAATATCAGTGCAGCTCTGCATACTGTTTTCAGTCCTGGACAGTGATGGCATTATTTTTAGAACAGCAATAACTGCTGATCATGAGCCATTCCCCAGCTCAGTACATACTGCACACTCCTTTTCTTTACACATTCAGTCCTCTGACGTCTTTGGAACTGGCTCAGATGACTCCCAAAAATATAAATCTGCTTAGCTACCTTTGATGTAGGAATTTAGGAATGCTAAAATTACCATATTTTATGAGTCTTGTAGTCCATCTAGTCCAATATCCTGTCTCCTCTGGTGAACAGGATCAGGTACTTCAGAGACATTCGTCTAAAATGTACTAGGAAACATTTTGGGGAAGGTCTATGGCCTCTATTATACAGGAGAATCAGTTTAGATGAACACAGTGGTCCCTTTGGTCCTTGGAATCTATGGCTATGTCTACATTAGAAAAAGTTAGGTTGACTGTGTTAAGTCGACTTAATAAGGTCTACTTTAATTCGACCTAAAGTCGACCTTATTAAGTCGATGTAACAAAGTGGTTACCCTGAACTGGGACTTAGTAAATCGACCTAACTGCCCTTAAGTCAACTTAATAAAGTCGACTTAAGGGTTAATCCATGTCCACACAGTGCTTAAGTGGATTTAAGGAGTTGACTTAAGGGGTAGGTTGACCTAACCGGAGGTTCTTACTAAGTTGACTTAAGCTTTCATTAAGTCGACTTAAGGACTTTCTTAAGTTGACTTAATGAAAGCCTGGTGTGGACCTGGACTAAGGCTATGTCTACACTTGTTAATTTAAGTCTACTTAGCATGTCCACACTCAAATTTTAAGTCGACTTAGAGGGGGCCCTACAAAGTCGACCTAGAGCGTCAACACTGGACGCCTAGGTCAACTTGTAGGGGCTAGGTGGACCTGGGACAGGTCCACGGTGGCGGGGGAGACACCTCTTGCCAAGTGCCAGGTGGCTCAGCCTTTGCCCCATTGTACCTTGTTACAATGGGGCAAAGGGGGACAGGGACCCTGGCAGGGCATAGGGGTAGGGTGGGCAGGGCTCTTCCCTGCCCTTTGGGGGGCATGCCAGGCTGTGGCTGTGCCAGCCACCCTGGCAGGGAGGGCAGTGGGGAAGCCCTGAAGTCCCCTAAGTCGACTTAAATTCGACTTAGGGCTACTCCACGTCCACACTGGCTAAGTTGACTTTCTAAAGTCGACTTAGCCAGCAAAGTCATCTTAAAACTAGGTTTTATAAAGTTGACTTAATTTTTCCTTAAGTTGGCTTAAGCAGCTGCTTAAGATGACTTAAGGAAAGTGTAGTGTAGATGCAGAGTAAATTAAGTCGACTTAAGCAAGCTTAAGTCGACTTAATTTACAAGTGTAGACACACCCTAAGTTAGGTTGATTTAAGCCTCCTTAAATTGATCTAACTTGCAAGCATAGACATAGCCTATGAAGCTATGAGAGAGGTCAAGGAAATCCCAAATCACACAGTTGTGAGATGATAATCTTCCCCCATGAAAGATTCATTGTAACCCCTAGTAACTGGAGATTGGTTTATCCCTGAAACATGAGGTCCCAAAGACCATATGCTGTTTTTTAGCATTAACTAAGTCTGGCATTTTTATCTGTATAAATGTTCAATCCCTCTATGAATCTTGCTAAATTCCTTGCCTCAGCAACATCACGTGGTAATGAGTTTCATAACTTAATTATGAATTCAGTGAAAGAATGTTTCCTTTTATTAGTTTTAAAGTGCTGCTGTTTAATTTCATTGTGGGTCCCTTGTTCTTGTGTTATGAGACAGGGAGAAAAGAAACCCTGCTTTACCTTCTCAGGCCATTATTTTGCCTACTTTCATCATGTCCCATCTTATCTCTGTTGTTTATAAGGTAAATAATTCCAGTCTTTCCTCTCTACACATGAAAGCTGTTACATGCACTTGATTGTTCACAAGATTAATGGAACCTTCTTGAATTCTGCAATATCATTTATGAAATGGGGTAACCAGCATGCCACACAGTATTCCAGATTAGGGTAAACCATGGATTTATAGTCTAATATTTTCTATATTATTCTCCATTCCCTTCATTATATATCTTAACATTTTGCTTTTTTTACCATAGTTGCACATTGAGAGATGTCTTTATACATGGATAGAGGTCTTTATATAGACGACCACAATGATGAACAGGCTTTTTTTCTCATCTGAGACTATAAATTTAACAGTTGTAATCTGTATTCAATAGTACTTCAATTTAATCTTCTCCTTTTTAATATGTTACTTTATATGCACGAACACTTCCTTTCATGTGCCACCATATTACCCAATCACCTAACTTTGTCTCTCTGAAATTCTTCAGTCTTCTAGGACTTGACTTAACTTTAATAATTCTGTTTTCTGTAAACTTTCTTCAATCCTTTTCCTAGCTCATCAATAAATAATGAGCAACTGAGATCCTAGAACAAAACTTTGTGCCCCCCTTCTGATATTCATCTTTTGCCCTGGGGAAAAGTGACTATTTATTCCTACATCTTGTTTTTTGTTTTTTTCCCTCTTAGGCTAGGTTATATATATATATATATAATATCAGTATAACTGTGTTGTTCATATGTGAAAAATCCATACATCCCAAGTGAGGTAGTTATATTGTTCCAACCGCCTCATGAAGACAGCATTGTGTTGACGAAAGAACTTCTCCTATAGACATAGCTACTGCCTCTTTGGCAGGTAGATTAACTGTGTTGATCGGAGAAACTCTCCCATTGGCATTCACTGAAGCTATACAGCAGTGGACCCCATAACAACTTCTCACCCCTCAACAACTTTGTTTCTTCAGTTTACTCATCTGTGAGACCTTGTCACAGGCCTCTTGAAAGACTACAAAATTTACATTAACTGGTCCTGTTCCAACTAGCTAATATGCACCTGGTCAAATATTTATGCCTCTGTGTAAGCTGCTGGAGAACATAACTCATTTTTTAAAATTGACATCACTGTCCAAAGTATAATGTGACTGTCTAGGGAAATAACTGCAATTCATAAAACAGCACTTCCCCCTCTCATTTTCATGATACGTTTCTTCATCTCTTAGCTAAAACAAATTCATACATTATACTTAACTTCCTCAGAACATCATGGTGTATTTGTTCTGCTTTATGTTATCAGCAGAAGCTGAATATGGGGAGAAAGAAGTCACAGTTCCTGACTGATATTTGCCAACAGATTCATGTTCTTATGTTTAAACATTTACCTAAAACATAGCTTCTAAATAATTTTTAATTTTGGGGTAGAAACAATACCAACTATTGCAGTTGTTTATTTTATTAAAATTCAGATTTCAGACACTGAGATGATTCTAGATTGTTTCCAAGAGGCTCGAGGAACTTGTTATCGAATTTCTAATTAAAAATCAGAAGTAATCGAGTCAGTGACCAGCTGCTCTACCACAATCTGCTGGGAAAGGTTACGTCTACCTTTCTGTTTTTAGTAAGATGTAATCATATATGACATGTTCCAATTATTTTTTCTAGAAAGTGAAACTATGTTCCTAGTTGTCCCCAGGGAAGAGAGAATTATCTAATGGTGTAGAGTTGACTTTCTAACCACCGGGTATGTCTACACAGCAATAAAAATCTATGGCTATGTCTACACCTAAAAACGCTAAGTCGACTTAGTTAGGTTGACCCTTCCCAGTTTTCGGAGTCTGGACTCTAGCCTGAGCCCAAATGTTTACACTGATATTGATGTATCTGTGCTGGTTTCATGTTACAGTATAATTCTCTAATGATTCTCAGATATAGGCATGGTCCATTGTCAAAGCTAATGGAGCTCCTGTAAATTGATTACACAGATTATAGGCAAAGTTCTGTCTTGCCTAGCACAGGTGCACTATGGAGTCTGGTGGACATTGGTAAAAAAGCTTGGTGTGCCTCTTCCTCACCAGTTTACCCAGGCAGAAACAGGGTGGGACATGCACCTAAAATGATAATCCTTTGAGTGCTAGTCAGAGAGTCTGGTTATTGCGCTCAGTACCCTTTCACAGTGCCACAGGAATACAGTCAGTTGGCTTGAGGCATGGCCATGCTTCTTGCGTGCATGCTCTTATCCCACAATGAACACGGGCAGGAGATCACACTGCTCCTTGCAGGCACAGCAAAAAGCATTCTCTCCAGGCCGATAATCATTGTGTCTGCCCAGGAAGCCTTCTTTTAGTAGCTACCACACTCCACTGTCCCACAACTCTTGCCATAACTTAGAAGAATAAGGGAAGAATTTCTCCTCTCTTTGTATTGCTCTGTTCATCTGGTGACCCAGATTGTGTGTCTGTCTGTCTGTCTCTAATCTCCTTACACTGCCTTGCTTAAGTAGCTCACACCTGGGCCACTCACAAGCAGCCTTCACCATGCAAGTCGTACCGTGAGCATCAGTGTGTAACTTGCATCTGATGAAGTGGGTTGGAGCCCACAAAAGCTTATGCCTGAAGAAATTAGTTAGTCTTTAAGGTGCCGCAGGGCTCTTGTTGTTTTTGCTGTACAAAGACTAACACGGCTACCCTGCTGGAACTTGTAACTGCAACCTACCAGCCTTAGCTGGGTTACACTCTGGCTTTCACTAACATTGGTTACAGAACTGGGTGACCTCAACACATCTCCAGTCCAAGATTTCCTTCTAGAAATATATACCCTTTTCTGCCCAGACCCCCTGTGGATAATACATGGATAATACACATTTTAGGTCTGTTATTCCTTAAAGGGAATCGTATGCCAATTTATTATTTCAAATAGCTGTTCAGACACTTCATTTAAAATGCACTGGATTAGATAAAACAGTACAACAAGTTTACTAACTCCAGAGAGATAGATTCTAAGTGAGTACAAGTAATGAGGCATAAAAGTCAGAAATGGCTACAAGAAGAATAAAGATAAAACACTTATTAATGTCTAATGTAGCAAATATATTAGGTTTCTCAGCACATACTTCATCAGACTACTGATAAAACTCTGAGGTCAGGCCCCCTTCCCTGTAGTCTAGTGAGTGCTTCCTTTGTCTCTTCAAGTGTATGGATTGGAGACGGGGAGGCTTTGGGGATGTTTTCCTCTCCTTTTTATAGTTTCAGTTCCCCTCTTGAAAAACATTTCCAATTGAGAACCAGTAGCCAAAGAGTCTATGTGGAAGGATATTACCTACTGATTTCTTCATCTGTTTGAACTTCCTTTGTTTTTCCTTCCTGCTTGATGAGTCTGTTTACTGAGTAAATGCAAATTAAGCAGATCACACATTTCTTTCTTAGGACAGACAATATCTATTTGGACAGGGCAGTGTGTTTAAAATGTATGTCAATAACACCACATAAGGGAGTTTTATAACTTCACATACAATATTGCCGCACACATTTTACCAGGAGAATATTGAGCAGCAAATTGAGTTTTAAAATGATACATCATCGGCATACTTTGTATAAAGACCATTACAATGGGGTGAGTATTGTGAACACAGAGTTTAATTCTGTCACACCTGGTAACCCTCTTTTTTTTTTTTTTCTTGCTGTCCTGTCACAAAATATATAGTGAGCTGGTTTGCAGTAACTAAAAGCCTTTTTTTCCCCCCTATGGAAAGCTTGAAGAGATGAATTACCATGAAATACCAGTGGCAAATAAAAGCCAAAGAAAGCATGATTCATGAAATGCTTTTCTTTTAGATCAAAATATGTATGACCTTTGTCAATTTTCTCAAAGCGTATATTGAATAGTCACTTGTATAGTTTGTTTTATGTTGTATCCAAATATTACACTGATTATGTAAGGCCTGTTTTAAAGAAGAATGATACTCTGAAGGCAATCTAGGTCAATTTCCTGATGAGCAAATGTAGTAACTGGTTGAGCTGACTGGAGATTTCTGTGGCTTTGTGGTTTCCTTAGCTGTAGGAGAAACTAACCAAAATACCCACTAGTTTTTTGGCTGTGTGATTATTTTCACTAGTTTTCTTGTATGTTACCACTACCCCCACACAAAATAAAATCAAAAGGGGATCTTTTTAGGGAGTTCTTAGTTTCCAGTTATACTTTTCCCATATTTAATCTCTCTTTTATTGAATCCTTTAAGATTTCATGTCATTCTCCATATGGAAATCTCAGCAATCATCATAGTTAAGCATTTTTCAATATCCTTCATAGAATTTGGAGATAGAGAAAAGCTATTAGGAGAACTAAATCTGACAAAATAAAAATACAGCTATGCAAACCTTTCTTTTCTTCTAGTGTCCTGGCTTGGATTTAAAAGTAACTATCCTTTCTTGGAGCATTCTCCTTTTATGCCCCCTTCATCTCCCCACCCCCAAATCAAAATATTGGAATAAGAATAAAATTAAATGTTACATACAAAAGCTTGGGCTAGTATAACATTTATTTTGAATCATACAACCTGAAAGTTATTAGATGAATTGTTCAGAAAGTAGGAAGGGTAAAAGATAAAGCTCAGAGTAAATCTGACTTGACATTACACTGTTTGCATATTTTATGGTATACATCCAACAGCAAAGCACTCATTTACATTATGAAGCTACATCTTTTTAAGGAAGACAGGAATATAAGTTGCTAACTATGTGCAATATATCTGAGATAACATTAATTGGAAAATCTTGACTACTGAGTATGTGTTTCTCCAAGCAATTGGCATTTTTATAGCACTATATATGTTCGAGTTGACTTCTATTGCAGCTGTGAGTGCTCAGCTCTTCCATTAGTCTGACCTTAGCGGGGCATACAACTAGCTCAAGTAAGGCACCCAGGAACACAGTAAGAGATCACGTGAAAATTTTGCTCTAAGTTTACTAGAAATCTGCAAAGA
The DNA here is from genome assembly GCA_007922175.1 of Pelusios castaneus. Taxonomy (NCBI): domain Eukaryota; kingdom Metazoa; phylum Chordata; order Testudines; family Pelomedusidae; genus Pelusios; species Pelusios castaneus. Next base: position 11,839,390 of record ML685793.1, read on the forward strand.
GGTATCACCCCCACATTCTTGAATATGTCTAGGCGAGAATTTGGTATCTGTGCTCCTTCAGTCTTTTCTTGTCTTTCTCGTGTTACGTTCCTTCCTTCTTACAATACCCATAGTCTGTATTTTATCCCTTTATAAAAAAAAACAAAAACCAATTCCTAGGCTTATTTATAAAACTAAACTAAAGAGGGGAATTTCTGCATGTTGTTCCAAATTTTTTATTGCTTGTGTGGTTAGTTTTGTGTATTTTGTATGTGAAACGTTAGCAAATCAGCAAGTTAACACTACCAGCCTGGATGAATAGCATGTGTACCCACTTTGCATTTGCTATGTACAGATGTAATATCCTGAACCATGATCAGGATGGTGAAGAATGAGATCTGCTTTTGTTTGCTATTTTTTAAAACTGGTGCATAAGCCTGTTATGGTTTGCACTGAAGCAACATATCTGCTCAAGGGGGGTTGTAGTGGTATAGCTGCACTGGTGGCTAAAATCTGCAGTGTAGACAAGCCTAAATAATACCATTCCAGTTTCAAATATACTTAATGACAGTATAAAATTTGAAAAATTCATCAAATAAACTGGATTAATGAGTTCATTCTAGGAAACATCAAGCTGCTCGTAGATAGCCTAAGAGCAGTAAAAGAGATTAAATTAATCAAATGAATCATTCAGTCACCTCTAAGGATTACTTTATTTCAGTACTTGTTTTGTGAGAAATAGAAAATGAAGTAAATGGTGGTACTAAGTCGCATCATTTCTCACACCCTGCTGCTGCTTAAAAAATGTCTGGCAGGCCACTGTCACTCTCACTGTTACCATTTATTCCAACTCTAAGATTCCAGGCTTTCCAAACAAGAACATTGTCTCCAAGAAGATTTTTTAAATTAAATCATGAGCTGTGTTCAGATAATGCTAAGAGTAGGACTTAACCTAAGTAAAGCAAGAAAATACCAAGATGAAACTGCTTTCTTAATTCACTCATTTGTTACAGCTCGGGACTGTAGAGGACATATGGTATAAAAATTTACTGCCTGATTTAAAATCCCTGTAGTACTTGGACACATCTGTGTTAAGAATGGAGTTTTTCTTATCTGTGCCTTTCCCAGCTTTTATGCTGATTTGAGGTGCTCTTGGATTCAATGTCAGGTCAAGGAACTCATTAAGATTTGTGTGTTGTTATTAACAGACGTATGAATTCTGTGTTACCGATACATAAAAATGCATGTGATTTCACCTTAAACACAGGATGTTAAAAGGATATGGTCAACTGTCTAAAAGTGTTTTACCTACTATTGCTATAACTAAACCCTAAAGTTACCATAACAAATATTTCCTCAGATCTAGTTTGGTTTTATTTATTGGTTCCTTTGAGTATTTGACAACACATCCTTTATAGTCCATTTCCCTCTTTATTTAAGCTCCAGGCTTGAAATTAACTCTGGACAGTCAGAACACTTGACTCGAGAGCCTCACTGGTATCAGCAGGGCTCTGTGCAGGTCCAGAATCCACCTCACTGAAAGATAGGGGCCTTGATCATTTTCCTGGGGGGAGGGGTGTGGGTGGGTGCGTGTGTGTGTGTCTTTGACACAGTAATAGAGTCCTGTGGCACCTTTAAAGACTAACAGATTTATTTATCTCATGAGCTTTCATGGGAGAAAATCCCACTTTGTCAGATGCTTTGAAGATGGGAAACTTAGAGGAAAGAACAACATTCAAAAGTAAGAAAGTGAATGTAAAACCACACAATTGATGGGGGACCTTGATGGAAGATACAGTATTTAGAGCCACTTTTTAAAAAGTGACTTAATTTAAGTTGCACTTTTAAAGACTAACAAATTTAAGATCTTCAAAATGTCTGAAGTGGGATTTTCTCCCGCGAAAGCTCATGTGATAAATACATTTGTTAGTCTTTAAAAATGCCACAGGACTCCTTGTTTGTTTTGCTGAACTAGACTAACACAGCTGCCCCTTTGGAACTAATTTAAGTTGGTGGTGTGTCTAACTCTTCAGCAGCTGAGAAAGTACAGGTTGAATGGAAATTGCTGGCTTTGCGTTTGATCTACAAAGTCCTTCATGGTTGGGTCATCATTATCTTAGGCCACGTCTACACTACTATATATGCTGGTAAAACTTATGTTGCTCAGGAATGTGGAAAAAAATACCCTGCCAAGCAGCATACGTTTTGCCAGCATAAGGTAGCAGTGTGCTCAATTCTACGCTGATGGGAGAGCTCTCTCCTGTTGGCACAGAGCAGCTGCACAAGCAATCTTGCAGTAGCATAGCTGCATTGGTACAGCTGTGTCATTGTAAGCTTGCTAGTGTAGACATGGCCTAGAGATGTCATCTGTTTCTCATGTTCCATCCCAATAGCTGGAAGCAGCAGTTAGGCCCTGAGAGTTCCCAAATCAGAAAAATGTGGACATTGTGACAGGGTGTTTTCAGTGGAGGTAACTCAACCCCAGAATGCACCACCTCCATTGTTCTGCCAGAGACTCTGTTTGTGGAATTTTGCAGTACTGTCCAAGTCCTGCTCATTCACTCAGCTTCTTGCTTGCAGCAGTTGCTGGTGGAGGCTTCCAAGATGCCTTTGGATTTTATTTTGTAGTTTTGAGCACCTGAGTTGTCTTGACTCAAATTTGTATCATGTAGCCATGTCTTAGTCTCACTTCTATTCATGGATAAGCACATAGTGGTCAACTTGTGTGCATTTTATAAATGGTAAAATACATACCTGTTTGATGGACTAGTGTTATGAATCCATATGGTATCAGTTATGTAGTAAAAAAATAAATCCTTAAGCAAAGTAGTTATCATGCCTCAGTAGTGATAGGCAGTTACATTTTGCTGCCTTGTGGGTCTTAAATTATATTAGGTGATACAATCACATTACATCCTAACTGCTAGCAGGATATGTTTTAGACACGATACCGATACTTCTCACCTGAGGATACCCCTCTTTTAAAATCTGCTGTTTTGGTTTTGCACAAATCTGATGTCATCTCTCTGTTTTTAATTAGTGTAAACTATTTACAACCGAAGTGCTTTGAAACACTAAAATGAGGGTCTAACATGCTCTTCTAATGGATTAGAATGATCTTTTAATAATCTAAGGACGTAATAAAAAGCTACTGAAGAAGTCGAGGAGAATTGCAACTGGTCCTGAGAGGTTTTTAAATACTTTGTTTGATAATAGGTAAATTAAATAATTAAAATTGCGGTCAAACTAATTTGAGGCTGAAAACATGTAGAATACATTTTATCCAGAACTGGAACCCTATATGTATACTTTCATCTCAAAACAAAGCTTACAATCAAGTAACAAATCTCAATAAATAATTACAAGTTTCTTATCAAATTCTTATTAGAGATGAACCTGAGCCACAAAAAGGTGGATTTAAATCCAAAAATTCTGAGTTATTCAGAGCCAGGGTTTTGCCTCAGATCCATGTCTAATTCTTTAATGTACTATGGAAATTCTAGCATGAGCTTTTAAATACCTGTGCCTGTTTTCCTGCTTGTCTATAAAAGGCTTTTTCTTTAATGTAAAGTATTTAAACTCCCAAATATATGTGCACTTTCAGTTTCTTTTAACTTCATATTCCAGCCTTACAGTCATGTACTGGCAGGAATTGGATTAATGCAACCAAAGATTCCTCACAAAAGCTGCCGCCTGTTAGTGCCTGCCACAGTGTCCATGGTATGGTTTTGGATGAAGAAATGAAGGCTGACTCACAAGTTATTTGTTCTCATAACTGGAAGCAACAAAGCAAACACCGGGGAGTTGAGAATGTAGAGCCATATCCTTGTGACCTTTTGTCCCGAGCTGTGAATCAAACTTTGGTAGGTGGTTTATCACTGAATTCAAATAACTAAACAGTGATTTATACTGTAGGTGTGGCAGGGCAGGCTCTCTCCTGCCTCGGTCTAAACCTGCAAATGGCTCAAAATCTTCTGCTGGTAAAACACTCCAAGAAGTTTATTTAGAATGTTTGTTCCCATCATCCTTACACACCATTCAGCCTTATGCCTACAGTCACAGGGGGCAGCAGCTCCTTAGCCCAGCTTCCCCCTTCTTTCTTGTGCTTTTGTATCATCTGCCTTGCTTCTCCTCAGCCTGTTAGGCACAACTCTGGTTAATGAGGTCTACTCTAAAATAATTAGATTTGCAGTCACCAGAGTGCTGGCTCAGCTGCTAATGTCCAGCACTCTGTCATGGGGTGATGATGTACATATGAACCAGACTTTCAGCATAATTCCATTTGTCTTCTAGTCCCCTTACAGGGGACTAAAAGATTAACCTAACACTTGCTTCAGGAGTGGAAAAAACATAATTTCTCTTTAAACAAGAAGGTGGAAAGGCAAGGCACCTTCTTTTCAAATTTTGAGATTATTCTTCCCTTATTCTGGAAGTCATGTCTCTTAACGGGTTTATTAATACAGCCTTGTTTGTCCTTGCAGTCTTTTTCATTTAAAATAACTTAAAAAAAATTACAAATTTGTATCGGAGGCTTTGTGAAACAGGGTGTGTGTGTGTGTGTGGGGGGATCTTTTACCCTTCTGGTGTTTGCCCCCTTTCTCCATATATGTGGTATAGATCCAGATAAGTGGTATTACAGGAGGCTTCTCCAAAAGACAAATTAAATGTCAGAGGCATAATTAACACGAATGTGTTTTTTCCAATTCCTGATATAAATTTCAATCTGAGGTTGAATTATTTCCTAGGTTCTTGTCTGCTCTGTGTGAGCACTAGAAGTCAAAGTGGTACTTCTTATAAAAGTAGAAATTTCCATAGGGAGGTGGATTAAGAACATAAGAATGCCCATTCTGGGTCAGACCAATGGGCCATATAGCCCAGTATCCTGTCATTTGACAATGACCAATTCCAGGTGCTTCAGAAGGAATGAAGAGAACAGGCATTTATCGCATGTCCACGTCTAACTTCTAGCAATCAGAAGCTATGGATGCCCAGAACATGGGGTTGCATTCTTGACCGTCTTGGCTAATGGCTGTTGATGGACCTATCCTCTATGAACTTATCTAGTTCTTTTTTTAATCCTGTTATAGTTTTGGCCTTCATAACTTCCCCAGCAATGAGTTCTACAGGTAGACTGTGCATTGTGCAAAAAAGTACTTCCTTTAGTTGGTTTTAAACCTGCTGCCTATTAATTTCATTGGGTGACCCACACTTCTTGTGTTTTTTATGAAGGCATAAATAACGCTTCCTTATTAACTTTTTCACACACTAGTCATGACTTTATAGACCGCTGTCATAATCCCTTTGTCATCTCTTTTCAAAGATGAAAAGCCTCATTCTTTTTAATCCCTCCTCATATGGAAGCTGTTCCATACCCTTAATTATTTTTGTTGCCCTTCCCTGTACCTTTTCTAACTCAAAATATATTTTTAATTGGATTGATCAGAACCACACACAGTATTCAAAGGTGTGGGTGTACCGTGGATTTATATAGTGGCATTGTGAAATTTTCTGTTTTTATCTGTCCCTTTCCTAATGATTCTAACACTGTTAGCTTTTCTTGACCACTTTTGCACACTGAGTGGATGTTTTCAGAGAACAATACACAATGATTCTAAGATATTTCATTAGAACCCCTCCTGTCAATGTAGTATCTACACTGAAATGCTATAGTGGCACATAGGCAGCATTTTACATGGAGACATACTCTAACTGCTGCCTCTCAGTTCCTCGGGGCTCTGCTTCTGTAGGTTAAAAGTGCAAGTTTGGATTGCAAGCCTGTCTAGTAGGTTATTTGTGGATTGGCCAGCAATTTTTGCTTCTCTGTCTCTGAGGACATTTCAAGCTGCTGTATGTGTAGCTGAATCAACATTTATTTAAAGAAACAGCAAAATCTTAACCTGAAATATGATTGCCACTTGCAGAAACTTTATGAATCTTATCATAGGGAAAAAACAGAAACTTAGCTTTTCAATCTAAAGGAGGACATGGAAATGCAAATACACAGCCAGCAGAATTACTCCTCTAATTATATTAATTGTTTGTACTTTAAAGAAATGACTCTAAATGGGAAAGCAGAACCACTCAAAAGAATGGGAAATAAAGGAATGGTCAAGTCTGATTGCACTTGCATTTTCAGTAATAAACTAATTGTCTTAATGACCAAGTCTTTAGGTCAGGGCACCTGTGTTCTGTTCCTAGCTTCATCATTGACTTTGTGTGTTTGTTAGTAACACAAACTGTAACACAGAAAGATTAATCTGTAAAATGAAGTCAGTCATACTTCCTGACCACCTCAAAGTGGAGTTGTGAAGCAAAATGAATTTTCATAACGTGCTTTGTCTCCAGGTAGATGGTGATACAAGTGTAAAGTAGTAGTGCTATATATTTAAGGTATTTGCATGTGTCACTAAACTTTATTTGAAAGCTCTGAATGATACTTTGTTCTAATTTTCCTGCAGAGCTGATTATGAGCTCATTTGGAACAATTCTTGGAGGCCCCATTGCTATCCTGTTTCATAGCACAGGCCACTTGCCATGAAGTGGAAAGAGATTTTGTACAGAAATCATCAATCCAAAATTATACTCATCCAAACAAAAAGGGATACAAAATAATCTTCCTAATCTACACACGAATTTGGTCATGCACACTTCTCTCAGCTAAGATTTAAAGTTCAATGCTGTGGTTCCCACAATGAGAGCACCTGATTTTACAAAATTGACTGCAGCACAATATAAAGTATATTACAGATAATTAAAGCCAAATAACTCTGGTCAAAGTCAATTAATAAAGTACACTGGATTCATTGCCCTTATTCTTCTAAGTATGCTTCTTCACTTACTGAATCCTTTGCTTTGGATCTCCATATCATTACTGCAATTACCAAGTTTCTACTGCATTTCTTTATAGTAATATCCAGAAAGATAAGGGTAAAGTGTGCCAACATAATAGTCGGGTGACAAATTATTTGCCAAGTACCCATAACTTATTGTGCCTTGTACAAGTTGGGAACAAAGACAGTCCCTTTTCCCAGGACCTTAGTGTAAAAACTAATGGTGAGAAACTCAAGACTTATGGCAAGACAGGTGTTTTCTAATCTCAGATCTATGTCATATTTAATATTACAGTATAAAAGACATTTAGCAAGTGTTAATGTTTCTTGTATATCACTCAATAGAGACAAGATAATAAAGGCAGTAGCAGCTTTAAGATGCAGCAGGGAAAATCTAGGTTAGCTAGTAGCTTTATTATACAAACAAGCAGTTCAAGGGAAACTGTAGAATTGTGATCACTGAAGATAACCAAAGCTAGACTAGATCATTTTTGGCATTGGATCAGGCATAGCAAAAGCAGACTGGTCCCAATGGAGGGAGGGAGATAGATTAGATGCCCCCCCCCGAGATTTTTTAACCCAACTGACTGTGTTTTATTGTGAGTTATTTCAAGCCATAAACATTGTGATATCCAGCATCATATTTAAAAAGTCAGATGTAAATGGGTATTACTGTAAAGAACTTTGAAATCATTGTAAACGTAACTACGTGAAAAGAAATGTATTTAAATAATAGGAAAATGACATGGAAACTGGAAGTGCATTTTAACTAATGAGCAAACATTTATTCAGCTAAGTTTGAAATCAGTCTTGGAAAACCTTTCACTCTTGAAAACAATGATACAAACCTGTTTGCATAGCTGAACTCTAGCCAACTAAGAATTCCTGTCAAGTGAAACATTAACTCTGATGCCAAAGAAATACAGTTTTCTCAGAGCAAGGCGATCTTGGCTGTGAATGAAAACTTAACACAGGGCTAAAATGACTGTCTTTAAAATATCTGTGCACTCAGGGTACTGGATGGTTCCGGGGATCAAAAATGGGTTATGACCTATTTCAGTTCCAGCTCCTTGGCTTGTATCTGGCCTGGGAGAGCAGTGGTCAAAAGCCATTGGTCTCAGCTGTGTAGTGGCCTAGGGTGCCATGTTTTGGTTGTATTGCTGTAGTTTCTAGTTGAGCAGATGTCTCTACTGCACAAACCACCACCCTAGCTGGCATCCTTTTCTCAGGATGAGAGGGCACCAGGAGCATTTCTTCCAGTCCCTGTGCCCCTGCTCAGGAGTCAGTGTGGTTGGGGATTAGTGTCAAATAGTGGTGGCGGGGGGGGCGGGGGGGGAAGAGGGCACTAACACCCCTCCCCCCCAACAGAGTAGAATGGTGGTGGGGCTGTGGCCTCAAAAAGGCAGAGTGAGAAGCTTCAAGCTTTCCTAAAGGTGTGGACGTGGGAGTCCAGCTCCACTCTCTCAACAATAGACCCAGACAACTCTAGTAGCCAGTAAGGAAAGTATGCTGCACCTGTTTAATCAGTGGTGGAAATGTTACTGCAGAATATGCTCCCTAGACCCCAGAAAGAATTTTTGCTGAATTGCAAAAATTCCTGCAGATCAGCTCTTTAATTCCCAACCCGCACTAACAAAGGCCCTGTCACTAAAACACAGTCTGATCCTCTACAAAAATGGGCATTTGCTTCATTCCTTATCAGTTCAGGTAAGCGTCCATGTGATGGGGCATCTGCCCTACACTGACTGCTAAGGGATTAATAGAGCCCAGGGGAGGCTGAATGAAAAGCATACACTAGGAGGGGAACTGTGAGGAGCAGCCAATTGGAGTCGGGCAAGTCCATATAAGAAGAGATTTAGAATCATAGAATCATAGGTTTGGGAGGGATCTCATGAGGACATCTAGTTCAACCATCTGCTAAAAGCAGTACCATTCCCACTGAATCATCCCAGCCAGGGTATAGTCTAACCATGCCTTAAATATCTCCAAAGATGGAGATTCTACCACCTCCCTAGGTAATCCATTCCAATGCTTCACCACCCTCCTCGTGAGAAAGTTTTTCCTAATATCATACCTTGACCTCTCCACCTGCAACTTGAAACCATTGCTCCTTGTTCTGTCCTCTGTTACTACTGAAAACAGCCTAGCTCCCTCTTCTTTGGAGCACCCCTTCAAGTAGTTGAAGGTTGCTATCAAATCTCCCCATAGTCTTCTCTTCTGTAGACTAAATAAGCCTACTTCCTTCAGTCTTTCCTCATAAGTCATGTACCCCAGCCCCCTAATCATTTTTGTTGCCCTCCGCTGGACTCTTTCTAATTTGTCCACATCCTTTCTGTAGCGGGGAGCCCAAAACAGGACACAGTATTCCAGATGCAGCCCGAGCAGTGCCGAATAGAGGGGAATTATCACATCCCTTGATCTGCTGGCAATACTCCTACTGATGCAGCCTAATATGCCATTGGCCTTTTTCGCAACAAGGGCACACTGTTGGCTCGTATTTATCTTCCCGTCCACCATAACCCCCAGGTCCTTTTCTACAGTGCTGCTACTTAGCTGATCGGTCCCCAGTCTGTAGCAGTGCATGGGATTTTTCTGTCCTAAGTGCAGGACTTTGCACTTGTCTTTGTTGAACCTCATGAGGTTTCTTTTGGCCCAGTGTTCCAATTTGTCCAAGTCTCCCTGGATCCTGTCCCTGCCCTCCAGGGAATCTACCATTCCCCCCAGCTTGGTGTCATCCATGAACATACTAAGCACACAATCTATCCCATCATCAAGATCATTAATGAAGATGTTGAACAGAACCGGCCCCAGGACCAACCCCTGGAGCACTCCACTCGTTACCGGTTGCCAACTAGATATCGAGTCATTGATTCCTACCCACTGAGCCCATTGATCTAGCCAGTTTTCTATCCACCTTACGATCCACTCGTCCAACGCATACTTCCTTAACTTGCCGAAGAGAATGCTGTGGGAAACTGTATCAAAAGCCTTGCTAAAGTTGAGGTGTATCACATCGACAGCTCTTCCTGCATCCACAAATCCAGTTATCTCATCATAGAAGGCAATCAGATTGGTCAGGCACAATTTGCCCTTGGTGAATCCATGCTGACGGTTCCTGATCACTCTATTTTCCTCCAAGTTTTTCAGGATGGATTCTTTGAGGACCTGCTTCATGATTTTTCCAGGGATTGAGGCTGACTGGTCTGTAGCTCCCCGGATCCTCCTTTTTCCCTTTCTTGAAGATAGGTACTATATTTGCCTTTTTCCAGTCCTCTGGGACCTCCTTCATTCACCACGAGTTTTCAAAGATAACAGCCAGCGGCTCTGCAATCAATCAGCCAACTCCCTCAGCACCCTCGGGTGCAGTTCATCCGGCCCCATAGACTTGTGCACATCCAATGTCTTTAAGTAGTCCCTAACCTGACCTTCCATCACCAAGGGCCGCTCTCCTTTTCTTCATTCTGCATTACCCAGTATAGTAGCCTGGGTGCTGACCCTCCCTGTGAAGACTGAAGTAAAAAAAAACATTGAGTACTTCAGTCTTTTGTGCATCATCCACCACGAGGATACCTGCCCCGTTCAATAAGGGACCTACCCCTCCCTGATCCTCTTCTTGTTACTGACATACTTATAGAACCCCTTTCTGTTATCCTTCACATCCCTTGCCAGCTGCAACTCCAATTGCCCTTTGGCCTTTCTGATTTCATCCCTGCAGTCCTGAGCAATATCTTTATATGCCTCCCTAGTCATCTGTCCAAGCTTCCACTTCTTGTAAGCTTCCCTTTTATGTTTCAGCACAATGCAGAGTTCTTTGCTAAGCCATGCTGGGCGCCTTCCACATTTGTGTTCTTTCTGCACATCGGAATGGTATCTTCTTTTGCCCTTAGCAGGGTTTCTTTAAAATACAGCCAGCTCTCTTGGATGCCTTTCCCCTTCAGATCAGCCTCCCAGGGGATCCTGCCCATCACTTCCCTGAGGGAGCCAAAATCTGCTTTCCTGAAGTCCAGGGTGTGTGTTCTGCTTCTTTCCTTTCTTCCTTTGATCAGAATTCTGAATTCTACCATCTCATGGTCACTGCTGCCCAGGTTGCCATTCACTTCTACTTCCCCGATCAATTCTTCTCTGTTTGTGAGCAGCAGATTGAGAGGTGCAAGGCCCCTAGTTGGTTCTTCCAGCATTTGTACCAGGAAGTTGTCCTTACTCTCCAAAAACTTCCTGGATTGCTTGTGCACTGCTGTATTGCCTTCCCAGCAGATGTCAGGATAATTGAAATTCCCCGTGAGAATCAGGGCCTGCCATCTGGAAACTTCTGCTAGTTGTCCATAGAATGCCTCATCTACCTCCTCCTTTTGGTCTGGTCGTCTATAGCAGACATCCCCCTTGTTGCACTCTCCTCTAAATTTAACCCACAGACTTTCAACCAGCTTGTTTCCACTTTCATAGTGGAGCTCCGAGCAGTCATACAGCTCTTTTACATATAGCGCTACTCCTCCACCTATTCTTCCCTGCCTGTCCTTCCTGAACAATTTATACCCATCCATCGCAGTGCTCCAGTCATGCAAGCGATCCCACCACGTCTCTGTTATTCTAATTACATCATAGTTCCTTGTCTATGCCAGTACTACCAATTCTTCCTGCTTGTTTCCCAGGCTCCTTGCATTTGTATACAGGTACCTAAAATACCAGGCCCGCTGCCCTACTTTCCCCTGTTGATTATCTCTCCTGTTGCATCTTCTTCCTTGCATTATCTCCTGGTGTCCGCCTTCCCCACTCACCTTAGGTATTAGGGCTTCATTAGGACACCTAAGACAATGATTTGATTCCTTCTCTCCGCCCCCAGTTCTGACAAGTCTCTCTTTTATCCCTGCTGTTACAGCCCCGGCTCCCCGCAAGTTCCATCCCTTCCCCCAGGTCTCCCTCAGTTTCACTTACCTGTGGGCTTTGGTCACCTTCCCCCTTCAAACCTAGTTTAAAGCCCTCCTTACTAGGCTAGGCAGTCTATGTTCAAATATGCTCTTCCCCTTCCTCATTAGGTGGAGTCTATCTCTGCCTAGCAGTCCTTCTTCCTGGAACAGCACCCCATGGTCGAGGAAGCCAAAGCCCTCCTGGTAACACCATCTTCACAGCCAGGCATTCATCTCCAGGATGCATATGTTTCTGCTCAGGCTCCTACCCTTGACCGGAAGGATCGAGGAGAACACTACCTGTGCACCGAAACCCGTGCTCCCAGAGCCCTGTAGTCACCTTTGATCAGCTGAGGGTTACTTCTCACAGTATCATTGGTTCCCACATGGATGAGTAGCATGGGGTAGTAGTCAGAGGGGCGGATGATTCTCAACAATCCATCCGTAACATCTCGGATATGGGCCTCTGGCAGGTAGCATACCTCCTGAGAGGCCTTGTCAGGGCAATAGATGGGTGCCTCCATCCCCCTCAGAAGAGAGTCCCTAACGACCACAACCCTATGTTTCCTCCTGGGTGTGATGGTTGTGATCCTCCCAGCGGCATGGGGTGCATGGTTTCTCCTTTTCCACCTCAGCCCTTGTCTCTAGCGCTGCATAATGGTTCTTCATCACCACGGAGGGTGGGATGGAAGCAAGGGTGGAGCACTGTCTGTTGCCAGAAGTAACCAGATGCCAGTGTCCTCCCTGTGCCAGGTGACAGCAGTCTTCTGCACCTGGATAGTTTCCTCAGCCTTGAATGTTTCCTCATGGATGCTATCCAGGAACTTCTCCAGGGCATAAATACTCCTGAGCCTAGCCACCTCCTCCTGTATCTCTCCCACCTGCTTCCTGAGAGATTCCACCAGAAGGCACCTGTTACACTGAATGATCTCCCTAGCCTGATTGTCGGTGAGTGGGAAATGCAGGCCACAGTTCCTGCAAGTCCACACCAGAATCTGGGTAGAGATGCCCATGGTCAGAATGTCTGTCTGGATACAGGTGCTGGTGGAAGAGACAGAAGCAGTGCTGGCACAAGCGGTGTGGCTCTTCTTCACCATCGTGGCCCCACAAACCACAAGCTTTGCACAAACTCCCTCTCAAACGCCCCTGTTTGCAGTTCCCCAGTTGCTAGCTCCCGTTGGTCACTCAGCCTCTGGCTTTTAAGGCCTTCTCTGCCTAGGTCAGCCCTTGCCCCTCATTAAGTACGCAGGGGAAGGGTGATCACAAGGCTGATGGAGGCTGATCAGGGAACAATGGCCAAAACAGCCCTCAGATACACAATCCTCAATTGAAACCACCTGAGAGACCCTCACTCACAGACTCCCCCACACGCAGTCAAGCAAATTCACTTACCCGAGGTTCGCTCTTTACCTCACTCCTTCTGCAAGGGAATCACCTTCTCCTTCCCACTCCAACTCCCCTGTTTGCACTCCTCTGTTCAGAAGGGGAGAGGAGAGGCAGGCACTTCTTAGAGCTGGAGGGTTGCTTGCTTGCTTGCAGGCTGAGGGTAGCTAACCCACCTGAACAGACCAGTGCTGCAGGCAGGGAATAAGGAAGCTAAAAACAGCTCCTGACTGGCAGCAAACCTGGCAGGCTTGATACCCTGAGAAGAGGGAACTAGGGCCACATGAAAGGTACTATAAAGGTGGCTATACAGCAGACTGCAGATCCCTTGGAAGATGGAGGAACATAGTGTGGTGTGGCTGGAGGGCTGTGTCACTGAATGGGATGCCATGGTTCTGGGAGTGACATGGGTCATAGGGAAGAGGTGATGGTGGGGAGGCTCCATCAGCAGGGGCGCACTGGCAAGCAGAGTTAATTCCCCGAACTGCCGCAAGTGGTGCCAGAGTAGGGGGTTCACACCCTCACAGTCCATATATGCTCAAGCTTATTTTTTCCATTCATGAATTTTCTAGTGACTAAGTTTACTAATCTCTAGTTATTTCCCCATGTAGCTATATACAGAGGTAGCAGGCTGATGCTCACTGAATATCACATCCACTGGATTCTTTAAAAATTAACAGTAATGATCTATTCCTGTGGTGGGTTCTCCAGAGGAAGAAACCCAACTCTACCAGGTAGTCTGGTAGCAAAGCCCAAATGCAATTATATAGTAGAGATCAAATCTTCTCTTTTCTGAAATGTCCGTTGTAGACTGTCCTCGGAGATCTGGCATTTAAAGCCAAACAAAAACAGTCTTGTGATAAAACCCCTTTCCAAGGGATTCTTCCCAGAGAGCAGGAAGTAAAATTCAATCAACCAAGCAGAGTTCTCCCAGTCTCTCAGAGAGACGATTATCTGCCCTAACTGTCTACAGGGCTGTTCTTCGCCTGAGGAAAGGAGATAGTTTTATATCCTGCACTACTGGTAAGGCCTACAAATCCCAGCAGCTCTCAAACAGTATGATTACTTCTGGTTGAATAAAAAGTGAGTCTTGCCCTATGGATGTGTCAAGGGTCTGGGCCAGTACTCTAGAATGAGTTTGACCAAGTTCTTCCAAACCACAGACTTCCCCCTGAAACTATTTCCCCTCTCTGGTTGTTTTCTGGGTTTGTATTTGCATGCCAAAAAAACAAAAAAAAAAAACAACCCAAAAAGTGTGTATGTATGGAATGGTCTGGCAGACTTCCATATTCATTCTTAAAGGGTTAGCGTGTATAATGAGATATGCTAACACTATAGCAATATTAGTGTCACACAGCAATAAATGCTATTATTTTTCCTAGGGACTGAAGTGTTTTTCTTAAACTGAAACAGAGACCCTGTCATATACTTCAGTTTGGAGCAAAATCACTCTTGTAGAATCCTGGGCTATGTCTACACAGGCAAGTTAGTTCAAATTAAGGAGGCTTAATTTGAACTAACTAAAGCCATAGCTACACTAGGCTTTAGTTAGTTCGAATTAAGGGCTTCCTTAATTCGAACTAATAAGTTCGAATAGGGTATTCGAACTAAGGCGTTAATTCGAACTAACTAGTTTGAATTAACCAATGTGGCCATGTTAATTCGAACTAATTTCTTAGTTTAGTTCTTAGTTAACCGGCCATTGAAATGAATGGGGATCGCTAATTCGAACTAAGCAAGTGCTTGCTTAGTTCGAACTAACATTCCAGTGTGGCCATGGTAGTTTGAATTAAGCTAATTCGAACTAACTAAAATTAGTTTGAATTAGTTCGAACTAACTAATTCGAACTAATTTTAGCAAGTGTAGACATAGCCCTGGTGTCTAGCCTCTGCTGTCATTTGAATGTATTAAATGCAGGGGTCAGATGAGATAGGGATGGTGCTTCATGCCTGCCCAGACACAAGATCTGCCTGCAAGTATCATCAAATTTAGTATAAGTAACAGTAGATATTGCATATATTCAAAGCATTATCATTTTGCTGCTTGACTGCCCTTTGGTGGGGCTTGAGTTAATATGCCCTAGACTCTGATGAGCTTCTTGGGCTAGGTTTCTTTTTAACTGGGGGAGGGTTGAGGTGGGGAACAAATGGCAATATTTCCCAAATACCAACCCTTGTGGCACCAAAATGAGATGACATTATTCCTGATAAACTGTAGATCTGTGACCCTCTCTCCCTTCCTTTACATGAGGAATGATATAGTTAACAAACTTAATATTTAAATTATCACTGGGGAATTAATGCCTCACTAGGATGAATGGGTGAGTTCCCACCTTTCAGCTCTATCTTTGTAGCTTATATCTTCACTGGATATACTCAATCTCCATGTTTTAGGATTTTGTTGTAACCAGAATAGCCAGAGACTGGTTTTCTTTTTAAATGAAAGCTGAGATTTTGGAAAACATGACAGTAGCTTCAGAGAAGTGCCGGAATGGCATATTGGAGAGTACCAAACTGTTTTCAAGACCTAATTAAAAGTGATCCAAGAAATATAAACTAATCCATGGAATTCCAGATATTTGAGCTATTCTTTGTGAATTATTAACATATTAAAGTAACATTTTCTTTTATGATTTATATAGGTGGGGTTTTTTTGGGCAGGGGAGGGATGAGGACAGGACAAACTGATCAGAATCAGCCAACTAAAATTAAAGCTGATTGTCTCCATTCCTTATCCCACAGCTGTTATACAGAATCATGCAGAGATCTGACACCCAGGCAAATGACATGTTCTGAGTTGCATAAGGAAGGATGGAATGAAGTCCTTAACTTTGAATAGCCACAGGTTTTTGGTTTTGGCTCACACATTGAACAACAGCTAAACATCTTTTTTAAGGCCCAAGTCTGTGAAGTACTGAAAATATTCCTGTAATAAGCTGAAGGCCCTCCACTCCCTTTGACCACAGTAGGAATGAAGGGAACGCAGCATCTCACAAAATTAAATCTGAAGTGTGTTCATTTAAAAAAAGAACAAAATTAAAGCAAACCTAGGGTGCGTCTACATTAGTAAATTAAGTCGATTTAAGCAGACTTAAGTCGACTTAATTTACTCTGTGTCTACACTACAGTTTCCTTAAGTCGACTTAAGTCGCTCCTTAAGTTGACTTAAGGAAAAATTAAGTCGACTTAATAAGACCTAGTTTTAAGTCGAATTACTGGTTAAGTTGACTTTATTAAGTCGACTTAAGCCAGTGTAGACACAGAGTAGCCCTAAGTCAACTTAAAGGGCCCCAGGGCTTCCCCACTGACCTTGCTCCCAAGGGCTATGTCTACGTTTGGTAATTTAAGTCGAATTTAACTAAGTTGACTTTAAGTCGACTTAGTGTGTCCACACTTAAAAATAAAGTCGACTTAAAGGGGAACTTCAAAAGTCAACCTAGAGCGTTCACACTGGATGCCTAGGTCGACTTCTAGGGGCTTAGGGGGACCTAGCAGAGGTCCACGGGGGCAGGGGGGCACCCCTTGCCCCATTGTACCTAGGTACAATGGGGCAAAGGGGGACAGGGACCCTGGCAGGGCATAGGGGCAGCGTGGGCAGGGCTCTGTCCTGCTAGGTGGGGGGGGGCATGCCAGGCTCCGCCTGTGGCCCCCCTTGGCAGGGAGGGCATTGGTGTAGCCCTGGGGTAGCCCTAAGTTGACTTAGGGCTACCCCACGTCTACACTGGCTTAAATCAACTCTAGGGAGTCGACTTAAGCCTTAGGTCTATTAGGAAGGTGGTTTTATAAAGTCGACTTAATTTTAATTAAGTTGATTTTATTTTCCTTAAGTCAACTTAAGCAGCTTGCTTTAGTCGACTTAAGGAAACTGTAGTGTAGAAGCAGGGTAAATTAAGTCGATTTAAGCAAGCTTAAGTCGACTTAATTTACCAGTGTAGACGCAGCCAAGGTGCCTGGCACAGCCAGAGCCTGGCGTGCCCTCCCACAGGGCAGGACACAGTCCTGCACACCCCGCTCCTGTACCCTGCTCCTGTCCCTGTCCTGCTCAGCCCCCATGTATCCTAGTACAATGAGGAAGATGCTGGGCTCCCTGGCACTTTTG
Organism: Pelusios castaneus; assembly: GCA_007922175.1. Taxonomy (NCBI): domain Eukaryota; kingdom Metazoa; phylum Chordata; order Testudines; family Pelomedusidae; genus Pelusios; species Pelusios castaneus. The sequence continues at coordinate 11,856,585 of ML685793.1, forward strand.
AAGGGGTGCCCAGGGAAGGGGGTCACCTCTCGGGTGCCACACTTCCCACCATGCACCACTCCCAGGTCCACCTATCCCCTGCCAGTCGACTTAGGCGTCCAGTGTAGATGCTCTACGTTGATTTAGCAAGGTCAACTTTAAGTTGACCTAAATTTACAGTGTAAACATACTAAGTCGACTTTAAGTCGACTTAGCAAAGTTGACTTATTCTGACAAGTGTAGACATAGCTCTAGAGTTTTATAAACACATCTCTCATGAAAGGGCTGAGCTCTCATGACAGGGTACATTGGTAGTATGGGATTCAAACTTCTGTCTTCTGATATATAAATTAAATCGCCTCAACTCATTCCAAAGGAGCAGCATTGAATGCATATTCAAGGCTGCCCATTTATATTTCATCTGTATTGCAGTTGCTACAGCATCCTCAAACAGGTCATGTCCCCATTGGATTAGTCATTGTTGTCAGCTTTAGGTCAGGTACTGTCATTTAGCATATGTTTGTACATATAATACAGTGGGATCGAACCTCATCTAAACTGGCACCACCACAACACAAATTATAAGCCTATAGTAAATAACAGACCCTGCCCCAGAGAGTTTGTGTACATTTTTTAAAAGGGGAGGAAGTTCCTCTAATTTCCCATCAGAAAATAATGCACACTCTTAGCATGTTTCAAATATATGGTCAGGATCAGCCTGTTAATTTTTCTTGCATGTCAGGTCACTTCTCCTTAACAAGTTTTGCTTTGATGGAATGAAAACAATTATATAAATAAAGTATTACATAATCTTAAAAATTGCTCTTGGGCTCCTGTGGGAGTCTCCTGGAATTTCTTGAGCACTAAGCATCATTACAATAAACAAACTAAAAATTTCAAGGAAAAATGTAACCTGGGATTTACAGAAGTTGCATATTGTTGCTTTTGTCTGGATAATGGTCTGTTTGTACATTACTGTATATTGTTAGTGGCCCAAACAGAAACACATTCTGATGCCTATCCTATGCCAATGGTTGCTTTTATTATGAACACAATTATATTCTGTTGTATTGGCTATCTGCCACTTTATGTAAGCTGCGCCAGCTGCTCTTGCTCTTACACAGCAGATTATTATATACAGTGTTTTAGTTTTCCCCTAAAGCACATAACGCTTTGTGAAATCCGGATCACTAAGTCTCCAGGAAGTGATTGTAAGTTTTATATTAAAATTGTGACAACTGAGAACAGAAATGGCCTTGAAGAGCTGTACTAACAGTGCAGCAGTCCTAACGGGGAATTGTGACTATTGGTTATTTTTAATATGGCTAGCCTATATTCTTAAGCTTTTCTGACACATTTTTTTCTTATTGTTTCCTCCACCAAAAGTTACAGATTACAGCAAACCATGATGCCAAAATAAATAAAAAAAAAAAGGGGGGGGGGGCAGCATTTAAATTTAAACAATGAGGAAATGTTTCATTTCACTTTTATGGATTGAAATGCATTGAATGAACAATGAAATGGAGCCCAGGATACCTATTTGTTGCATTTCTATAACAGGAATCCTACTCTGCTTACTCGATAGCTATCTACACAGGGAAAACAACACACCTTCACAACAGTATTAACTTCTCCCCTTTGCATACTGCTATGTTAGAATATAACTTTACCTGACACCACGGGCAAGATAAACCAACCCATGTTATTGCTGGTTTTAAAAATGTGCTCTGGCCAGATGAAAAGTTTGCGTAGGCTAGAGGGTTTTTTTGTTTGGTTCATTTTTTTTATTCTAGTGTGGTTTGGACCTGGCTGTCCAACTGTGTTGTGTCTAAGTTCAGCCACTGTCTTCCTTACACACAGTGGTTGAACTGTGTTTAACTGCTGTTCAATGAGAGGGCAGAGCTGGGGGCGCCCATGCGTATAGAGGCAGCGCAGGCAGCTGCAGGATGAGTCGGGTTCTAATTGGCTTGAGGAGGTGGAGGGGCACATCAGAGGGTGCTGATGGGGACAGCAAAGGCTCAGCAGGTTAGGGAAACCTGCCAAAGCTGCAGGGAACTCTTACTGCTGCCAGGGAGTGGGGGAAACAGATGGCTGGTCCTTTGAAACTATTTACACATTAATCTCTCTGCCTATTTCTTCCTCCTCTCAAGCCTCCAATTTTGGCATTGGCTCCTATAGCTACTACCATGGGCACACATCTTGGAAGGCAGCCATTCAGCCAGGGAAATAGCTGATTAAGATGATTTTTTTTCTAATCTGCCTGCATAAATTGGCAAAGAGATGCCAGCACTGGGAGCAGTGATATCTGAATACACTAAGGCTCTATCAGATGGGGCAGACCACAAGGGAGTGGACATGTGGGAGATGAGAAATAGTGCCACTAGGAACTCAGAGGTGGGGGATTGGAGGGGTTGGCGTAGGCTAGGATTGATACTTGGAGCGGTGACCAGAAAGAATTAGCTATGATATGGTAGACACTTTAGTTAGGTATGAAGTAGCCCTTTGAATATGTAGATGGAGGAAGGAAAGTTTTGTTTGACAAGGGAATGTCCTTTTCTGATAAACCCATATCACAAAGTTGTTAAGCACTGCTCCACAAATTGCTAAAAATCAAATATTAGTTGTATCAAACAGAGTAATATCTGTGGCAGAAAAAAGACTGGTGGCCATTTTATGTTCATATTTTCCAGCATCAAGAGATACTTTATAGTTTTCCAGTCTTTATAATGTATTTGAATGCTGGGAAGAGGACTAACAAAACATGATTTGAAGGAAGGCTTGAATGTATGGCATCTGTGTGTTTTTTAAATTCTGCTTTTTGTAATGTTTTAGGATTTTGGCTATCTCCATGGGAGCTCAAAATATGATGCAGGCCTTGGCTGACTTATACACAAAAATGTAATTAAATTAATACATACAATAATTTTATGTGACTGGTGTGATACCTGTGTAAAGGCGCAAATCATCTCACATGCTGGGTTTTTGATTGTTGATCTCAACCAATATTCATGACTCCATCAGATTTTCCTTCACTCAGAGAGGTGCGTCCTAGCCCAATTAGATGAGCAAATTTGGAGCTCAGCATAAGGATCAAAGGTTTTTTTTTACCTGATCAACTGTCCTAGAATCTGCTCAATAAACTGGGGGGAGACATTTGGTAGCAGCAAGAGTACACAGGAAATTTGTGGAATTCCTGTTTGTAAATTCTGGGTGATTGCGAGAGTTCTAAGCTTATCTTAGCAGGCAGATCTCTTCTTGGTTTATCCAGGTTTATTGACTCTGGCCCAACCCCTAGCATTTGGCTTACTGGTAGAGTCAGTTTATTTCTTTTGGCAAAATTAGTGTGTCTTCAATGTCCTGAACAAACTAAGAAATATGGTAATAAAGACTTTGGTTTTTTTTTAACCTACTCGGGTCCATGCAATTTATGCTATCTCCGGTCTTTGATCATTCATCCATCCTTCTCTCCCTTTTAAGAAAGATACCTATGCCAAATTTTTGAAAGCAGTTGCCTGATTTCCTTGCACAAAACTAACTGAAAATATGGCAAGTTCCATGCAGGCATACATATATGATTTAGTACTCAAATATCTATTTGTGCATGCAGTTGCCTGTTTCACATGAGATATTATAAGTGTTTGTAACTATGCCCATGAAATAACACATTTTTAGTTGTTGGCCAACACCTTCCATTAAAAATAAACAAACCAACAATTGGTCTTTAATGTAATAATATAAAAGCAAACAAACAAATATCTCTCTCTGCAGTATGCCAGATACAATCAGAAATTCCTGCTTAATCTTTATCAGCCACAGAGGACCTGCAGACTTTCATCAATTGGCACATGCAGGATTCACAAATCCAACATATTTTGGTCATCAGTGTGTTGAAGCATGGAAACTATTTCATGCTTTATACTTTCCTAAGGAGAGGGCCTGAGAAACAAACACAGACCTATGGAAAGTTCCAAAGGGGTAGCCATGTTCATCTGTTGCAGAAAAACAGAGTCCTGTGGCACTTTTAAAGACTAACAGATTTATTTATCACATGAGCTTTCATGGGAGAAAATTCCACTTCATCAGATGCTTTGAAGGTGGGAAACTTACAGACCTATAGAAGACACCTAACTTCTTGAATGCCAATAAATGCACTCCATGAGCCCACTGACACCCCCCCACTCCCATCAAGTGGCTCAAAAATGTCTGATACCTAATCTGTTACAGAAAGCCACAAGTGACAGTAGCACCTTAAAATTAAAGCATCAAGTGTTGGAACTCTTATTGATGACATTCATACTATATGATTTTTCCTCAGTCAAGAATTTTCATGATCCATACCCAATGGCATGGGAAAGAAAAAGCTGCTGTAGTCTGGTTAAAACTGAATGTGTGTGGCTTATAAATCAGATCAACAATCTTTTGGGGATTTTTTAGAACAAGTGATGACTCTGGGCAAGGTAGGAAGGTCTTCAACAGGAGTATATACATTTTTGCTGACATGTGTATTTAATTTACATTCCCTTTCATTTATCTGTGACTGCATAGTTTAATATAATCCATTAGCCTACACTCTGGTTTATGAGCCCTAAGTGGGAAAACTAAATTTAGCATAAAATACGTGTAGTACATTAAATCACAAAAGAAAAATCACTAACACATCCTATTGAAACAGGCTTTATGACTCAATGCTTAGATATTTTACTACCTATCATTTTTTATTAGTAGCATAGGTCATGAGCCATCAAACTATCTAAGTATACGTATACACATTTATAAAACCCACTTGGAATTGAAATTCATTCTGTAAAACATACAACCTTTCTCCGGAAATTATATAACTTAGTTTTTGCCATTTAATTTAGTGCTTCCATGTACAGATGGACCCCTTATCAAAGTAATGATTACTCTTTCACTTGTAGTCCTGAATAATCACCTCTTTCCTGCTGTCTTTCAACCTGCATGTCATGTATACAAGTTCTGACAGAGTTCAGATTCTGAATGAACTCCTGAAATGGAGTGGCAGGAATAGTATTGTCTGATAAATATTAACATCTTTTCCTGGAGAAAGAAGAGAGAAATATGCTTTCTTCATATGAGTATAATCATGCATTAGCAAAAATAAGAAAATTATACATAATAGAAAATGTTGGCCACACAAAGGCAACCCAATCCAACTTGCAGAAAGGTTTGATGTGTCATAGAATTATAGGGCGGGAAGGGACCTCACGAGGTCATCTAGTCCAACCCCCTGCTAAAAGCAGGACCACTCCCACTAAATCATCCCAGCCAGGGTTTTGTCTAACCGGACTTTAAATATCTCCAAAGATGGAGATTCCACCACATCCCTAGGCAACCCATTCCAATGCTTCACCACCCTCCTCGTGAGAAAGTCTTTCCTAATATCCAACCTCGACCTCCCCAGCTGTAAATTGAAACCATTGCTCCTTATTCTGTTTTCTTTTACTCCAAGAACAGCCTAGTTCCCTCCTCTTTGGAGCACCCCTTCAAGTAGTTGAAGGTTGCTATCAAATCGCCCCTCAGTCTTCTCTTCTGTTGACTAAATAAGCCTAGTTCCTTCAGTCTCTCCTCATAAATCATGTGCCCCAGCCCCCTAATCATTTCCGTTGCCCTCCGCTGGACTCTTTCTAATTTGTCCACATCCTTTCGGTAGTGGGGAGCCCAAAACTGGACACACTGTTCCACATACAGTCTCACCAGTGTCCCAGACTTACAAGTTACAGTACAAAACAAAAAACCCCTCCAGCCAAACAAGAATTTGATTGGGCCTTTCAACTTTAAGAGGAATCACTTTGTTACCTTCTAGTCATTAATGACCCTGGGAATCCCTGGTCTGCTACTGTTACGGGGTTTGTTTTGTCTCCTGAGTTAACAACAGATTTGCCCATTTTTTCCACCAAAGTCTCCACCATATGGCAGGGTTGGTGAGCATTTCTGTCTATTAAATAGGAAACTTCAAAGTTACTCAAGCACATAAAGTTCTCTCACCATTTAGAGGCTTATATTTTTGGAGCTGAAATCATCTTGGGTGGTGTGAGAGCTGGCTCTTTGCCATGCTGTATGTAGCATTGTTGCATAATTGCAAGATCAGTACAATTTGTCTTAGACTCAATTTGTTTGTCTAGAGCAGTTTAAATTTAACTTGTTTTACTTGTAAGTGAACCAGTGTTCCATGAGGGGAAGAACTCTGAAAAGAAATGCTGTATGATGTACTTGTGCTCTGTCCCGGTACATTGCTGTTAGCAGGATGGATGCTCTGGGACAAACCACTTAGGACTCTATTAAAAAGTACAGTTAGGTTCCTGTGGAGTATGGCATGAAGGCAATGTGAGAGGCAGACACCCTTCTCCTTCCTACATCCCTTCTTTTAACTGAGAAAAGGGGGAGGGGAGTATCTTTTGTTGGGCCTGTATGTAGGAATCCTATAAAACCCAGCTCATGTATAGTTTATCCAGTGGTTTAGAAAATGCAAAAAGCAATTTTAAGAGGTGGTAATTTCTTACTACTCCAGAAATTTGAGTTAAACTATTTGGCTCAAAGTGAAAACTGAGGAACAAACCAGAAAATCAGTACTTTGACTTTGGGATATGAGAATTTTTTCACAGCTATAGGATTAGTCATCTCCTTGAAGGCACATCTGAACTGAGCATACACTCAATGCTGGATTCCTCAGGCCCTGGGATCTGAGAGGGAGGGGTGGATCAATCACACTCATTACATGTTCTGTGCTCAGTGCTACTGCAGCATGTACTAAACATTTGATTCTTTAAAGGAACAGGAACACCGCTCACTCACATCTGCAAAAAAAGCACACAACAGTTCACTCTACTTCTACAATAAGAGGCCTGAAAACATATTCCTCCTTTATATATAAAGTTGAGGTTGTCTCAAGAAATCGTCAAACTGACCTTTTCCAAAATGCTTAGCTGATCCTGTCCATAATCGTGGTGGATAAGAGTTGGATCTGTTTAGGTTATGCTATGGAAGTGTACTGAAACCAACATACTTATTATATTCACCACCAACAGCCTGAAGACACTTACCACTTCAGCCATTGACTTCTTGGGCTGGATTAGAACTAATGACTTAAATGAGTGGCTCCCAACCTGCGGCCCAGGGGCCAAAAGTGCCCCTTGGGGGCTTTCAAAGAGGCCCTTGGCTCCAGGGACAGATTAACCAGCCTGGGGGCCCTGGGCTGGCCCCCACTGCAGGGGCCCCTCCTGCTTGCCCCCCCCCCCCACCATCTGGGCCCCATTGCTGGGGCAGAGCCCAGGGGTCAGAGGGTGCTCCCGCATCATCCTGCTTTGGCCAGTCCAGCTGGGAGGTTGGGGGGGTCAGCTGGTGCATGGCGCAGGGGCCGCCCATGCAGCCCCCAAGGGCCATGGGTCTTGGAAGGCTGCAGCAGAGGCTGCGCCATGAGCCAATTGGCTCCAGTCCATGGGCGAAGCAAACAGGGGCTGGCCCGCCCCTCTCCACACCCAGGCGGTGGGCCAGCCAGTCCAGGGGTGGGGCGGGTGCTCAGAGCCCAGCCTCTGGTCCCAGGACCCCAACCCCAGTGCTGAGCGAGGCTGTATTATTGCAGGAGCTGAATGGGGCCGTATTATTATTATAAGTTTTAGGAGCTGGAGGGCCCCCTTTTTGGCTGAGGCCCAGAGCTTAAGCCCCTAAAGCCCCTGTGATAATGTGGCCCTGCTTGACTCCCCTGCTGGTGGCTGCAAAATAGAGTCACCGCCTAAGGACCCAGGTGGAGTGCATTTCTGCAAGGTTAAAAGACAGTGGTTGCAGCCAAAGAGAGAGATTAGCACTCCCATCCCACTGGCTGTAGCAGGGAGCACAGCAAAGCACTCTGTCTAGGTCCATAGGTGCTAGGGTTCGTGGAGCCAGGGAGATGGGAGGGGAGCACTGATGTTCCATCCCAAGGGCTGCAGAAGGGAACCACCCAGATAGATTACACAAAGCTACAGGATATGTGCAGTTTCCCTGCTGCAGCCAGGGAGATGGGAGATCAGTGAGAAAGGAGACAAACTGCTTTTCATGGGGGCCCTACTAGTGGAGGCTGGTGGCCCTTCAGGGCTGTAAAAATATCATCTGTGGCCCTCGAGCCAAAAAGGTTGGGAACCACTGACCTAGACCGGGCAGGATTCATGCAGGAGCTATAGGGGCTGAAGCCCTGGGCCCTGGCCTAAAGGGGGGCCCCAGGCTCCAGCCCCTAAAGCCCCTGCTTATCCAACCCCCCTGCTCTGCCCCATCCTGCTCCACTCTGCGCAGTTCCAGTGGGGCTTGGAGCAGCACACAGAGTCCTCCTGCTCTGCCAGCGCTGGGGGTGGGGTGGAGCTCTGGAATTAGAGGCCAGGCTCAGCCCTCCTGCACTGCCCGAGGCCAGCTGATGTGCCCCTAGGGGTGTGGTGGGCCTGGGCCTGTTCACTCTGCCTGGGGGTTGGAACTGGCTATTGCATGGCCCAGCCTCTGCTCTGGCGTGGCCTTCCAGGACACATGGACCTGGGGAGGCTGCAGCAGCAGCCCTGCTGGTAGGCCCCCCTCGGTAACCCCCCAAGTAGCACCAGCCACAGCCCCGCTCCCTAGCTCCCCACGCAGCATTGTGCTGGCTGCAGCCCCCCAGCCCCCCCATTCGCCGAGCAGCACCGGCCACACCTTCCCCAGTAGAGCTGTCCTCGCCCCCCCCCCCGCAGTTCTGCCAGCCTTCCCACCCCCCCGAGCAATGCTGTCTGGGGCCCTGCCCCCCAGCACCGGCATGTTGGGAGCCCCATCCCTCTAGCAGTGCACCACTGCAATGGGGGGGCCCCACTGGGGTGGGCAGCCCCAGGTCTTGATCCAGCCCTGGACCAAGGGCTGTCCTTGGGGGGGGCAAACGGGGCGATCACCCTGGGCCCCGCAGTTATGTGGGCCCCACGCTGTCCCGCACCGCGGCCCCATGGCCATACTTCGTCCCAGTCCCAGCTGCCTTCACCAGCGGGCCGATGGCAGCGGGGCGGGGCGGGGCGGGGCGAGAGCGCTTTGCTTGGCCCCTGGGCCGGCCCTCCCCGCCCCCAGGGCGGAGCAGCCGGCCGGCCCAGGGGCGGGGTGAGTGGGTACGCGGGCCGGGCTAGGCGGTGGCTGGCAAGCAACAGGCGTGCTCTGGGCCCGCCGGGCCTGCCCCGCCCCAGCCCCACACATGGTTCCCGGCTATGGCTGGGGCGGGGCTGGCCTCTGCCAGCAGTGTGGCCTCGGCTGGGGCGGGCTCCCGGCAGTGGCTGAGCCCTGGCGGTGGCCTTGGGTCCCTGGCCGCAGCTGGCTCCTGACCGCAGTCTCAGCTGGGGCTGGCTCCTGCCAGCGAGTGTCCTCGTGTCTGCCAGCAGGCGGCCTCGGGTTCCTGGCCGGGGCCAGCTCCCAGCCCCCGGGGGGGGGTGACAGGGGTCCCTGGGGGGTGGAGCGGGCCGGCCCTCCACGGTCCCCTCCAGCATGGGAGTGGGGGCCCCGCCTTGGCCGATTGGCCCTGGGCCCCGCTCCCCCCACGGGATGGCCTTGCCTGGACCTAGAGATAAGTGTCTGTATCCCATTACCAGGCAGACTATAAAATCTGTAACTTTTAAATTAATGCATGTACAAAAATGCTAGAAGTCCAAATACTAAGATTGGTGAACATGAGTGCCTGGTTTTAAATAAGGCTATTGATAAGATAGACATCACAGAAATTGGGTGGAATGATGACTATCAATGAGACATCATAATACCAGTGTACAAAATATATAGGAATGACAAAGTAGGTCATGGGGGCTGGGGAGTCTCACTAAATGTGAAAGTAAGCATAGAGTCAAACAAAATAAAAATCTTAACTGAATCAAATGGTACCATAGACTCTATATGGACAGAAATTTCATGCTTGAATAATAAGAGTATAGCAATATAAGACTATACTAATGCCCATGTGAACAGGATGGTGATGGTGACTGAAATGCTCTGGAAGATGAGAGGCTATAAAAATAGAAAACTCAATAATAATAATTAATTGATAATTAAGGGGGGATTTCAATTATCCCCCTACTAACTGGGTACATGTCACTGCAGGATGGGATACAGAGAAAGTCTTCATCTTTCTAGAACAGCTAGTCCTGGGACCCACAAGGGGAGAGGTAATTCTTGATTTTAGACCAGATTCTATGCTTCACTTAGGCCAAAGAGGTGAATATAGCTGAACCACTCAGCAACAGTGACCACAGTATAATTAAATTTAACATCCATTGGGGGAAGGAGGGAGGAAGGAAGAGATACTAAAGAAGCCAGCACAGTAACATTTAACTTCAGAAAGGGAAACTACACAAAAATGAGGAAGCTAGTTAAATGACCATTAAATCAATCAGAAGAGTGAAATGCCTGAAAGCTGCATGGAAACTTTTAGAAAAAATCATAAAAGAGGCTCAAATGAAATGTTCCCCCCCCCCCCCCAAAAAAAAAAAATGTAAGAGGACTAAAATATGCCATTAGGGCTAAACATCAGTATAAAAGAGGCAGTTAGAAGCAAAAGATTTAAAAATTGGAAATAAAATCCTATTGAGGAGGGAAAAAAAAGAAATATAAGCTCTGGCAAGTCAAGTGTAAAAGTATAATTAGGCAGGCCAAAAAAGATTTTTGAAGAGCAGTTAGCAACAAACTCAAAAACTGATTGCAAAATTCTTATTAAGTACATCAGAAGCAAGAAGACTTGCAAATGATCAGTGGTGTCACTGGATGATCGAGGCGCCAAAGGAGCACATAAGAAAGACTAGTCACTAGGGCCATTGCAGAGAAGCAAAATGAATTCTTTGCACTGGTCTTCACTGCAGAGGACATGAAGAAAATTCCCATACGTGAGCCGGTTTTTAGGTGTCAAATCTGAGGAACTATCCAAGATTGAGTCCCAAAGGGTAGCCATGTTAATCTATTGCAGAAAAACAACAGCGTCCTGTGGCACTTTTAAAGACTAACAGGTTTATTTATCGCATGAGCCTTTGTGGGAGAAAATCCCACTTCATCAGACTCTTTGAAGCTTCTCACACAATTCTCATGCAATAAATAAATCTGTTAGTCTTTAAAAGTGCCACAGCACTCTGTTGTTTTTATCCAAGACTGAGATGGCAGAGCAGGTTTTCGGAAAAATTTGAATAAGAAATTACCAGGACCAGATAGTATTCATTCAAGAGTTCTGAATGAACTGAAATATGAAATTGCATAACTGCTAACTGTAGTATTTAACCTTAAATCAACTTCTGTACCAGATGACTGGATGAGAGCTAATATGACACCAATTTTTCAAAAGGCTCCAGAGGCAATCCTGGCAATTACAGGCCAGTAAGCCTAGTTTCAGTACAAGGCAAATTGACAGAAACTGTAGTAAAGAACAGAGTTATCAGACACGTAGATGAATGTGATTTGCTGGGGAAGAGTCTGCACTGTTTTTGTAATGGGAAATCATAGTTCATCAATCTATTAAAATTCTTTGAGGGCATCAATAAACATGGTCAAGAGATTCAGTGTATATAGTATACTTGGGCTTTCAGAAAGCTTTTTACCCTCACAAAAGGCTCTTAAGCAAACTAAACCATCATGGGGTATGAGAGAAGGTCACCTCAAGGATCAGTAAGTGGTTAAAAGACAGGAAAGACCTGGTAGGAATAAATGGTCAGTTTTCAGAATGAAGAGAGGTAACTAGCCATGTCCTCCAGGTATCTGTACTGGCTTAGTGCTGTTCAACATATCATAAATGATCTGGAAAAAAGGAGTAAATAGTGATGTGGCAAAAACATGAGATGATACAAAATTACTGCAAAGAGTTAAAGGGATCTCACAAAACTGGTTGACTGGCTGAACAAAATGGCAGATGAAATTCAGTGATAATAAGTGCAAAGTAAAGCACAATGGGAAAACATAAACCTAAATGTAGATACCAAATGAAGGGGGTCTAAATTAACTGTTAGCACTCAAGAAAGAGATATTGGAGTCATTGTGAATAGTTCTCTGAAAATATCGACTCAGTGTACAGTGGCAACCAAAAAACTTAAAAATATTAGGAATAATTGGAAAAGGGACAATGCAGTCGAATGTCAGTTACAAACACGTCAGGAATAGAGGTTGTTTGTAACACTGAAATGTTTTGCAACTCTAAACAAAACATTATAGTTGTTTTTTGAAAGTTCACAACTGAACATTAACTTAATACAGCTTTGAAACTTTATTATGCAGAAGAAAAATGCTGTTTTCCCTTTATTTTTTAATAGTTTGTTTAACACATTACTGTACTGTACTGTATTTAGGCTTTTTCTTAAAAAAAAAAAATTCAGCTGCTTTCTGATTGTTTTTCTGTTTCCAAATGAGGTTTGTGGTTGATCTGTCAGTTAGTAACTCTTGTGTTCATAACTCTTGTATTCTACTATAATATCAAAATGCTGCTATATAAAGCCAAGGTACACCCACACCTTGAATATTGTGTACAACTCTGGTCATCTCATCCCATCTCAAAAAAAAATAAGGTACAGAGAAAGGCAACAAAAATAATTAAGGATATGGAACAACTTCCATAAGAGAAGAGATTAAAGAGGCTGAGACTGTTTAGTTCGGAAACGAGACTACTGAGGGGGGATATCATAGAGGTGTATAAAAATTTGACTGCTGTGGTGAAAGTAAATAAGGAAGTGCTATTTACTCCTTCACATAACACAAGAACTAGGTCAGCCAATGAAATTAATAGGTAGCAGGTTTAAATTAAAAAAAAAATAAGAAAGGACTTCATCATACAATGTACAGTCAACCTGTGTAATTCCTTGCCAGGGAATGTTGTGAAGGGCAAAACTATAATTGGGATAAAAACAATTAAATAAGTATATGGAGACTAGGTCCATCAACGGCTATTAGCCAAGATGGTCAGGGATGCAATCCCATGCTCTGGGTGTCCTTAAGGGTAAGTCAATACTGAGGACAGCAAAATTGCTGCCATCAGTGCGATCTTCCGGGTTTGATTGAATGGTCTGAGTAGATGCGCTCAATCAATCCAGAAATCGCCATAGCAACTCCAGCCCAGGAACTGGAGTATTGGTAAGCCGACCGAAAATGCCTTCCAGTCAGCTTACCCTAGTATGTAGCGACTCTAGCGAGGTCTCAGTAAGTTGTTAGGAGATACGCAAGGAATTTTACTACCTTGCATATCTCCCGTCGACAGCCGCCAAAAAGTGTGGCAAGTGTAGACTAGGGCTAAACCTCTGGCTGCCAGATGCTGGGTCTAAACAACAGGCAATGGCTCACTTGATGATTGCCCTGCTCTGTTCATTCCCTTTGAAGACTCTGGCATTGGCCATTGTTGGAAGACAGGATGCTGGACTGTGTGGACCATTGTCTAGCACCATGTGGCCATTCTTATGTTATTTTCTTATCTTAATTAGTCGAGCAATAATAAAAAAAAACCTGAAATATATATAATGTGTGTATGTCTACAAACACATGCTAACAGAGAGACAAAAGAAAAAAATGTGAAGATTCTTGGTCTGTTGTACAGTTTTTGAGAGGAAAACTGGTATATTTTTGAACTACTCCATTCAAGTTCACCACTCCTCATAAAAATTTCTCCTGTTTGTAAGCTCTTTTAAGCAATGGCTACATCTTTCCATACACGCGGCCACTGCCTGCTAGTGGCATGATGTTAGAAATGTCTTTTCCCCCATAATATCTACTATCTAACCATTGTCTCTGGGCTTCCCAAGTGCATCATGTCTTTTCTGCACAGAGGATGTGAAGCAGGGATAGTCTTAATTCTTGTGTCTTGTAAAATACCAAGCAAATTGTTTGCTCTTAACAGAGAGGGTGGGGAATATTTTGACCAGCTGAGGTTTTTTGTTGAAAAATATTGATGAATTGAACTGAAACAGTCTGTGAAATGGGGTTTGATTAATTTCTCAACTTAAAATAATGTTGAGAAAAGTTTCAAAATTGTTCAAAGCAAAAGGTTGCTTTGAAATTTAAGATAATTATACTGAAAATATATAAGAAAAAGTCAAAACTAAGTGTTTCAATGGACCCAAAACTAATAATAAATAACATTTTTCAGCTAATAATTTTAAAATTTGGACAATTTGTCTCAATTTATGACAGGAAAAAAATTAGAACACAAATGTTTGTGCAAATCATTTTTTTCTTGGATCGGTTAACAATAATAAAATGTAGAGTCATTCTGTTCATTTTATTCTTGTATATTTTGCTAGTGAAACCACTATACTCACTATTATGTACTAGATCTCTGTGTAGTTCTCCTATGAATATAGACACTTGTTTCAGTTCAGGCTTCCATCACATATGTTTTTGCGCTAAGTACATCGCACAGATTGCAGCTAGTTTATAAATGTGTTCTTACTAAGAATATTTTAAAAATTTGTAGGCAGCTTGCCAAGCTTCTTGCAAAAGATGTATTATTGGCTCAGATCTAGTATCTTTATAGGTTGTTTACTGTTCATTTTCATGTCATTCACTGCAAATGTAAGCAGCTATTTGAGTGACTGCACAGCTGTTGCTGACCCCCTACAGTATAATCTGAAATAGTGTTTGGAGAGATGGTACAATGTGAGAAAATCCAGAAATATCGTATGTCTCCCAGTGTAACAGAATATGCTTACACTATAAATCTACTTACTGCCTTCTTGTCTTGTCGTGAAGAAGCAATTTGGAACTGTGCTAGCGAAGGAGTTTAGTAATTGAGCATTATAGATGTGGAATTCTTTGTCAGAGTAAGGGACAACATCTATTTAAATTTATTACAGTCTTAAAATATGTTCAGAAGTGCGTGTATTAAGGCAGAAATACACATTTACTTTTGTTTCAAAGATAGTTAGTGACAGAAGAATCTCATAAGGTCCAGAATTTAGATTTTGGTCAGTTAAACTCAGACATAGTAAGATGTTTCTTCCACGGTTTACATAACTTGCTTAGTATTCACAGATGAACAGGATTTCTCATGAGATATTTGGCATGTACACTTGAAGTCACAGCTAGAAAGGCTACGGAAAACGTCTTTCTGGCAATATCTTGCCACTTTTAGTTCTGGCTAGAATCTACAAATGGGTGAATGTTGAAGATAGAGTCTGTTCTTCCCTTGGGTTCCCCCCAATCTGGTATTTCCTTCCCCTCCTGAGGTATTCAGATCTCCCGCCAGTACTTCAGCACATCTTCCTTCATTAACCTCCTATCTTTTTTCCTGGAGAAACTCAGTATGAATCTGTGGGGTGACTTCAACTTTCTCTGAAATTTAATGCAGCGTCTCAGTGAGTGTTCAGCCCTTGCATTGCTTGCCTTATTGTTAGAGCTTTAAATACTTTTTTAAAAAAATCATGAAAATTTCAAAGATGGGTTCAAGGCCATGAACCAGTTGGCCCATTATCTTTTCCTCTTCCTTGAACTGTTTAAATAGACTTTAAGGCCAGAAAGGACCATTAAATCATCTAGTCTGAGTTGGTATAGCTCACTGGCCATAGAATTTCATACAGTTGCTCCTATATTGAGCTCCAAAACTGGTGTTTGACTGAGCATATGTTCCAGAAAGTCAGCCAGCCTTGATTCAAAGACATTAAGAAATGGAGAATTCACCATGTCCCTTAATAAGGTTTTCCAGTAGCTAATTACCCTCACTGGTTTTTCTTTTTCTAAAAAGGTGCCTTATTTCTTTATAAAGTGTTTTTTCCCAGCTTCCTGCCACTGTTGTGCCTTTCTCTGTTAGTTTAAAGAGCTCCTTAATAGCCAGTGTTCTCTCCCTGTGAAGGTACTTATAGACAGTAATCAAATCACCTCTGTTTTCTTTTTGATAAGCTAAGAGCTTCAGTTCTTTAAGTTTCTTGTGGCGAGACATTTTTTTTTCTAGCCCTGAAGCATTTTTGTGGCTTTTCCACAGCCTCCCCAATTTTTCAAAATCTTCTTTTCACTGGGGACACCAGAACTGAATCCAGTACTTCAATATAGGTCTAATCACTGCCATATACAGAAGTGTTACAGCCTTCCTACCCATTAATCCCCTATTTATATGTCCTAGGACCATAGGAATTAGAGAGAGCTGCCAAATTTACCTGCACTACAAGGAGCAGTCGCATACTCAACCTAAAAATCACCTTCCTGCTGCCACCACTAACTTCCATAGCAGCCTCCCAAACATCAGATCACAGATGGGAAGGAAGCCAATTATTCAAGAGTCAGAGACAGTCTAGCAGCTTC
The DNA here is from genome assembly GCA_007922175.1 of Pelusios castaneus. Lineage (NCBI taxonomy): Eukaryota > Metazoa > Chordata > Testudines > Pelomedusidae > Pelusios > Pelusios castaneus. Next base: position 11,872,800 of record ML685793.1, read on the forward strand.
TTTTACTAAGAACCCGTATAGATGGGCAGAGAATCTGGAGGCTAAGCAAGAAGAGGCTCAGAACTACAGAGAACTTCTGGGAGGGAAAGGGGGAGGCAGAAGGACAGAGTCAGCTGGGATGAGGTTTAGGAGAGCACAACACAAGTGAGGATGGACATTTTGAATGGTGGTCAAAGAAAGTGAGCTGTAAGGATGGAGGTATTTAGTTTTGGCAGTCAGAATGTGTGCTAAGGGTGTAATGGAAGGAAGGATGATCTTGTGGTTAAGGTATTGGCTTTGAAGTTGGGAACCACATGCTTGTTGAGGGACCTGTAGCAAGCCAAACAGCTCTGAGAGAGGCACCCAAGATTTGCCATGAGAGAAGTTGACACATCTGGCATTACTAGTATGGCCAGGAGACACTGCTATGACTATAGAGGAGATATCAGTTACTTTTTTATTTAACTCTAGCAGGGTGCTCAACTTCAAGGATTATTAACCAAACAGTAACTGTGCACATACCTGGTGTGGCCAGCTGTAACGTCTAGTAGAGAGGGTGGGGGTCAACTGACCCAAAGCTCTTTGCTGCTGTTAGCAGTAGAAATATTCCTCAAAAACATGCTCGATAAGTTGGCCACTTCACAGAGAAACCATATTTTCTCGAATGGCATCTGTATCCAGTCCAAGCCCCTGGTATAAACAGATCTATTAGTTTCAATTGCTGTCCATGTACCACAGAAATCAGATGTGCCGATCCTGAAGTAGTACTTGGTGATGCATTTTCTCATTCTTGGCACCAAAGAACATTAAAGCCAGAACAGGAAGTAATGGGCATGGGAAGTCTCCCAGAATCTAGGAAGAACAGCCTTTCAGGTACCTGGGGTTGCTGGTGGGCTAAATTTGGTTATTTCTGTAAGGAAGGGAGGATGTGACTGACTGAGCCTCCCTTTTTTGGTGTTTCAAGAATTCCTCTGGGAAGAGTTAGAAAAAGGACTTGTCTCCAATATCCTGATTCCGGTCTTAGCTCTAAGATCTCTATGAGGGGAGGTTTATTTGACTAGTTAAGTTTAGCTGTTAGATGAGAGCAGGTGCATAAAGAAACCAGGGAATTCCAAAGCCTTAGACTCATAGACTTTAAAACCAGAAGGGATCATCATGGTTGTTTAGTCTAGACACATTGCAGGCCACAGAACCTCATCCCCACACTCCTGTAATAGACCCCCAGCCACTGGCTGAGTTACTGAAATCCTCCAATCAAGATTTAAAGACTTCAAGTTACAGAAAATTCACCATTTACACTGGTTTAAACCTGTGTGACACCCAGGCCCCATGCTGCAGAGGAAGGTGAACCCCCATGAGTCTCTGCCAATCTGACCCAGACGGAAAATTCCTTCCAGACTCCAATTATGATGATCAATTAGACCCTGAGCACGTGCGCAAGACCCACCAGCCAGGTACCTGGGAAAGAATTCTCCATACTAACTTGGAGCCCTCCCCATCTAGTGTCACATCACCAGCTACTGGAAATATTTGCTGCTAGCAGTCACAGATTTTGCTTAGATTACCCCTTTTTAATACCTTGTTCTTGTTTGCCATTACTTCAGCTCAGAGGATAAGGGAAATGGTAACCTCCCACCCACTTCCTCATCTGATTTTTTTCCATCCAGACAAAGTAGTTCCAATGGATTTCTTTATACACCCCCCCCTCCCCAATAAGGGTTTTCCCTACCTTTCTCTTACTCCTTCTCATCACTGTTGCTGACTGGCCATCCAACTGTTATAAATCACTGACTTTCTCGTTCTCTTATTTGCTCTCTTTCTCTGAATACCCTTGCTCTCAAACACAAAAAGCCAATGTTTATGTGGCAGGTGGGCAAGCACTTTTGGTATAAATGCACTCATTTGATGTAAGTACTCTCATTTGCACACAAACACCTGCATTCACATGCATAAAAGACTCTTCCCAAAACATAATGCTTGAGTGAACAAAAACTGATTCATGTATGTGCACAGAAAAGGGGGAGGAAAGGTCAGTTTGGAATTTGTTAGTGTGTTTGCACATTTTCATCACTTCTCATCCAGCTCTACCAAAGAGAACTGCAGATCTTAAACTGTAAGTTCTTTTGGTCTGTGACTCTTTTTTCATTATATATGTATACTGTATTTAGCAGACTGGGTCCATAGTGCTTGACTGAGGCCAGTAGGAATGACTGTAATACAAATAATAATCATTAAAATTTGACCTGACACTATCCCCAAAATCAAATAGAGAACAATTGACATAACAGAGTCCCAGAAAGCTTCCAAACCCACTTATATGAAGCACATCAAATAAATATATTGAGGCAGACTGTATAGTTGTGGACTTCCTGTACCAATAGAGGATTAAAGTTCCAGTCTATGGGCTGAGCAAGGAGAAGTCTCAGTTACAGAGCTACTGTAGTTAATATGGCGATGGTCTTCTCTATCTGACTTCCTGAGGCATCTACTGATGCCCTTTGTATAACTGTGTGGTCTTCTACCGCAGGATGCTCAAGGTCATCAACATCAGATGAAATGCTGTATCTTTCTACATGACCAGGGCTATGTATCTGAGTTTTTTCTATAAGGAACTGGTAATTGGTAACCAATTTTATGTATTCTCCATCTAGATAATTCTAATGACCCATCAGCAAGGAATTAGGCAACAAAAGAGATTCAGTGAGTTGCTCTTTGATAACAGACTGCCTACATTTCTCCCTTCTTGTTTACTTTGCAGTTTTCTGAATTCTTTGGAGGACAGGAAGGACTCAATAGATGTGTATTTGTTGAAATTTTGGAAACCTCTGTTATTAGTGGAAGGCCTGTGTAAAGATGAACATCGTGCTCTGTCTTAAAAAAAGTGAGACTTGATTTGTGCTAATCTTTGGATGCAGGAAGTTCAACAACCAGAGCCCTTTACTGACAAAATTCTTTCTCCAACACTCATGTGATTCGTCCAAGGCTCCATTAGTAGTAGTTTTGCTATGATTCAGAGAATTCTGCAGTAGCTATTGTACACAAAGAGGCCATTCTTGTGGTAATCCAGTCCTATGCTTGGCAGATTAAAAACAAGACCTTGACTTTGCTCAAGTATTGAACTAGGAGACAATGTGAAATATGAAGAGCATATATTGTATTGATGCCCTAACTTGATCCAGTCAGAAGATGGGCTGCTTCATGTAGGAACTACTGAAGTTTTTGTGTGGCATTCATTTTCATGCCTAGGTAAGAGGCACTGCAATTGTTGAAGTTGCAGACATAGTAGGGTTTACCCATTTTCAACTTCCTGCACTGTGAAGAACATCTGTGTGTTGCAATCATCCTGCAAACCTCTGTTATCTCTGGATTCAGATCAACCTTTAGATCAGTCAGAATGGTTTAACTAGTAGCAATCATAGCAGTGCTCTAGTTACTCAGTTGAATGTTCATATAATAACAGAATTCGTTAAAGATTCCATATTTGGAATAAAAAAGTTCTGGAGAAGGAGGTCTACCTAACAAGAGGCAGTCACAAGAGGAGAGAAGTTATGGAGTGAGGCACTAGAAATGTCTGGCCAGGACTGAAACTGCTGCTTGTTAGTTTTGGTGGAAGAGAGAGCAACCTGTCACTTACAAAGCGAAGCACTGAGATGACAAAACCTAGTTAACTAATAAAATTTTCAATATTTAAATGTCATTCAGGTTGCAATGAGCTGGAGTGCGAAAACGCATAGTTAAAATGAATCTGTGTGTCCTTGCTCCCATGCACCAAACTTTCTCATAGGCACCTAGCAGCAGCACAGAGGAGCTCTAACACTTTTATAAATCCAACTCATTGACTGAATAATGTGTAGTCATTACAGTCAATATGTGTTTCAAAAAAGCAAGGAAAGAATAGGAGAGGGGTTATTACTGGCCACTGTTTGGAAAGATGAAAAAGAAATAACAGGAAGATGTTTCACAGCTTTTTTAGAACCACAACTCAAAGGAATCATTACAAAGTAAAGAAGTAAAGACCAGTTTCACCGCCTTGCACAGAAGGATCTAAAAAGTTTTTGTATTTTCTATCCCTGATTTCATTACACCTAATAACTCGTTTCCTGATGGAAGGTAAAGAGATACCTGAAATATAGATTCAAGTCCTTTTAGTTAAACCTTTATCCCTTTGTCATTGCGGTTTTTTTTCTTCTGTAGTTCCATTCATCTGCTCTACTGGAACTTTCGGTCGCACAGTATTAAAATATGGCTGTTCTAAGCTAATATGCATTAACTTTTTAAAAACTGTTTTATACATAACCTATTGTATTAATATAAAACGTTAAGGCCATTTTTTCGTTTCCTGGGAATGGCCCATTACATTGTGAGCAATCTACTCTTGCTTTTTAAAAAAAGACTTTGAACTCAATACAAAAGGAAAATATAATCATGTACAACTATAAAGACCGCTTTTTTCCCTTTTGTGCAGTGTAACAGAGGTGGATGAGTAGCATGGTAATGAAGACATGGACCGTCTTTATTAGTGCGCTCAGTGAAAGGGTTCTTTTCAGAACTTCAACTTTTCTTATCTTCTTAGTTTTCATGGTGTCTATTCGGACTCCTTCTTTTTCCTGACTTTCTTTTAAATACAGCTAGCAGACTGGCAAAGCCAAGCCAGTTCATCCTTCTTTCCAAAAAAGGCTAGATGCAAGGTCATGTGGCTTAGATGCTTCCATAAGAATAAAAGTTTTCTTGTATTTAAACATGTAATGCTACTTCCATTTCTTAGGTGCGCGTATAATATGTACTGTGCAGCATTTTAAAAATATCTGTAAAAGTAAAATCCATTAAAATCCCCACTGTAATATTTTTGTATTGTAGTTTATGAGAGCTAATGAGATAGGAAGTTCTCTGAGTACGTCAAAAGAGAGAGAGACTAGTAATACCACTTAACCTTCTCCCCTCGAAATTGTTTCATAGAGTAGATTTGCTGAAGAGTAGTTGATGGTCCCAAGGACTCCTCTACAGTTTGTGTCTACAGTCTTTCTTGATATTTTTCTGCTCCTCTTGCACGTTTCCTGTTGTTCTGAAGCACTATTCCCACTCTTTTTGCTTTTACATACTTTGTTGTACAGTGAGTTCACATCTAATCTTTCTCAATTAGAAAAACAAAACACACAACTACAAGAGGGTCATTCTGTGACCTGAGAAAGTTCCCTACAGGCAACAGAACAAAAGAAAACCATGTTTCCTACTAATTTCCACTGTCATTCTGAGGCAGGGCTAACTATCCCATTTTCATTGCACTGAATTCTGGGGAAGGACCCTCAAACAGCATAACCAAGACAGAAGTGATATTACTTAGTTTTTTGGGTGGCAAGTTTGGAGCCTTACCTTGTTTATTGAGGTTTAGTTATTATCAAAGACTTATATCTATGCTATGTGATTGTTATGGATCTTCACAGTGGAGCATATCGTTATATGACTAGGCCAAAGTTTTTTGGTTTGTTTGTTTTTTAAAGAAGAGTTTCAGCTGAGAGATATTATTATTTAGAACACATGTCTTTCATGCTCTAAACCTACTAGTTGAGTCAGGTCTTTTTAGACCACTTGGAAATAAAAAGTCTTAAAGTAGTGCCACATGGCTTTTGTACAAAGACTTACTGAAGACAGAAAATCACACATAAGCTATAGATTGTCTGGAATGCAGAGACTGGTGCAGATACAGAAGACAACAGGTAGGCTTGAATTGGGATCAACTTTGCTGAATTAGCTGTGGGTTTTAGAAAATGATGAATACAAGCAGTTCTGCTGTCTGGACACTGGATTGTCAGCACCCCCTCCCTCTCAAAAAAGTTTCTGCTTTGTAAGGCATTTCCAAAGCATCTATCACCGCAATATCAAAACATCACTGGAGGGTGAAGTAAAGCCTATAATGGAAAAGAAGAAAAAAGCAAAATACATTCTGTGAAAATGTAAACTGACTGTAAGTGATTGGATGTTGGCCATCTATACTCATAATTTAGTTCTTCGTGTAGAGCTAATTGTTAATCTGTGTAACTGATTATTTAGGAAACCTCAACTAGGATGATCAACATTAGGTTTTTGTTTGTTTGTTTGTTTGAAGCAAAAATTTATATTCTTAATAGTGGGATTAACTTTCTAGAGAATTATTCTCCAAAAATGGCAACCCCAATACGGCAGTCCAAATTGTTTAAATTGTTTCCTTTCATGCCTGTGGAAGAATTTTCATGTTTGTGCCATGTGGTCAGCATTAAGAAACTATTGGCTATTGATAGATTACACTTGTGTTTGATATTCTTTTTATTGATCAATATATGGTGAATCATAAACTACATCAGATTAGTGGTAGGTTGAAGGTTTATTGTAAGTAAATACTTATTGTATATATGTAACTTTTTAAAATACTTCTTGTATATATGTATCTATTTTCAGTATTAACAAACATTTTACCAAAAAGAAGAGACATTAAGTAAAAGCAAACACATTTTAATCCACTGAATTACTAGGTAGTCAGCTTTGTCTAAAATATTGCTGGTTTAATATTGCTTTTGGTTTAAATTTCTTTTTGTAAATATACTGCATTTTGGTTTTTAAGTTATTTGTATTTAGGACACGTCAAGACACAACATCTTCTTCCTTTGGTTTCTTCAGATATATCTGAGTCATTGTAGCTGTAAAAGTTATTCTGCACGTAAAGTTGTTTGAGTAGTAACAGGATGTAACATAACTACGATTAGAATACATGGTCACATAAGCCTAACAAGCCCTGACATGATGTGACTGAAACTCACTTACAAGATTTATAAAATCAGTTCTTTCTAGATGCCGGTTTCCAATGAAACACATTTCTATTCTTGTTACTTACACAGATTTAGTACACTATTATTGTCCTGGAAGGCATTGCACTTTTCTGTGCAAGTTTTTGTTTTGTTTAAGGCATTTTGGTGTATCATGAAAAATCTCTGAGATAATTTTTTTCTGCTGACAATTTCTTATGTTCTTTTTCACGGCATTTAATGCGGTATACATTTTCTGTGGATTATTCTGAATTCTAGAGAGTATCAGTTTCTCGTTGAGACATAAATGTGTTGATGAAGAGCTTTCAGGAAAACATGATAAACTTCTGTAAACTCTCTGCAGAGAACTCTCATTGCTCACATGGGCTCTAGTTGATAATTACAACACATAATGAAATAGGTATCACACCTTTTTATGAGAGAAATGTGTGGAAGTGATTTCACCACTACTTCAACAAACTGTAGTCAAGAAGGCATTTTTAAAAAAAAAGTAATTTGGGAATATCAAATATTTCTTAGTTTCACTTTCCCTGTTGTATGCTTTTAGGCTTAAGTGGTGCAAATCACTCTATATAGGGTGAATTTCATCATCTGAGTACAACCAGGAATGTTGTAACTATCAAAATATCTAATCACTATTAAATATAGGTCTCAAAATCAAGATCCAGACATCCAAGGGGAGAATAGGAGACTTAACCCTTTCCCCAAATAAGCAGTTAAATTATGTGCCAACAATGTCCCTCTGCCTTATACATTGACCAAACTAGACTGTTTCTGCACAAAAGAATAAATGGACACAAATCAGATATCAAGAATGGTAACATTCAAAATCCAGTAGGGGAACACATCAACCTCCCTGGACATTCTGTAAAAGACATAACGGCTGCAGTGCTTCAGCAAAAATACTTTAAAACCAGACTTCAACATAAAACTGCAGAGCTAGGGTTCATATGCAAATTTGACACCATCAGATTAGGTCTGAATAAGGATTTGGGATGGCTAACTCATTACCAAGAGTAATTTTCCCCTCATTTAACCTTCTCGCCTGCTCATCTATTGTTCCACACTTTTTGAATCAAAACAATTGGTTTGGTTTGCTGAAACAGACTGAACTGACCTAGTGATTTACCCTTCTCCGCAGGTATATATTCACCTAACATGCTACAGTTTCCATTTCATGCATCTGATGAAGTGGTATTATACCCACGAAAGCTCTTGCAATAAATACATTTGTTAGTTGTTAAAAGTGCCACAGGACTCCTTGTTTGTTTTTGATTACACACTGTTATTTCACTGTTAAGAGTATATTGAATAAGATATTTTATGATGCTTGTAATGCACTTAAGTTAATAGATATTACGAAATACGCAGACAGGTTATGGTTATGTATGTGTGTGCATAAACATGTCAAACATGGTAATTGTAACTGTGGTGCAACTTCAGTATCCCCTCACAACAGGACAGTGAAGCAATCTGGCAGGGAGGGGCTACTTTCCCAACCACACAAGACTGGCTTCAATACAGGCACCTCACCATTGTCTTGCCCAGGAAAAACAATGATGAGGAACCATCAAAGCAAATAGGAACAGCTTGAAACTGAAAGAAAAACCCTAGTCTTTGAAAACAAAAACTATGACAATACTGCAGAGCTTACACACAGCACATAGGTCGGTATAACTCACATCGCTCAGGGGATAACTTATTCACATTGACTTAAGATGTAGTGTGTCCTTTGCCTAAGAAAGGAGAGAATTTTCCTCAACTATCTATTGTGATTGATGGGGGGGAGGGGCAGGGGACGCTTGCAAATCCTTTTGAAATCGAAGGGGTTTGAACAGAAGAACATCCAGAACTTGGGGAACAGCCTCAAGGCAGGAGGCTGTCAGAATGCTGGGTCCCTCATCCATTAGGTAGAGGATATGTTGGGAAACTGTTTTAAGGCAATAGGTAACTCTTATTAGAAAACAGATTTTTATCTAACGTGAAAGGGTAAAGCCTGAGGCTGCATCTTTAAGCTATTTTCTGCATAACTTTTCTACATTTCCTTTCCTCTTACTATTTCATCTTTGAATCTGTGATTTTTCTGTTAAGTAAGCTTTTTGTTTTCTTTTATCCAAAGCTGGTCTCTAGTATGAAAACCAAGAGAACTGCGTGTAACCGAGTGATCTGATAATGGGGGGCAGGGGGCAGGGTTCATCATTTCAGGAGTGATGAACCAGAGAGGAACAGTCTGAGTGTCTGGTAATTAAGAACTCATGGAGGACATGTATGGAAGGGCTGTCGGTGTTACACTGGAAAAAGTAACTAAGCTGATGAAAGCCAGGGTGAAAGTTTATGATTGTGGCTGCCTACTGGGGTCAGGGATCTGAATCATAGCTGTTCAGCACAAAAGCTCCTAAGGCTACAGGGCTGGTGCTAGGGTGAGCAGATATCCTGGTTTTACGGGGACAGTCCTTATATTCAGGGCTTTTTCTTACGTAGATGCCTATTATCCCTCACTGCCATCCCAATTTTTCTCACTTGCTATCTGGTCATCCCAGTGGTGACAGAACTCCTTAATGATCTGGGTGGTTCACAAAACATCACAACAGATATACTAATTAAGATCAGGATATTAGTTTATTACATTGGTATAAAGCTGAACTAACACAGTGAGGAAAGAGGCCTGTGCTACCAAAAGTGGCAGGATGTAACAAAAAGGGAGGTACTCCACTAGGGTTGACCCTGATTCACTAACTTTTAGAATCATAGAATAATAGGGATGGACGGGACCTCACGAGATCATCTAGTCCAGCCCCCTGCTAAAAAGCAGGACCACTCCCATTAAATCACCCCAGCCAGGGTTTTGTCTAACTGGGCCTTTTTTCCTCCAAGTGTTTCAGGATGGATTCTTTGAGGACCTGCTCCATAATTTTCCCAGGGATTGAGGTGAGCCTGACTGGTCTGTAGTTCCCCAGATCCTCCTTTTTCCCTTTCTTGAAGATAGGTACTATATTTGCCTTTTTCCAATCCTCCGGGTCCTCCCCCGTTCGCCACGAGTTCTCAGAGATAATGGCCAGAAGCTCTGCAAGCACTTCAGCCAACTCCATCAGCACCCTCAGATGCAGTTCATCCATCCCCATGGACTTGTGCACATCCAATTTCTTTAAGTAGTCCGTAACCTGACTTTCCATCACCGAGGGCCGGTCTTCTCTCCATTCCGGTTACCCCATGTAGTAGCCTGGGAGCTGACCCTCCCTGTGAAGACTGAAGTTAAAAAAGTATTGAGTACTTCAGCCTATTCCGCATCATCCACCACGAGGATGCCTGTCCCATTCACTAAGGGACCCACACCACCCCTGATCCTTTTCTTGTTGCTGACATACTTATAGAACCCCTTTCTGTTATCCTTCACATCTCTTGCTAGCTGCAACTCCAATTGTCCTTTGGCCTTTCTGATTTTATCCCTGCAGTCCCGAGCAATATCTTTATACGCCTCCCTCCTCATCTGTCCAAGCTTCCACTTCTTGTAAGCTTCCCTTTTATGTTTCACCTCACTGCAGAGTTCTCTGCTAAGCCTGCACATCAGAATGGTATCTTCTTGTGCCCTTAGCAGGGTTTCCTTAAAATACAGCCAGCTGTCTTGGACACCTTTCCCCTTCAGGTCAGCCTCCCAAGGGATCTTGCCCATCAGCTCCCAAAATCTGCTTTTCTGAAGTCCAGGGTGTGTGTTCTGCTTCTTTCTTACCTTCCTTCCATTGATCAGGATTCTGAACTCTACCATCTCATGGTCGCTGCTGTCCAGGTTGCCATTTACTTCTACTTCCCCGATCAATTCTTCTCTGTTTGTGAGCAATAGGTCTAGAGGTGCAAGTGTAAAGCTGTTATGAAAGTTCATACAGTACACTGATGGGTTACACAAGGTCTAGTTGGTTCCTCCAGCATTTGTACTAGGAAGTTGTCCTCAATATTCTCCAAAAACTTCCTGGATTGCCTGTGTACTGCTGTATTGCCTTCCCAGCAGATGTCAGGATAATTGAAGTCACCCATAAGAACCAGGGCCTGCGATCTGGAAACTTCTGTTAGTTGTCCATAGAACGCCTCATCCACCTCCTCCTTCTGGTCTGGCGGTCTGTAGCAGACACTCACCACGACATCCTCCTTGTTGCACTCTCCTCTAAACTTAACCCACAGACTTTCAACCCGCTTGTTTCCACTTTCATAGTGGAGCTCTGAGCAGTCATACAGCTCTTTTACATATAACGCTACTCCTCCCCCTCTTCTTCCCTGCCTGTCCTTCATGAACAATTTATATCTGTCCATGGCAATGCTCCAGTCATGCAAGTTATCCCACCATGTTTCTGTTATTCCAATTATATCATAGTTCCTTGTCTGTGCCAGTACCACCGCCCCTGCTCCGCCCTGGGGGCAGGGAAGGTCTGCCCAGGGGTCAGGCATAGTGCTCCCGGCCTGCCCCACCCCGCTGCCTACGGCTAGCTGCTGAAGGCAGCGGGGAGGGTTGCAGGAGGAAGCGGCCATGATGGGGGGAGCTGCGGCATAGTTCCCGCACTGCCCCGCTCTGAGGGCAGCGTAGGGCCCACGTATCTGCGGGACCCAGAGAGATCACCCCGTTCGCCCCTCCTCCCCCCCCCCAGGACGGCCCTGTCTACCTCTGACACTACCAAGGACCTTTCTGATTTGTCTTAAAGATGGTGATTGCTCAACGAGCTACCCTTAAATGATAACTGCAATATCGTTATGTGGATTAAAACTAAACAGATTCAATGATAGACTAAGCTTCCCTGCACTGCACTGCCAACGACCCAATCCTGGGTCCAGACAGAAAACAATGTAAGTTAAATGGTCAGTTTTCACCCCCGCCATTGATTAATAGTGGGGAGTGGGGCCCTGCAATTCTGCAGCTTGATGGATATAGTTTAAAATATTTATCAATGATTAGGAAAGAGGGGCTAAACACCAAGGTGGCAACATTTACAGATGACAAAAACTGCAGGCTGGTTAGTTCTAGGGAAGATTGAGAGTCATTTCAGAGGACCCTAATGAAGGTGAATAGACAGCATGACGATGGATGAAATTCAGTGTTGACAAATACAAAGTAGCATACGCTGGAAAGACTAATTTGAATTACTAATATACACTAATGAATTCTAAATTAACTATAGTTATTCAGGAAAAATACCAGTCTGTCAGGGTGGGTAGCTATATGAAAACCTCTGAGACAGGAAATGTTATAGTGCTGTAAAACAAAGAAATGATGCATCCTCACCTACTGTATTATGTTCAGTTCTGGTCATCACATAGTGCATAATTAATCCACAGAATTCACTGCCACAAGATATGAGGCCAAAAGCTTAGCATTAATCAAAAATGGAGTATATATTTGTGAATGTTCTCATTATCCATATAATTGCCTTAAATAGACTGAAAAATTGGGCATAAATCCTAACAGATGGGGCTAGGAAGAAACAACCCCCCTGTGCATATGACTACATCATTGTCCTTTATAGGGTTTCTTACCTCTTCCTTTGAAGTGTCTAGTAGTGGACTAGAAAGGCCACTGGTTTTACCAGATACGAGAATTCTTAGGTTTCTGTTTTGAAAGGATTACCAGTCAGTTGCATCTGACGAAGTGGGTTGCAGCCCACAAAAGCTTATGCCCAAAGAAATTTGTTAGTCTTTAAGGTGCCACAGGACTCTCGTTGTTTTTGCTATACGCAGACTAACATGACTACCCCACTGGAAGTTGTCACTGATTAGTTTAATTTCCTTTCCTATCCTATTAAATATCCCTTTTTAAAAAAAAGTTTTTAAACCTTTTTCTGCTTAGTCTTACAATAAACACGAAGGGTCTTTTGGGTTTTTTTTGAGAATTTCTTTATTGTTTGGTTTTAGAAATGGGTAAATTTCCATTAGGTGGCCGTCTGTTTATTTCACATGTGTCAGAATCCAGCAATCACATCGGAACAATTTCCATTCATCACCTATCTGGGTTGGATTTGGACTAATGACACATTGATGTGTCACGAACCATCTCTTGAGGGTGATATCTTGTGTCTCTGGTGCTGTTGTTTCCTTCAGTTTCAACAGTTCTATGTTATCATTATTTACTATAAAAATATACTATTTGACAAGAGGCTGGGTTTTTTAACTTTGTGTCACTTCCACATAAAATTTACTTAAGAAAAGAGATTAGTGATAAGAATTTCAGTAGCCTGGAGAGTAACATAATATCTCTGCAAGACAAATCCATGAGATTCGTTTGAAAACCATGTATATAGAGGATTTCTAAAAAAGATTATTAATGAGGATTTATGCTTGATATTTATTTACATTTGTGTTAAATGAACATTTATGTCCATGGAATTTCAAGGAGAGGATATAAATAAGGCACTACATCTCTCAAGTGATGGGTGATGGAGTATGGGCCATTTACTGCTAGATCAACAGTAGCGCTGGTTGAATAATTCATTGGGAATAGTATTTTCTGAGAATTTTGGCAATTTCCAACAAATGATTATTGATAAATAGAAAATGTATTATTCAGCCTCTTGTCGTTATTGGTGATTAAAATTCACTGCCATCTGATCTGCGACATGTGAAATGAATTGGAGGCCTAAACTCTAATGGCTGTGTATCTAAATCAATATTTCCATCGGGGATATTCAGGCTCCATTGAAGTCAAAGGCAAAACTTTCATTGACTTCAGTCAGGTCAGGATCTTTTTGAACCATTCCAATTGTATCTTTGAATCACTAAAATATATTAAAAAGAATGTCATGTCAAAACTTAGATAATGTCCTTGTCCTTAAAATCAACCAAGAAACAGTAGTTTCTTCAAAGTGTCGGACGAAGTGGGATTTTCTCCCACGAAAGCTCATGCGATAAATAAATCTATTAGTCTTTAAAAGTGCCACAGGATTCTGTTAGTAATTACTACTCATGCTGGCTAATTACCTCTCTCTCTCCAGAAGTGGCTGCATTTTGGTAGTTTAGGAGGCAGAATGTGAAATGCAGTGATTCTGCTATGTAGTGTGTAGGCTGTGTGCATGCAAACACTTAAGCACAGGCATCAATGTGTTCACTTAGCGTTTGCAGGATCAGGGCCATAAGTGGTCATTTGTTTTGAGATTTATGAAAAATATTACTGGATATTCACAAACAAAAACTAATTGTAAAAGATTTGAGGGGAACAGTTTTCAGCTAACACCAAGACAGTCAGTTTCCTAGTTCATTTGGCCTACATGAACGCGTTTCCTTGCTGTGCTAAGAGAACACTTTCCTCTGCCCAGTGTCTCTTCGATAGATCCCTGCTTGTAGTATGCAGTTGACGGCTCCCCTGCCTACCATAGCATTGGATAAGTGCAACATATTCCAAGCCCACTTTATTATATATCTAGACAAAACCTATGCTAAGATGGAGCTAAGATTTAGATTTATAGATTCTAAGGACAAAAGAATGAATGTCAATCTCTAGTCTGACCTGCTATATACTATAGGCCAGAGAGCTCCCCCAAAATCATTCCCAGAGCAGATCTTTAAAACAAACATCCAGTTTTCATTTAAAAAAATGCCAGTGATAGAGAATCCACCACAACACTTGGTAAATTTTTCTATTGGTTAATTACTCACCATTTAAAAAATTATGCCTTATTTCTAGTTGAATTTGTCTTGCTTCTGCTTCCAACAATTAGATTACATTATATCTTTTCTCTGCTGGATTAATGATCTTATTATTAAATATTTGTTTCCCTTGTTGGTATTTATAGGCAATAATTAAGGGTAAGATTCTATCATGGGCAGTTCTTTTTTTGTTTAGAAAAAATAAAAGATGCTGGTACTCATATCTTATATCATATCTTGATAGTAAATTTGGAAAAATGCTTCTCTCACCCCTCTTAATTTGTAAGTGTAGGCACACCCATGTTGATTTGCAAGAATTAAAAGAGGATAATGTAATTAATAATTAATTGAGTCCTGTATCAGCTGCTCCATTATCTTGCTTGGGATTGATGTCTGGCTAAAAAACTTATAATTACCTGTTTTCCCTTTTTAAAAATTGGCACAACTTTAGTTTTCTTTTTGGAACTTTCCCAGTGTTCCAAGACTTATTGAAAATCAACACTAACCATCCACCTATCTCCATGGCCAGCTTTTTAAAATCTTTTGGATATGAGTTACCTGGACTTGCTTATTTAAAAATGTCTAACTTTACACTTCCAGAGGTAAAAAATGGAATGGAAAGTGTTATCATGACCATATGATGAGTCTGCATCATCTCTTTCCCCCCCCCCCCCAAATACGGAACAGACATATTTATTGAATACATCTGCTTTTTCTGTATTAGTATTGATAATTCTATCATTTCCAGCTAGGAGTGGATCAATACCATTGTCAGGATTCTTTTTGTTGCTAATATATTTTAACAACTCCTTTTTATTGGCCTTAAATCTGCTAGCCATAGATTTCTTCTGGTGTCCCTTGACTATCCTTTTAAATCAGAGTTAGAAATTGTAGAAAATTGGTATTCATTACTTTCAGTTTCCCTTTTCTTCTATTTGTTATATATTATTTTATTTTATTATATCTGCCTTCACTTTCCCGCTAAACCAGGTTGATTGTTTTTAATGAGCACAGTCCTCTTCCTCAATTGTGGGATTGTGGATTTTTGGGAATCCAGTAAGGTGTTCTTAAACGACTACTAATTATCATTCATGTTTTTCTGATTAAATTCTTCCTCCCAGCTGATCTGGCTCATAATTGTTTTCAGCTTTGTGACACTGGCCCTATTAAAGCACCTGTGTGTCTGTGCATATACATAGATATAAATACTGGTGTGGACTTTTTCTACTTGCGCGTTTATCAATGTGATCAAGTCGTGATCACTTGTACCTAACCTACCATAAATTTGAGTTCTGTGGTCAGTTTATCTTTCAGGACAAGGTCTAATATTGAATTCCCCCATACTGACTGCAACACTTTTTGAGTTAGGAAACTGTCATCTATGATCTTTAGAAATTTCGAGAGTTTCATGGCACCATGAGACCCTCCAGCATACACCATTCAAATAGAAAGCCCACATGATCATACAGTTTTTTTCCCCCAATGTGCTGTAGAAAGGTACATAAAGAAGTGAACATCCTGTTCCTCAGTGTGATTTCAAACACCAACTAATACTTACCTGGAGCTCTATCTATTAGGGCATTGACCCAATAAGTATTCAGTATTACGTTCTTCTGAATTGCCATGTCTCAGAAATAAGTAACAAATGAGCAATTCCAATTTCTCTTGTTTGTTACCCAGGCTCCTAGCTTTAGCATAAATGTAATTCTTGAATTCCATCTCCTTATATCCTTTGGTTCCTTGATTAATTTTTTCCTCAACGGGTTGATTTTTGTGCTGCATATTCATATCTCCCCTTTTTTTATGTCCCCCTTTTGCTGTGAGTTTAACTCCTTCCTGACTCCTCTGGGCAGCTTGTCCCTTAGGAGATTGGTTTCCCTTCTACTGAGGTGAAGACCATCCAGACTATAAGATCCCTTTCCACACAGAGGGTGGAACAATAACCAAAGACCTGCATCCTACCCATTTATCTTGTCAGTGATTCGTTTCCATAATTGTCTGCTTTTGCTCATGGGACAGGAAGACTCTCAGGGAAGACTGCTTGTGTTTTCTTTTTCTTCAGAATGCTTCTTAGTTGCCTGAAGTCATCTATGATCAGTGTGATCTCTTGTGAGACAGTGTCATTAATGCTGATATGAATTGTCACCAATGGATCCTTGCCTGTACACTTCAGAAGCCTATCTAGTCTTAGAGTGACATCTTGTGTTCTGGCTCCAGGATGGCAGAGCACTATCCTGTTGTCTACTTCTCCCTTACAGAATGCTCTAATTGTTTTGACTACCAAATCTCCAACAAAAGTCACCTAGTCTTAGCTAATTGGAGAACTCTCTGCAGGTAAGCTTGATTTTCTTACAGGTTTGACTGGGCTAACATTTACTAATGTCTTGTGTATCTCTCCCTTCCCTGGTACCTGCTGGATCTTGAAAGGTGTCTTCCATCGTTTCCACACTGAAGATCTGGTAGTGATTTAAAACTGCTAGGTATGGAATTCCTGGCGGAGGGTGCAGATCACAAATTCAGGGGGAAATGCATTACAGAGGACATTCAGAATTAAGGTTCAGTGTAAAATAAATTGAAACATGTTACCATATGGGAATGGATGTTAGAACACCCAAACAATCTTAATCTTAACTTCAGCTAGAGAAGAGGTTGATGGCAGGAGTGAGAGGGCCCATTGTTCATGGCCCTACAGGGATTGTAGGCTATATCACACCCCACAGGGGACAGGCTGTTACAAATTAGAGCAGTTGGGGCAGGTGGTTCTTTTGTATGGATCATCTGTATGGATGTCAGACAGAGTGAGGAATGCTGATTTGAAGAGCTGATGCATGCAAGGTAGTGTAGAAAGCATTGAGCAATCAGATGACTTGTGTAGGAGCTATTTTCTTCATCTGCAGGGAGGGGAAAGGAACTGCTGTAAGGACCCTGTCTCCTTCAAAGAAGCCAGCAAAAAAGTAGGGAGGAACAAGCAGAGGAGAAACAACTTACATCTTTACCTCCCACAGCAGTCATGAGATTTGTACTGCTTTTGTCCCTCAAAAGAAATTAATGTAAAATAGGAATGGAATGATTGTATTAGAGACTTTGGCTATGTTAGCTGAATTTACCAGCGGGTACTATGACATTTCATCTAAGAACTCAGAATAGCTGCCTCAAAACCTGACCACTTAGAAGAAAAGCATTTTAGGCAATTTTGAGGTTAGAGCTTTAATTAACAGAAGCAAGGGAAGACAAGGACTGAAATTCCGTTCTTAACTATTCCTCTTTCCATGACTCACCCAGTTCCTTACTGGCATTAAACCCATACTGAGTAGTTCATAATTCCACACTTTGCTCTCGGACCTCTGTAATTATTAGGCCCAATGGATTGAGCTAAGGATTGGGGGCAGCAAGTTTAAACATTGATCCCAAAGTGTTTCAGTGAGTGCTCTAAAAGAACACTGTCTTCACTGCAAAAGAGGTTTGTTTTTGTTTTACCAGGGGATAATTACCACACTTTAAAATCCTAGTGGAGATAAGGTGCAGACAGGTTTTTTTACCATGACGTCAACCTCAGGTGAAGGTGTGGTGCTGGCCTCACCTAGCTTTCACAGTAAAAACTACAGTGCCTTGGCTCCACTAGCGTTTTGCAGCAAGATAAGTAATTTGTGTTGATTATCCTGCAATAAAAACATAATTTTTCTTTGGAAGAGAGGACAAAGACAAAGTCTGGAGACAATCCAGGCTGAAACATGAAAAGATTTGGAAAACTGCTTCAACTCACCTTAGAACTTCTTCTCTCTTGCCAGTTTATGCCAGTGGTTGTCAAACCTTTTTTCCTTGGGACCTAGTTGAAAAAAAATCATTAATGCCTGTGACTCAACAGTTGCATCTTTGAGCAATGCAGTCCAGTCTTTTGGCAGCAGCAGTAGCAGAGGGATCTATGACACAGTGTCTGAGGGTTTGCAACCCAGTACTGGGTCCCGACCCTAAGTCTGAAAACCACTGGTTATGCCACACTTTAACATTGCTTAAATGAAGGTTTTCATTTAATATTTTTAATAGACCAAAATCTACGATACCTGTTTTAGAAATCCCTGTAAAGCACCCTCTGAGATGGGAATTATGGAAAAGTTGTCACATCTTAATGTTAAAGATTTTTTTCCAATTTTTTAATGATTAAATACTAAAGCTTATCCAAACAGCTAACTGCAATCTGCTATCCCCTCAGTGCTAATGGCAGTTACAAGTCATGCACCCAGGGAGGGGTCAAGTGTGCCAAAACCTCTCATTTTCAGAAGTCCTGAGCATCCAGACCTTCCATTGAGGTCAATAGACATATCTGAAAATTGGACCCTTTAAAATGGTATGTGGTCTGATAACTCATTCCATTCTGTGCAGTTGCGAGCGATCCAGCAGATGCATACTCCACATCATACCTCTTCTGCTATTTGGATGCTAGTCTCTCACATCGGCATGTTGCATCATTCACAAAACTGAACACATCCCTGTCTTTCCTTAGAACCATTTGGCAGGTTTGCCTGCCTTCCCTGGAACTGCTTTTTACTTGTGAAAAAATGCTTTTCCTTTTCATTGAAATGAAAACTAGCTTATTAAAGAGAAGGTAAGAGGTAACTGATTGTAGTCCATAAGGACCTCCATTTGGAGAAGATGTCCGATAGCAGAAGGCTCTTTAATCTAACAGACTGAGGCATAACAACATCCAATAGCTGGAAGTGAAACTAGATAAAGTCTGATGGAAATATTTTTAACAGTGTGGTAATTAACCACTGGAACAATTTACCAACGGGTATAGTGTGTTCTCTATTACTTGAATTCTTTAAATCAAGATTGGGAGTCTTTATAAAAGAGATGCTATAGCTCAACCAAAGTTATGGGTGTTCCTCCAAACTGTACCCCAAGGGGTAGGTTCATGTGGATTCACCAGATGCGGTCAAAGACCATGAAAAGATGGATGATTTTTATTGAATGCCAGGATGAATAACCCCAAGCAAGCAAAGCAAAGTAATAAGTGGTGAGAGATTACGTCCCGTCAGCAGCTGGGGACCCTGACGACTGCGGACAACCTCTAGGAGGTTCCTGAGGCACCTTGGTCCTAGGTTATTGAGGCAGCCTGGTCCATGATCCTATGGCAAAGTACACAGATTCCCAGGGACTATGCTAACATATAGCATTTCAGGAGAAGGTGGAGTGATCAAGCCTGCTTTCCCTTCACATGCTCAGGTCCAAGGCTGAAGTAGCTTGAAGGAATAGATAAGCAATACATCACAGCCAAACCTTACAAAGCAGAAAAACTGCAAAACACCTTATATCAGGCCCCAGCCGGTTCCCACAGGAGACTGGCTCCATCTGGTGCTTTGGGCATGAAGCCCAGCATCAGTTCATGGTCAGGTTGCTCATGGGAGGGGGGTGTGGGCACCAACTAGCTGTCCGCTTTAGAACTACAATGCGCTTGGCTCAAAAATTACTGGGTGAAATTCTGGTGGGCTATGCAATGCAGGAAGTTAGCAGAGATAAAGGGTCCCTTTTGATCTTAAAATCTATGAATTTATGAAATTTTCCATGATCTTATAGGCTGTGGGTTTTTTTTTACCTGCACTCATGAGATTGGTGACTTTATATCTGAAGATGCTTTCTTGAACTATGGTCCATGTTTTCTCAGCTCGATTAATCTTTGAATGTAGGAATTTGATGAAAAAGCTAATACAGTCTTAACGCTCTTTATTTCCTGAGTCTAGAACGTGTATAGCCCTATGAATGTTTACTGAACATCTTACTGTTTTACTGAAGCTTTTTATGGCACCTATCCCAAGTGGCTTCTGGGAAAGCACAAGATGTAATGCTCAAGAGATTAATTATACTTATCCAACTGGTGCTGTAATAGATAATCTTACACCCATCTATCCCTTTTAAAGGAGACTATCATAGTAGATTTTTTGTGGAATGCATAGTTAGCTGAAATCCTTTGTGTCTCCAAACTATTGCTATTAATTAAATCATCCTCTGAGAGCTCTATAGATATTAATCACAAATTTGTAATTCAATTAACCCAGCATCAGTTGTTGTTTCTAATCTATTTACAAACAGATGAAGCCATCTTAATCTGACAGCAGCAAAGCTTGGGCCAAATGCTGCTCTTATTTACACATTACAGCCCAGTTGAAGCCAATCAAATACATTGGGATGTGATGTGAGAATAGACTTTGTCCGTTTTGGTATTGTTTTGTACTGGAAACATTAAAGCCCATCTTGCTATTTATTTAGTTTGCTCAGATGTATATTGTTTGTCTCTATTACCCACTAGATATTGTTCTTTCCCAGGACAAATATTATTCTGAAACTCAAATGCTGTTTATTTTTAAAGTGTGTATTCATAAAAAAGACCATTTTAACTTGATACATCACTGAATGTGAGTAGCATTGCATATAAATTGTCAAAAGATTCCAGCAGCCTTTTCTTGTCAATCTCAGAGCAATTTATTGTGTTTCAAATTATACACTGAATGTTCTGACTTGGCATCTAAAGCTTTAACATGAATATACAGAACAAAGTATACAGTTTTCTTTGATATACAAATTTTACCTGCACCTGTACATTGTTTAGATAAGCAATAATAGTTTGCTGCCTTCCACAATATTAGAAAAGAGAAATAATGAGGTAGATTACACAGCCACAAAATGAATAGCACAAATGAGGAAGTTATGTGGGACCCAGTTCTATGAAGTGTATTCTTACTGATTTCAGTGGGTGTTAAGATGCTCTATTTTATGCTTTTCTGTTTGGGTTCATCCCTGTACTATCAACTCAGTACCCTTTATTTTCGACAAGAGGAAGCTGACACAGGAGGGTTTTGTTGAACTGCAAATAAATCTAAGTTAAAAAACCCCTTTGAACTCTAACTTTTTAACTGGATGTTTTTCAGAATTCTTGAATTGATGCCATTTGCCTGTGGGTCTACATTTTTTCCATGTATAACCAGATATGAGCT
Source organism: Pelusios castaneus (assembly GCA_007922175.1). Taxonomy (NCBI): domain Eukaryota; kingdom Metazoa; phylum Chordata; order Testudines; family Pelomedusidae; genus Pelusios; species Pelusios castaneus. The sequence goes on from ML685793.1 coordinate 11,894,185, forward strand.
CTTTATTGCATTTTTCTGTTATGCACTCTTTTAAAATTAAATCCATGATTCAGAATAAATAAGAGTGCAAATCCATTTTTTCTTTTTAAAATACTGTAAAACTATTATTGATTTTAAATTGTTATTATGGAGTTAAAACGAATTTGAGCATACTCCTTAGATCTGTTCACTGTTGTAAATGTGTTGGTTCCTGAATATTGGTGAGACAAGGTGTGTGAAGTGATCTTTTATTGGACCAACTTTGATTGGTGTGAGAGAGAAGCTTTCAAGTTTGCACAGAGCTGAAGACCAGGATAAGCCTCAAAGACAGGGAGACCTGGAGAGTGGAACACAGTGGTGAGTTTTGTCGAGGAGGAGTTGACTAGAATGCTGTGGTAAAGAGTTATGAGGCTGGTCACTGTCAAGTGGAGACCTGGAGATTGGAGCCTGGGGAGAAAGAGAAAAAGAAACTGGAAACAAAGTGCGGGTGGATTCTTGGGTGAGGACCTAGAAGTGATCTCCCTGGAGAGGGAAATGGAAAATGGTTGAACAGTTTGTATGTTTTACTGTGGGAATTAGAGAATGTATTTATTTATTTATCTTTTGTCTACAAGGATTTTAGGGAAGTACTGCACAGCTATATAATAATAAACTAGGAATAGGAAATGACAAGAGGAGAAAAAGGATGCCTGCTGCAAAATAATTCAAGCTTTGGGGTCCTGTTGCAACTTTAATTCTTTTTTTAAATTTAAAAAATAATGTAATATACATTTTTAATAATACACTTCACATACACATCCAGTTTCCCCCTCTATTGCCCACCATATTCACCTGAAAACATGCAATCCAGTTCCTCCCTTACTGGTAAACAGATTTGGTTTAATAGGTTTGTAATAAAATATTTAGGAATAATGGCAATTTTTTTTCATGACTGAAAGTTTACTAGCAGAGGCTGATGCACAAAATCTCCTTCAGAGAAATTCAAGAAGAATTGCCCACTTTCAAAATGGCTGTCCATGCCTCTTACTTTGCATATGCAAGGCCACTGGCTGTCCTCACTTAAAATCTCAGCTTTCAAAATAGCCACCACCTATACTCTTCTCAATGGGACAGTAACCATAGGCTATGTTCAGAGAAAATGTTGACCCATTATACTGTCAGAAGGCGGAGAAGAGCACAGTAAGGAAGAGGTGAATGGCAGTGGCCATTTTTCAGAAAGATAGACTGTTACCTCAATCCATTGAGTACGAGGGCAGTAGCAGTTATTTTGAAAGAGGGTGGTTCTTGGTGGAATTTTCTGACAAAGACTATTTTTCTTAAGAAACTTTCAGTTGTGAAGAGCAAATGGCAAAGAATGTTCTATGCAGTGTTGCTGTAGCTGTGTTGGCCCAGAATATTAGAGAAGGTGGGTGAGATAATATCTTTTATTGGACTAATGTCAGCTATGAAGCGTGAACAGAGATCTTCTTCATGTCTGGGAACTGTACACAAGCCTGGTCTACCTTTACTGTAGTTTTCAGTGGCGGTGCTTATCTCCCTTCGACTTTCTAACACCTACTCACTGCGGTGTCTCCACTGCATTGAGTCAATGGGAAATGGCCTCCAGTTGGTACTCTTTTTCAGGAGGTGGACCTACCAGGTTGACTTCCTGTTTGATTGAATGGGTCTTCACTGACTTACTCAATTGATCCAGAAAGATCAAACTGACACAGTGAATTTGCTGCCATCAGTGAAGATCTGCCCTCAGAGTCATTGCTAAATACAAAGTGGAACAGATTGTTTAGCATAAGTAGCTAATACATATTTCAGGGGACCATTCAAGGTGAAGTGGCCTGTTAATATTTCTCTAGTCATAGAGGAGAAAGGAGGGGAAAAAAGGAGGCTTGGGGGTTAATGGGTTATAGATTGTTGTAATAAACTATAAATTCAGCGTCTCTGTTCAGTCAATGATTTTTAGTGTCTTGCAAAGTTATGAATTTATGCTCTCAGGCTCATCATCTTTGGATACTGTTGTGGAGGTTTCCTTTGAGGATGAGGACTGAATGGTCAGATATGGAGTGATCTCTTATGAAAGGTGTTTACTCATTTTACCCTTAGCTTTTTCATTGGTCCAAAAATTGGATGATTTTCATCTAGCATTCCCCCCCCCCCCAATCTCATTTTTTTGATGAAATTGAAATTTTGACCCAAAAAATAGGAAAATAAAAAATTGGAAAACTTTCTCCAGCTCTGTTCATTAATTGATTTACTTGTAAATTTTGAACTTCATTCTGTGTTCAAAGAGTGCAGTAATTTGAAGGATAATATACTGTATTCTTCATACAGATAAGTGATTGACACAGATCATGTTTTGTATTTGTTTTGTAATGTATCTAGTATGCTGCTGGAAGCTGAAGAAATACATTCACAAAGGCACACATGCACATTTAAAATTGGGTTTGGAATGGAATCTTATGCTTCAGTTTGAAAAAGCTGCAAAATATCAAACCTCATGTATGGTAGTAACTTATTTATTATTCATTTTGAGTAAGAAAAATGCCAGACTTCTTGCACATAGATTGTGATCATAGTTTGTCTCCTCCTGTATCAGTCCACAAAACTTTCCCAAAATAATTCACAGAGCATATCTTTTAGAAGAAAATTCAATCTAGATTTAAAAATTCTCTGAAGAACTTACCATGGCCCTTAATAAGTTGTCCCAATGGTTAATGACTCTTACTGCTAAGGTGTAAATATTTATTTTCTGTCTGAATTTTTCTTAGCTTCAACTTTCAGCCATTGGATTGTGTTATACCTTTCTCTACTGAACTGAAGAGCCCGTTATTAAATGCCTGTTGTTTCCCCTGTAGGTATTTAAAGACTCCAATCAAGTCATTCCTTAACCTCCTCATAGTTAAGCTAAATAGATGGAGCTTTTATGTCTATTGTTATAAGGCATGTTTTCTAATCCTTAAATCACTCTTGTGGCCCTTCCCTGAACCCTCTGCAATTTATTAATACCCTCCTTGAGTTAGGGACATCAGAATATCGCACCAGTGATTCCACCAGCCCCAACTACACAACTTCTCTACTCCTGTTTGAGATTCCCTTATTTATGAATCCAAGGACCGCATTAGCCCTTTTGGCCACAGTGTTGCTCTGAGAGCTCATACTTCATGTGATAAATAAATCTGTTAGTCTTTAAAAGTGCCACAGAATTCCTTGTTTATCATGTTTAGCTAAGTATCCATCTCAAATCCCAATTCTTTTTTAGAGTCACTGCTTTTCTGGACAAAATCCTTCATCTTGTAAGCTTTTTTTGTCCCTAGGTGTAGCTATTTTTGGCTATGAAAATATAACAGCTGGATCCACCTTGAGATTTTAGTAGTTTTACTAATTTGTATTAGTTTTGTTTAGTCGTATTACCTTTTGTAGCTATGATGAACTGATTTCAGATTGGTTCTCTTTTTATTTGGATATGCAACATACTGTTGATTAGATTTATTTGGCCTGCTGTGCTCTGCAAGGCACTTTGGATAAAAAACGCAGACATTTCCAAGTCATGAATAACCGAAGTGATGTTTTCATGTTGCTTGGATACAGTTTATTTAGTTGGCAACAAGCTTCACTAAAATATTTCAGCTTCTGCTCCTCAGAGCTATAACATGTAATCTTGTAAGATGAAATACTGGCCGATGCATGCACATTGTACATTCACAAATGAAGAACTGCATTGCAAAGACAGTGTCATTACTGAACAATTCTGTGCATTTGGTTAATTGAAAGGAGAGTTTTTTGGCTGACCCATTTCTGCTGCTGTTACTGCAGTGGCGTGCCATATGTGAAACAATATTCAAGGGCAAACACCAGTACTTAGTTTGACTAGCAAAGACCAGGTGGCACTGTTGGTCTCAGGAGATGGTTGCTGTTTTCACTTCTCTTTCACCACCACTTAGCCCCCCGTTTATCAGCAGTAGTTTAGCTGATTGTACTTTCAGTGAGTGATATGGGTAAGCGCAGCATTCACAAGGATGATGCATGCTAACATTTTTTATAAAGAATTAGGATCACTAACAGGATGGTATGGATCTCTTGATGATGACCTGTTTTATTCATACCCACTGAAGCACTTGGCACTGGCTGCTGTCAGAAGACAGATACTGGGATAGATGGACCATTGGTCTGAACCTGTATGGCTGTTCTTATATTATGATGCTTGGAATTGCAGGGAAAAATGAAACCTTATGACCCCTGCTTGGACTATTCAGATTCCATAAACTGTTTGGAATGAGAGTTCTTGCTCCTTTACCACAGTCAAGTTATCACAGGATGAGGTTTGCAGTTTTGCTCAGATACCAGAGACGACTCTGTTGAAAAAAGAAAAAGAATGAAACAAGAAGAAAGTTGGATTTATTTTAAAACTTACTAAGAAGAGTTAAATCTCACGAAAACAAGATAAACAAGTCTGAAGCTTAACTGATGTATTCTCGATTGAAAAATCAATCAGCCAACCTAAAGCATACTTTGCTGGATAAAAGATTGGGATGTCCTCTCAGTCCCAGTTAAAGGGACTTAATGATTCACAGCATCTACCCCATAACCTGCGAATGTATTCTTCAACTGTAGCATTTCTTAAAATATCTCAGAATGTTGGCTACATTTTAAAACAGAAACTGTTCTTTCACATATGTAATCCAATAAAATACTTGCTTCACGTGCAGCAATTGTTTACATGAGAAAGCAATATTAGGGATGCATTGAATGTATTTTTTATTTATTTCTTTTAGCTTTATTTTAATGCAGCTTAACAGCTGGAGATAAGGTGCAGGATACATCATCATGTGAACAGTCTGGGACCACTGGGGACCAAATGCAGATACTCTGCAGACCACAGTTTGAGAGCCACAAGGTCATAGTGAACCTTCACTCTGGGCAGTTCACCTAACGATGAGTGCATCAGATCTGAGGGAAGGTACAGAAGACAGCTGATAACCAATGAAAGATATGGTGAGTCTGAAGAGCTTAAATCTGTATGATCAGGAGATGAAAGTACATATGTAGAAAGGAAGATCTTGTTGTATGTAAGTATATAAAGGGATTACAAAGGAATTTGGGGGGTAGATCCTCTTCTAATATACACATTTTATAGTTGATGTAGTATACCTGAAAGGTGCAGGTTTGATCATGGATTTTGGGTTTTTTTTTTGTTTTTTGCCATTGTATCCCCTTGGGAGAAAAAAGTTAAACTCGCACAGCTTTTTAATTTTGGGGAATACCCAGGCAAGGGATTAGTCTGGGTAGTCCCCAATCTCTGCCATCCCTGTACAAACACTATAGAGGATAAAAACCAGCATCATGAATGGCATTGAGCAGTGTCCTTATGGGTAGAGCCCTGCGTGGATACAAATATGTGGATCCATATCTGATCTGCATCTGCAAGAAATGGTGTGCCGATATCCGTGTTGTATCCATGGATGTGGATATAATGCGGATATCTGAGGATATCTGCGCATTTGCAGGGCTCTAGCCCTGCACAGATAAAAATATGTGGATCCTTATCTGATCTGCATCTGCAAGAAATGGTCTGTGGATATCCGCATTGTATCTGCGGATGCAGATATCCGTGGATTTGCAGGGCTCTACTTATGGGCTGTGGTTTACAGAAATGCATAAGACCAAAGACAGAGATGAAACCCATATAAGGTGATACCTGTTGCTCAGTGTAGAGGCATTTGCCATCACAGTAAGAGAAACCTACATTCTTGCCCCTTGTGCCATATCTATATTGTGAATAAATAGAGGATTTCAATCTTAAAGGGTGTCAATCGAGCCCCTTTCACCAGCATTTAGTTTTCCTAGACAAATTAAAAGGATATATTTTTTAAAAGTGATATACATCTCTAACAAGGTAGGTCACAGATCAAGGGAACCACCCACTTGTCCCAGAATTACTCTTTAAAGAATTTAAAGCTATACCCTCCTCTCTTCTGCGGCTCACAGGGAAGATTATGCCACACAGAAACTCTTTGTGCAAACGGCTCTTTCTCTGGGCAAGAGAGACCTTTGGGAACAGACAGATGTTCCATTTATACCACTGGCTTTCCATTAGTTCCCAGATCAATTCCAAAGTCAGAGTCCTAAAATAAAAGACTGTTTAAAATCCTTAATCAGTGACAGAAGGAGCATGTTGAAATGTGAGTGGTGGAAGTTATACAAATGCACTTCAGAACAAAATATTTGAATGTCATTCCTGACACTTATTAAGTGAGGCTTTTGCATGTCTGCTACAAAATAGCAAGAGAGAGACTGGCAGAATTAAATTTTGATTATCCATTACTAGGGCCCTACCAAATTCACACAATAAATTTCACGGTAATAGCATTTTAAAAATCTTGAATTTCACATGTTGCAAAGGGGTAGCCATGTCAGTTTAGTTCAGCAAAGCAAACAAGGAGTCTTGTGGCACTTTTAAAGACTAACTTTAACTAAATTTAACTAAATTTGTTAGTCTTTAAAAGTGCCATAAGACTCCTTGTTTGCTTTGAATTTCACACATTTCAACACGCTCATTCTGTAATTTGTTTTATATAAAAGTTGCGCATATCATCTTCTAAATATCCATCTCTCGGTCTTCCCATCCCAGAGGCAGAATTTAATTCTATTTATGGAGTAGGGAATAAAAGGAGGGAACAAGGTATGTGTTCATAAGTGGCTCTGTAGTTCACTATGAAAAATTGATGGTAATTTGGTGGACTAATGTGGGAAGTGCTCAGTTTGCAATGACACAGACATAGGATAGTTCAAATTAATAATGGGGTTTTATTTATTTCATTGAAGTATCAAACACCTAAAAATTTAATTGAGAAAAATAATATACTGATCTTTCTACAAAGCAGCACCAGGAATGTAATGTCAGTTGACTATTTCCCCCCATAAAACTAATTCATATTCAGTTCCTCTTTCACTTGAATGTATGAGAAATATACAAAGCTCTTTTTCAATTGCAGTGTAAGAAGCAGGATTTTTATGCAAGGAGATGAATGAGTAGTTCCTCTTAAAACTGGAGCTAAAATAATATATAAAGAAAAAGACAAAACTCAGAAATAGCAAAGAAAGACTTAGGGAAAGCATTAGGAGAACAGATACAAATCTGTTACGCTTCTTGCACAACAAATTAAGACAAATGAAGTTCGGAAATATTACTGGTGTCAAATCTCTTTAGTATATTGTCTTATAAAAGATGGGTCTGTTATGGCATAAAATCTTCCTCTGCAGAAAAATGAGTGTCATTTTTTAAACTGTACATCTGAAATAATTGAAAATGAAGGATAAATTGGACCACAATATCACTTAATCTGAATTTTCATTTTAAATGTTCCAAGTATGAAAGTTATTTACATTCAGTTATTCTCCACCCCCCTCCCTTGAAACTGGTGAACTCCATGCTGGTGATTTTTGTACTGGGGAGGAAGTAGAAAAGGGGAAGGGGGGTTGAGAGTGAGGCCTTGTACACACGATCAGATTATCGCGCATTAAAGCTCATTACCGCGCGATAGCAACAACGGCGTACACACGTGCAACAGGGCTCTTGCGCGTTAAGTGCCTTGTTGTCGCGCAATCCAACAACCACTCCGACGAGAGTGGTAACAGCTGTTGCGGATCATATATTGCACGTTTGAGCTCGTGTGTACGCTTACCGCGCATTGACTGGAGTCCGGAACTGTCCCAGCATTCCCAAGTCGTCCTCTCTGGTCTTCCCCCCACCCGCTCTGTGGCCGTAACGAAACTGTCCCCGCCCTGCCCCGAACTTATTCCCGGGATTTTCAAATTTCAAGTCTGTTTCACTTCCTGCTCTCTTCCTCGTGGAGTGTGTTTGTGCTCCAATCATCAGTAGCAATGGCGGCCCGCCGTGGAAGACGCGCACCCCTTTGGAGCACGGCAGAGGTACTGGACCTGATCAGCATCTGGGGAGAGTCCACCGTGCAGGCGCAGCTACGCGGCAGCAGGAGGAATTATGATACATTTGGCATAATTTCTCGGGCCATGTCAGAGAGAGGGCATGATAGAGACACAGTGCAGTGCAGATCAAAGGTGAAGGAGCTCAGAATTACCTATCACCGAGCGAAGGAGGGAAACCGCCGTTCTGGATCAGCGCCTGCAACATGCAGGTACTATAAGGAAATAGAAGCCATCCTCAGCGGGGACCCCACAACCACTGCCAAAAGTCCCGTGGACACTTCAGCCCCTCCTCGTCCGGTGATTGCCAGAGCCGAGCAGGATGAGGACGTTGTTGAGGAGGAGGAGGAGGAGGAGATGGAGGATGACACGGAGGAAAGCGCAACCGCGTGTAGCCAGGAGCTCTTCAGCAGCCCCGCTGAGACGTCCACCCAAGGCTTGAACTGCAGCTTGTTCTCTGAGGCGGCAGAGGGGGGTTCAGGTAAGTTTCTCCTTCATTCAGCTCTGCTCCTGCTAAAATATCATTGTCTGGGGTGGGGGTGCTTGCGGGTCCCCGCTGTGCACGCTATTTACTCTGCATTCATTAGCAGGGCATCAATACAAGCAGTGATTGTAAAATAATCATCTGCATTTAGGTCAGAAAAGGTTTCCTCGATGTACCTCCAGAGCCTAATACTCAGGTTAGATGGGAGAGCGTTTGTGTCTGCGCTCCCAAAGACGGACACTCTGCCTCTCCAGCTGCAAAGCACAGCCCTGGGAACCATGGCAGCACACAGTGCAGCAGCATACGGTCCCGGCCTGCTACCGGCGGCATGTAGGAGATGTATTCTAGATGGAAGGGGCACTCTGAGGAGAGGGATATTGGGTTCCATCTGTGTGCCCTCTTCCGATTCTTAGCCCCCGGTAAGCCGTCTATTAGAATGTACCTTGTCTGCTTCAGCGCAGCGTAGTGTGTTGACCGCCCTGTACCTTCCAGTGGAATGTGCTACTGGAAGGTTACATTGGCTATCTATGCTATGTGTTAACAATGTCTTTATTGTTATTTTTGTATTAGAATTGAGCTTCACAAGGCCGGTGTCTACCCCAGCTGACCGAATGAGAAACATTAGGCGGCGTTCTCGAAGAAACAGGGAGGATATGTTTAACGACCTGCTGAAAGCAACACAAGAATCCGCAAGGGAGAATAGAGCCTGGAGAGAGGAATCCCAGCAGAGGAGGCAGAAACACAGGGACGAACTGATAAGCGTCATGAAGGAGCAAACAGAACTGCTAAAGAACATGATAGCTTTGCAGTCCCAGGCGATAAATGTCCGGGCTCCACTCCAGACAGTTCAGCCGTCTATGCCTCCCACACACCGCAGTCCCTCAAAGCATTTCTTTGAAGGCCACCCTCCACCCCGGTACAGGACAACATCCAGCCCCCCCCCCCCAAGCTACTTTTACGAGACCCGGAGCTACACCAACCTGTAACCCCACCCCCATCTTTCAGGTTTCAATAAAAACAGTAACAAATACTTTGAAGAATGCATTTATTTATACACATTATTGAAATGATCCTAAGGTGCACCTCATGCGTCATGGAACTTAACTAGGGAAGGGCATCATTGAAATGCTCCCTGAGTGCCTCCCTTATGCGAGCAGCTTCTCCTTGTGCCACCCTAATACTCCTAGTGGCTGGCTGCTCGAATGCTTCCTCGAGGCGCTGTGCCTCCGTAGCCCACGTAGGGGAAAACTTTTCTCCCCTACTTTCACAAATGTTATGGAGGACACAACATGACGCAATCACGGCAGGGATCTGGTCCTCCGCCAAGTCCAGCCTCCCATACAAACAGCGCCAGCGCCCTTTTAAACGGCCGAAGGCACACTCCACAGTCATTCTGCAGCGGCTCAATCGGTAATTGAACCGCTCCTTGCTGCGATCAAGGTTCCCAGTGTAGGGTTTCATGAGCCATGGCATCAGTGGGTATGCTGGGTCTCCGAGGATGACTATGGGCATCTCCACCTCCCCCACTGTTATTTTTTGATCAGGGAAAAAGGTGCCCCCTTGCAGCTTCCGGTACAGACCAGTGTTCCTGAAAATGCGGGCATCATGCACCTTTCCCGACCACCCAGCATTGATGTCCGTGAAACGACCCTTGTGATCCACGAGTGCTTGCAGCACCATGGAGAAGTAGCCCTTCCTGTTTATGTACTCCGTCGCGAGATGGTCTGGAGCCAAAATAGGGATGTGTGTGCCGTCTATGGCTCCCCCGCAGTTAGGGAATCCCATGGCAGCAAAGCCGTCCACAATCTCTCGAACATTGCCCAATGTCACTGTCCTCCGTAGCAGGATGCGATTGATGGCTTGGCACACTTGTGAGAGGGCTAATCCGACGGTGGTCCTCCCGACTCCAAACTGGTTTGCAACGGACCGATAGCAGTCGGGAGTCGCCATCTTCCATACAGCAATCGCAACATGCTTCTCCACAGTTAGGGCTGACCTCATGTTGGTGTCTTTCCGTCGCAGGGCAGGGGCTAACTCTGAGCACAGTTCCAGAAAGGTTGCTTTCCGCATTCGAAAGTTCTGTACCCACTGCTCGTCATCCCACAGCTGCATAACAATGCGATCCCACCACTCGGTGCTCGTCTCTCGCAACCAGAAACGGCGTTGCACCGTGTGCAGATGATCGGTGAAGGAGCTGAGCAACGCGGTGCTGTTGCTCTGCATGGCATCGATCAGCCCCTGCTCCTCGGTGTCCTCATCTGACTCGGAGCTCATTGCGTACTGAGCAACAAGCCGAGATGTATTCAGAATGTTGAAGGCGACAATGGAGATCATAGCAGGATCCATGCTGTCGCTGTTGCGATTGATTGCAAGTGGTGCGTTGCGTCACTGCAATGTTGAAAATAGGCGCGAGTTGCTATTGGCAACGAGGAAGACGCTAGGGGAACACAAAGCACCATGGGAAACTGACACTTTACCCATGGCGCTTTGCGTTCCTTTCCTTCATCCCATGATTCATAGCGCCAACTTAGGGGAAAATGGAACGATGGGATAGGTGCCCAGAAGTCATTGCGCTCAACCGCGATAATGCGTGTAATTTTGTTGCGTTGCAGGGAGCAACGTGTGTACGCGTTGTCCCGCAATAAAGGTCACGTGAGTTTTGTAGCGCGATTGCCTTGTTGCGCTTTAATCTGATCGTGTGTACATAGCCTGAGAGAGAGTTGTATTTTTCCCACCAGCGTCTGTGCTCATGATTGCAAAAAGCTGCATATTCCTTTCTTGACAACTTGAAGGATTGTAATTAATATTGTTTGTGTTGGGTGAAACTCCCCATGTGTTGAGTGCTTACTCAAGGCAATTCTGCACCAGTTCAGCTCTACTAAAGATCCACCTTTAGAGTAGAACCTCAGAGTTACAAACACCTTGGGAATGGAGGTTGTTCTAACTATGAAATGTTTGTAACTGTGAACAAAACATGGTTATTCATTCTAAAGTTTGCAACTGAACTCTGACTTAATACAGCTTTGAAACTATTATGCAGATGAAAAATGCTGCTTTCCCTTTATTTTTAGTAGTTACAGTACTGTACTGTATTTGCTGTTTACTGTTTATCTCTTCGAGATTGTATGCTTCTGGTTCCAAATGAAGTGTGTGGTTGACTGGTCAGTTTGTAACTCTGGTGTTTGTAACTCGTAATGTCATTAATGCATTCCCACTGAAGTCAATGGCAAAAGCCTCATTGACTTTTGCAGGATTAGGATCTGGCCCTTAACACCAGTTGAAGCAATGCAAATGGCTGGGCACATAATTAAAAAGCCCTTTAGTCTGGGCTCAAGTCAGCTGTGCACAGACTAGCCATGAGTCTCTAACTGCATACTTTGAGAGGGCAAGAGCAGTATGCCAATCAATATTTCCTCTATTTCAGCGTGAATCTTCCCAAGGACTCATGGGATTAAGCTGGCAGAGGGAAATTCACTTTGTACCAATAAATTCATTCAGTAGCACTTATTTTACTATTTTGAAAAGGCCCAAACAGAATTTAAAAATATTACAAAAACAGATTTAAAATCTACATTCTAGTAAAGCTAACTAATAGGCTGCTAATGTTGCAAGAATCTATTTTACAAAGGAAAGCGTATATACATATTTCTGGCATTTCCTCTTTGAGAGCTCCTCTAAATCATATATTACTTCATTACTCAGGTTTCACTTCAAAGTTTGGAAATGGCGGTTTTAAGGTTACTTTAATTTGGCTTCTTTGTGCATATGCCTTATGTTTTAGCTTTTAATTACATGATCAGATAATATATTTTCCATCAGACCCCTGCTTCATTCAGTGCACAGAATGGAAAGTGATCACTGAATGAGCAGCTATTCAATATTTTTTTCTCCTCACTGTTCAGTATGTGCTCCCAGGTCTTATCTACTGCATGCTATTCAAAGCCACCTCTGAAGACAGAATTATTAACAACCTTCTGATTGACATAACTCTCTATGGTGTGCCTTGCTGTGGTATCTAAGTGCTTCGTAAACATTATTTTCATTACACCCCATGGGGTGAGGGGCTTGCACATATTTTACTGATGGGGAACTGAAGCCCAAAGGCTATGTCTACACTAGAGGCTCTGTTAAGTTGACTTAACAAGTTTGGCTTTAAGTTGACTTAAAGTTGACTTTGGTAAGTCGACTTAGAGAGTCCACACTAAAAACTCAAGTCGACTGCCTATGTCTACACTGGCAGTTGCTAGGTCGACCGAGGAGTGGTGCATTGTGGGTAGCTGTCCCACATTGCACTGGGGCCTGGAGGCCAATTAGGTCGACTTAAGGGCACTCCCCGTCCACACGGCTTAAGTCGACTTAATAAGGTCAATTTAAGCATTAAGTTGACCTTCAGAGGTGGATTTATTAAGTTGACTTAATGAAGCACCCAGTGTGGACGCAGCGTTCTGTAAGTTGACTTAAGCATCATTAAGTCTACTTAAGGTGCAAGTGCAGATATACCCAAAGAGACTAAAGTTAAAAGTATCCATTAATTTTGCATCCCCAATTTGAGACATATAGTACCTGATTTTTCAAAGTTGTTAGCAGAGTGGATTGATTTAAACCAAGGTGATTAAAATTCATGCAGAGGCGGCTTTTGGCTATTAGGGGCCCTCGGCGAAGTCCCACAGGGGCTCCCTGCCTCCAGCCCCAGGAGCAAGCTCCTCCTCCTGCTGCCAACCGAAGCAGACACAGCTTTTGCGGTAGGTGAATCAGGCAATGGGGCCCCTTACAGCTTGGGGCCCTAGGCATGCACCTGTTTCGCCTACCCCAAAAGCCGCCTCTGAATTCATGATACAAATAAAGATTTAAATAACCAAGTGGAAAAAGCCTTGATTTTAATCACAACTTCCTCTAGCACTAATAATGGGAATTCTGTGTGGAAATACCTGTGTAGCAAAATGGGTGTTTATTGAATCATTTCTTTTGCGGTGTCTTATCACTAACATGTTTTTAATTCATTCAGACTCCTGTCATTGCTTTTACAAGCAGGTAGCACATGATGGGTACAGTTTTACAACAGGTCAGCTCATGTTGCACAACAACGCTCTGCAGTCTATTTGCTACCAATAAATGCCATCTGCCTGTGGCAGCAAGAGCCAGGTCCTCAGCTACGGCCATATCTTAGTATTTATCCTGCAGCTCACCTTTGTTCTTTTTACTAGAACACTTCTCCCTCAGGGTTGTCTATGTTATCTGTAACTTACTCCTTAGTCATTAAGTATGACCATAACATAGTGATTTGTATGCACAAGCTTGTAGGTGTTCTTACTGTGAAGAATATTTAAGATTATAGAAAGCAGCCTGTAAATACTAATGTAAAATTATTTTTGTCTAGTGTGTACAGTATATTGTTTTCACATATGTAAACATCTGCCTTTGTTTCTTTAGTTTTATTCCTGAGTTTCTTGACTTTGTTTTTAAAGGATGTTTTGGTGCCCACTGCAGGCTCTCCGGGAAATAAACTGTCTAGCAAGAGGCTGAAATTAGTTCTTTATTCCAGTTCCTTATTTGTAGTTCTCAAAGGCCAAAACTATTTTAAAGAACAGAGCAGTGTAAGGTTAAATTTCTAGAAACCGCATCAAATTAATGTGATTGAATGTGACAGATTTAAATGACTAATCATGTATTAATTAAATACAAAGCTGAGGTTTGATACACAATATATGACAAAATAAGTCTCAGGTCACTTTTTTGCAACTGTGGAAGCATAGCTCTTTGTCTAACAAAAAAGCTCCCCATAAAGAACTCCCAATTTCCATTCACATTTTTCTGTCTAAACTTTTCTCCCCAATTTCACTTATAATTTTCCTCAGCTTGGAGAGATTATCCATCATACAGAACCAAGTAGATCTCTATCACTGGTTGGAACTGTCTTCTGTTTGCCTATATTAAATGTAATCAAGTCTTGATCACTGGTCCCTAAGCTACCATCAACATCCAGTCCAGTGTTTGTCATCTTTATCTGTCATAATAGAGTTTATCTGCCCAAAATAGAGTTACTGCCTGCTGGGTGCAATACTTTGTGTGTTAGAAAGTTATTTATAATTTCTAAGAACTGAAACGATGTTTGATTAGTGGTCCCATGAGACCTCCAGCACATTTCCCAAATTTAACTCCACCATAACAGCACCATTTCTGTCAACACATTACGCCCTTTCTATAAGTAGTAACTTCTAATATTTTTTATTGCTCCTGTCCATGTCTCTTCTAATTCCAGTATATTTTTTTTGAGATGGGAGAACCAGATCTGCATGCAGTATTCAAGATGTGGGCATACCGTGGATTTATATAGAGGTAATATTATATGTTCTGTCTTGTTATCCCTTTCCTAATGATTCCGAACATTCTGTTAGCTTTTCTGACTGCCTCTCCACATTGAGCTGGTGTTTTCAGAGAACTATCACCGTGAAGCCAAGATCTCTTTCTTGAGTGATAACAATTTTGACCCCATTTTTGTATCTATAAGTGGGATTATATTTGTAATATGCAGCACTTTGCATTTACCTACATTGAATTTCATCTGTCATTCTGTTGCCCAGTCACCCAATTACATGAGCTCCCTTGATAACTTTTCAGTCTGGTTTGCTCAATAAGGGATACTAATTGTATGGCTCACAACAACAATTTTTAGTTCAGTTCATAGCCTGCTAACTCTTATGGTATGTATATATTTAAATCACTACAGCAGAGAAGCTGCAGTTACATTGGTGTAGTGCTTCAGTGTAGATACTCAGGACAGCAATAGGAGGGGTTCTCCTATCACTGTAGTTAACTCACCTCCTTCAAAGGCAGCAGCTGTCACTGACCTAGCACTGTCTACCCTGAGCGGTAGGTTGGCATAGCTATGTCCCTGGGCGGGGAGGGGGATCTTTCACACACCTGAGATATAGGTACGCCAATGAACATTTTCAGTGTAGACCAGCTCCTAATTGCCCACTTCATTTTAAATGATCGCCTACAACATGTGTAAACTCCTTAAGCAAAGTAATATAACCCTCAACTGGCCACTTTAGTTTAAATGAAGTATGCTTAACAATCTGTCCCAAACTTGTATTTTGCTCAGTCCTGATTTATGCTAAAAAGTTAGGTGAACCCAGCAACATTGTTCACTTAAGTTTCTGTGTAGACAGTGCTAGGTTGATGGGAGAGTTCTTCCATCAACCTAGCTACTGCCTTTTAGGGAGGTGAATTACCTATCCCAACAGGAGAACCTCTCTCATCGGCATAGCTATTATAGTGCTATACTCTTTCTAGATTAGGCAAGCCCTCAGACATTCCGATTTCCTTCCCCAAACCAGAAGAAGAGCTCAGTGCAGTACAAAAAGTTGTCTCTTCCACCACAAGAAGTTGGTCCAATTCATCTAACTCGCCTCATATATTTTGGGACCAACACAGCCAAAACACTGCAAACCGAAAGTTATGGAAGCATGGTAGTGTCTCCTTAGTCAACATTATGCTAAGGGATTCATAGTATTATAAACTGTATTGTGACACCACCCTCCCTATCCTTAACCTTTGAACTGAGTGGATGATTCGTTCTGTGCATAATATACACTAGCAAGGAACTTTCCCCAGAAAATTTCATAACTCTAGGAGAGCATTTTTACATACTAGTTAATAAAAAAAATTAGCACTTTAAAACATTTTGCTGCAATGTCCAACTTTTTTCATCTTTTTGTTTTATCAGCACTGGGCACATTTAAATTCCCTTATTGGCACACGTATAGTTTAGAGTGCACACTTGATCATAGCATTCTTTGTCAAGCTATTGTGTTAGAGACCAAGAGAAATAACTAAATTGTTGTCGTTAAATGAATTTCTGTTATAGAAGCTAGTTTGTAAAGGTAAGTGTTTGAGTCAGCCAGCATTCAGGTAACTCTAAATTGTTCCTGGAGAAGTGACCATCATATTGCTGAGTTTTGCTCAGGGATGCAGAAAGATGACTAAAACCTGCTTGGTACCTTCCCCTGCACTCTTCTACACATGAATTATCCTTTATTGTCCTTAGCTGCAGCTGTGAATTTGGGCTGTATGCTTCAGTGAGAACTTCTCTGTTTATCCTGCAATCTTTACATACAAAAGATGAGTAAACAAAAATTGACTATTTGTAGTCTATCTTATAAACCTGTTTACTGTTAAAGATTTAATGACTGTTGTAGCTAGAATAGATGAGTACATGAGTTTCTTTACATAACTTACTGTCGATTTAAAAGTTATTAAAGTACAAACCTAGCTAATCCTGGATCTAATTACCCTGCTCTTTTAGGTGTATTCATCTTATATTTTTTAAGCCATGAGATCTGAAAATAATTAGGAGCCATTTTATGCAATATATAATAGTAGAATAAAACTTAGGAGTGTGATTGAAAATGAACATATATATTGTATAATAAAATCTTCACAAACATTTTCTGCTTTAATCTTCTGCTTCATTTAAAAAATAGAACTTCCCCATCTAAAGTGGATTAGATTGCTGATTTTATCAGTGCAGCCAGGAGCATTTTCTTTCTTTATAGGATCTGGTACCATTGATTAAGAACAAAGAGACTTTAGCTAGGTACCCAAAGATAAATGATGATATACCATATTCCCAGTATTCTTAGTTTCAAGACTGATTTCATAATATAAGTGTATTCACAAATACTGATTTTTAGCCCCTGGTGACTGAAATATAAAAGTAATAACAGTACATATTCAGTGCTTTTAACAGTTTAAATATTTAATGTTGTAAATGGTTTTCCTATCATCATTTTATATGTCTTACATAGGGCTGTGAAGTTCTGCCTGAACCTAAATAAACCCAAATGTGTTGTTATCTGGGTAGATCCTAATAACAAAACAGTCACATTTATGTAGAGCCATGCATCTCCAAAGCACTGTTCTCCAGCTTTCTGATCTTCATAACACCCCATGAGGTATGGAACTACGTATTAGTAATCATGAACCTAAATATTTTATAACTTTAATTTTTTTGTTTTATGGGCTCTTTTTTCTTCTCCATTGTAAAAGGTCCAAATTATTAGCACAATTAGCTTCTTTTATCATAGTTCTATCATTCAGGGACTGAAAGAGCCTGAGAAGACCAAAAGCCACTTGGCCTTTTCTCCCCAGTATTAAAAGACTGTTTTGAGGAGTTGAAACAAAATTCAAACAAAACAAAACAGAACTTGAAATATAAACACCAATTCATGCATTCCCTTTATGTTGTCCATGTGTGAATATCAGCATTACTTGTGGAAGGTCATTTTTTTTTACCTTAATAAGATTACTCCAGGTCTTTTTATAAACCATGCCGAGGGGTCAATTCATATGTAGAAATCAAATAACCCTTTGTTCAAAATACTAATGCTAAGAGCTAATGCTCTTTAAAAACAGAATTATAGCCAAGAATGGTGGATGTCTGAAGACATGTTCAGCATTACATACATGTAACACAAACAACATGGTGGTCTTCATTTTGGGGGCTCAGTGGGCTTGCTGTGTTTGGAGAACTTGACTTCTGATCTTCTCTGTTGAAGGCTCTTAAATTGCACTGCATTGTCCTTTGTTAAATTGCAGCGGGTTAAAAATACATTTGATTGTTCCAATATACAGGTTGGCAAACTTCTATTTCCCAGAAGCAGGCTCCATTAGAAGCAGCTGCCAACCCAACTTTTTGGCTAGTGACTCAAATCTCATGAATCGGATTATAAAAAACCTTGTTCCCCTCCCTTTCTAGGGAGAAGCAAAATCCGTGACACTATTAAGAAATTTCAGAAATGGTTTCTAAGGAACAGTAACATAAGCAGCTATTTTAATAAAGTCTAATCCTTCCCCTTTTCCTGAATGTAACCTTGTAAAAAGCTCTAATAGAAAGAATGTGTAAAAGAGGGCAATAGGCACCTATATAAGAAAAAGCTCTGAATATCAGGACTCTATATAATATAACTATAAAATTGAGACATCTGGCCACCCTATGAGGCCTTTAGCTATACATTTTCCTCCTAGGCAGGAGAAACTTGCAGCTGCTCTCATTAAAGCAAGGCTACAGCAGCTAAGTGTCAATCACAAAGCTCTCAGGTGTACCAGATTTTGCAGGACATTCTGTATTTCAGCTGATTCAGCTGTCTAGGATGTAGTGATGGAGCTCTGCATGGCTGTTACTGCTCTGAAGGTTGTCAATGTCTCTGAAATAATGGCAGTCTTTGAGTGAATGGGCTTTCCAAACTGTGCTGGTAGGTACCATTGTCTAAACCACTCTCCGAGGTGTACATGAGTAGGTAATGCTGACTGATCTTCCAGTTGCAGCTGTTGGTCCTGCTCCCATTGGAAGGATTATGGGCAACCATCTTTTCATCCCTCTCCCAACATCCTTGCAGCTGCTTCTGTATGTCCTGTTCCAGTATCTCCTTCTGCATTTCCCAGAGCTGTGATCTGGCAAAGTCCTTCTGCATCTCCTGGAGCAGGTTGTCCTGGTCCTCCTCCTTTTTCCCCAGAGTGTGGGCCCCTTTTGCTGATAGTCTGACATCTTGTGGTAGATGATGCCTTACCTCCTCTGGGGAGAAGGCTCTGAAATGCAATGCAACACTCCATTACTTTTCTGTCTCTTTTTAAACTTTTTCTATCACACCCAAAGAACAACTGTTTTCCATGTTCTCCTAAACAAAAACAATGGCAAATGCTTCACATTATATTTATGTATACAGATCCCCATTCTCACAAAGCCAATTTTATTTTTATTTATATGTAAAAATAAACAAACTGGCTTTTATGGGTTGGAAGTGTGTGGGACAGGCCAGAGATAATTTCCTAGTGAGACTCTGCATCAGACCAAGTATTTTCTCCAGCTGGGGTCCAAAATAGATCCAGCATGAAAAAGGAATCTGTGTTTTAGAGCAGGGCCTAGCATGCAGTCCAACTTTTCATAGAATGCATATTCTCCCTGAGCTGGTGGACAGGAGTTTTAGTCTTCTACTCTGCAGTCTTGAGGCCTTTGATTGTCATCTCTGCATGGTGGCCCCATGCGGGGAATCATATTATGGCAGCTTTTTGGAGCTGATGTAGAAATACAGATATGGGTATATCTCCTGAAATGTAGGGCCTTATTGACCTCTCAGAGGGCTGCCAGAACCGTGATGTCAGCATCTCGCCTGCTAGCAGCACATTGGGAGGATGATTTCCTAGACATGTTCTCTGTTCAAGTGTTTCGGAAGCATAACAGCAATGTAGCTGGTAAATGTGATGTTTAAAGGCCAAACTAGTGGGTATAAATGGAGAGAGAACTTTTTGTACAGGCAAAGGGCAAGAAAACATGGCCCAGGAGAAACTGTGGAAGGCATTGGTGAACAATCAGCACCTGAGTGATTTTAGCCTGCGTCCACACTATGAAGTGGATGGGTTACCAGATGGAGTGAAAACAACACTTGAGCTCTAGCCTATATCCCCAGGTAGCTTGGGTTTAAAGCTCCACCAAACTGGATCAGAAGATTTTGTGTGTAAGTGGTAGCTAGGGTGGGGCAATACCCACGGACTCCAGGCTAACTCTGCAGTGAAGCCTTGATCATACAAGTTGAACAGTTCCTCCTGTAGATGATGTGGTAGCAATATGTGCTGGGAAGCTGAAGGTCCAGAGTTTTACACACGAGGTAAGTTCTTTTGCTTTGCATATGATAGGATTTGTCTTTTCAGTTTTTTTTAAAAAACAACAACAACCCTGGTCTGTTGCAGTTAACACTTCAGACAACCCACCCCATTTTCCTCTTCTTCTCAATACCTCTACCTATTCAAATTCCAAAGGGGTAGCCGACGAAGTGGGATTTTCTCCCACGAAAGCTCATGCGATAAATAAATGTTAGTCTTTAAAAGTGCCACAGGACTCTGTTGTTTTTCTACCTATTCAGTGAGGGTCCACCCACTGGACACCTTCATCTCTCCAGTTTTCCCTTAGGCACCTTTACCCACCTCCCCTTACAGACATCCAGCACCTACCTAACCCAGCACTTCCAGACAACTTTTAGAACCCTACTCACCCTGACATCCTAGGATTCTCTAGTGGACACCCATCTATGCTGTAATCCCAGACACTTTAGTCATAAATGCCATATTTTATGCAACTTTCTCTTCTGCTCTCCCTGTACTTGGAGCATGGCATGTGGACCATAAATTGAAGTTTGTGGTTAGTTGTAAAATAAATGCAAACATACAATCTAGCTCATCAAAAAAATTCATAAAAAGTAACACACAAAACTTGGTTCTCTTAGAAGACCCTTTTCTGGTTCATCTACTCCTTGTCTAGTTCACCTACTTTTTCCCATATAATTTTACACACACACTGAAAAGTCAACACCCACCCACATAACAGGCTAATACAATCTGTTTACCAATCTCATCTCTGTTCAGAAAACTTTCCCAAACTTGGGCAGACAGTCAGGTTTTTTCCCAGTAACTAATGAGCAATCCATCTAGTTGTGCAGACTAGCTAAAAGGACGGTATCACCAGAAGCCCAAACCTGCCTGCTAACAGATGCATGAACTTCTTTTTAAAGTTTGATCATTCTTCATCCTTGGCCTCCCTCCTCCAAAACTAGTCAAAGGCACCTGCAAAGCCAAGGAACAATATGGAGTGCCTGGCTCAAGCAATAGCTGCTAAATGATGAGCTTAGAAGGGCTAGAAAACCTTTGAACTGAAAACACTGCAGTGTTAGCACTCAGGCATAAGGCTTCCCCACTGGGCTGTTTGGTTTTTCTCCCTTTGAGGAAGTGGTTCTCAATTTTTCCAGACTACTGTACCTCTTTCAGGATGCTGTGTCTTGCACACCCTAAGTTTCATCTCACTTAAAAATGACTTGCTTACAAAAATCAGGTATCATAAAAGTCACAGCACACTTACTGAAAAATTGCTTGCGTTCTAATTTGTATCATCTACTGATAAAATAAATCAAGTGGAATATCAATATTGTACTTGCATGTCAGGGTATATAAAGCAGTATAAGCAAGCCATTGGTGGGTTGAAATTTTAGTTTGTATTGCCTTTGCTAGAGCTTTTTATGTAGCCTGCTCCAGATAGCTAGATCTAGAGGAGTTGCTGTATCTCCTGGAAGAACTCTGTGTATCCTAGGGGTCTGTGTAGCGCTGACTGAGACCATGCTCTGAGCTATGGCCTGGAAGGAACCTCTCCCAGCCTTGGGGTCTCTAGCTGGTGGAGGGCCTAGGTCAATGGCCTCAGTCTCCCTCACTGGGAGGGCGGGGGGGGGGCTGGTCTGAGTCAGTGTGGTGGATGGCATCAGCCAGACTGGGAGGAAAGGGCGCGTGTGCAGTGGGCTGCGGAGACCCATGCTCCTAGGAGGCGGCTTGCTGGAGGCCCGCTGCGACGGGCATGGCTCCGGCCCCACGCAGCCCCGCGGCGCCTGGCCATATGCTGGTGATGTCAGCGCTAGCGGCTGGCTCAGTCCCTTCTCCCCTGAGCTTCCTTCCCGCACGGTCCCCGCTTTGCCCTGCCCCGCGGCGCGCGACCCAGGGCCTGCGGCAGCACCTGGGGGGCGGGGACTGTCGCGGGACCAGGTGGCCCTGCCTGCTGCTGCGGCCCAGGCGGAGGCAGCCGGAGCCGGCGCGGAGAGAGGCAGCAGCCGCGGGAGGAGGCGGGGCGGAGAGACAGGGAGCATCGCCGCCGCCTGTGCGCAGGGGGCCGGGCAAACATGGTCGCTGCTCACTCTTCCCATTCTTCCTCCTCCGCGGAGTGGATCGCTTGCCTGGATAAAAGGTACCGGCGGCATCTTCCCGGCAGGGATGGGGCGGGGGAGGCGCTGGCGGCGCTGGCCCTGTAGCCCCCAACCCGGTTCACGGGAGCAGTGGGGCCGCTGCGGGGAGGCTGGACCTGCCCCTGGGGGTGAGCGGCAGCCGGCAGGAGACAGCGGGTTTGGTAAGAGGTCATTGTAAAAGCCAGCGGGGGATGCTCATCGCTACCCAGGCAGTATTTATGGCACGTGGTGCAGATGAAGGACATAAAATGTGTCAAAGCAGCTGCCTTCCCACCATGGTTGGTTGATGGCTGCTGCTGGCTTTGCAGAGGTGGCCGTCAGGTCCGGGAGGCAGAGGCATCAGGAAACCCTACCAAGCCTAGGTCCAGCAGGCATAGCCTAAAAAGCTAATGGGTGATGCTAAACTACCGTGGGGATTGTGGGAGAGGTTACATCCTGCACTGATTGTCAGGTGGATTGAAGGATGTAGGGCTCTTCTAGCTCTGACTTCTCACGGCATCAGGGATTGGGGCATTCTCAGTTCATATCACCAGTGCATCCTTTCAGTTACTGCATAGCCTACTGGGATTAAATCCTAACCGTGTGAAACTTTCGGTTAATAAACACTGTAATAGTATTAAAAGGCCACCCCAACTACTTACCTTTTGAATGCCTAGGGTCTGTGAAATCCCCCCATTTGGTTTGCCATGTTCATCAGCCCACTTTCACTTCTAGATGTGGGTTTGTATGAAGGAACCCCATCAAGATCCTCCTCCTCTCTCCACAGATCTCCCTTCCATCATCCATGGGGGGGGGGGGGTGGAGTGGATGAAGGAGACCCCTCCACCCAAACTACCTCATCCAGGCTGAAAAAAGGAAAAGATCCTCACTATTCTAGGTGGATGAAGGACCCTTGGCTTGTAGAGACTTGTATAAGTGCAGGTTTCCTCTGCAGTCTCTTTAAAGAGGACATCTTGGATTGTAATTGTTCCCATAACACTGACAGGATAATTTTCTGTTGTATCAGATTGTACATCTAGTAGTAAACACTACACACTGTTAGTAATTATAGCTTGTTAACAAGGATTAAAAGGTAATATGCAGATAGTAAAGAAATAATTATTTTAAAAGACCCCTTTGTGTTTCATACTACGTATAGGTGGAGAAAAAGCATAAATTCTATACTGTCAGCAGAAACATGATATGTCTAGTTAAATGGTAGGTGTGGAACATTATACATTCCTTACTATATTATCTTCACATTTAATTGATCACATTACACTGCACACTTCAAAGACATCCGAGAGAATGCATGGTACTTAAAAATATAGCAGATTATTGGATGCTTTTGGCAGCAGGAGTCATGGTGGGCTATACTTTTTGGTTGGCCTGATTACTCTGCTATTAACAATAAGGGAAAGGAATGCAAGCCAAGATACAGAAAGAACCAGTTAAACCAGTGGTTCCCAACCTTTTTGGCTCAAGGGCCATAGATACCATTTATCAACTCTGAAGGCCCACCAGTCTCCACCAGCAGGCTCCCCTGCCTCCCACTGCAGACAGATGGAAGGAGTTCAGCAAGGAGGCTGCCTCCTTGCTGATCTCGTCTCCTTGGCTGCAGCAGTGAAACTGCAAGCGTCTTGTAGCCCTGTATGTTCCATCGGGGTTCCCAGGCAGCAGCTCCCCTCTGCAGCCAGGAGGATGGAAGATTGATGCTCCCCTCCCTCTAACTCCAGCGGGACCCTAGCATTAGGGACCCAGGCAGAGCACTTTGGGGGAGAAGAGTGCTGATCACCCACCCCCATGGCTGTAGTAAGGAGCCTGCACTGGTCTTTTGGCCCTGTGAAAACATGCTCCACCTGGGTCCTGAGGCAGCAGCTCCCTTCTGCAGCCAGAAGGAGGGGAGCCTTGGGCCCCTTTGAAAGCCCCCGTGGACCATTTTTGTGTCCCCCCCCCTCCCTGGTCACATGTTGGGAACCACCAAATTAAGCAATATTTAGATAAGTTAAATGTGTTCAAGTTGTCAGGGCCTGATAAAACTCATCCTAGGGTAGTCAAAGAACTGATCGAATCAGGCTTGGAACTATTAGCAGTCATATTTGAGAATTTCTGGGGGGTGGGTGATATCCCAGAAGTCTCAGAAAGGGCAAATGCAGCACCTGCTTTTACAAAGCAGAATTATAGACCAGTCAGCCTGACTTAGAAAGCTGGAAAGATACTAGAACAGATTATGAAACAATCAGTTTATAAATACCTAGGGGATGAGAGGGTTATAAGTTATAGCCAGAATAGATTCGTCAGGAATAAATCATGCCAAACCAGCCCAATTTCCTTTTTTAATAGAGTTACTGGCCTGGTGAATAGGGGAGAAACAGCTGATGTGGTCTGGATTTTGATAAGGCTTTTGACACAGACATAAATGATGTTCTTATAAGCAAACAAGGGACATGTGGTGTACTATAAAATGGATGCACAACTGGTTGAAAGACCACAGTCAAGGAGTAGTTATGAATGTATCTAGTGAGGTGCCAGAAGGTTCAGTCCTGCAACTAGTACTAGTTAATATTTTCATTCATGATTTGGATAATGGAGAGAGCATGTTTATAAAACCTGTGAGGACATCAATGTAGGAGGAGATGCTAGTACTTTGCAAGCTAGGATTAAAATTCAAAACCTTGAAAAATTGGAGAATTGGTCTGAAACTAACAAGATGTAATTCAATAAAGATAATTGCAGAACACTTAGGAAGGATAAATCAAATGCACAACAGGGAGAATAACTGGCTAGGATTAGTATTGCTGGAAAGGATCTGTGAGTTAAAGTGGATCACAATCTGAATATGAGTCAACAATTTTAATGCAGCTGTGAAAAAAATTAATATTCTGGGGTGTATTAATAGAAGTGTCTTATGTAAGACACAGGAGGTAATGTTTGCCCTGATGAGACCTCAGCTGATGTACTATGACCATACTTAGTGAAGATGGGGACAAATTAGAGAGAATCTGGAGGACAGCAACAAAAATGATTAAAGGTTTAAAAAACCTGACCTATGAGGAAGGTTAAAAAAGCTGGGGTATGCAGAGACTTGAGAGAGGAAGCCTGAGGGGGAACCTGATTATAGTCCTCAAATATGTTAAAGACTGTTACAAAGAGAACTAATCAATTGTTTTCTACATCCACTTACAGTAGCACTGGGCTTAATCTGAAGCAAGGGAGATTTAGGTTAGGTCAGAGGTCAGCAACTCAAAAGATAAGAAGAGCCATTTAAAAAAATTCTTTCAATAACCACATGTTTTGAGAGCCACAATGGGTATAGACTCCTGGTGGGGAGAGCTGGGAGCAGGGCCAGGGTGACTGCTGCAGGGTCCCCTGGTGGGGAGGAGGAGCCCAGAACCAGAAATGGGCCTCCTGCAGGGTCCCCCCGGTGGCACGGGGAGCCTGGAGTCACAAGGGGGCAACCAAAGAGCCGTATGAGGCTCCAGACCCACAGGTTGCAGACCCCTGGTTTAGACAAATACCTGTTGGGGATGGTCTAGGTGTGCTTGGTCCTGCCTCACTGCAGGGAGCTGGTCTTGAAAACTTTTCCATGTTCCTTTCAGCCCTATCTTTCTGAGAGTTATTGGCATGCTGACGTTAGATCTCTGGAACTCCACTGAAGTTAATGTGTTACACTGCCACTTCTGGAAGGAAGTTGTGAATCAGGGCCGGTATTTTTAAATGAATAATCTGATGTTTGTCAAGTAATTGAAATGTAATAGTTCAAGAAGTAGAAATTTCAGGTTTGACTAAACCGGAGAGCCTGAATATTATTTCAATGTGTGAAAAATAAATGGTGGGCAAGGGGAGAATGGTAGTTTCTAGGAAATACACATTTTAAGTAGTAGATTTTCAGTTTATATTTGGCATTATGTTTGTTTCTTATTGGCAGTTGGGGTGGTACATTAATTATTTTGTCTCTGTTGCTTATTTAGAATAAATTACCATTAGTGTTTGGCAGTTGAACAGTTTAGGTTAAAACCTCTTAGTGCATTTCTCTAGCAATTACTTCACAGTCTATAGAGGCAGTGTTATCTAGTAGATATAGCACAAGCCTGAGGGTTGAGAAATGTGGATTTTTTTCTTGTCAAGCCTGAGGGTTGAGAAATGTGGATTTTTTTCTTGTCTCTGCCATTGACTTGTTGTGTGATTTTGAAAAATTTCTGTTTGTCAGTTCCCCATCTATAATTAAGGATAAAACAACTGAATTATTTTAGTAAAGTACATTGAGAACTATGGAGGAAAAGAGCTATGAGATTCCAAGCATTATATGATTACTTTATATATTTTTCAATGTGTATTTTTCATATTGTATTTCTTTTGTTTTGTAGGTGTTCTGTGTATTTTTAAAGTTTGTTTATAATGCTGTTTCTTTTATTTTAAGACATTTCCTGATTTTAATTGTGGATTTTGTAAGTGCCAGACCGATCGCCTCGTTCATCAATGTATTGGTTTACTTTAGAAAAATACTTTTTATTAATGTTTATTAGACTTCTAATTAAAAAACATAAAATACAGAATATGTAGCATACATTAAACAAACATCATTTATTAATATTGCAACAAGTCTGTTACTGATTTGCCCTGTAGAGTGACAGAATGAGCTGAAGTAATTAAAACTGAATGCAATCTGGTTTATTAAACCCAATTAAAAAAAGGAGAGAGAGAGAATGGAACTTTAAATTGTGGTGTGGTAGTAAAACATATCAAACAAAATAATGTATCTGTAAGATGTTCATGTTCCTCCCTGAGATATGTGGCAAACTAGAACTAATATAAATATGCTCTCATTTTAGATTTATAGCAAATAACTAACTTCCAAAGTGTTTTATGAAGCAAGTTATTACTTCATAGGGTTGTGTGGGCTAGGATCGCTGATGTTTTAACTGCACAGTTTTGTTGATGACCACAGAGGCCAAATATAAGCACTTAAAATGGCATTCTATATTCATGTTATAAGAAAAAAGCATTGGGAAGACACAGGCTAGTCAGAGAGACAAAAAAGTCACAGAATCCTGCTGTGATGAAACTTTTTTTCATTGTTCCTGGACAGAACAGATGGAACAAGAACGTGGGATCACGTGTTCTAGAAAATCAAGGGAAATGAAATAATTTATCTTTTAAGGAGCCAGATCCTGCCTCTTGCTGAAGTCAGTGGGAATCTCTCTATTGATTTCTATGGGAGCAGTCTCTTAGCATTTTTCCATATGTTTTATATGCTTGCATCTCAGTGAAAGGTTGCTAAATCTGTTCAGATGTGTTTAATTTATTCATTCTATGAGCAGTCCTCACGATTTCTTTTACGCCAACGTTTGTTGGTGAGACAGAATTCTATACCAATATTTTTTTCACATCTTTACTTTTAAATGACTATACAATATGTGCTCAGGGCAGGCTGTGCATCTTTTACAGAATTCTGTTATTTCACAAAACCTCTGAGGGTTTTAATTTGATTCAGATATCGACTTTTAAAAAAAAAAGATCTACAGTGCTCACAACAATTAGATACACAAAGATTCCAACTCTGTCATTATAATTCTGTGCTTTCTTGTGCATTCGATATAACCTGCAGTGCCTTAGTTGACTGGCATGTTTGACTACAGGAGCAGATCACAGAGCAAAGCATTTAACTTTGCTATCCTGGTGTGTTAAGAGTGTTATGATCATGGCTAAGCTGTTTATGAATTATTTAAATATGGATGAGCGTTTTGAGGGCATACTATACATTATTACTTTTTATATCTTTGTCACTCTGATAGGCTTTAGGTCTCCATTATTTAGACTTGACAGGAATAAAATACTGTATGTTGAACAAAGATCTTGCAGTCCTCAATCAGGCAAAATTTCATTTATTTTAGTTAGATTAAGACTAAGACTGGACCGTAGGATCAGGCCAAAAATTTGATTCAGGATCTCCCATCTGACTCATTGTGCATATGTTTGGCATCTAGCTAGCTCTTTATATACTTAGTGACAAATGCAAATAAGAGTAATGCTGATAGGGATTGTGCAGACAAACTAAAGTGGAGAACTGGGATTTTGAAAGCAGAATACATTGTGATAGAAAGAAGCACTATTTCACTCAAATTGCCATCCTGTGCAATATATCATTGCCTCAAGGAAGTTACAATTTGATTGGCTTGCACTTGAGCAATAGTATACATATAACAGGCATGTTATCACAAAAACATATTTTATTTCTTTTAAAAAATATATATTTTGTAAGACTATAAGGAACCACTCAGTGCTTTTTATATATTTTTAAGTCCCCAGTCCAGTTTTATATTTATAGTAATTCCACGGAAGCAACATCACAATGTTTCACTCAGTGTTTTATAGTTTCACATTTAACAGTGCAGTCTTCTGACAGTGATAAATAAAAACAAGTTTTCATGTCTATGAAACAAGTTTTCATGTCCCCTGAGTAAGGCCCTTTTACAACTACAATAATTAATATTAATACCCATACCAAAGGCAGGAGTGGCAAAGTACTTCAAATAAACCTGAGCAGAGGGTTAGGACTTGAATCAACTTCCATTTTTGTCCATACATGATTATATTTAATTCTGCATTTGTTTTCCTGTCCACTTTCTCTTCTTTACACATTTGCAAAGCCAAAGTGAGTTCATTAAAGTGCATGTTGGATCTTTTAATGGCACACAAAAGTGCACTAGTAAATACACATCCCAACAAGGGCATGTCTATTTGAAGCCCTGATATGTATATTTCTGCTTGGATCATAAGACTTCAATGGTCCACTCCTAACAATATGCCAGAAACACCACCGATAGCTACCGATACATCCAGTGCAGTTACTCTCCTACAACATCAGTTTTTTTTCTGGGTACATCTAGAAACCTGCCTGCACTGGATGTATCGGTAGCTATCGGTGGTGTTTCTGGCATATTGTTAGGAGTGGACCATTGAAGTCTTATGATCCAAGCAGAAATATACATATCAGTTTTATATAATGGCTTGTGTGCCATTGCTCTCCCCTTTCCCTTTGTGCTGGATACCAAGGGCCTAATTGTCTTTTAGAGTAAGATTAGAGCTGGTTGGAAAATGAACTTTATTCCCATTAATTATTTTTGGACTGTTAAACAATCATTTCATTTTTCATTAATGCCTGTGACCCAACAATTACATCTTTGAGCGATGCACTGCAGTCTTTTGGTGGCGGCAGCAGGGGGCGCTGTGACCCAGTATTGAGTCCTGACCCATGGTTTGAAATCCACTGAACTAGACCATATAAGGGTGAAGATGTAATGAGGATAAAACTGTGTTCATAGTTATCATGGCTAGAATTTATGTCAAAGTATTTTTGTTACTAAATCATATTGGTCTGTTGTACATTTCAAACAACGTTTATCCAACTACTCTTTACATTAAACACCTCTAAATGTCTGTTCTAAACCAAATGTCCCAGTTAATGCAATATCTAGAAGTCACTCTGTTCAGAAAGAATGGTAACTGTTTTTGTGAAGTCTAGTTCACATTTATATGAGCCAATTATTTTAATTCAGTGAGATTTGATCTGTATTTTAGTTCTATGGTGTGACTGCATCCTTTCCACATAATGCAAAAATGAAACAGATGGGTTTCCTTGTAATTTGTCTTCTATAATATAGAATATATTTGTCTTAAAGCTCTCTTATTTGAAAAAAATAAAATATACTTATGTTTTTCTGTACTTGACACTGTTTTTCTGTAACTGTTGCACTATATAAAGAATGAATTTCTACCTGCAGATAAATCACTGTGAATGTCATTACTCAACAAATATATTCTTCTCTGGCAATGCCCCAATTGTCACAGCTTTAAAGCTGACCTTTGTGTTGGAAGAAATGCTGTTTGTTGTTCAACAGCACTGCCTGAATGTAAACAGTGTTTGTTTCTATGCTGAATGTTTTTAAGGGACATTGCCAAGTAGTTTGAGTTTAAAATATAGTGGTTTTTAAGTTTTGCAAAATCTAATGTTTGATTAAAAATATCTTTTTACTGTGCTATTCCCATGCAGTATTGCAAATCCTAACACTTCAGTCCTATATAAGAGGCTATAAACACATCAGTCTTGCTTTGCTTATCCCGTTGAGGCAAATGCAAAACATTAAGTAAACAAAAAGCATACATGGACACGTGATTTGTTTCCCCCCTAGCAAGACACAGTTCTGAGATGCAGCTCTGAGATGCTGCCATCTAAACCAGTGGTTCTCAACCTTTTGCAGGTCGTGACACACTTGGTGGCATATCACAAGCTTACAGGCCAAACCCAGCCACCTCCCTGACTCTGCAACACACCACTCTGTGGCAACACAGTAATGTGTCATACAATAATAGGGATGGAAGGGACCTCACGAGGTCATCTAGTCCAGTGGTCGGCAAACCGCGGCTCGCGAGCCACAAGCGGCTCTTTAGCCCCTTGAATTTGGCTCTTGCTGGTGCGAGCCGTGGTCCCTTTAAATGCAGACTGCTGCTGGGGAGAATTAAATCTCCCGCCCTGAGCATGCGCAGACAGAGCTTGCTCAGGGTGGGAGCGGCCCGGCAGAGAAGCAGCTCTGCCGGCCGTCCCTGCAGCTGCGAGCCGGGGCCAGGTAAGGGGGCTGGAGGGAGGCCTGGAGAGGGGGGGGGGGACGAGGAGAGTGGGTGGGGGGGACGAGGACACTGGCTGCCGCCTGGAGAGGGGTGGAGGGCCCCGGTAAAGCCGCGGCAGAGCCGGCCTGGGGGCTGGCCGTCCCCGCCCCCAGGGTGGGGATCGGGCAGGGTCTGCGTGCGGCTGGGGCAGGGGGGCGGCTGCGTCCACCGTGTGCCTCGTTGCCGGGGCCGCCTCCGAGCAGGTGGCTAGGCTCAGGGTGCGGGGCTGGGATGTGGCTTTCCAGAGCCAGCCAACCAGCGAGAGACAGAGAGAGAGAGACATGCCAGCCAGAGAGAGAGAGAGACATGCCAGCCAGAGAGAGAGAGAGAGAGAGAGAGAGAGAGAGAGAGAGAGGAGATGGTTACGAATACCCTTATTAAGTTAACAACAATGTACCTTCCTATATATTTTAAGTTTAAAAAATTTGGCACTCAAAAGAAATTTCAATCGCTGTTTTGTTGATATTTGGCTCAGTTGACTAAAAAGTTTGCCGACCACTGATCTAGTCCAACCCCCTGCTAAAAAGCAGGACTACTCTCACTAAATCACCCCAGCCAGGGTTTTGTTTAACTGGGCCTTAAATATCTCCAAAGATGGAGATTCTACCACCTTCCAAGGTAGCCCATTCCAATGCTTCACCACCCTCCTAGTGAGAAAGTTTTTCCTAATATCCAACCTTGACCTCCCCAGCTGTAATTTGAAACCATTGCTCCTTGTTCTGTCCTCTGTTGCCATTGGGAACAGCCTAGCTCCCTCCTCTTTGGAGCACCCCTTCAAGTAGTTGAAGGTTGCTATCAAATCTCCCCTCAGTCTTCTCTTCTGTAGACTAAACAAGCCTAGTTCCTTCAGTCTCACCTGATAAGTCATGTGCCCCAGCCCTCTAATAATTTGTGTTGTCCTCTGCTGGACTCTTTCTAATTTGTCCACATCCTTTCTGTAGTGGGGAGCCCAAAACTGGGTACAGTATTCCAGATGCAGCCTGACCAGTGCCGAATAGAGGGGAATTATCACATCCCTCTATCTGCTGGCAATACTCCTACTGATGCAGCCTAATATGCCATTGGCCTTTTTGGCAACAAGGACACACTGTTGGCTCGTATTCATCTTCCTGACCACCATAACCCCCAGGTCCTTTTCTACAGCGCTGCTACTTAGCCGATCGGTCCCCAGCCTGTAGCAGTACATGGGATTTTTCCATCCTAAGTGCAGGACTTTGCACTTTCGGCCCAGTGTCCCAATTTGTCCAAGTCTCCCTGGAGCCTGTCCCTGCCCTCCAGAGAATCTACCATTCCCCCAGCATGGTGTCATCCGCGAACTTACTAAGCACGCAGTCTATCCCATCATCAAGATCATTAATGAAGTTATTGAATAGAACCGGCTCCAGGACCGACCCCTGGGGTACTCCACTCATTACCGGTTGCCAGCTAGACATCGAGGCATTGATTCCTACCCACTGAGCCCTTTGATCTAGCCAGTTTTCTATCCACCTTATGGTCCCCTTGTCCAACCCATACTTCCTTAACTTGCCGACGAGAATGCTGTGGGAAACCGTATCAAAAGCCTTGCTAAAGTTGAGGTATACCACGTCAATGGCTCTTCCCGCATCCGCAAATCCAGTCATCTCATCATAGAAGGAAATCAGGTTGGTCAGGCATGATTTGCTCTTGGTGAATCCATGTTGACTGTTCCTGATCACTCTATTTTCCTCCAAGTGTTTCAGGATGGATTCCTTGAGGCCCTACTCCATGATTTTCCCAGGGATTGAGGTGAGGCTGACCGGTCTATAGTTCCCTGGATCCTCCTTTTTCCCTTTCTTGAAGATAGGTACTATATTTGCCTTTTTTCAATCCCCCGGGACCTCCCCCGTTCGCCACGAGTTTTCAAAGATAATGGCCAGCGGCTCCGCAATCACTTCAGCCAACTTCCTCAGCACCTTCGGATGTAGTTCATATGGCCCCATGGACTTGTGCACATCCAATTTCTTTAAGTAGTCCCTAACCTGACCTTCCATCACCGAGGGCTGCTCTTCTCTCCGTTCTGCGTTACCCCATCTAGTAGCCTGGGAGCTGGCCCTCCCTGTGAAGACTGAAGTAAAAAAAGTATTGAGTACTTCAGCCTTTTCCGCATCATCCACCATGAGGATGCCTGCCCCATTCAGTAAGGGACCTACACCACCCCTGATCCTTTTCTTGTTGCTGACATACTTGTAGAACCCCTTTCTGTTATCCTTCACCTCCCTTGCTAGCTGTAGCTCTAATTGTCCTTTGGCCTTTCTGATTTTATCCCTGCAGTCCCGAGCAATATCTTTATACGCCTCCCTTGTCATCTGTCCAAGCTTCCACTTCTTGTAAGCTTCCCTTTTATGTTTCAGCTCACCGCAGAGTTCTCTGCTAAGCCACGCTGGTCGCCATCCACATTTGCTGTGCTTTCTGCACATTGGAATGTTATCTTCCTGTGCCTTTAACAGGGTTTCTTTAAAATACAGCCAGCTGTCTTGGACACCTTTCCCCTTCAGATCAGCCTCCCAAGGGATCCTGCCAATCAGCTCCCTAAGGGAGCCAAAATCTGCTTTTCTGAAGTCCAGGGTGTGTGTTCTGCTTCTTTCCTTCCTTCCATTGATCAGGATCCTGAACTCTACCATTTCATGGTTGCTGCTGCCCAGGTTGCCATTCACTTCTACTTCCCCTTCTTCTCTGTTTGTGAGCAATAGGTCTAGAGGTGCAAGGCCCCTAGTTGGTTTCTCCAGCATTTGTACTAGGAAGTTGTCCTCAATATTTTCCAAAAACTTCCTGGATTGACAGTGCACTGCTGTATTGCCTTCCCTGCAGATGTCAGGATAATTGAAGTCACCCATAAGAACCAGGGCCTGCGATCTGGAAACTTCTGTTAGTTGTCCATAGAACGCCTCATCCACCTCCTCCTTTTGGTCTGGCGGTCTGTAGCAGACACCCATCACGACATCCCCCTTGTTGCATTCTCCTCTAAACTTAACTCACAGACTTTCAACCAGCTTGTTTCCACTTTCATAGTGGAGCTCCGAGAAGTCATACAGCTCTTTTACATATAGCACTACTCCTCCCCCTCTTCTTCCCTGCCTGTCCTTCCTCAACGATTTATATCCATCCATGGCAGTGCTCCAGTCATGCAAGTTATCCCACCACGTTTCTGTTATTCCAATTATATCATAGTTCCTTGTCTGTGCCAATACTACCAATTCTTCCTGCTTGTTTTCCAGGCTCCTCGCATTCGTGTACAGACACTTAAAATACCGGGCCGATTGCCCTACTTTGCCCTGTTGATTCTCTCTCCTGTCACATCTTCCTCCTTGCACTTTCTCCTGGTGTCCTCCTCCCCCACTCGCCTGAGGTATTATGACTTCATTAGGACATAAAAAACAATTCTTTGATTTCCCCCCTCCAAGTTCCATCCCTTCCCCCAGGTCTCCCTCAGTTTCACTTACCTGTGGGCTTTGGTCACCTTCCCCCTTCAAACCTAGTTTAAAGCCCTCCTCACTAGGTTAGCCAGACTGCTTCCAAATATGCTCTTCCCCTTCCTTGATAGGTGGAGTCCATCTCTGCCTAGCAGTCCTTCTTCCTGAAACAGCACCCCATGGTCGAGGAAGCCAAAGCCCTCCTGGTAACACCATCTTCGCAGCCAGGCATTCACCTCCAGGATGCATCTGTCTCATGTGTCACGACGTAATGGTTGAGAACCGCTGATCTAAACAACTGAGTTTATGGTTGTTTCCAATTCTCATGAGTTTATTGCAAGTCTTGTGTTATTTGGTGTTTTTCATAAAGCCATAACACCTGGAGTCATGTGATAGATGATAATCTTAGGGTGTATTTTTGTTTCCAGGTGATGGAGATGAAAAAAGCTTGAAAATACGAACCCTGTGATTCTATGATTCTAAGGGCTAGTTGTATTTGTGAAGGACCCTATTATATCATCTTTCTGTGGCTAACAGATTGTAGACTCTTAAAAGCAAGGACTCTGATTTCTGTGTTTTATGCAGCACTGTAACCTACACACACGAATAACACAGCCAAAATATTAAAATCTGTTTTATAAAATGTGATTCATGCTGTACATTTAGGGAAATACCCTCCCACATTATGTACAGCTGAGCAGGAGCATCAACTCTCTTTTTGTATGTGTTTTAATCTTGAACTTGAATAGCTGCTTTTAAATATATATGTACTATAAATTATGTTTCTAGAGGGCTTTTTAAAATTCCAGTTATATGAACTTCCTTGCAAGGAGAAATGTCAGGTATGTTACCTGAGATCCTGATAGACAAATAAATCAAGGATAAAATGTGCTGTAGTGGAGAGAGATTGTCATAATTGATCAGGTTTATGTCATTAGTAATGATGCTGTCACTTGTGTGTGAATGCTGTAAAGTGGTTATGCAGTCTAACCAGGCAAGAAATAGAGGGAGAGAGGAGGAATAAGAGGATGTAGGATATGAAAATTTAATTGTCAGATATACTCTGTGCCATTATTCTAAAGAGGCAAATTAGTAACTTATTATAAATAAATAATGATTAAAGTGTTCAGTGAAAACCGGGAAGAGAGAGAGTATACTGGACTTATTGGAAAACACTAAATACTGACAATTTAATGTATGATTTCTTACTCTGATTTTTGTAGTTTTATGACCGTGGTAGTTTTTGTTTTTTACAGTAATGTTCATATTTTAAAAAATGAAAAACTGCATGCATGGGCCTGGGATAGTCCAATGACAGCCCTTTGCCCCCATTTTCAGTATCTTGTGTCATGAAAAAAAAGCATCAAGGTGGCCCTGATGCAATTTCCCTCATTTTCTCAATTAACAATTGTTCCTGAACTTACTCAGAGGAGTTGTTACCGAATGAAACTAGACACTTATTTTTTTTCAGCCTCTCCAGGCCCAGAGCAAAGAACCAAACCTAAATCTTAAACTGAGATGCACTCCATAGCGGTGTATTATTGTATGATCTATAGACTACTAGCCTGATTTTGCTACTGTATACAGTTTTCTCTTTTTTATTAAGACTGGCATTGTTCAGCACTTTTTACCCATTTGAGGCTTTTGGGCTATTCATAGAAGTCTTTTTTCCCATCCAGGATGACCTGCTTCAGAACTCTGAAGTTCCTTACTGGGAAGTTCTCTGCGTATTATGTGGGACATGGGGAAAATTGGATAGCTGCCCCCTTCCCTCCCCGGCCTCTGAAAAATGTGCTTCAGTTGAGATATGGAAAGTTGTTAAGCTAGCAATGAAGACAAACTTCAACATTTCTTCATTTTTATAACTTAAATTTTATCCCCCCCTTTCCCTCCTTAAGTGTTGTGGATATTCACAAAATTGGAAATAATCCTAGAGGGCACCATACTACTATCATTAAAATAGAATACTGAGGTTCAAGTTTGTTTGCTTTGTCTTGAACAAGCAGTTGGGCAGTTTGAAGAATTGTACTATAGTAATAGGAAAACTACTAAAACGATTAAGGTTTTAAATTTCATTGTTAGATACAAATTGCAAAAATGCCTTGTATAGCTTCAGTCAAATTTCTAGAAGTGAAAGAATCTGAATTTACAAAAGGGTTAAAGTTTATTTTTAAGTAAAATCTTTTGTCAAAATACTAAGATACACGTCTGGGTGTAACTTAGCATAGAATCAGGTCAACGTATATCAAGAAAGAATCAATATTCAAATTAAACTCAGTTTTTAATAAAGATAACCTTACTGATCTGAATCGTAATTACTTCTGCACATTTATACATGCTCTCTTGCTGGCTGTTTTCAATCTCTTCCATGAGGCATGCCAGAAATTGGCTGAAAGTACTATGTGCGAGGTATAAGTTCTGCTATCACCAGTGTGCACATTGATTCTGCACAACTAGACAGTTACTGAAAAATACTGTATGAAGAACCAGGCTTCTGCTTTTTCTGGCTATGATGTTTTATCATCCCAGAAATATGTTGTGTCAATAAATCTTGGCTAATAATGATCACAAGTTCTCCTTTGTGGACTTAGCCAAACATTTTTTTAAGTGGCAGTCTCCAAATTCTGCTACCTAAACCTTTTATACTGCTTTGCTATGTGACCACAGTGAAGGTTAGAATGCCCTAACAGAAGTAAAGGTTTGCCAGAGTCTGTCATGTGCAGTGTTTCTATTGTATGTCTTGCAATGATGGAATGGAACAGCATATAGAACATGCTGTGCTTCACTACTGCAGTTATTGCACTACATATATATCATAAAACTCTACTTCATTGGCCTTTTCTGGGGCCTGTGGTATTCTCATCACAGTGTTAATATTGTTTTTCCTATTTCGCACTTCACGCCATTAAACTCCTGAAAGCAATGGCCTGTATAGATCACTGATGGTCAGCAGTGCATTGCCCCATGGTCCATACGCCTTCCTTCTCTCACATTGTTTGAAGCATCTGTCCTCAAGTGGTGATGCTTGCTGATCATTTTAGCCCACTACAGGACTCTTTAAGGTTTCCAGAATTTTGTTGGACTAAAGTATTGCTATTCTGTATGTTGTATGGGTGCTGTGTTTCTTCTGTCATGTGTTTCTTTGGTATAAATTCAGACAATCAAGTATACAGACAACACTGGTGTTCTTAGATTTCAATGGACCACTGTGATAATTTTGTTTAGTATAACACAGGCCATACACCTTCCCCAAAATAATTCATATGTTTACTGAGAAAGGGCAGCAAACAGGCCAAATGCAAAGTGATATGAACAGATTACAATGCTGGGACTGAGAGGGGTATTGATTAAATGTTGTAGACTGAGGCCTTGTACACACTACAAAGTTATTGCGCGATAAAGCCCTTTATCGCGCAATAACAAACAGAGCGTACACACACAACTTACAGTTATTCCGCGTTAAGTCCCTTCTTTTTGCGCAAAATGTAAACCACCTAAACGAGCGTGGTTGCTGCTAACGCGGAATAGTTGTTGCGCGATGGCCCGTGTGTGTACGCTTCTCGCGCAATGTGAAAATTCCGGAAATGGCCCACAATTCAAATTCCCTCCCTTCTGCACTTCCGCCTGTACTCTATCGCCGTGACGTCATTTTTCCCGACCTCCTCTTCTGTCCCGCGAATTTTTGAATTCACCACTCTCCCTTCTGCCTCGCTGTTCAGTGCTGCTGCCTCTGTGTGCTTAGCTTGCAATGTCGTCGCGCCGCAGCAAACGAGCTCCAGCCTGGACAGCAGCAGAGGTGATGGACTTGATAGGCATCTGGGGAGAGTCCGCCGTGCAGTCACAGTTACGGGGCAGCCGGAGGAATTTTGACATTTTCGGTCAAATTTCAAAAGCCATGACCGAAAAGGGGTACGAGCGAGACACCCTGCAGTGCCGGGCAAAGGTGAAGGAGCTGCGGATAACATTTCACAGAGCCAGAGAGGCTAACCGGCGCTCTGGCTCCGCGCCAGCAACGTGCAGGTATTATAAGGAGCTGGAGGCGATCCTGGGCGGCGATCCCACAACCACCCCGAACTGCACGGTAGACACTTCGGAGACTGCACCCCAAACAGAGAAGGCAGCAGAAGGTGACGAGGCACTTGTGGACGAGGAATCAGAGGATGAAGACTACGAGGACGGAGAGAGCGGAGCCACCGACCCGGGGAGCCAGGAGTTATTTTCCACTCAGCCAGAAACAAGCTCCACTGATTCCTTCTCCACGCCTACCCAGGAATCATCAGAAGGCAGCTCTGGTAAGTCCCGTTCGCAGTGTTCTCTATTCTAGCTGCTACAGCTCAGCATATACATGGTTTTTATGCAAGGGGTTTTCGTTTTCTGTATCTTCAGTTCTGTACCTTACAGATGTGTAAAGGTGTTACTAGCATTACATAAAAAGGTCATCAATGTATGCCTCGATTTCCAAGTAGTCGTTCCCTTTCAAGTCACTGAACGCGTTATCCAAATATTTCCAGAGTCTTCTCTTGAAATTACATGGTAGAGCGTTCCTTTGCCCTCCACCATTCAGGGACACTCTTCCTTTCATCCTCGCAAGCACTGCTGCGGGTACCATTGCTGCGCACAATCCTGCAGCGTAAGGTCCCGGCTTGAAGTCGGCAACATGAAGGAGATGCATTCTCGCTTGCAGAGGCACTCTAAGCAGTGTGAGATCTGCCTCTATTTCAGCCATCTCGGGCACGGGATCAGAACTAGCAGTGGCAATAGTCAACTCTCCCTTGTACTAACTCAGCAACCCGTCCCAAGCTTTGGGAAATTTGTTACCGCCCCCCCATAGGTCCCCACTTGTGTATTGAAGGAATGTGTGGGGAGAACAACATTATTTGCTCCTGACCGTGGCGAGAACAATAGCGGCATTCTACATTTTTCATATCTGAACAGGAATGACCTTCGGTGGACAGTCTACAGCTGCAGCTGAGCGTCTGAGGAGGATAAGGCGGAGGCCTCGCAGGAGCAAGGAAGACGTCTTCCAGGAGCTCATGCAGTTCCATGAGGCCTCTGCGAGGGAGACAAGGCAATGGAGGAGGCAGTGTAGGCAGGACAGGAGACAGAGCAGTGCGAGGAGAGAGCAGCAGAAGGATGCCCTAATAGGCATCATGCAAGAGCAGACCAACCTCCTCAAGAGCATGGTCGGTCTGCTCCAGGCTCGCACCCCCCATCATCAGCCTCATATGCCTTTCAGTGCATCCACGCCACATTCCCCCCCCAGACAGTTTTTAGACCACCATGGACATCCATGGTGTAATGTTAACAGAACCCCTCCCCCAACGTATGTAGTTGAGTCCCGCACCTATACCCACCTTTAGTCCCTTCTCCCATCAAACCCGAGTTTGGATAACTGTTAATCGAATAAAGTTGAAACCTTGTTAAACTTAATCAGACTTTCTTTATTTGTTTCAGTAATTTAACATTAACGGCTTTTGATTTAATGAATGATTATATGGGAAAAAAACAGAAGTTTTAGATCTAATTTTTTAACAGTCGAAAAATATAGAAAATGGTTACTAATTAAATTCAAAGGTACAATCTTAACCAACAGTACTAAAATGGGTTTTTAACGCATCCCTTATGCGAACTGCCCTTAGCTGCGCCCCCCTGATACCCCTCGTGTCTGGTTGCTGGTAGGCATTTTCCAGACGTTGTGCCTCAATGGTCCAAGAGTTCCTGAATCTCTCCCCCCGGCTTTCACATATATTGTGAAGAACACAGCAAGCAGAAATAACTATTGGGATCTTGTCCTCATGAAGATCTAGCCTGCCATACAGCGCTCTCCAGCGCGCTTTTAAACGGCCAAAGGCACACTCCACAACCATTCTACATCTACTTAACCGGTAATTGAAACGCTCCTTGTCAGGATCCAACTTCCCGGTGTACGGCTTCATGAGCCAAGGCATCAGTGGGTAGGCGGGGTCCCCAAGTATCACCACTGGCATCTCTACACCATCCACAATTATTTTCTCGTCTGGAAAAAAGGTGCCCGCATGTAGCCTTCTGAATAGTCCAGAGTTTCTAAAGATGCGTGCATCGTGCACCTTTCCAGACCAGCCAGCATTAATGTCCATAAAGCGACCACGGTGGTCCACCAGTGCCTGTAGAACCATCGAAAAGTATCCTTTCCTATTTATGTATTCAGAGGCAAGGTGGTCGGGAGCGAGAATAGGGATGTGAGTCCCATCTATTGCACCCCCACAGTTCGGGAAGCCCAACTCATTAAATCCTGCGATGATCTCCCTCACGTTTCCCGGGGTCACCATCCTCCTGAGCAGAATACGGTTGATGGCTCTGCATACTTGTGACAGTGCCACTCCAACGGTCGAGCGTCCAACCCCAAACTGGTTTGCGACCGAGCGGTAGCAGTCTGGAGTCGCCAGTTTCCAAAGTGCGATAGCCACACGCTTCTCCACGGTCATGGCGGGTCTCATCCTCGTGTCCTTGCATCGAAGGGCAGGGGCAAGCTCCTGGCATAGCTCCATAAATGTGGCTTTCCGCATTCTAAAGTTCTGTTGCCACTGATCATCATCCCACAGCTGAAGGACGATTCGTTCCCACCAGTCTGTGCTCGTCTGCCGGGACCAAACACGGCGGTTCAGGCTGTGTTGCTGGTCCACGAAACTGATCAGAATGTCCGTTTTGTTTTCAATGCTGTCATCATCCGAGACCGAGTCATCCGTGTCATGCTCTGAATCATAGCCAAAGGCAAACCGCAACAGAATCTGGGCTGTGTTCACAATGCTGAAGGCAGCATTCAAGATCACAGCAGAATCCATGTTGATTATTAAAAGGCAGTTCCGGAAACCGGTTGCTTCAATTTGAAATTCGCGCTCGTTGCTATTGGCAACTGCTGGGTAGCGTCGGTAGCGCAATGCAC
The DNA here is from genome assembly GCA_007922175.1 of Pelusios castaneus. NCBI lineage: Eukaryota > Metazoa > Chordata > Testudines > Pelomedusidae > Pelusios > Pelusios castaneus. The sequence goes on from ML685793.1 coordinate 11,935,360, forward strand.
CACGGGAGATGATACTGGGGACTCTGGGATAGGTACCCACAATCCCCTTTGCTTTACTGGAGGACTGCGATCAGAAGGGGGGGGGGCTTTGTTCCGTTCGAGCAAGCATGGTGTGTACGCGATCTCGCGCAACAACAGCCACGGGAGAATTAATGCGTAAGAGGATTATTGCGCGTTAAAAATGGTAGTGTGTACATAGCCTGACATCCTGGTAGAGGAAATCAAAAGCATAGGCAGAATGGGGGAAACATAACCAAACAGCCAGCATAGTGACACCTAGATACCATGGAGATGAGCATGGTAGAAACATTTAGGAAAATGGACCACATATCTCATTAGAGCAAATTTATTTTCATTTTGTTGCCTTAATGCCATTTTAATTTTACCCTTATACAGTCAAGCACTACAGTTATCTCAGAGAAAGGGTGGAACTGGGACTGATGGAGGGGAGGAGAGACTGGAGAGAATGTGGCACTTGATTGCACAGAAGGAATCATTAGGCTCATCTAGCCTGACCTCCTGCATCACACAGGCCACAGACCCTCCCTTAGCATCAAAGTCCATAATTTTTGTTTGAGCTGTAATGCATCTTTTGGAAAGGCATCCAGGGTCAGTTTACTTCTTAACCTTCACTGAAATGCTTTTTTATCTTCTAACAACAGTACTCCTCTTGTCGGTTCACACATAAGGTGACCAGGTAGCAAGTGTGAAAAATCAAGATGGGGATGAGGGCTAATAGGTGCCTATATTAAAAAAAAGCTCCAAATATTGGGACTGTCCCTATAAAATCGGGACATTTGATTAACCTCGTTCACAACAGTCTGGCTTCAACAGCGAGGGCAATATTTTCACTTCAGCAATGGAAGCACATAAGTGTCACAAAACGCAACTAAATTGTTAATGTTCCTTTTATGTTCCTTAATTTGAATAGGTTAATATGCATATGCACTTGAAGCATAGCGCTAAATGTGATTGGACTCAATCTGCCATTAGTTTTTCTTTTTCTCATTACAGGATCAATTATTAACTTTCTAAGGGTAGTTTCACGTTAGTACTTGTTTTAATATTATCTCTAACCCTACTTTATTTATTAAAACCAAGTCTTCAACCCTTTAATAAGATAGTTGTCATGAGAAAATAAGCTGATTTATTTTATACTGTATTGACATTGTTCCTTGCTAGGCAGGTTGTACTTAAAGAGAAAACACTTTGTCATAAATAAGTTGTTAATATTAATTTTATTATGATGCTGATGACTTTGTTAAGACATAAGCAGCCAGGTGTGATCAAACCTGAGTTTCACTGAGGTTTTAAGAACTAAGTAATTGAAGATATGGCACATAACTGGATCTATTATAGTTCTCTATGTTAAACCACGCTTCCTTCAAAAACTAATGCTATTATTACAGTTTATAAATGTTTAATAAAACTTAGCTTAAGTAAAATTATCATTGTTATTGGACTGAATTTTGCAGTCCCTATGCAGGCAAAACTCCATGCCTGAGGAAGGACTAAAGGCCATATTTGCATTCTGCACATGCAAGCAGAGAATTACTAAAATTGTGGTCGAACTGCCATGGGCTGTGGAAAAAGGAGAGCCTGCTAGCCCTGCATGTTTCCTCTTGCCTCAGTGCTACAGAAGCCTCTCTGTATAATGGGCACTGTACAGAAATTTGGTGTGGTTACAAGGGGGGCTGTAATTAAGGGAGACCCCTCACTTCCAAAGTGATACATCTAGGAAGAGTGCAAGCAGACTATCCTTACAGACTAGGGCCTGTATTCTGGAAAGCAGTGACTCTGAAAAGAATTATAAGGTCGTGGAGAATAAGCAATTCAACATGAGCTCCCAGTGTGTAGCTGTGTCAAAAAGGCCTCATGTGATCCTTTGGTGTATAAATTGGAGTACTAAAAAGGGGCAGAGAGGCGACCCTACGTCTCGGTACAGCATTAGTGACACTGATACTGGAATCTTCCATACAGTTCTGGTATCCACATTTTAAAAAGGATGTTGAAAAACTGGAAAAGGTGTAGAAAAGAGCTACTGAAATGGTCTGAGGCTGAAGCTTTGTCAGAGAAGAGAAATTTCACTGGAATTGGTCTATGACTATAGCACTCGCTGCCCCCCATCACTCCCGCTCCACTCATTGCATTGTAAGCCAAAACCCACCTCTTCAGCTTGTGGCAACCATCTGCAACAATGGGTGCCCTCACACGTTATCTTAAACCTCCCCCAACTTTCTTTGTTCTTGCTGGCAGGGCTGGAAGAAAGATGTTTCCTTTGCTTACTTTTCGTGGAAGGTGCTCAGATAAAATTCTAAAAAACCTAGATCACCTGCTAAGCTAACCCTGCTTACTTGCATCCTGTCCCTTGATATCAAAAAACAACAAAACACTCAGGCTACTGTTTGCATGCGAACAATCTGCTGCTTCCCTATGGAGCCCCTGCAATTCAGTGGTGCTCTGCATGTGAACTTACATCTAGCAAATTGTGAAGTACCTTTTTCCCCAGCACTGTGCTGATACCTGATGGTATCCCCTTGATATCATCCTCTGGTTTGTTAAGTAGAACTTGGTGAATGCTTCAAAAAAATTAACCAAACACTAATTCGACTTTTTAAGCAGATTTCCTTTAATTGGGTGTGTATTCTTTTGTGCTTGTATAACCTAGCAACATTTCCAGTATGGCTGCTGGCCTCTGAAGGAGACAGGGAAGGAAGAAAACTACTGGAGGCAAAATGACACAAATTTATTTTTAAAAATTGAAAAAGTGACTTTGACATGAATTTAGGGCTTCTGTGGACAAATTCTTCAGTGCTGACAATTATTACCATTATCTTCCCTTTCCTTGTCAACCTTTGCTGTTAAAGTTGGGGTACAGGAAATAAGTGAGTTGGTGTTCCAAGTGCTAACATAGTGTAGGTAGGAGTCTAGTATAAGTGGATTTTAATTCTGTTTTCAAGCTGCATTTCCTAATCTTCTTAAAAGCATTTTGACAAGGGAATTAATACTTATTAATCACTGGCAGCTAGTACAAAGATTAAAAATAATAGGCAGGGTGAAGATCTTGCTTCAAAGAATTCAAAAGGGAACATCTGTAACTGAGTGGCTTGAAGAAGGTAAGAGGATATACCTGCGATAGTAGGTAAGAGGATATTGTTATGATGTAGAAACAGATGTCTGCACCACAGAATTATTACTCTCATCTGTTGTTAATAAAAGTAAATTGGAGTGTAAATGAGGAGAGAGGATTTAATCCCTCCCAGACACAGTATAATAAAAAATTGAGGCAACGGGAGAGGGAAATGGGAGTCTTCATTGAGGCAAACTCTGATGCTAATGTTGAATGATGAAAGAAGAATCACCAGAAATCTTTCTGCAGGAAGAGCACTTAGATTGTGGATGTTGCATGGGGAGAAAAAGAGAAATATGTAAATAAATTAAGCTAAACTTTGTCCCTTTTTAGTTGCATCATTTCCATGTATTTAAAAGGAATTAACATAATTAGCAAAATTAGCATTTTGGTCAGTTACATTAACTGAATTGTGGAGGTTAATAGAGTCAGTGAAATGATCTAAATTTCCCTAAGGCCTTTGTACAAGAGTAATTTCAGCACCTGAATTTCCAGCATAACCTCATAGAAACATTAAAATTGCCATACTATGTTAGACCAGTACTGTAGCATCTGACTATAACACTGGTTGGTTTCAGTGATTCCAGAAGAGGATGCAAGAAATCCTGTCTTGGACAATTATGGAAGATTCTTCCTAATGTCTTGAATTAGTGGTTGGTTTATTTCTTGGTTACATACTTTTATAACTACATTTTAAAATGCTCTAGCTATAGTATCTGTGGATGTTCCTATTAGCTATGTAAATGTTTAATTGTATTTTGAACCTACTAAGCTCTTGGGCTGAATGCTGGCTTGTGATGAGTTAAAAAACCCCCTTTTATAAGCTTTAAATTTTGCTTTTTAGGTTCATGGTTTGATTCTTTGTCTTGTAAGGGGAAAATGGAAGTACCTGATTTACTCTGTATATACTGTAATATTCATGGCATACAAACAGAAACGTTAGATAAAAACATAATGCTCTGGAAAAAGTATTTTATGGTATAACACTCCTTGCCATAGGCTGGCTCTTTATAGACTGTCTGCTTCCCTGCAGAGCTTCCTGGCTTACAAGCAGGATCAAGTTTGTAATTTTTAACAGTTTTCAGTACACCACATATTGGCTATGTCTACACTTGTAAATTTAGGTCGACTTAGTGCGTCTACACCTAAATTTAAAGTCGACTTTGGGGGGGACTTACAAAGTCAACCTAGAGCGTCCACACTGAATGCCTAGGTCAACTTCTAGGGGCTAGGAGGACCTAGGGCAGGTCCACGGGGTAGGGGGGGCACCCGTTGCCCAGTGCCAGGGGGCTCAGCCTTTGCCCCATTGTACATGGGTGCAAAGGGGGACAGGGACCCTGGCAGGGTGGGCAGGGGTCTGCCCTGCCCTGTGGGGAGGCATGCCAAGCTCCCCCTATGCCTCCCCCCCGGCAGAGAGGGCAGTGGTGGAGTCCTGGAGTAGCCCTAAATCGACTTAGGGCTACACCACACCTACAGTGGCTTAAGTCGACTTGAAAAAGTTGACTTAAGCCTTAGGTTGAATTAAAATGAGGTTTTATAAAGTCGACTTAATTTTCATTAAGTCGACTTTATTTTCCTTAAATTGACTTAATTGACTTGCTTAAGTTGACTTAAGGAAACTGTAGTGTAGACGCAGGGTAAATTAAGTCGACTTAAGCAAGCTTAAGTCGACTTAATTTACAAGTGTAGACTTCTATCATACATATCTTTTGTGTACTTCTATCATATTCTCTCTTATTTGTTCCCCATTCAAATATTCCCATATTTTCACTCTCTCTTCATATGGAAGTCTTGCCCTACTTTCAATTATTTTCACCCCTAGTTGTAAAACACCTTTTTATTTCTGTTGTATCTGTTTAGAGAGAGGTGAACTCTGCTTTCTTTTAATGATGTGGTCCATATCCAGTTTGCATAATTTGCATGCTTTTGTACAGTAGCATGTTATTTTTCTGATACAAAGAAAAGGAGAGAAACAGTGTAGCTGAGGAACGGATTTGTTGGACTCATCTGTGTTTCTACATGTATGCAGAAAACAGAGCAGGGGACTCAGGAAGAAGTGCAGAGTATAATCTATAAGAGTGAGATGTGTAGAATGGTTACTGAGCATGCTTACTAGTGTTTCTGAAAGTGATATAGAAACTTCCATTATGGGCAAGCAGTTCTATATCTCTGATGTATCCTCAACCTTAGGGCTGGGCCAAAACTCTAGGTTTATAGGTTTCAATGCCACATTTACCCCTTGTTCCCTGCATTGTGGTGTGTTTGGTTTTTGGTTCTTTGTTTCTGTTTTAAGATCTCAAGTTATTTGGGGAAGGGAGCATGTCTTTATATGTGTTTAACCAGTACTTGGTACAATGGGGCTTCAATTTTGACTAGAGTTGTCAGGCATGATCAGGATAAAATTATTGGAAATTTTAAAGTAATAATGAAGTTGGATACAGTTGGTTAGGTGTTTTGATTATTTGGAATATCTGTAGAGTTGTTGCATACACCTAAAACCTGCATTTAACGGCTTACAAACGTTCGTTTTTTAAAACACGAATAGTCATAGTTTTGGTGTATGTGGGTGGCAAATATCTGTTTCTGTGATAAAGACCTCACGAGCCATTCTCCTTTCTTTTCATGCAGACCATTGGAACGTTCCAGTGAAGATGTAGACATTATATTCACCCGACTGAAAGAAGTGAAAGCTTTTGAAAAATTTCATCCAAACCTTCTCCAGCAGATATGTCTCTGTGGATACTATGAAAATCTGGAAAAGGGAATCACATGTAAGTTGTTCTTTCGTGGTAATATATTTCATTTAGTGAGTCATAGTTTAGACTAGGGTTCCCTTCTAGGGACAGATAAGGCAACAGTATACGTATGGAGAATCTTGTTGAAATATAAAATTGCTGGGAGAGAATTGACTAAATTCCTACACTGACATAAAAATGCAGTTCTACTGTCAGTCCGTGAAGGCAGTGTCACCTAGTGGATAGAACATTGTACCAGGACTCTGCCACTGATTGGTTCAAGGATACCCAGTCAGTCATTTCTCCGTCAAGTGTCTGTGACCCTGTCTGTAATTGGGGTAGTGATGCTTACATCCTTTGGAAAGTGCTTTGACATGTAAGGATGAAAGCATAACAGCTAGGTATTGGTGTGTGACATGCACTCACCCTTCTTGGTACAAAGCCTGGTGCAGCAAGTTGTCAGTGCAACAATAGCTTGTACAGACTTTTAGAACAGAAAAGGTGCCACAAAAATGCAGACAGCAAGCAATAAAAATGATAAAAAGATTTGTCTAAAATTATGTTCAGAGAAATACATATCAGATGGATAATGTGTATACAGCATGAACACAATTTAAAGTCGGTGTTATCACAAAAATGGTGAGCTGCGCTACAGAAATTCGCCAGACAAACATTAACCTATTGCTTTGGCAGGTTGTGTGCCTTTGCTTTGGTTTTTACAGCCGTAAATTGGATTTGTTTTTGGTATACATCTAGCTAATTTATCTATACCCATTCTAACACACACATCAGTATAGCACATACATCCTCTATGTTTTACTCTCATAAAAAATAGCATGACATGAAGTTGATTCTCAGTATAAACTTTATTAAAGCACAAGATGAATGCTCAAAAATAAAATATTTATCTACAATGTGAACGGTCTTTTCTGAAGTGCCACAAGACTCTGTGGTCTTTTCTGAAACAGAGTCATAGGGACTATCCACAGAGAGGAGAAATAAAGGGAGATAATTCACTTCACAAGAGTATTTTCTACATATCTTAGTTATGTTACTACTATTTTCTGACTCCCATCAGGAAAAAAAATAGGCAAAAGAAACCAAAGATGTGGATTTCACTTTGTATTAAAGTTCCATTTAAAATGGTTAATAAAGTGTTAGCAAATAATTAATAGATTTTTATAAGCATGTTACAGATATGAATAGAATCTGTTAAATGATTATGCCATGATTAAAAGTGATCTACTGATCTGCTGGATTGCATAACTATCTTAAAAAAACTGATTAACATGTTTTAATGAATGGTTAATAATTTATTAACCTTTTATGAAAATAATTTTAATGTCAAGTGTGATTGATGTGAAGTCAATAAATATTTCAAAGGCACCAGGGTAAACTCAAGATCAGAAAATCTTTCTATTATTATTAACTAGGATAGCAGAAAAAGGGAAAGCAGACAAGAAAAGTGGTCTGAAACATTGCTTTCTACTTCTACTTGTACTAATATCCTGTATATGGAGACCCTAAAGCTGGTATACTATAGTTTCATTTGGTAACTTAATAGATAGGATTTGCCATAGCAGATCAGATTATTTATCTATGTTGCTAGTGTCTGCACAATAATACAGTAACAGAAAACAGTTGATCAGCATTGTTAAGTATCCCTATAGTAACAGTTTTTATTGATAACATTTCATCTTTCCAGTATTTCGTCAGGGTGACATTGGAACAAATTGGTATGCTGTTTTGGCTGGATCATTGGATGTTAAAGTTTCTGATACGAGCAACCATCAGGTAAAAAGATACAACTGTTCTTTCAAACAACCCAGTTGTGTGGTACAAAAAAATATTACAAATTACATGAAGTGCTGGATGACACGATATACATCAGTGGTTCCCAACCTGTGGCCCAGGGGCCAAAAGTGGCCTGCCATTCCCCTCCCACTGGCTGCGGAAGGGAGCTGCTCCTTAAGGCCCCGGATGGAGCACCTTCCTGTGTGGCTAAGAGACCAGTGCAGGCTCCTTGCTGCAGCCAAGGGGATGGGAGATCAGTTTCCCCTTCCCCTGGCTGTCACAAGGAGCATGGCAAAGTGCTCTGTCTGGGTCCCTAGACACTGATGTCCTTGCTGAAGCCACAGGGAGAGGAGCACTGATCTTCCATCTACCTGGCTGCAGAAGAGAGCCACTGCCTAGGGACATAGGAGGGGTGCACAGGGCTACAGGATACTTACAGTTTCACTGTTGCAGCCAGGAGGACGGGAAATCAGTGAGGAGCAAGGCAGAATGGGAGAGGCCTGCTGGCAGAGGCTGGTGGTTCTGCAGGGTTGTAACAATTTCATCTGTGTCCCTTGAGCCAAAAAGGTTGGGAACCATTTATCTACATAGTATCAATAATTGGCTCTTCTGTCCATCATAAACATGTTGGAGTTCTTCTACAAGTTTTGTTTTAAGTTTTCTTTTTGTCTCTCTTTGCTCTTCTCAGAGGCAAACCATGCTCTTTATTTAAGGGAACAGAAATTTAATGATCTGAAAAAGGTTTTGAATCAGAATATAAAATAAGAGTCCCCACACTCTTTCATACGATTGGGTTTGCATGAAAGATAGCTCCAGGTCTAATTTGCTAAACTGAACTGAGCTTTATGGAAAAAATTTATTTTGATCCTTTACTTAAAGGGTTTAAGCTGAAGCCAAAACCATTGCAGTCTGTGGCAGGAAGCAAGGTGTGCAGAGTTGCACCCTAATGAGCGCAGCTCTCCTGCAGTTTCCTTCCTCATTGGGCAGCCTGGTTGGCTGGAAAAATCAGCAGGCCAGCTCTTAAACCCAACCACCGGTTGCTGGCTGCTCAAAGCATTTGCCCATGGCCGTGATAGCTTCCTTGTTTGCTCACTCTCAGCCTTTTTGCTTCTTGATTCCAGCCTTGATTTAGGCTTGTCTCAGCCCTTCTCCTCTCTTGTATCCAGCCCTGTTCTTGTCTTTGCCCCTCCTTTACTTTGCCCCAGGGAATCTGGTCCTGATCCTCAGCTCTCATTCCAGACTTCTAACTTTGGCTCTGACTCCGGTTCTGACCATGGGCTCCAATTCCTAGCTACTGACTCAAGTGCCAGCCACTGGTCCTGACTCCAGCTTCATCTGCTAGACATGATCACCAATGTGTCCGGTGACTGACCCTACTTGTACTCTGCAGCCTTCACTGTAAGATAAGGAAGCTATTGTAATAACATCAAAGTGTTAGGATTGCTGGGGTGCTAGGTCAGGCATCAAGAAATAAAAATATGTGCAAGACATGGAGGTAGGAGAAGCATTAAAACACTAGGGGAGCTTAGTGAATTCTTAGTAACTTGGCACTGCTGGAAATTGCAAAATCTACAGTTTATATGAAATATATTAAAGGGACCTTTTCTCCCAGACTATAATCAACACATTTAATTCTCCGCCTGAGAAGATACTGGAAAGAGCCACATATAGAACTTACCTGTACTGTTTGATTTTTGGATCTTTTGCTCCTATGTAGCTACACTGATATAGACATCCCACACCAGTGGGCCAGGTACCTTGCACCTGTGTGACTTCCCTCAAATTGAAATCGATCTGGAGAGCCGGGGGCAGTCTTAAGGATTCTGGGGCCCTGGGCAAAAGTCAAGGATAGGCTCCCCCATGCCGTGTGGGGGGCCCGTCTTGACTTTTGCCCCCACTAGCTCCCCCCGGTCCTCCTGCTGCCTTCCCCACCAGCCTCACCAGGGCCCCTGTCAGCTGCCCAGCCTTGCTGTCCCCATTTGGCACGAGGCCCTGGGCAAACGCCCCTCCTGCCCACCCACTAAGACCGCCTATGCGTAGAACCCTCCAAATATCTGATATATGTGGATGATGTTTGGGGATCCAGATTTTCATATCTGTGCAGGGCTCTACTTGTCTGAAACCAGTTCAGATCACTTTTTGCAGCTATGTGTCACGTACTCTAGAAGTTTGCACCAATATAGCTAAATCAGCGTCACTACACTAGTGTGAAAATCTTAGTGTAAACAAGCCTAAGGTAGCTGGGTTTCAAGGGAGAAAAAAGTCACCAGTCTGACAGTTACTTGGGCCCCAATATGTAAATTGATACTTGAACTATGGTGATTCTTTCTACTGCCCAGAATTCAACTGATTATAAAAACTGAGGTTGTGAAGGCTTCCCCCACATGGTATGTTGGCACATGCCTTGGGGAATGGGACGTCATCTTCTTTTGGAGCACTGGGTCAGCTGTGAAATCTAGTGAGTATATCCCATCTGCAGTGGACGGGAATAGGTAGACCTCTCTCATTTCCATATTCAATCTAAAAAAGAGAAATATAGAACAGCTTTTGTTGTTTTACTGTTTTTAATAACTTCTTAACTGTACTGAGGATAGACTGGCAGGGAGAACAGTTGGCCTAATTTGAGCTAGTTGGTTCAGTTGGCAGCAATATTTTCATAATGTAGAAAGATAATGAGCTCATACCAGTCCACTTTCTGTGCACCTGCAGTGAATGCCCAGGTAAACAACGAACAAGATCAGTTTATAGTTTCCAAAAGATGAGATTACCCCAATGTTTAGGACAAAATTTCTTATCCTCACAGTAAAATATTTAAGATGGATCTGAACTTATTTATATTTAAGATGGATCATAGATACAGACACCCTTTAAATGTGGAATCTGAATGTTCTGGCTCAATCTTATCTCTAGTATTTAATATTCCCCTGTTTATGCATCCGAAGCTCACATTAGCCCTTTCAGCTACAGTGTTGCACTGGGAGTTCCTGTTCAGCTGATTATCCATCAGGAACCCCAAATCTTTTTCAGAGTCACTGCTTCCCAGAATAGTGTCCCCCCATTCTGTAAGTATGGCCTACGTTCTTTGTTCCTAGATGTATAAATTTACATTTAGCTGCATTAAAATGTTTGCTTGCACCCAATGTACCAAGCTTACTAATTTTTGTGTCATCTGCAAACTTTATCCGTAGTGATTTAAGTTTTTTTTTTTTTTCTTCTTCAGGATGTTAATAAAATTGTTAAATAACATGGGACTAAGTCCCTGAGGGACTCTTCAGAAAAACATCTGCTTGATGATGATTCCCCCCTATTTAGAATTGCTTCGGAGACCTATTAGTTAGCAAGCTTTTAATAGTTTAATATGTGCCAGGTTAATGTTATATTTTTTCTAGTTTTTTAAATCAAAATGTTGTGTGGTACCAAGTGAAAGTACACTGCATCAACACTATTCCCTTCATCAATCAAACTTGTAATCTCACTGGAGAAAGATATTACTATAGTCTTGAACAAGGCAAATCAGCAATTTTGATTTAAAATGGGATAATTCTTTTTTTATTAGTTAACACCTGAGCAGGCTCTGTGTCTCTTCTGTAGTAGGTGTCAATGATATTAAGCAGTAACAGCAAGATGGGAAAGAAGCTGCATGGTGGTGTTGAAATTTCTGATAGTTTTCTATTTTGTTAAAACAAGATGTTTCACACATTCATTTAGATGTTAGAGATATCACTAACTGTAACAGGGGAAACACAAATTTAGGATTTGATAGGTAAAACTTATTTCACCTGGATTGGGATAATATTAAGCATCTTAATATGTGCAAATCTATAGTATATCACAAGAGGGCAGTGCTGGAATACGTAAGAAAGAAGAGAAATTAGATTCTGAGAGAACCTGGAATATTTTATACCAAAATGACTAGTTTAAAAATCTTATCCTGCTATGTAATCTGTCCATTTTTTGTTATGATCAGTACAGATTTCTTAAATTAAAAAGAGTAATTCTGTCCCTCTGAGACACAGAAAGATACTAGCTACTCCCTACCTCTGCAATAACTTTGCTTGCCATTTGAAGGGGGCAATGCTGAAATTGACAGAATTGCATGTGCAGTAGATTTGAGTGATGTGTAGGCATACAAATTGTTTGAGCACTGACTCTGTTCAGCAATGTGTAAGAAACAGAAGAATACATGGTCTGTGTTTTAGTGATAAAAGCACCACACTGGAAGGCACAGAAGAATGTTCAGTGGATATGTTACAATTTTTCTTTATATTGAATTAGGGGTGGGGAAGCAAGTCATAGTTCATCTAGGGTGCCAGAAACCATTGAACTGGCCCTCCACCTGTGAGGATTGGAGGGTGCGGAGGTCCCAAGATTGGGGGCTTTCCATGTGGTCACTGCTGTAACTTCTAAGTAGCTGCTAACAAAATTCTATTTCTACACTGTGATCCTGAGAACTATTAAACCCTACTGGCTTCCACACTGGTTGTGAGTTGCTTCTGACTGCAAGGGGGGAGGCATGGTCCCTTTTGGGGGAATGTAGGGCTCCTCAGAGACCTTGCCCAGGGTCTTATAGGCAGAGTTCAAGCGGAGCAGGGGTGCTGAATGCTGTGAGGCCAGAGTCAGGAGGCAGCTGCACTGGCGTGTGCCATGTTTTTATAATTCTTTTTGTTTTTGTTTTGTTTTTGTTTGTTACCTAATCTGAATTTTCCTTACTTCATATTAAGTCATTTACTTCTTGTCCTACCATCAGTGGAATACAAGGAAACATGAAGAGTTGCTCTTGGGAAAATAGCTGAATGGGCCATCAGAATTGGCATTGGTGGTGAGGCGAAGGGGTTAGATAATAAGACACTACATTTGATAAGTAGGGACAGGCAGAGTTATAATGATCTCTGAAGGTGCGGGCAAGAAGTTTAAATATAATTTGAAGTCGGGGCGGAGGGGCGGGTGGGGAGATAGGGAAGGGATGCAAAGAGGAGAACCATCTCAGTGCTGTTTGCTCCAGTACAAATGTTACAGTGTTTTTATATATTAAGGCAGTGGTTCTCAGCCTTTTTTCCGTCACTACACACCTGACAGATGATGTTTCCCTGCGTGACGCACTACAATCTGCTGGTGGCGGTGGATGTGCATGGGAGGCTGCAGCACTCTGGAGGATGGAGCACTCTGGGACCTGGTGGTCAGGCTCAATGGGGCTGGGTTTATTTTGTGGGGCAGGTGGTGCCCCCGCAGTCCAGGATCTCTGGGTTACAGCTCTTAAGTCCTTTTACTCATGTGGCCCTGGCTGCTGCCTGTTTTGTGCAGCAGGAGCGGGCTGTTGAGGGCAGCAGCGAGCGGTGGGCGGCCACACTGAGCTACCAGTTTTCTGTGACACACCTCTTGGCTCTTCGCAACTCACTTTTGTGTCCCGACACAGTGGTTGAGAACTGCTGTGTTAAGGGGTAACAGCCTCTTTGGAAGTACAAGAAAACATTCATGCAGTTTCTGTTAAATGTGAATTTTCATGTTATTTTTAGACATTTGCTGCTCTGTTCATTACCAGAATTTTAGGACTGTTAGCCTTCCACCCGTAAGCCATGCTTGTTACACTTGAGCAAATATATGAAATCTTTGCCTAATTTTTCTATAAATATTAAAACTATCTTTTCAAACAATCTTTCATTGGAATATATGATTGTGAACATGTGACATGCCTTTTCCTGAATCCTGTGTAATGTACGTAAGTAGCCCAGTCCCAGAGGGGTAGCCATGTTAGTCTATTGCAGAAAAACAGAGTCCTGTGGCACTTTTAAAGACTAACAGAAAGTAACGCAGTTGGTGTGTGTGACGGGGCAGCCCCGCCCCCCACTGCAGGAACCCAGCAGACCCTGTGGGTGGATAAGGCCCCGCCCCTTAAGCCCTGCTGGGCATGCTCAGCCTGCAGTTTCCCTATAAAAGGGAGCAGCTCAGTTCAGTCTGGACTCACCAGCAAGGAGGAAGGACCTCTGCCAGCAGCTCCTGACTTGGAGGATCTCCCACCGCAAGCAGCAGGAGAGGGAACCCTCAGAAGGAGCCAATTGGAGCCGACGTCCTGGGTCAGCCACCAGGAGCCTGATCCGCAGGCACCTGCTTCAGCCCACGGATCCCAGGATCCCACGGAGCAGCAGCCGACAGTGACCGCGGGAGTCGAGGAGCCCAGAGACGAGCCTAGGCCGAGGGACAACGACTGACCCGGGTAGGAAGTAGCCCAAGGGCCCGGGTTGTGGAGTTGGGGGGCCGGCAGTGGGGTGGCTTGTTGTGGTCCGGATCCCCGCCGGCCTGGTGCTGGACCCCCGGCGCCGATAGGGCCCTGGGCTGGGACTCGGTAGAGTGGGAGGGCCCGAGTCCCCCTACCCCGGGTGACCCGTCCCGGAGGCCGCCACCCCTATAACTGCCCTGCAAAGAGGGCCAGATACTGACTCTGTGGCCGCTAGGCCAGACGGCCTGGAGCCCAGGAGGGGCACATTTGGCTGATAAGGTTGCGGACACACCCTCTTGGTTTGCACCCCCCCAGACTTTCCCCACTTGGGGGGCACCGTGGAGGGCGTGGCCCGTGATAGTGTGATATGTAAATTTTTTAATTGGAAAGAGAAGAGAGGTAGTGTGTCTATCAGGCATATGATTATCTCCCACAGTAAATTACTTTTCCTCATATAAAAAGTTTTTCACAATGACCATATACTGTTGAACTGCTTTTCGAATATGGAAAGTCATTGGCACTTTAGCTCTTACAGATAAGTCAGTAGCTCAGTAAGAGTTTCTTTTCTGAGCAATTTAACTGTATTCCTATGGCAGTACAGGAAGTTTCTTCCTCATTCTAGATCTTCTGCTTCATTTATATCCTTTAGTTTTTCTGATATATAAGGGAACCTTGTCTTGAAATAAACAAGTAGCTGAAATAGTTGGCAAGCCATGATATTTATAGCATTCATCTTTTAAAATATATATTTGTCAGAAAGATGTGTAACATCCAAAGGGGATGAAGATTGCAAGAGGTGGGAAAATGATCCAATTGTTTTAACTGAAACAGCCAAATCACTTTTACATCATAGATTCACAATACTGATTAAACTTACCTTTCTAATTAAAAAAACAAAACAAAGCCAAAGGGAGGGAAAAAACCCCTCTGTCCCTTTTTCAAAATTCTAAGGCACTGCTCCATATGACTAAGGGTGGCAGAATCTGGACCTTAGGGAATGAATAATTAATTCCCTTTTCCTTTGTACACATTATAATCTGCCATGTTTGAAAATAGAATGTTTCAGAAGAAGTGGCGGAGCATACATTGGGATGTCTTGTGTGGCAGAGTTTAAATTTATGATTCTGATCAGTTCTATGGATGTTATTACAGCTCTCTTATAACTAAGGATTTTTGAGACAGCATCTCCTTCATCACACAAATCTTAAACCTGCCACTGAAATGCAGTGAACCTAAATACACAGTCTGTGACCTGAACTCTCTCTGATTTCACAGTGTGTGCAGAGAACGTACAGCAATGGGAACAAACCTGTCTTTCCAAGTCCTTAATGCTGCTGCTTTTTAAATAGCCATGTGAAGCTTGGATGGTGCTTGGCAGATAGAACCTCCTGCTGCTTCTGGGATTTCAGAGGGGAACAGCAGCCTGAGCTTCTAACTGCTAGCAATCCTCAAGATAGTCTACATGAACAGCAGGAGATCCTTGAATGTGATGTTAACAGGCCTAATAGGAAGCATTCCCAGGGGCTGGGAGATATATAAACTCAGGGTAGAAAAAAAATGTGACTCTGAAGCCTTAAAGTTGCTAGACAGACTTGCTCCCTAACTGTCTGAGAGAAACCACATCTCATGTAGACAAATGATGGCTGGGAAAAAAGCTGAAAGAACTTTCACTTGACAGAACCTGGACTTCTCTTTTATGAACACATGATCCATCCTGCTCCTTGACCTAAAACTTATGGTGTTAATTTTTTTCTGAGGTTGAACAGCTGCCTCATCAAAAGGTCTCTTAGAAAGGGTTTCCTTAACAAACACCCTTTCTGTCTTTCATCTATTCTGTTTCTAACAAGTCTTTCCTTTTATTGCTTAACCCCCACCCCCAAAATGTGGAGGGGTTCTATTTTGGGGGGGTAGTAGAAGAGTAATAGGTGTAAATGTTGCTCATTTCTGCCTAATTGGAAAGTTTCTGTTTCTTCCATGCCCTGAATTTATCTCTGCAGTCAGGATAAAACAGAGGCCATTTATCAAATTTAATATATAGGGCCCTACCAAACTCAACTACTTGGGCGGGAGGTTGCTGGGAAACCCAAACATATGGGGACCCCCCCCCCCCCCCCTTTTACCCTGCAACTCTCACTTCTGGGCTGCTGCTGACACAGGCTTTAGAGTGGGGCATCCAGCCAGCAGCCTTCCTCTCTGGCTGCCCAGCTCTTAAGACAGCATCTCTACTAGTAGCAGGGGAGAATTAAGGGTGGCAAGTCCATGGATCACCCCCTACATTTCCCCTGCCAAATATTTTTACGTACACCAGAAGCAGGAAACCTGCTAAACAAACTGGGGCTACAGGACCATTGAGATGGTAAAGGAGTACTCAAGGAAGGTAAGGATATTGCAGAGAAACTAAATGAATTCTTTGCATTAGTCTTTATAATTGAGGATGTGAGGGATATTCCCATTCTTTTTAGGTGACAAATCTGAGGAACAGTCCCAGATGAAGGTGTCATTAAGAGGCGTTTTGGAGCAACTTGATAAATTAAACAGTAGTAAGTCACCAGGACCAGATGATATCCAGCCAAAAGTTCTGAAGGAACTCAAACGTGAAATTGCAGAACTACTAACTGTGGTATATAACCTATCTTTAAATAAGTTTCTGTACCAAATGCCTGGAGGATAGCTAATATGACTTTAATTTTTAAAAAAGGGCTTCAGAAGTGATGCCGGCAATTATAGCCAGTAAGCCTAACTTCAGGACCAGACAAATTGGTTGAAACTATAGTAAAGAATAGTTTTATAGGCGTGGTTGTGTAAGTCTATATGAAGCAAAAAAACCCAAAAGTCCTCTGGCACCATCTGACGAAGTAGGTTGCAGCCCACGAAAGCATATGCCTGAAGAAATCTGTTAGCCTATAAGGTAACACAGGACTTTCGTTGTTTTTAGTAAAGAACAGAATTATCAGACACATAGATGAACATGAGTTGTTGGGGAGGAGTCAATATGGGTTTTGTAAAAGGAAATCATGCCTTACCAATCTGCTAGAATTTTTTGAGAGGGGTTAACAACATATGGACAAGTGGATATAATGTAATTAGATTTTCATCAAATTTTTGACTAGGTCTCTCACCAGTGGCTCCTAAGCAAAGTAAGGTGTCATGGGATAAGAGGGAAGGTCCTCTCCAAGATAGGTAACAAAGGATTAGAATAGTCAGTTTTCAGAATGGAGAGAGGGAAATAGTGGTGTCCCCCCAGAGGTCTGTACTGTGACTATTACTGATTAACATGTTCATAAATGACCTGAAAAAAGGGTTAATTAGTGAGGTGGCAAAATCTGCAATGATACATTACTGCTCCTGATAGATAATTCCAAAGCAGACTGTGTAGAGTTACAAAGGGGTCTTACAAAACTGTGTAACTAGACAAGAAAATGGAAGATGAAATTCAGTTTTGCACATTGGAAAACATAATCCCAACTAGACATATAAAATGATGGGTCTAATTTAGCTGTTAATACTCATGAAAGAGATCTTGGAGTCATTGTGGATAGTTCTCTGAAAACATCCACACAATATGCAACAGACAGTCAAAAAAGCTAACAGAATATTAGGACTCATTCGGAAAGGGATAAATAACAAGACAGAAAATATCATATTGCCTCTTTATAAATCCATGGTACATCAACATCTTCAATTCTGTATGTAAATCCATTTGTACCATCTCAAAAAAAGTGAATTGGAATTGGAAAAGATGAAGGTAAGGGCAACAAAAATGATTGTGGTATGGTACAGCTTCTCTGTAAGGAGAGATTAAAAAGACTGGGACTTTCCAGCTTGGAAAAAAGGTGATTGAGTGGGGTTATGAAGAGGTCTATAAAATCATGATTGGTGTGGAGGAAGAAAATAAGGAACTGTTATTTACTTGTTCTCATAATACAAGAACTAGGGGTCTCCAAATGAAATTAATAGACAGTAGGTTTAAAACAAACAAAAGGAAGAATTTCTTCATATAATGTATAGTCAACCTGTGGAACTCCTTGCCAGGGGATATTGTAAAAGCCAAAACTATAATGATCCTAGAAAAAGATCTAGATAAGTCCATGCAGGATAGGTCTATCAATGGCTATTAGCTAGATGGCAGGGATTTCTGTCTGCCAGAAGCTTGGAATGGGTGATGGGTTGGATCACTTGATGATTACCTGTTTCAAAGGGGTAGCTGTGTCAGTCTAGTTCAGTAAAACAAACAAGGAGTCCAGTGGCACTTTTCATAGAATCATAGAATAATAGGGTTGGAAGGGACCTCACGAGGTCATCTAGTCCAACCCCCTGCTAAAAAGCAGGACCACTCCCCCTAAATTATCCCAGCCAGGGTTTTGTCTAACCAAGCCTTAAAAATCTCCAAAGATGAAGATTCTACCACCTCCCTAGATAGCCCATTCCAATGCTTCACCACCCTCCTAGTGAGAAAGTTTTTCCTAATATCCAACCTTGACCTCCCCAGCTGTAATTTGAAACCATTGCTCCTTGTTCTGTCCTCTGTTACCCTCGAGAACAGCCTAGCTCCCTCCTCTTTGGAGCAACCCTTCAAGTAGTTGAAGGTTGCTATCAAATCTCCCCTCAGTCTTCTCTTCTGTAGACTAAATAAGCCTAGTTCCTTCAGTCTCTCCTCATAAGTCATGTGCCCCAGCCCCCTAATCATTTTTGTTGCCCTCCGCTGGACTCTTTCTAATTTGTCCACATCCTTTCTGTAGTGGGGAGCCCAAAACTGGACATAGTATTCCAGATGCGGCCTGACCAGTGCCGAATAGAGGGGAATTAACACATCCCTCGATCTGCTGGCAATACTCCTACTGATGCAGCCTAATATGCCATTGGTCTTTTTGGCAACAAGGGCACACTGTTGGCTCATATTCATCTTCCTGTCCACCATAACTCCCAGGTCCTTTTCTACAGCGCTGCTACTTAGCTGATCGGTCCCCAGCCTGTAGCAGTGCATGGGATTTTTCCGTCCTAAGTGAAGGACTTTGCACTTGTCTTTGTTGAACCTCATGAGGTTTCTTTCAGCCCAGTGTTTCAATTTGTCCAAGTCTCCCTGGATCCTGTCCCTGCCCTCCAGAGTATCTACCATTCCCCCCAACTTGGTGTCATCCGCAAACTTACTAAGCACGCAGTCTATTCCATCATCAAGATCATTAATGAAGATGTTGAATAGAACCGGCCCCAGGACCGACCCCTGGGGCACTCCACTCGTTACCGGTTGCCAATTGACATCGAGCCATTGATTCCTACCCGCTGAGCCTGTTGATCTAACCAGTTTTCAATCCACCTTACGGTCCACTCGTCCAACCTATACTTCCTTAACTTGCCGATGAGAATGTTGTGGGAAACTGTATCAAAAGCCTTGCTAAAGTCAAGGTATATCACTTTTAAAGACTAATAAATTTATTTATAAATAAAATAATAATAAAATAAATAAAAAATGAGATAAATAATTTCCTTAGCCTTTAAAAGTGCCACTGGACTCCTTGTTTGTTTTGATGATTACTTCTTCAGTTCATTCCCTCTGAAAAACCTTTTACTGACCACTGTTGTAAGACAGAATACTGGGCCAGATGGCCCATTCATCTGACCCAAGATAGCCATTCTTATGTTCTTCATTTTGCACCCCCCTCGTCACCCTGACTGCCTTTTGGGTTGAGACCTCTAAGGTTCAGAACTGTAAAATTTCAGTTGTGAACATCTGAAAACCTGAGATTAATTAATTTTAAAAACCCGGGCTGTAAAATTGACCAAAATGGGTTATGAATTCGGTAGGCCCCTATTAATAAATAAAGCTAAGCTTTCCAGCGACCTTGAGAACAAAATCAGCACGAACAACAAAGGCATTTCTTTGTACTCTCATTTGAGTGCATTGTTTGATAATGGTTGGATACTTGCAGGACATCACCTGTAAAGACCCTCATGCAAAAGCTTTGCCTAGTGAGTAACCTTGTCTCTGGGAATAATGCCCTGTAACAGCTATCTATAGAGTCCTATGTGTTCTCTCCTACACCTGTCCCTCCCCTCCTCTCCAAACTGAGACTTGTCACAATTGCCTTTTTGGAAAATATATTACCAACAAATTCTTAATTCTTTTCCAGGACTGTAATGATTTTATTTTTCTGAACATATCATTTCATATGGAAATATCTGTGCAAAAGCAATTTGCTATGGTTCAGGAAACTTGACTATTATGGACATTTGTCTTTGTAATGCGATTACAGAGCCACTAACTTGGTCTTAATAACATTTGCCTATTTTCACATATTAGATGCATGAAAGGAAAACAATGAAATTTTGAGCATAGAGAATGATGTTGAAATATGCTCATGCATCTCCCTGGGTTTATCTGCCAGGGGCAAATAGTATGTACATTGCTAGAAATTACTGATTTTATTTTTGTGGCCATTTCAAGGATACTAAATAACTTAATAAATTAATTAAATCAAGCTGTATTACTAACATTATACTAAGTAAAATGAGCTTATATTTTCTGTATTTTGTATATTTCCCCAGTTAACTACAGTATATACATTTTTATCAGACTATTATGTTGCTGTCAAATTCACTATGCAAATAGTATCAAATATTCTTTAGTGCTTTTATTGTTTAAAAATAATGAAAATAAAAAGAAAATTACTCAGAAATAAGTCAGTAATTAAAGACTCAGTTCAGCAAGATATTAGCATGTGCCGAACTGTAAGCAAGTGAGCAATCTTATCAATTTATTTAACACTACTCACATGCTGAAAGTTAGACGTGTTTACGTACTTTGTTGATTTAGGGGCTTCATTTCTAGTACTCGGGTTTTGTTTGGTTGCAGTAATATGTCTTTTCTTTCAGAACTATCTTGGGTGACTCAGCCGCTAAGAGGAGGATTGGACTATGATTTTTTTAGTTCTAAGGCCCTGATCCTACAATGAAATCCATGTGAGTGGGTCTCTGTGCTCATGTGGATTTCACTGCAGGATGGGTATTATTGTTATTAATCTGTATCCATTCCAAATTGTTTTGGACTTCAGAGTTACCTTAAAATGCCTGATCTGTGGAAAATTAGTGTGCAGTTTTAGTCTAATTTCTAATGGCCTAAACCATTGGCAGATTTACTGGCAGTCTAAATTGAAAGGTCAAGGGCCATGTCTACCCTAGAAAAAGTTAAGTCGACTTAATAAGGTCGACTTTAGGTCAACTTAAAGCCGATCTTATTAAGTCGACTTAACAAAGTGGACTAAGTCGACTTAAAGTTAAGTTGACTTAGTGCACATTAAGTTGACCTAACTACCCTTAAATTGACTTAATAAAGTCGATTTAGAGATTACTCCCCGTCCACACCATCCTTAAGTCGACTTAAGGAGTTGATTTAAGGCTTAAGTCGACCTAATGGGCGTTTCTTATTAGGTCAACTTAAGCTTTCATTAAGTCAACTTAAGGAATTTCTTAAGTCAACTTAATGAAAGTCTGGTGTAGACAGGGAGTAATTTAGGTTGACTTAAGGACCCTTAAGTCTACCTAAATTGCTAGTGGAGACATACCCAAGAATTGATTTGGATTATGGACTGCATTGCCACCAGACTTTGAAAGATAGACCGATATATTTTATATACAAGAGAATATAAATCTATTATTATTGAAAGATGCCTTTGAGAAAAAAGCTGCAGTCAAATATTTCTTCCGCTCAAAGATGCCTATATTGGACAGAAGCTTATATACAAGAATTCCCTTTCTCTCCTAATTACCTTCTGATCACCCCTGTCATTTTTAAAGTATCTCATAGAGTCATAGAATTTTAGGGCTAGAAGGGACCTCATGAGGTCATCTAGTTCAACCCCCTGCTAAAAGCAGGACTACCCCCATTAAATCATTCCAGCCAGGGTTTTGTCTAACTGGGCCTTAAAAGTTTCCAAAGATGGAGATTTCACCACCTCCCTAGATAACCCATTCCCATTCCAGTGCTTCACCACCCGCCTAGTGAGAAAGATTTTCCTAATATTCAACCTAGACTTCCCCAGCCACAGCTTGAAACCACTGCTCCTTGTTCTGTCCTCTGTCAGCATGAGAATAGCCTAGCTCCCTCCTTTTGGGAGCACCCCTTCAAGTAGTTGAAGGTTGCTATCAAATTCCCCCTTAGTCTTCTCTTCTGCAGACTAAATAATCCTAGTTTCTTCAGTTTCTCCTTGTAAATCATGTGCCCCAGCCCACTAATCATTTTTGTTGCCCTCTGCTGGACTATTTCTAATTTGTCCACATTCTTTCTGTAGTAGGGAGCCCAAAACTGGACACAATATTCAGATGCGGCATCACTGGTGCTGAATAGAGGGGAATAATCACATCCCTCAATCTGCTGGCAATACTCCTACTGATGCAGCCCAATATGCCATTGGCCTTTTTGGCAACAAGAGCACACTGTTGACTCACATCCAGCTTCCTGTCCACCATAACCCTCATGTCCTTTTCTACACAACTCCTACTTAGTCAATTGGTCCCCAGTCTATAGCAATACATCATTACCATCACTGCCTATGGGAACATCTGACGAGAGGTCATGGCTTTCTTCAACAGATGGTGATGACTCCTGTGCTCTCTACTTTACAGCACAGCAGGTGGGATCCAGCTGCTGAGCAGGAAAAACAGATGTTCTAAGCACATTTCCAAATTGACGCATCCTGTGGCACTGGGTCAACCCAGCTCCCAAACCCCGGCCCATGTAAAAATGCTTATCCCTCCAAAATTGATTAAGAATATCAGCCAGTGTTGGATAGCATAATCAGTAGATAAGTGATATGGAACAGCAGACTCCTTAAAAACCCATGTGTTTAATACATGCCTTTTAAAATTTTGGGTTCACAGGATGCTGTGACAATATGTACCCTCGGAATAGGAACTGCTTTTGGAGAATCAATTCTGGATAACACCCCTCGTCATGCTACTATCGTTACCAGAGAGTATAGTGAGCTTCTTCGAATCGAGCAGAAGGATTTCAAAGCACTTTGGGAGGTAAAGCCGAAAAACTTACTGAACAATTAATATAGTTAAAGAGAAGTGAATTGTATGTGTATAATAGCATTATGATTGAGTCTTAACATATTCAATTTTAGCAGAGGAATATAATTGGTTAAAAATTATTTTGGAGAATGAGTGAAATTCAATTATCCCTTTTTTGTACTTCATTTTCTGCAAGATTACATATCCTTATAAATATTTCTTCAAAGACCATGCTGGTTTTTTTTGTCTTGCCAACTTTGCTTAATAGTTTATTCCACAAATGAATTAGTCTCCAACAAGAAATAAATTTCTGATATTCGTTTTAAATTTAATTTTACTGCTGTTTTCTTCTTCCCTTATTTGGTAAAATGAAATTAACTCAAATTAACACATTTATATGTGCCATCCATTTGCTGGTTTGTCAAACTTATATTAAATTTGACACCTGCTAATTGAATCATGTAGCAGATCCTGATTAAATTGCATTTGCCTATTATACCTCCTACCTTCCTGTTTTGTCACCAAATGGACAAGTTTTAGAGTTGGCAACTGACTAAAGATCACTTAAAAATTAATTGGCATAGCAAATACTTACAAAGCCCCCAAACTTCCCTCTTTAGTGAATGCACAATTGAGGTTCTTAAATCTCTTTTAGCTAGTTGTGTGTCCTGCCAAACAAGTGTTGTCTGTATGTTCGCATTCCTAGTTGACAGATTATAATAATTCATGCCTGAATTTCTGCAAGATTAAAAAAAATATTATTGGAAGGCACCATTTAGGTCCAGTCCACCCTATGCAATCTAATCCATATGGATGGACTGCTGGGTCTATGCAGAACCCTATTCATTTATTTGGAATCTATACAAGTTTAGGGGCCTGCATGTATCAAATTGTGGCCTAAATTTGAGGCTCTGTTAGTACAGTAATAATTACATTTAAACAATGGTTGCTGCTTGTAGCATTTAACCCAGTTTCCTTGGCCAGTGTGGCCAAGGTTTAATTTTTTTTCCTCTCATAACCCATATTAACCAAACACTACTATCCTCTAGGAAATATATCGGTAATATTATTATAACAAGGTAACATCAGTCTGGGAAACGTCACTAGTGTTAGTCACTTGTAAACACAGTTGTTGAAGGCATGGCTTATACTGTATCATTGGTAGGGCATTGGAGTGCCAAGATACTCTTGAAACACTGCCACTAAACACTGACATTGGCAGACTTTGCTTCACTGGTTGTGCTGCTGTAACATAGAGCAGAATTTGGCCCAGTATCTTTAGCTCAAATGATAGAGCTGTAAGAAAAACACTGTAGCAAATACGTGGAGAATGCTGCTCCTGCAATGCTTCATTCCTGGCTCCATCTTCACTACCAATTGTACAGTGGTTAAGTGCCACATTTAACTATGGCTCCCCCCGACCATCTTGTAACTTGCTTGAGTGTTGCATTTACAGATGGCAAAACTTGTAATGCAGGTGGAGTCTTGGACGTTAGTGATGGAAGAGAACAAACTAGGGCTAAGGTTTGTCAGTTAAAATGCTTTTAGTTTATCTTTACCTAGACTTGGGACAAGAGGTGTCGTCTGTGATAGCCAAGTGATTTCCGTCTAGAGAAAAAGTATTTGGATCTCATCTCAAATAAATGAAAAAAAAACCTGTTAGCATGTTTCCTTTTTTCCATTCTGAATGATGTATATGTTTAAATATATTTTCCTCTGCCAGAAACCCCTTAAAGTTAAACGGTTATTATGACAGAGATTAAAAATGTTTTCCTCTCACTACTCTTACTTAATAATGCTGTTTATGTTAAAAAAAAAAAAAAGTTCTGTAAAACTGTGTGAATTCTAAAAACCCAATACAAAAATAGTAGCTGCCACCAAGGGAGAGCTCTCTTGGGAGCACTTAGCAGACACTTTTTTCAATATATTTCTGGCTTGTTGAAATTTTATACAGAGTATTGAACATGCTGCAGGTGTTAGTTGTACACTGTAAATTGATTGAGAAATGTGCTTTCTGTGCATTTTGCAGACAAATGTTTTCTTATTCTTTGTGAAGTGTCTCTTGGGAGGAATATTCCTGAACATTCAACAAGTATGCCAGAGAAGTTAGCACTAGCTGATAGTTCAGGATGTATTAGCAGAACTTGAATGGGTTACTTGGTTTTTGCAAGGCTGCCTTTTTCTGTGTGTAGTACATTAATTCCAAAGTCACAACATATGTGGCAGCAAAAAATAAAAGAGAACATAGGTTGAAAATATATGACTTCTTTATGAAAATCTCTGAAAATGTTAGTAATATTATGATATTTTCATTGTTCCATAAGTGTGCATCTTTTCATTTACAACGACTTTTTGATGAGTTGTGGGATTTGTGTTGCTCAGGCCTTCTTGTACCAAGATCCGTTTGCCTTTGTTGAGCCAAAGTAGATTTTGGCAAACTTGTTCTGACTCAGTGAACAAAGACCATGCGTTTCCATAACTTCTATATTTACATGTATTAAAATGCTTTACATCAGAGGTTCTCAAACTGTGGTCCACAGACTATCAGTGGTCTGCAAAAAGCTTGTGGAACAAACTTTGTGGTGCAGCAGCGGCTGCTCCCCCTCCCAACCCTGCCTCTTTCCTGCTCCTCTGCCATCACATGGGCCCAATGGTGCCCGGGCTGGAGCTGCTCCTGGCCCACAAACAGCGCTGCACAGTGACTTCTCTCTCCCTCCCCCACACATGGACCGAGCAGCGTCCTGAGTGGAGCAGCTCCCGGCTCCAAGCAAAGCCGCGCAGCAGCTTCTCCACTCTCCTGGCCCTACCCCTTCTCCTTACTCCATGTGACATGGGCCCATTGAAGCGATCATAAAGTGGTCTGCTGAGATCTTCACTACGGGAGAAAAAAAGTTTGAGAAGCACTACTCTGTATAACTAAGAATGGTTATATAGAGGTTAGTTTTCAGTGGGATCCTGGGAAAGAAAAGAGAAGAGGAGGCAACAATGTCAGCATCATTATAGCAAATAGCTGCAGGAAACTAATTTTAAAATCCATTGCTTATAATTTTCTAGAAAATGAGCATTTATATTCAACATAACTAGTTGCCTTTCATATGGCGAATAGAAAATAATTCCAGAACAATGCAGTTCTCTAGCTTAAGGATAACACCAAATCTAATAAATAAGCTTGGGAATTTTAAAACTATTATTAATATTTGAGGCAAGTTTGATTATTTCTGATTAACTATAAAAGCTATAATAAAAATAATTCTGTGTTCAATTGCTATAAATATATTTCCCATGGAGGTTTCTACTAGTTGAGGGGAAGATTAGTTTAGCACATTATTTTTTATTATATCAGCATATTTACACACTTCTGAGGTTTTCTCATTGAGGCATTTAACATGGAATCCAGAAGAGTGCTCGAGAACTGAAATTTTCATTCTTTCTCTTTTCACAAACTGCTTACAGGTTATAATCCTGAACCAAGAATAAATTGAAGTAATACTGACTTCCTGTGTCTGCAGCCAGCCTGCAATACAGGTTCGAGACCTGTAGACTGCCCCATTCATCTCAATTACTTGTTAACATTTGAACCTAAAGATGACCAGTCCAAATTTGGAAGCAAAACATGAGAAATCATTTTTCATTGACATCAAAATCATGCAATTACAATTTTGGAAAAGAATGCTAAATCACTTATCAATACTTTCCATTAGATTTTCTGTATGAATTTTAAAAATGAATTGCAGGGGTAGGTTGGGAGAAGCTGTTCGTTTAATTTCCTTAAAATACTCCCTGAATGTGTTAAAGTAATGCTATGATGCCAACTATGAATCAAAAATATTTTCATACAGTTTTCTCTGTATGTTTAAATCAAATTGTAATTTAGTGATATGCCTGTATGATCTTACACCAATGTAAGAAACAATTTTATTGATCTTTATTGCTTCATGTATCAGAACACATATGACCTGATAACACAGTTAATATGTATTTGGCTTACTTCAGAATCTGTGGATCTTATTTTAAATACTGTAGGACTTCAGTGAGAATATGTGAACCCTCTACCTGAAAAGTAATACATTCTTCTATATAGATTTTTTTTTCCTCCCTGAATTTTATAGACTTTCTATATGTGGAAATACACTAGTTCTACCAAATATGTGTAGGATGCAAGGCATCTTAAGTTTCTTGGAACAAATATTTGAGAAAAATAGGATATTCTTTCTGCCCTTTAAATACAGAGAGGATCTTTTATGACCTCCATTTTTAATGCTCAGTGAATAAGCCAGTCAAAACAGATGATACTGTACTGATAACAGACATTACCAGTGAAAATGGTCTAGTCTTTTCTCTAATGACTACATCTGTTTAAGCAGCACCCTGTTCATGAACATATGCTCAACCTCAGAATGTGCTCATCCTCAGAGACATCTAGTTTTACACCAACAGCTGCTGCAGCAGATGGGAGATGATGAAATCTCTGGCTAAATTCTTATAGTGAGCTGAACGTTACTGCTTGACAAAGAACCCTTAGGACAGTGGTCTCCAAACTTTTGGGGTTGTGCTGGGAGTGGGGCTAAAGCTGTGGTCTCTGGGGTTGGGAGCAAGGGTAGGAGATGAGGCCCAAGCTGCGTCTGGGGCCAAGCTGGGGGCTGGAATTGCTGCTGCAGAGCCTGGGGCTGTGAATGGGTCCAGAGCTAGGTTGGGAGCCAAGGGTGGCCCGGAGCAGGATGCGGGGCCTGGATATAGGTTGTGGCCAGGAGAGGGGTGCAGGGCCCAGGGCTGCAGCTGAGAGCCATGGCTGAGGTTCTTGCCAGAAGGCAGGGCTGGAGCAGAGCTGGGGCAGAGCAGGGCTCATTGGCATTTCTTCTCTGCCTCTGTGGGATCTGGCCCAGGCCAAGCCCCACAGCTTGGGGTCCTCAGTACTAGGAGGAGACTGGAATCTCCACTATCATACTTTTATGCACTGACTTATCTCTGGCCTTACTTTTCAAAGAGTCAGTAAAAATTATTCATGTGAGAACTGATTAGTCTCTATAGACTTACATGGTGCTTTATGAACATATATGAGGAGACATTCCCAATCCCCAGAACTTACTTTTTCCCTCTAGCATTATTAGGTTAGTACAGCGCTACTTCCTAGCCCTGAATACTGCAAAAGATCAAGAAAAACATATTCAAAAATAAACATAAAAACAGAGGCTATGCATCAGGAACTCTAGTCACACATATCCTGTTGGCTCTCTGGCTTCCTGCACACCCAATGGTCTGATTCTTTTAAACAGACAAGACATTTATTTGTGTGGCGTATCTATTATAAGAGTTCTCACTGCTCTCTCCTCAGCCTTTTTCCTTTCATGAAGCTATAAACTGACTCAGACTAGGACAGGATGTGAATCTGCTGGGAGGTGACTTATTTTTAGAAGTTCTTCCTACTACAGTGAATTGCTCAAGCTTCTTGGATAATTTAAAAGCAACTAGTTTCCTCTTCTGAGGAATAGCATACATTAACATACATGCCATGAGAGATATTTGATCATGACTAAATGAAGAGTAGATCTTTGCTTCGTGTGCAGTAACTTTGGAGAGCGAGCGAGCGAGCGAGCAAGCTGGCCTCTACAAGGTCAGAATGAATACTTTTATTCTTTTTATTCACTGTCAGCAGCATTGCACATGCTTCAGCTAATAAATAATAGTGTGACTTGTGTCCTGCTGATGCCTGTCTGATGTTATTCCAGCGGACCTCTGTATATCTCCCTGCACTGAAATCAGAACCTCTGAAAAAATGCATTTTCTTGGAAGTGCTAATGTTAACGAGCTGGTCAACAATAGATCCTCTGTGAAAACAACACACGACTTTACAAGTAGATGCAGTGAAATTTTGTTTAAGAAATACAAATATTGAATTGTGCAGAGGTGAGAATATTACATAGTATTAAATGTGAACTTTTTAAAAGGATTGGCTGGGTTCTCAAATAATCAACTAAAGGCAGTTACTTTGCCCTCAGTGCGCACATACACGATGTTTGTCTGACATTTCTAATGCAGTCTTCATTTTAATGTGTAGGGCCCAATTTTATGTAGGTGGGAATTCTGTTTGGAGCTCAGCAGGCTCATAGTTCTGAATGTGTAAGGATTTTCATTTGTGTATATTTTCCATTTGATCATGCTTCTTAAACATAGCAAATAAGTTATTTATCTAAACAGTACTGTGTCATTATTAAATTTCAGGTGAGTGGTTTGGATTTAAGGACAGTAGACAATATTTTTGTGAGGTAAGATTTCCTTTCCTTTTGATAAGTGGAGAACCCACACTAAATCATGGTACAGATGAACCTTCTTTTTTCTCTATAGTAGACCTTTTCTCAGAATACTGTTTCTTGTGTAAGGAGTAGTAGGAATCTCAAGTCAGTGTCAGCGCTTTCTAAATCACCTTTTCACCACTGAGTATCACCTGCCTGATATGTTTTACAGTTCATGTGCAAAGTAGAGTAAATAGATATAAGAAGTGAAATACGGAAATAAAAATACAAGAGAAAAATCAGATTCAAGTCCAGATACTTACATTATTTGGTTGATTGATGATATACTATTTTGTCAGTTTATTGCTCAGTAATGAATTGTAGAAATCTTTGCTATAATTTACTGATTTCCCCTGGGCAAGTACAGTACTGATATAGAACCATATAATTAATAAAGTGTTTAGAGACCCTTAAAAGTGTAAAATATGTGTGCATGGAATACTCAGCTATATGTAACCAGTGAATGTCATTCTCCTCACTGATTGCTGAAACTCTATCTGAAATTCATCTCTCTCATATGGGTGTATTTGAGAAATGGACGGGATCAGGTTATAGTAGCTTATCTCGAGCAACCTGTCACATACTCATTTCATCAGACTGCAGAAGAATTAGTAATTCTTGTAGTAATAATATAAATAACACAAATTACAGGAAAACAAAAATATGAAGAAGTACAAGCTTTATGAAATCTAGTGTCCTATGCAGTTCGGAAATGCTCACTTGACCATCAGATCTTAGTGCAAAGAAAGAGAACTAGTGTGAGAGATGCTGAGAAATGTAGTGGTGGTTGGTGGACAGAAGATTGTTGCTGGAGTAACACGTTCAAAAAGTCAGGACGTATACTTATTATTAACATGACAGTAAACACAGATTTGGCAGAAAGTGGGAAAAGCTCCTTAAGCAATCAACAGCTCACCTTCATGTCTTGTATGTTACTCTTTATGTGTTTCACCAACGTGAACAGGGAGAAGTTCCAAAATACTTAGTAAACTCAGATTAGTGCCAAGTTTTATTCTCGGTTACAGTGATGTAAATCCAGAGTTACTCCCATGAAGATGGTGACATTATACTGGATCTACACAGAGCACAACCTGACACAAAGTGGTACTATTATACTGGAATAGATTATTTTGCAGTGTGCTTTTACTCTGTGTTCTTTAGTTTACATTTTTATTTTCAAACGTAAATTCTTAATTTTAATAAATGATGCTCTGTCTGGCAGTGCAGATGTAAATGAATAGGAAATGCAATTGTAGCCCAAAGGTGAATGGAAGATTACGTTAGAAAAACTTGTAGTTGTCTAAGAACACAGCAGTAATGGAGTTGTGCTAGAGGAAGGTGGAATGCTGAATACTTGCCCAGCTTTTGTGGTTCTTTGGCAGGCAATAATGGGTTTAGAACAGTGATTTTCATCCTGTGATCTGCAGACTCTTGGAGGTCCACAGACTATGTCTAAGATTGCCAAAGGGGTCTGCACCTCTATTTAAAAAATTTTAGGGCCTGCAAATGAAAAAAAGTTGCAAAACCACTGGTTTAGGGTATACTACAGTGAGGAGCTTTGCTTAAGCATAAAGGGTGCATCTATACTTACAAATGAAGTTGACTTAAGGAGGCTTAGGTTGACTTAAACTACTCCACGTCCACACTGGGCTTTCCTTAAGTCTATGTAAGCATTTCCCTAAGTCGACTTAAGGAAAAGTTGTCAATTTAATAACACTTTGATTTAGGTCAACTTAACACTTAAATCGACCTTATTAGGTCGACTTAAGCCAGTGTGGACGGGATTAGTGCCTAAATACATCTTATTAAGTCGACTTAAAGTGTTAAGTTGACTTAATAAGGTCGAAAAGGGGCCATGGCTACACTAAAAAAGTTGTGGACTTAACTTTTCTAGTGTAGACATGGCCAAAGAGTCTAGTAGTATTCGTTCTTCAGCCCTCGTAAACTGCTTTGAGATAAGTTAAGGCATTTTTAGTAATGGAGTGGACATAAGATGGAACCTTTCTTTCTTGATAGTGGCAGGAAAAAAATTGACATCTGGTTCTGTGGTTGGGATGTTTCCTTTGTGGGGCCACAGTTAGGATGTGAGTAAATTAGGAGGTGTGGAGAAAAATGCAGCTAGAACAGAAGGAGATGGTTCAGGAGGAACTGGAAATGGGGCTATAATCTGGTGCACTCGGTAGACTGGTGAGCATGACTGAACTGATTTTGTAGATGCTTACAGTATTTATTATGATATTTTAGTTTTCAGTTAGTGGGCTTACATTCAGTATGATCATGATCAACGGTGATCTACTCTTGTTTCAATTGAAGCACTGTCTCCTTATGTATGATATCCAGCATTGGCAGGCAGATGCAATTTATATAAAAGACTGAAAGGGCCAACTGACTTTAAATCCACTAAGGGCTTGTCTACATACAGATTTAGTTTGCAGCAAGCTGGGTTGTAATTTTCCCCCAGTTTAGCCTTCTGTGTGGGCCCAACTGCTGCATACCAATAGTTCCTTGGGCGCTTTGATCTATTCCTCTTTCAAAACAGAGTTTCTATTTCACTTCAGTTATTCTTGGTGTAAGGTGACAGACAGTCTTAGGAATCTCCTTAAGTAATTAAAAGGATAGTCTCTGCAGATGTTTTGAGGTTGCTATTTCTCCTGGAATTTATACTATTGACGTTGCATTTTACCCAATAAACTTATTGTTTTTTTTAATTAATAGTAAAAGCACTTTTGACCCAAGCAGCTTGTATTTTTAAATATGTCATCTCTGGCACTGTATGTTATTCTTCCATTTAACATAATCTGAAAAACACACAACTCCCATGTTGAGATGCATAATTGTGGACTTTCATTCTTTACTTTCTAGCAGTCATTACTTTTTATCAACTGAAGAAAGATTTGTAAGACTCACAAAAGCAGTTTTATTCTGTCTTTGTTGCCAAACATACACTTTTCTTGTCAAGTGTTTGCTTCTGTGACAAACAGTGCAGCACTATGCGTAAACAAGAAAAATCGCTGCATTAAAATTAATTTTTTTTGTCCAGAATTTGTGTTAAATTGAGAGTTCCAGCTGGATTTGTGGTTGGTGAGGGCTTTCATCGCCTTAGAATGGATACCAAAGTAATCAACTGCGAAAGCTGTGCTTACACTTCTGGACTTTTGATTTGACAGTTTATCCGTTCTTCTGCTCATCATTATATGTGGATGAGGTTATTCTGGGCATTGACACTTTCTAATCTCTGTCAGTGTTGCCATCTCAGTTTTTGGTTTCTTTTCAAATGAATCTTTCTTTTTCATCTTACACAAAAGCTTAATCTGTTATCCACCCCAGAGGCAGTTCGGTTCCTCCCAGGTTCTCAAGTAAAATTCGTTCACTGCTTAGTTAGAGATTTCCTTTTAGTAATGAGATATATTGCTGTTTTATAGAACTCTACAGTACTGGGCAGTAAAGTGTGTCCCTTAAAGGCATTAATTTAAAGAGTATATACTATATCTCACCACACCTTCCTCTATATGCTGTTCCCCAGTGTTTGAATCACAACACTTATTTTGATTTGCTGTTACAGCCTGACCTGATCCTGTGTCATATATTTCCCTGCATTTAATTTCCTTCCATTCTGTAAGTACCCCATCTTCAAAGAGTCAGACAAAGTGGGATTTTCTCCCACGAAAGCTCATGCGATAAATAAATTTGTTAGTCTTTAAAGGTGCCACAGGACTCCTTGGGTATGTCTACACTTGCACCTTAAGTTGACTTAATGACACTTAAGTCGACCTACAGAACGCTGCATCCACACTGGGCACTTCCTTAAATCGACTTAGTAACTCCACCTCTGAAGGTTTACTAAACACCTAAGTCGACCTTATTAAGTCGACTTAAAGCTGGTATGGACACCCTAAGTTAACCTAATTGGCCTCCAGGCCGGGGGATGGGCTGGGGAGAAGGAGAACCATGGTTGGGGGATTGGGCAGGGGAGAAGGGAGAGCTGCAGCTGGGGAATTGGGCAGGGGAGAAGGGAGAGCCACAGCTGGGAAGAAAGGAAAGCTGCGGCTGGGGGATTGGGCAGCGGTTGAAGGGGGAGCCACCACTGGGGGATCGGGCAGGGAAGAAGCAAGAGCTGCTGCTGCCCGATCCCCCAGCCGTGGCTCTCCGTTCTCCCTTCTCCCTAGTCGGTACTTGGCCAGGGACCTGGGGCCAGCAGCAGCTGCAGGAACCAAGGCCACATTGCTGTGAAAAAAAGGTGCTGGTACTCAGTACCCCTGAGTACCATTAAAAAAAAAAAAAGCCCTGTACACAATAAAAGAATAGATACGCTCAGGTAAATCAAATTAAAGCCTTACAAATCATTCAATTTCCATATGTACCAACACAGTGCAGCACTTTGAAATGAAATTGTATCAGAGTTAAAAGCAAGTCTATTCTTAAATGTCATAGAAAGATAATTGCTATAGAGGATCCATCCAGTGGGCCGTATTCCAGTAATCAATCTCCAGCTCTGCCAAATACTAGATGTTTCAGAAAAAGGTTTAAATGTGCTTGAGTAACAAGGCACACTGGCACTACTACATAGACTACTCTGTCTCTGGTTCAACCAAAACAAGAAGGGAATTCTGAGACTTGCAGTTTCCAGGGCTCATGGAAGATAGAAGCCCAGCAAGAAATGCTGGGGAGATAAGCCACAGGGTAAAAGAAGCAAAATTCCTAACATTCCCCCCAACTCCCATCACACTTTGGAACTACAAGTTCCAGAATACCTCTGAACTAAGAACAGGAACATGCTGGTCTTGTACCTTGCTTTAAAGCAGGATTGGGCAAAATTGGCTCACAGCTAGGCACCATCAATTTTACTTTTGGTCGCCAGAGGGCACTCCTCCATTACATTTCTTCAGTGGAACTAGGCAACAGGCTGTTAAAACAGCCACCAAAAACATATATTTGTTGAGGCCTGCTTTAAAGGGCACCATGTCCTCTTATACTTGGTAATGGGGAATTATGGAATAACCTGCTTTTTCACACACAACTTAAAATAGTAACCTAAATTAGTTGAGCTAGAGTTTATATTATATATAATATTATGTAACATAATATTACATAACTATAATTATTACTATTGGGTTGTTAATCTTTCATATTATAATATTTTAATACGTTTTAAAAAATAAAGTCCACATGATGAATTCCCACTACAGCATTCTGCTAATAATATTTTTTGAGAAATAGGGAAAGTCCACTTTTGTATGATTTTTTGGATCTGGGATTAGCCTGTTGTAGTCTTCCTTAAATATATATGCCTTTGCTATTCCATGTAACCATTGTATATCTGTAGGTCCTGTGTGGACACATGTATATGATTCATGTAATATGTTTGTTAAATATAACATATGAATGCTAAATGATGATACGGCTTATGCTTGCTCTCTCACTGACACACACAAGGCAATACCATAATCATGAAAGGAAATTCTTCTTAAATAATTTAGTTTTGGGGAACTTTTTTGGCTGACATATGCTTTTTTGTTTAATTCTCTCTGAAGGTAATGCTATAAACTCTCAATACAATGAAAGGAAGAATGCTCCATATAGGTTCACTTTCTTGTTCTCTTTCTACCTGTCAATATCCTTTCTTCATGTGCATGTGTGTATGTACGTGTTCAAAGGCCTGTTTCCTTTCTGCCTGCCTTTTCTGGACACAACCATTTTTACTGGTTCATTCCAAATGTATGAGTTTCATTTTTAACTTTGTTCTTGTCATTTTCAGTCTTGCCAACACTACCCTTGCAACTCTGATGCTGTTGAAGTCAACACCATAATTCTCATCGACTTCAGTGGTGCCGGACTATTTTATATATATATATATATATATATATATATATATATATATATATAGTGCACTTCCTAGTATTTTGTCTAGTTAATTTTAAGTGATGGAGTTGCACTTGGGAGAATATTCCCCAGTCAAATGTATCTCACATTACTAAGAAATTTATTCTGATATTCAGCCTAAATTTTCTTTTAAAATTTCATCTTACTATTCTTTCCCCCCCCCCCCCAGTGCGTTTCTGTGTTGTTTTTTTTTACAGCATTCAAATGTTTGTATACCATTGTCGTCTCCATTTTGTCATCTCTCACCAAATTTTACTGATGGGTTGGGTGGGATTAAAAACTCAATTAGTTCTGTTAGCCAAGGCAGGGGCTGCCCCTAACTGCAGGGTCTGGGCCCTTGCCTCCTCCCCCCGTCTCTGGGGGCGGCCCTGGGGCCCGAGAGCACTCGTGCCCCAGCCAGTCTCTGGTGGGGGAGAAGGTGGGGGGGGGTGGCTAATGTGTGGCAGCCCCCATGCAGCCCCAGGGCCACAAGCCCTGGAGAACTGTGCACTGTGCTGGGTCAGAGAGGCTTGCCCAGAGGTGCCAGGCTGCACCAGCTGCCTGGCCCCGGATGTCTCCTGAGCAAGCAGGCTCTGGCCCGCCCCGACCCCAGGGGTGGACCGGCTGGGGCAGGGCAGGAGCACAGATGCCCCCCGAGCTCCAGGGCCTGCCCCCCTCCTCTACAAAGGCCAGCGCACTCTTGCTCCTGCACTGCCAGCGCTGCATGGGGCGGGCTACAGATTATCAAAGGGGTTTTAGGGGCTGAAGCCCGGGGGCCCCTTTTGGCTGGGGCCCTGGGCTAAAGTCCCTAAAGCCCCTTTGATAATCCGGCTCTGAGCCAAGGGCTGACAAAAGAGGCACAGGAAGGAAGTGCAAGGGGAGAGAGGGAGGAAGAGAACAAGTTGAGTCTAGTCACACAGATGTATCAAAATAGTGAGATCTCGGTGTCACTGAGGTCCTAAAGCGTGGCAAAGATAAGGGGAGCATGGAGGCCTGTGGTGATATTGGGGGTGGAGGGAAATAGAAATAAATTTTCCCTCAGGCACTGAGGGCTCCATAGGATTGTAGGGATGAAACTATGGAGTGTGTAAGGGTGGTGGAAACTAATATTATAAATAAACTGTCCTAGGCATTTTACCAGAAAAAACAGTCTCTGAGTCATTTGTGAACTTGAGCAGAGGCAGGAGGAAGCGGGCCTGCCTCATGCTTCTCATAAATTAGATAAGAACTTTAGATATATAAAAAAGGCAGTCATATATATAGAGAGAGCTATTTCTGGCATTCACCTCCCAGTCCAGAGTGACAGACCTCCCAAACTCCTCTTGCTGTGCCCAGAGATCTCTCTTTGGGTTAGGTTAGCCTGTAGGCCCAAACATGCCTCCTTTCATAGCAGGACATCAAAGCGTACTTTGGAACTTACAATGTATGGTAGCAGGGCCAGCTAATGTGAGGCAGGCTAGAGTGGTATAGATTAACATCCGGGTGCGTTGTGCACTAGCAGGCTGTGTAAATAAGACCTTGGGCAGTTTATCCTGGCTCCCTGCACCTACTATGGGGCTTTGGACTTGCTACTTTCTCTGAGACTTTGTCTAAACAGGAGCTAAGAGGTGGCTCATTGAGGATAAAATAACATTTAGTAACTGACTTTCAAAAGCTTATCATCCTATCTCAGAGACCACTTTACCACCAGAGTGCTTGCTGATGGGCTGTGCTCACTTTCCATGGAGAAAGAGAGTTTCATTTGACTGGGTGGAGGACTTTAAAGCTGAACTTGCCTCCCTTTGTTATTAAACATAAAATTAAAATTAATGGTGGTTCAGGTTCAGTCTCTCACAGGGGAAAACGCTTTGTTATGTTATGTGATATTTTATGTTGTTGTGATGCATCCTGACAAATTGTAACTGTCATATCATGTTGTATCCTGTCTTTAACCTTTAACATGGACTTATGCAATTTACTATGACATGAGAGGTTAAAAAAAAAAGTTGTTTTCCAAAGTTGCTATTAAAAAAGAACAGGATAGTTTTGAGAAAAGCAGGGATTTTAGTTTCGTTTATACTTCTGTTGTTCTAATAAATATTTTTCAGACTAGATTTTAGCTGCTCAAAAGCATAAAGCCAAGAGTGATAGCACAGTAAAATTAGCTAATACTGCATCTTATTTCAGTAGCTCTCAGTATTTTACTGTTTTGGCACAAAGTGACTTACATGAACCATGTGACAACATATTCACTTCCCTGTTATGGTCACATTTCATTTTAGCCCCTACAGACACATCTTTGTGAGCCATAAAATCTGCGGTTGCCAGCCGCCCTTGAATTTTGGGGAGTTAACATTTCAAAGCTACCGGTAATCTCTTTCATTTAGAAAAACGTCCTTGCCAGTTTCCTTGCAAAGAAAGTTTGGAAAATGTAAACTGATCGGTGGAATTGAAATGTTTTTACTAATTGATTTCCCTTAAACATTACTGATTATTCACAGTCAGTCATCTAGGCCTAGTCTACTTTTAAGTTTAACTGGCATAGCTGCGGTGGTTAGGAGTATGGGAAAAAATCACACAAAACTCAACATAGCATAGTGTAAATGTTCCAGGAAATAAAAAGTCCTATTGCTAGTATATTTTATTTTGTTCAAGGAACTTCTCTAACCTATAACTGCAAAAGCACTCTGCATCTCACTAAGGATTTGCTGGCATAGTCCTACTTATAATTCCTTCTAATGTAGGCAAGGCCTGAGGCTGTCCTTTGGGACCAATACAACCACTGATCATAATGGCTTGGTTTTTGGGGGGGAACTTACACTAATTCATGGCTCTTTGGCAGTCCTCCCTGGACTGTCACAGATAGCGATAGGCTCATTGTAAACTCCCTCACACCTCCCAGGCAGTGGCTTGCAGTTCAGCTGGCTCTTCCACTGAGCGGCCATTGTGCTCCATGGCTGCAATGAAGAAGGTCGTCTAATATGATTCTTTGCTCTGATGTGATCTCCCCATGTGGCCCCATTCAAGCCAATAAACCTTTCCCCATTACTATCTTCTCAGTGACAGTGATAGTATTTCTCTATCTCCCAGGGTGTTTTGATGATGGATTAATTTTGCAAATGCTATACAAGTGTTAAAATTCACTGTGTGCAAATACACAGCCCCTAAATAGATCACAATCTCCAATCCTATGTGACAAGTTATCATTTGGAACATTTTAAAATGTTGGTCCCCATGCCATGGACCCAGCAAAAGCAATTGGGTTCCATTTCTGTGGCAAGGAGTCTGATTATGGCCTGAAGATTCCCTTCTTTTTTGAAAAAGGATGAAGGTGCCTGAAAAAAATCACTTCAGTTGTCCCTTTATCCCAAAACTCTTTCTGTTTGTCTGTATAAATCCAATATTTGATCTTGGTAACAAGCCTGTCACCTTTTTATAAGGACTGTTGTTTTAAGGATTTGGTTTTGTGAATCAAAATTACTGTAAATTGGAAATAAATTGAAAAGTGGGGTTTATTTTGTTTGTTTGTTTTTTTAAATTTTCCATGCAGCAAAGCTTGCTTGTTTTCTCAGTTGGCCAACTTCTTTTGTTGCAAGGCTTTAATGTTTTCCCTTTCAGTAGGGAAGTCATGTTTAATTAAAGCCTACTTACATGTATTCAATTATAGATGATAATTTGTTTGACTTTACACTCTCAATTGCCTTCAGTAATTTCCTGTAGACATACATATAATCCATATACTTGTTTTAAGCATCAGTACTAAATGCATTTGCATAGCTTGTGTGTAATACTTAATCAAATCACAGGGTCTTAAAAAGGACAGATGATTCCTTCTGTGGCAAATGGTGATGTGATGGTCTTTCTTTCTGCTGCTTGCTGAGTATATGTGGAACAAAATTTCTTTTTCCAAACCAATGTTTCACTAAAAGATTAACTCCTTCAAAGGTAATTTTAAATAAATAATTAGGAATTAAGCAAACTGAAGATTGGATGTCTCAAAGGGCTGGTAATGTGATACAAAATTTTTTAACTGTAGTCAGTCAGGTCTAAAGCATGTTGGATTATGTGATGGGATACTGGGATTTTTAAAGCCAGAGGAAGTTGTTTTGAGAGGCCAGTTTCCCCATTCCAGGTGTCTGGGGAAGGTGAATGAAGGCTAAAAGAATAACCAAAATAGACAGTGAGTGATAGAAGATGGTCTTGGGGAATAGTTAGTGTCTGGGAAGGGGAAGGCATAGGAAAACCCAGGCCATTGTTCCTTAAAGGCCTGGGACCAGGAGCCTTGTAGAGTGGGCTGAGCAAGACTCCCAGCTTGGGTAGTGTTATGTGCAGTAGCTCTGCTCAAGTGTCATGCTAAAATTAGTGACGTTGCCATGGCAGCATGAGCCATGGCTTGGATTAGCTGCCTAAATACTGCCTTAGCTGTACCTGTTGTACCTGGGTAGTTAACCCAAGGTACTGCTCATGTGTCTGTGGCCACTCTGCTATTTTTAACACATTAGTATGTCTACGTGAGCTGGGAATCGCACTTTCTGGCTGTAGCGTAGATATACCCTGGCCAAATGGACACACTTTAGGTACAGGCATATTTTGTGTATATCATTTTAATTCCAAAGGATCTGCAAGTGTTGCACTGTGTCTACGGTGTATGTGCAGATAGCTATGGATCTGCTATGGACTTAATGCTGTTTCTAATGCAAGTCCATTAGGATCTGGACTCTTTTTAGTTTTGCACAAAACTTTGTATGAAAGAATGTCCAATGAAATCTGAAGTGCTGAAGGGAGTGATAGCAGTGATTGCTCTGAATCAGTATTAAACCAGTGCCCCATTGAGTCTGAGTGCTCTCTCTGCAGCGGAAAGGTACCCTCTTTCAAAGAGGGAAGGCCAATTTACTTGGGGACATTAAAGATTCCACCATACCTTTTTACAAGAGTAAAAGTGTTTATTTAGCTGTCCAATTTGGATAACTACCTTGTGCCTATTTAACATTTCCCTGTCCATTTCTATTGGATATAGTATTCTTCTTTATTTCCTGTCCTCAATTGTTATGTAGTGTTGCAGTATGCTTTTGAACCGCTGCTGTATCCATCCATGTACTGACTGCACTTCGCAGGTGGGTGAAGAAATTCTTGTGTATCTATAAAAGCTGTAAAGTGCTTTGAGATGAAAGCTGCTGCATTTTTAATTGCTATTATTCAAATAAATTCATAAATGAGCTAAAATAGCAGCTTTTTGTTTTATTTCAGGGCTTATTATAAAATAGTAAATGAACATTAAATGGATAGTGAATCCTTTTTTCGGTGATTTCATGCTTAGCCTAGAACGTGCCAAATAACCTATATTTCAAGTGAATACCAGTAATAATCGGAGATCAAGACTCCAAGAATCTTGTCTGCTACTCAAATATTCCTGGTTTTAAGTGGCATGGATATTTATGCTTATTTAATATTATTCAAGAATTATGATTGTTCCTTAAGGGCAGAGAGGAATACTAATCTTTTTCTGTACTCAAAAAGAGAAACCAGCTATGATGAGCAGTGATATGAGCAAACTTATCAGGATGTCCAAAATTTCCATAAATAAATATTCTCGAACATTTGCTTTTTCCTAAACAATTTAATAGTCCTTACGAAGATGTAAACTATTGTGTCACATGATGGCTTGAACTGAAAACTTCATCAATTAAAAATGGTATTTTACTGCTAAAATACAACTTGTTTACTAGAAAGTCAAAACTATGTTACTAAAGTTCATTTAGTTTGTTCTTACAACATTTTATAGAAATGTGTGCTGATTTCATCTGGTCCACAGTGTGAAATATTTCTAATCTAAGGGACATTCTGAAAAAAAACAAACCTGAGTGACAAATTCTTGTAACAAAATCATTTAGAAACCAAAGAAGAGAGTTCATAACAAGCACATACATTGTAATGTCGTGAAATCTTCCTTATTCACATACATTCATGTCCTTCCCAGAATCCTTGGTAAATTAAAAAAAACCTTGTTTAGCTTAATTAATTTCATGTTGGCCATTGACTGTAGGTAACCTAAATTTCATGATATAGGTACATGTTGTGTTACAAATAGTGGAAAATCCCATGTTGCTAGTTGCTAGACCTTTGGACTACAGCAGTCCTATTGTACCCACCCTTCTGTGTCTCTGACTACCATTCTCAGCAGGCATATTGAAAAGGAGGGTCGATAAATTAAACAGTGGTATTCTTGTGTGAGACTAATTGCCTAGCAGTTGTTTCAGAAGAAAAAAAATCTGGGCTACATTTACTGGCTCTTTAATTTGGATTGCCAGTGATAGCACAGAGCCTACTGCTAAAGAAAGGTAGGATGCAGAAGCAGAAACATTAGTGCTAATCTGCTGCAGAAAGACTAGATATATCAGCACAGCTCTCATACATCACTAAGAAAGAATCTGTTTGCAACTTGACCATGTGCCTGAATAGTCACATCATAGAAAGGAACAGAGCATGGATAAAAAACCTAAAATGTACCCTTAGGGCTACTTGCTCTGCTGGACTTATGATAACCCATCACTGTAAGTTTGTTTTCTTCATTTTTTGTCTCTTTATTTTGTAATTACAGGTTTGAGCCTGTGGTTTACAAACCTGTATTTTCAGTTTACACCAATGTAAGGTAAATGTTATGGAATAAAGTATAATACTAAGTAGATTTTAGTTTGATGTGGTGCATGTCTGCAAATGATACATGCTTTAGGGTTTCTGTCTGTTTCAATACACAGCTCATTTAGAGGTTACTTAACCATTTTTTATTATCAGTTCTGTCTTTTAACATTTTAAGAATTTTTTAGAGGTATTTCACTTTCACTATTGTAAGCTTACATTTTAAAATGACTTAAGAGGCAAGTAGAATGCCTCAAATGTGTTCTGCTTTTATTGTGAGAGTGTTCGTATTGTTTTATTTTTGCTATTAGGAAAAATTATCATGAAGGATGTTTTCTAAGGACCTTTTTGTATTCAAGAATTAAATGTGGATGTAATTTTCCTACAGTTTTTAAATTTTGTGCAATTGTTTAATTTAACATCACTTCAGCATCTGCAAAGAAAGAAGACAGCGATGACATGGAATCTGAATAAGCATTGATTGCTAGCCTGAAAATTACATTTAAAAAGTTTTTACAGCAGATCTGATTTCACTTTATTTTTCACCAGATTAGATTATCATATTTAATTGTTGAAGATGAACATAGGAAACAAATGGGTGAAACTATGCTGGATATCCCGTATTTCCTGCTTCACCAGTCTATAAAGCAGTTGTTGATTGTTACTCCAAGGAAAATCCTAATGCTGGGATTCAAAGCAGCAGGCATAAATAATGCATAGACAAATGAAAAAGGAAGAATGAATTTTACAGTTCAGATGTTGAGATGGTGCTTTAGTTCAAAGATAAAAGTATAAACTTAAGGTACAAAAATATAAACTCAGAGTTTTGCTTATAATTTCAGAGAAAGATCAGGGAAAGTCCACAAATGATTTTGCTGTGCATCCCGAAAGGGCGGGGGCGGGGGGGGAAATTGGGAAAGGTATTTAAAAATCAGTTTGAATGGTTTATTGTAATGTTTTTTTCGGGTAGGGTAGTGGTTCAGGGAAAGTACTGTGTGGACTGTGAAAAAGCAAAAGTGTGGGGGTGCTCTTTTGTGCTTTTGTGAAGGGGATTTCATTAGCCTTTTTAATATGAAATTGGGGCTATTGTTTCAATCATTTAGTGTTTAAAAAAACTAAACAACCTTTACCCAGCTACAGTGTAATCCATACCTTTGACTCTGCAGGCATAGATTTCCTAATCTTTGGAACTGTTGATAAAGGAAGCCTGGAGTTATCTAAAAATACAGTAGAGTATCCATTTATCTGATAATGGTATGAGTGTTGCCAAATATAATAAACAAAGGGAGCTTAGAAACAAATAGCTTACAGTATGTTTTCTAAAATTGACTTCTCTCTGAAGCAATTGAAAATATTTTAGATGATTGTGAACCAACAGCAAATTCAGCAACTGCATTTTGGCCTCCCATTTTCACTGTCTTGTACTTTGTAGTGTTTGCTTTGGGCTAAGCATTAAGCGAAGTGAAGGCGCTGCTTTCGATATTTTCAACGTATTTATTAAAATTCAAAAGGACAAAGGGGAAGTGAGGCGCGGTAGTAGCTTGTTCTCCTTCCCAGCTGAGTAAATGGCCAGCTGGGGCAAATGTTGAATGAGGTATGCATCACGTTCAGAATCTGGCTTGAGAAAGTATGTGTGTGGTGGTTGGGGCTCATCTGGGGGCTAACTCCCTTTTTGGGCTCATTCTAATGCCTTTTATGAGGAATTAAATTGTAACATCTGAGACAGTCCTCTATTTTTATTTCTTCTGTGACCTGCCATATAAATCTGTGGCATAATATAAGATGTGTAATAATGATTTAGACTGTGGCTTTGTGATGTAAGGGGAAACCCTATGGCTGGTTGAAAAATTTCTGTTCTGTTCTTGAATGGAAAATTGGAGGGGGAAGGGGGGCAGGTAGACTTGCCTATAGAAGAGAATAGGACTATATGGCACAAACAAGAGACCACGCTGTTGCTCAGAGTTGCAGTGTGGCCAATTTGGCCTTCTGTTCACCTTGCCAAGAACAGTGCCAGGTAATGCCAATAGTGATGATGTTTTAGTAATGTGTATATAGTTCCCTTTTGCTGGGAATGAACCAAGAAGGACACATTTCACATAGGCCACAGTTAGTATTAATTTTTCACCTGCATCAGTATTATCCCATTACTAGTACTTTGAGTTATTCCATCCAT
Source organism: Pelusios castaneus (assembly GCA_007922175.1). Lineage (NCBI taxonomy): Eukaryota > Metazoa > Chordata > Testudines > Pelomedusidae > Pelusios > Pelusios castaneus. Next base: position 11,979,179 of record ML685793.1, read on the forward strand.
CCCCTGAGTTATCCATTCTTCTACGAGCTAATTACGCCAGGGATTGCCTAAAAGGATGAACAAGATATCAGCCACAAGAGTGGAGTGACCAGTCTGGTGGGCTCTCAGTTCAGGTTTCAAGAGGATCTACCCTTCCCACTACTTAAAGAGACAATTTTTAGTTCTGTGATGCTTAATGTAATTTTCAAAATGGAGTTTGTTTACAAAAGCTGCGTGTCCGTGATGTCTGACCATTTTATTTTAGTAGCTACCTTCCCTGGTGGTTTGGAATGTTGTTGAAAGCTAAAGTGAAGTGTTTGCACCATGTGTGTACGTAACATACAGGTATAGCGTACTAGTAGGCTAATCCTGACTTCTACCTGGGCTGTTTCGCGCTGCTCCAGCTGTAAAACCTTTGCAGACTTTACAGTAGCAGGGCTTTTTTTCTGCCGGTACGCACCTTGCAGGACCTGCACCTATTTTTCCCTGGCCAGCCCCACTGCCCAGCTGGGAGCCGGGGTCAGCAGGGCAGGGAAAGGAGGGGCAAGAGGACCAGGGAAACGGCAAGGGAGTGAGGAAGGGGTTGGGGGGGGGCAAGAGTGGGGAAGAGGGTCGCGGAATTGGCGGAGGGGCCGAGAGGAGCAGGGAGCTGGCAGAAGGGCCGGGGGGGCAAGAGGAGTGGGGAACTGGTAGGCGGATGGGGAAGGGACTGGGGGGCTGAGAGGAGCAGGAAAGGGGCTTGGGGGGTGAGAGGAGCGGGGAACTGGTGGGGGGTGGGGAAGGGGCTGCGGGGGCCAAGAGGAGCGGGAAAGGGGCGGGGGAAGGGGCTGAGAGGAGTGGGGAGCTGGCGGGTGGGCAGGGGGGCTGAGAGCCAGGAAGGGGCCCGGGGAGCGCCGGCGGGGGGGAAGTGGGGCCTGGTAGTAGTGGAGGGTCCTGACACACACGTACACTCCCCCCCGCCCCTGCGGTATACCGCCACCTCTTTGTTAGAAAAAAGCACTGTACAGTAGTATAATCAATCCTGATTCATATTGATGGAGCTGGGCTTCTGTTAGTCAAGTAGCCCTACTTTCTGTGACCTGCATTCGCTTGAACTTTGAGAGATTACACTGGCTTTTAAAATGTAACACAACAATTAAAAGCTTTATCTTGTCTTTTTAGTTTTGTAATCAGCCATAATGCATTTAGATTTCTGTCAGGATTATTATTTTTTAATAGGTCAGCAATGCTGCTTTCTCTGAGGTGGAATACAGCTGCTTTCACAAAGAGATTTTAAACCAGATGTTTGCCAGTCTGGGTTTTCTACAATGTTTCATAAAATAAGAGCCACTAACTAACAATATACTGCTTTGAGCATGGATAAAGCTGGTAGATTACTTCTCTTCCTGTGGCTTTCCCTACAGATTTCAGGATTTTATTTCCCACTCAAGAGACTGGAGTCTTTCTTTCTTTCTTTCTTTCTTTCTTTCTTTCTTTCTTTCTTTCTTTCTTTCTTTCTTCAGGTGCCTGTCTGTGGGCCAGATTTGAGCTTGGAATGAGTGCATTCACTTCCATTAGTCAATGAGAGTACTTCCTCTTCTGTTGGAACTGAACTCTGGCCCATGTATTTATTTATTATGCTGAATGATTGACTGTAAACAGTGGCAATTTCACTATACTCACACATGGTTTTTATTTCCATTTTCTGTTTTAGTCAATACTTGAATGTTCTCGAAATATAATTTTGTGTGCAGTATATTAAAAAAGCAGTAAATGGACATTTAGTGCCATTTCAGAGCAGCGGGTGACTCATTGATGCTAGCTTTTGCATATTAAATTTGCTGATATATGTCCTATTCATCCAAACAATCTACAGAATATTCCTGCTCCCACTGAGCTTAATGGAAATGCTGCCATTGACTATAGTGAAATCAAGGACCCTAAATCTTAAAGGAGCACATGTCCCACATTAATATATCCTGTGTTCAAAGGGCTTTATGGTGAAAAATGTGTAATCAGAGTTCAGACTCATTTTTTGAGTGGGTTTTGGTTACCAGCATTTCTCATTCGTTTCTGTCTATAAAAATTCAACCACTTTGCTTTAAAACTGAATCCATAACCCTAATCCTAATCCTAATCCAGGAAGATCTGTGCCATTTAGGCCCTTGCGGGGCACTGGCATTGGGGAAGGTGCAGAGCTTCTCTTTCTCAGATGGAAAAAACCTCTTGGAGCTCCTGGGTACATAAATGCTCTGTGTGACAGATACAGTGCATTCCCATCCTGCAGCTAACCAGCTCTGCTAGCCAGCAAAGGGGGTGCCAGTGGTGCAGAAGCATCACTGTATCAACCTTCCCTCTCTACCTGCCCCTTTTGGGCAGTGGGCCTGATGGTCTAGATGGGGAGTGGTCCCTGCTGTTAGGAGAGCCAGGGGCTGCAATACTTTCCAGCCCTTACATGTAGAAGACGTGGGGAAATCTCTTTATGCCTCCTTTCTCCCTTCTGCTACATGTTCATGCGAAAGACCAAGGCAGTATTCAGGCTATAATGGCTATCATTTATTATTATTTATAGATCTAGCAGTAGTGTCTTTGGGTACTGGCCAAGGAGGAGGACTTAGGCATTGTGGTAGGCAATGTACAGAGAAGCAGAAAATAGAGAAAATCCGTGACCCAGAGAGCTCATAGTTTAGATTCTGGCAAGATACAGCAGGTGGGGCAGGAAGGAAGTAGGATAAAGCAACAAGCAAGCAAGTAAATCATTGTTCATTAAGTAGGGGCCTTAACTCACCATCTGACTGTCCATTGTCATCTTCCCTTATTGGTCTGCGGCATAATCTCGAGCTTGTTAACCTACAGGGTATGTGGCAAGACTGTTGCCAGCGGAGATGGGTGTTGGGGAAGGATTCGATAGTGATGCTGTGGGCTCAAGTGGGGATTCTCTGAGGAGGTTAACCCTATTTTGATATATGTATGTTGTCAGTTGATTATTGAGTTAATTTGGGGTGATTGGTTGGTATGTGTGTGTGTGTTTTTAAAAAATTGTTGATAGGACCCTGCCCACTAGATTGATATGCCATTATAGTAGAGTAGCAAAAATCCGAATAAATAACTAAAGGAGGAGAGAGGAAAAACTTGAAGTGGAAAGAAGAGAAGAATGCTGAGTGTCTGTGCTGGGCATCAATATTGACTTGGAATTTGGAATATGCAGTCTGTGTCAGAGCTTTACGCTGCCGTGAGAGAAGGCAACGTGAAATAGGGTACTGACTTTGAATAATGGCCCACTTGAATTCCTCACTGAGGATGATGGCTGCTGTGAATCAAAAATTCTTTATTTGCAATCCTAGCAAAACCACAAGATTACCAATGCTCAGTTTACATGTATTTGTATGTGCTTTTTTGTTGTTTTACTGACCCTAGGTGAAACTCTCAGGAGAAGGGAGTGAAATGTTCTTGGTAGGTCCTTCAGTATAAAAGTCCAAGGTAAAGTTGAGGGTATTTTCTCATCTCCAAACAATCCCTTTCTCCTGATAGCAAGAGCTGATGAATAGCCTGGCTTCTTTCTCCTTGGATCTACAACAATAGGAGGAAGATGACAGAGAGAGAAAGAGGACAGGGCTTGAAGCAGAAAAGGGGAATATCACTTCTTAGTAACAATGGCAAAATTTCGGGAGTGATGAACAGAGCTTTAATGGACAGTTCTCTTGCGTTTCTTGTTTGGTGCCATGCTGCTATGGTGCTAGGTACCTCAGCAGTACCAGAGAGAGGAGAATGAGAACCCTGTAATACCAGTACTGAAATATTAATATAACCATGCTGACCACTGCAAGTGGTAGAGTAAAAATCTGGGAACTGTCCGAATATGAAGGCTCTTTCTTTTAAGCATTTTTTTTGTCATTAGCTATAAAGTCTCTAATCATCAAGAAAGAAAAAATTTAAAGCACCAGCATTTTTTTTTATCTGTAGGGGGATTTGAGAACTGCCCAGGGGGCAGCCCTGTTCCCAAAGTAGAGTTGGCTATTTTATTATCCGCAGCTACGTTTCTCATTTTGTTTTGCTTGCCCAGAAATTCTTTAAAGATCTAGTAAACTGGAAACTCTGTCACTTGAACATTTATCTGCTTCTGATGAGAAGGCAGTTTCCCATCCTCGTAACATTGCATCCTGACAACAGCAGCAGCAGTAACAAACAAGTGCAGACAGTACAGTCTAGGGAAAACTGATAATGGCACACAAATGCATGACTTCCCCAGGGCATGATAAGCAGAGGAACAGCGACCAGCTCCATTTTACACTGGTATGATACTTCAGTGCAACCTATGTCTTTAACATGAAGTAGTTGGGGAACACTTCAGAATTAGCTAGTTGGTATATATTTATTTTGTGATGGTTACTGCTCTTTGCTGCATTATTCATATACAATTGATTGTTTTATCTATAGAAAATATCTTATGTATGTCCTTTAATTGATCAAACTGCCTATGAGAAGGTGGGTTAGATTTTCCAAATAGAACCGAGTAATGTTTTGATAAATTCAGCTTACAGGAGGCCAGAATCTCTCTTCCTTTATGCAGATATGTATGCACAACTCCCATAGTCATCACTGGACATCTTACTTTGATTGTAAGCTTTTTGGTGCTGTGACAGTCTTTTTGTTTTGTGTTTGGACAATGCCCTAGCAAAGGGAGGTCCTGATCCATGACCAAGTGCTATGATGATACAAATACTAAATAATGTATGCATATCTGAGTACAGCATTTGGCCCAGTATGGTTTTGACTTGGCAAATAATGTGGAGTCTTATACACACTTACTACTCCTCTAATAAGACTGAGTGCACTTCTTTATACATTATAAAAGCAGAATTTTAAATTTCTGAGTTCCTTATTCCATATAGAGACTATGCCATCATAATGAGTTTTTTAATATAAGCATGGAGTGTAGCTTGCTGGGATGATAGTATGTGTTGCCCAATACTCACAGAGGTCTCTTTTCGGTTTTAATTGTTGCTGGCTGTATCGAGAAATACTGCTGTGTGACTGGATGGCATCATTCCAGGTTACATGTTAGTCAAATGGATTGTTCTTCAGAGTAGTGGTATCCTGGGGAAAGGAACATCCAGGGGGTAGGATCTGAAGGGTCTTTTGCAATTTCAGGAGACTTAGATATGGATAGCAGCCAATATTTTATGAAAATTTTATTGACAAAAATCTGTAGTGCAGATGCTACTCCAAAAGAAGTGTGGTGAAAACTAAGTATTATAGTTGTAGAATAGAGCTGGGAAAATAACTGTTTTGGGTTTTTTTAGTTTGCTGATAGTTCTGAAAAAAATGGGGGAAAATCAGCATAGGTTCAATACAAAACTAATTTTCCCAGATATTTTGACTAAATGAATACTTAAATATTCATTGGAAAAGGGACTGGAACCTACATTTCCCCACTGTTCCATTTTGTATAAATTAAATATTAATTGAATGCAAAAGAAGAAAAGATTATGCCAAGGATCAAAGCAGTTAACACACATTTTTTTTTCAAATTAAGGGCCAGATCTTGTAAATAACAGCACAGTTATTGTGCTACAATAAATATTTTCTTTCTTGTGAAGCACTGAGATAAATGTGACCATTTTCAAAAGTGCCAAGTAGTCAACACATTTCACAGACATCAGGGTAGCTTCAGTAGTGGCATTTCAAAATATTTTGAAATTATATGACTGAGTTTGAAGAGCAGACACATTGGAAAAATAACAGTAACTTTTCAATGAAATATAGCTTTCCACACAGAGGGTGTGCACAGAGGTACAAACCTTCATTCCTTCCCAGTATGAGAGCATTGATATCCCACTGAACATAATGCTTTAGAACATCACTACTGTTTTCTACGCAAATATTCTGTTACCAGTCAGTGGATTCTTATTTACACAAATGTGTAAATATGTGCAGAAAGTTGTGCTTTTTAAAAATAAAATAATAATGATTCAAAGAGACACGGGCATCTCCTTGGATTAATTAGTGACTGGGAGGAGTTGATAGATTTATGGATTTATGATGGGTAGATTGATTGATAGAATGATAGATTTATGGATTTTGATGGGTGGTGACTATTTTTATAGTGATGACACACATTTCTAAGTTCTCATCATCCTAGTGTCTGATATATTTTCAGTTGTTATGCTCAGTTCAGTTCTAGAGAGATAATGCCATGTATCTTACTCATTCAGAAGGCTTGAATAGCCCTCTTAGTGTTCTAGTCCAGTCTAGGCTTTAACTGCATACTTTGCAAAACATTCCAACCCATTTGAAAGATGTCTTCTGTAGTGAATCCTGAGGGAAAAAAAGCAGTTTGATGTTGGTAGCCTATAAAGATAATTAAAATAAATATTTTGAAATCAGTATCCAAGGTCAATTGGACCTGTGGTTCACCTGCTGTGTATTTGGCATGAAAGATGCTTATGAGGTGTGCAGTTTCAACCAATTTCATTTAATCAAAACTAAAATGAACCTGATATTTTGAATGACACAGATTCATATCCAAACATGAATAGCGATAGCAGATTTACCTAATAATTAAATAACATTGAAGCCAAAGACTTCCCATGCATAGCACTTTCATGAAGCCATAATGCATATGGTAACATATCTCAGGGCAAATATAGCAGTGGGAGATAAAGAAAGAGGAACCATCTTGATTCTCACCCCATAGACTACTGGGGGAAGTTAGTCAGCCCAGGATTTAGCTTTCAAACTGCAGCTTCATAAAAGGTTTCCAGAAAACCAAAGACTAACCAACTTAAATTGTATTCTAACATTTCCCCAGAAGATGGTTAATACTAGTATCTCTATCTAGTGCCTTTCACTGTAAAGGATCTCAAAGCACTTTACAGATTTAGGGCTATAACACTGACAAATCTGCTGAATAGTGGGAGATGACTGACTGACACCATCTAGTTGATGCTTGAATAGCACTCTGAAAATGCAGGAAGTGCTAAATATGGCTGTCATTATACCATGGATTTGCGTTATCCACCACTGAAATGCAACCACGGCAATGAGATATGGCCACCGTTTAAGAGCACGCAGTAATGCTACATAACAATTTTGGTCAGGAACCAGAGAATACTTTAGCCAGCTGAAACTATAGCAAAATGAGCCAAGTTTGAATTTATCTAGGACATGGTAAACTTCTGTATTCTAAAAAGATGAAAAAAATGGTAGGTGTGGGGATGGCTGAAGTATCTGTAATTACCACTTGGGCTCAGATCACAAATCGTACATCTCAACTGAAAAAGTCACCTTCAACACGACAGCAACTCCTAAAACCATGATGAGGTTGTCTCAGTACAGATTCAGAAGGAAGGGCATTATCATGGAATCATAGAATATTAGAGCTGGAAGGGACCTTAGGAGCTCTAGTCCAGTCTTCTGCTCCTAGCAGGACCAACTCCAATTATATCACTCCAGCCAGGCTTTGTCAAGCTGGGCCTTCAAACCTCTAAGGATGGAGATTCCACCACTCCCTAGGTAACCCATTCCAGGGCTTCACCAACTTCCTAGTGGAAAAGTTTCTCCTAAAATCCAACCTAGATATTCCCCACTGCAACTTGAGACCATTGGTTCTTGTTTTGTCATCTGCCACCTCTGAACAGCCTACCTCCATCCTCCCTGAAATTCCCCGTCAGGTGGAAGGCTGCTTCAAATCTCCCCTCACTCTTCTCTTCCTCAGACTAAATAAGCTTGGTTTCCTAAACCTCTCCTGATAAGTTATGTGCTATAGCCCCCTAATTATTTTTGTTGCCTTCTGCTGGCCTCTCCAATTTGTCCATATCATTCCTGTAGTGGGGGAGGGGTCGAAAACTGGACACAATACTCCAAATAAGGCCTGACCAATGCTGAATAGAGGGGAATAATCAGTTTCTTTGATTTGCTGGTATTGTTCCTACTAATGCAGCCTAGTATGCTATTAACCTTCTTGGCACTGAGGACACACTGTTGACTCATATCCAGCTTCTTGTCCAGGTCCTTCTCAGCAGAACTGCTGCCGATTCAGTTGGTCCCCAGTCTATAGCAGTGCATAGGATTCTTCCATCCCAAGTGCAGGATTCTGCACTTGTCTTTGTTGCATCTCATCAGATTTCCTTTGGTGCAATCCTCCGATTTGTTTAGATCACTCTGTGTCCTATCTCTATCTTCCAGCACATTGAACACTCCCCCCAGCTTAGTGTCATCTGCGAACTTGCTGATGGAGCACTCCACTCCATCCTCCGAATCATTAATGAAGATAACAGAGTCCTGTGGCATTTTTAAAGACTAACAGATTTATTTATCGCATGAGCTTTCGTGGGAGAAAATCCCACTTCGTCAGACGCTTTGAAGATAGGAAAGTTACAGAGTGGTAGGAAATTAAATGCAGGGGAGTGTATGACATAGCATCAGGTCAGGCTGTAACAGCAAATCAAAATAGGTGTTAGGATTCAAAACACTGGGGAACAGCACATAGAGGAGGGGG
>ML685793.1:11988036-12140321 GCA_007922175.1 Pelusios castaneus
GTATGGGGTGAGACTTTCAAAAGTGCTAAGCCTTTCTATTCCTACTGAAATCAATGGAAAATTCTGCTTGGTGGTAATCTATACACATCATCGTTTACGTAGAAGACAGAAATTCAATAATTTATCCTAATAGTCCAAAAGCAGATTATTTTTCCTTCTTCCACTTCCTTCTTCCTTTTCATTATCAGACTGTTGTCAGATAAAAATTTGCTGCATCCCATTGATTTTTGTCTGCTTTGACTTTCCATGGAGCTAGGGCTTCTCCAAACTTTAATCTCTTGAGTTCTACTACAGGTGTGCCCAGCTGAATGGAAGGTGGACAGTAGGGCGTGCTGAAGCCAGCCCAGTGGCTTATCATTACAGTAGTGGTAAAACTTAGAGTATGAAAACAAAAGCAAGCCTGAGGTACCAGTACATATAAGAGTGAATGGAAATGACTGCTTTAGACCAACCAAAGGATGCATGTGACCCATCATTTTATGTTCTCTATGTTCCATGGAGAGACTAGTGGTCCTTATATAGTTTCCAAAGCAGCATGACACCTATTTAAATATGATTGTTGTTTTATTATTATTCTACATGTATCTGACTTAAGTTTTTTCTTTCTTTGAAAGGACTTTTTTTCCAAATATAAATTTTTTTAAACTTCCTTCCTGATGTCTGTCTTTTTTCCAGATTCCAAAATTAGAACAAGTCACATTTCCTCATGGAACTTCTGGTGCAAGGAGATATTGAGCTTTTGCAACCCCTAGTCTGAAGGTGCCTGCGCCGGCGGATGACCTGCGCTGTCACACATGCTAACAGTCCCTTAATTTGACAATGGCAAACTTTAAAAAGTTAATGCATGTCCCACCTTTACCCCCCTATCTCATTTTCCAATCACTGTTTGTACATTTTGAGTCTAGCTGAATCTTCTTTGTTTAAGAAACTATTTTATCCATTATTTGCTTGCTATTTGTTCTTTTAAGATGTTATCTGTTAAATCAAGCCAAGTTTATTTATTTATTTATTTTAAAGAATGGGCTTTGTCAAAGTGATAATATCTTCCTTGAAGAAATCTAAGGGTCAGTGTTCGATTAAAAATGACAGCAGCATTAAAATTGGTACCCTGTGTCTGTCTCTTTATAAATAACCGACTAGTGAACTTGTGGGTGGTCGTTTTTAACTGGTATATTGTGTTGTGGCTGTTTTGACGGGGTGATGGAAGGGGAATGGGGACTCATTTGGTTAATGAATTCATTATTATCTTTACTGATTTCTAGAGACAATGTTGAGATGAAGAAGTCCCAGGTACAAGTTAGAAGAAAATAAATTTAAGATGCCCATGAAATACTAGTTTTAAAATTTCTTTTCAGTAATGGGAAAAATTCAGACCAGCATCAAAGCAAGATGCTGGGTATATGATTATCTTAGTCATGAGTACATGAGCCTACACCATTCCGCTGCTCTGCATTCCTGCACCTTTCTTTGTGAGCCCCTGTGTCCTGAAACTGATAGCGATCTGATCTTGAAAGAGCCCAGAGTCCTAAGTTCTTGTCCATTTCAATACTTCGATGACTCACCAAGACAGAGCAGTGCTTAGGTACAGTGATTTGCTACATAGAAAGTGCTAGGATAGAGCAGGCAGTGGAAGTGATGGCTAGATTTGTTGTCTTACTGTGACTCCCCAGGGCTGGTATTGGTGTGGAATTAGCTGTTGGGAAACTCTAGAAACAGAAGTATAACTGGAGTTTATTCATCTTTCCATTTTTGTAACTGCCAATAGCACTAATGGTTTGATATTTAGGTACAGTATATAAGTCAAGAGGAGACTATGTCCCTTTTCTTGTGTAATGGGTCTAATTTTATCATCGTTCCTATGAGAGGGATTATTGTCAGGAGTAAGGGTTCCAGAATTGGGCTCTGTGGTTGTGTACGTGGCAGAGGATCAGTGCTGGATTTGTCAGCCTTGAATGTGTCCTTTGGAATATTTTCTTTTCTGAATATATTACTGCCATTGTCTTGAGACAGAGTGATGTAGACTACTATGAATTAGAAGACTTAAAGCTAAAGGACAGCTGTCAGTTCCTAGGTGCTCTTGATTCTGATGTTGAGAACTCCTTGGAAGTGACATATTCAGTCTCTGGGAAGAAAGGAGGCAACATACAGTACGTAGACACTCGTGATGAGGAGGCCATGGAATGTAAGTGCCAGCTGCAGTCTGAGGAGCTTATATGCTCTGTGAGAGAATTGAAAAAGGATGACTTAAGTCTATATGCCCACATGTGTACAAATGAGTGAGAATTAGATGTTGCATGCAAATTCAAAGAGGACAGGAAAGTCAACTATTTCCTTTGGTTTTCTTTCCGTGGCAAAAGGGTCTCTATTTTAAAGAAAGAAAGACCATCCAATTATTATATTAATTAAGCAATAATCACATACTCCATGTTGTGGCGCTGGAAATACCTTTTCCTTTCCAGGTTGCTAGTAATCAAATTGTGCCATTGAACGATATGAATGTTGAGTGAGAAATTCTAAAATGTTATGTGTACTCAGAAGAAGTCTGCACTACAAGAACTGGATAATGGAGAGCTTTTAAAATTTCACAATGGGATTTTTTGCACTGAAAGAATTTGTATGGGACTTTTGCAAGATATAACTTGTAAAAACCACTCGTAATTGTAATATAAGAGTACTAACATGGAATCTGTTACCAGGTACTCAGTTTTTATTAATTTTGTACACTTTGTGTTACTTTTATTTATTATTTTTGCAGAACCATAGATGGGCCAAATTCAGAGACAGTGTGTAAAGGCATTGCACTGGAGTCAAATTGGTATCATTTATATCTTCCAGTGACCCTTCTGCATGTAAGTTACACCAGTTAAGACTGCTAGACCCACTTACAGTGTCCCACTTCACCACAGAATTTGGTCAAACTCTCTGCTGTAACTAGATTGCAGCCCACATTTAGAAATTATATGCTGAGGGAAGGTTAGAAACTTTGAAAGGAGGAGGAATGATTGCAAGTGTTATGGCATTCTGTAGCAGCTTTAGTTCTTAATGTATGCTTTTTTTGAAGAGTAAGTGAGGTTTGTTTTTCTTCAAGCTGTATCTGAGAGGAAGGTTAGAGTTTGGAAATGTTGCTGAGGGAGGCCTTACTCTGTGATTGGGGAAAGGTATTTTTTAAAAATCATTTGGGTGATATTGTTCATGGTACAGAACTTTCTATTGCCAGACTTAAATAATGTTATTCGGTGCTGCTGAGATGACCTTTTATAATTAACACTGCTTTATGAAAAGTCAAAATGTTTGTTCTAGGAGCAGTCAATCCCCTAGTATTCCCTGATTCCAGCAGTCAGCTTTTGAAGTTCTCACAGCTTACAACCTGTGACCTTCTCTTAGAGGGACATTGAACAGCCAGGAATGAATTTTCTAGGAACCCTTCAAAATTTATCTAAAACTCATCTCAAGGTTGGCATCGTGAATCTCAGCAACCCCTTTTCAGAAGAGTTAGGCTGACTTTAAGAATGGTAATAAAATCTCAAACCAGGCTAGTTGGGTTTCATTATTGAAGACTTGCACAGTTCTACAGTAGTTTTTGTTCCTCTTGGAAATCTCAAGGGTTTTACCCAGGACCTGGGGTGGCAAAGGGGTGTGTGACAGTGTATAATAATCTCAACAGTTTTTGTGCGTCATTGGGTATATAAAGTGTACCCTTTCTTAATTTTGTAAAACTTTGGAAAAAAAATCACACCTCAACAAACAAAGAAACTATACTAGGAATGAAATACACTATAGAATGTTACTAGATTAATTTACATTCCTAGACAACTGATATGGGTACTACAGATTTTGTATTCCGAACAAACAGTGTGGATGGGAATGGAGGGTTGGGAGGAATATAAAGACCCAGAAATATTGGCTTAAAAAGGTGAAAAAAACTTCTTTTCAGCTGTAATAGAACTGTCACTTGCAGAAACACCTCTTAGTGTCTCCTTAATGTTCCTGGTCAGGGCACTCCTTTCTGTGCAGAAGTCTTCTGTATTTTGATTTACACCAGTCAAACTGGATTTCTTTGACTTTCCAACAGCTGACCCAGTAATGGGAACAGGCGTCCCAGTCGTGCTGAACATTCTATTCGTCTCCCTGCTCTCAAGAGATCCTGTGTCTGACTCCCTATTTTTGCTTCTAGAGTCAGCTTACTTGCTCTCATCCATACTCATAATTCCCAAAGTGTGGGTCTATCAAATGGGAGTCACAGTGAATAGCTTCTCCTAATGGTCCAGGTTAGAAGTAGGATTTTCAGATGCTCTCAGCTTTTGGCTAACTCTGCTCCCATTGAAATCAATGAAAGTTTTTACTGTTGACTTTAATGGGAACAAAATTAGGCCAATACTGAGTATTTTGGAACCCCTGCAACCCCCAGAGTATATCTTTCATTAAACTTCCCTGTGAATAGAACACTGAATTAGTTTATAGGTCCCTAATATTGCTATACTGCATTTAACTACACAACAGTATCAACAGAGTAATCTCATTCCTTCATGGCCCCACTATTATGTTCCAGATTCACTTTGGCACTTTTAGAAAAAGCACCCAAAGAGCCAGATTTTGGAAGGTATTTAGGCACATAAAGATGCAGATGGGCACCTACTGGGATTTTCAGAAATACCTGAAAGTTAGGTGCTATAGGGCTTTTGAAAAATCCCACTAGGAGTCTGTCTATATCTTTAGGCACTTTTGAAAATCTGTCCCTAAGTGCTTCAAGAACCTGAGCCCCATTGTCAAAAGTGATTTGGCACATAGGAGATGTATTAATATTCTCTGAGACTTAGACCCCTGAGTGCCTGTCACTTTTGAAAATGTGACTTAGGTTCCTACAGCATTCAGGTGTGTTTGGAAATTTTACCCTTCTTGTTTGCCAAGTACTTGTGGAAGGTTATTCATTGCAAATTTTTGTGTATGTGTTCCTATGAACTGACCCCTTGGGGTGCAGTTTGGGAGAACAGTATGTTATTACTCAATATATTTGGATTTGTAAGCATTGATTTCTGCCAGATTTCCCTTGACAGTTTGTATTTAATGCAAAGAGAAGCAGATTGAAGTTCATCATTTAGTATTTGTTGGAAGACCCCATCACTCAGTTCTATATATCCGTATAGCAATCCTGCATATAGTGTTCTATTATGCTAGAAAATCTGCTAACCTTTTATTTCAGATTTAATAGGTTATTATAGTCAGTACTACAGAGCCCATTTCATACAGAAGGATTTTGAGCTATTTCATTTGCTGCCTCTGATGGGATTTGCAGTGGTTCTCACTACCATGCCAGATGTTGTAGGTAAAGCAGGAAATTACATAGTGTCTTCTTGCTTATCCGGCAGGAGAAAAGAATCTTACTTTTTAAAACTATTTGGACAAATTTTCTAGAAGTGCTGAGTTTAAAAAGGCGGACGAAGTGCAGGAGATAGAAGCAGTCAAGACGACAAACATTCCTGAATGTAACAATAAATACTAAGTCTCAACTGATGTGCTGACATTACAGTGAATGCATTCCATGTATAATCATCTTAGATATATGCATGCATTTTTGTATTATATGGGAATCCAATGATAGCTCTTTGTGCATATATTCACTGACACTGATGCGTATCTCGCTGGAGTTCTAATGCTGTATATTTAAAAGGATATCCATCCAAATATGTATTTTACTGTACGTTTGTCCCCTAAGAAATTCAATATCACTGTAACAGCAGTTTGCTTAGCACTTCTGTAGCACCCTTCATCCAAAAGAAGTTGGAATATTTTACAGATATTAAGCAGCCAGCACCCTATGTGATGATCTATAGACAGACAAGGATACTTTGGTCAAGCATTTGCTTCATTGTAGGTCATCACTAGGAAAGTAATAGAGTATGTGCGTGTCTCCGTCCGTCCGTCCAGTGTATTTATCTTTCGGGTATATCATGCAACCAGATATCATGGGGTTTGGCACATAAAAATAATTATACTAAATAAACAGCTGATTCCCAGTAGTAATTACTTTGTACAAATGCTAAAACTAGAAACCGAGCCCTACTCCCAGCCATCTACGCGAACTGCACCCAGCGCTCTTCCCTTTCTGTCATGAAAAGAGTCCTGTTGGCGCTCAGCAAACACGCAGAGGTGAGCAAAAAGTAGCAAGTAACACCGAGAAACTGCAAACCAAAGCAGTGTTAGCATTGAGGCCCCCGATGGATATTCTTGTGATTTAAAGGTTTTGAGAGGACTGCTGCTAACAATCCTTAGAAGCTGACAGTGATGTCTTTGCTGGGTGTGCATTAGCACTGACAAACTCAGCAGATTAGGCTTTTGATGATAGCGTTACAGTTTTACAATGCTAGATGGTAAGCATTTATGACGGTCTAAAGAAGCGGAATGAATATCTTCACTGAGAAGTCATCTCCCTCTAAATTAAAAATTGGTTGCATGTATGGTGATGCAGTAGCCTGTCACCTTCTCATAAGATTACTGTATTCTTACAGCTTTCTCCCTACAAACAGGCTATAGTTTTGTCCTGAAGTACAGCCTTCCATGTCTTAGAAGAACTCATAGAATGTGCTGACAAATATCTTAATTGGAGAGAAGCTACTTTTCACCCTATTATACAAGCTTTTTCTCATATCGGGAACTGATTACATAGTTCTGGTAGGGAAATAGAGAAATACGTATGTTTGTTTTAGCCCTTGTATTATCTTTTATTCACTCAGGTGCCTGGTTAGGGTTTTTTTGTTTTTGTTTTTAAAGACACAGCTCTGTGCAAGGTTAGGGAAAAGCGTTTACTTTATTTTCCACAAGATCTGTTGCTGCAACAAAGGCACATGGAGCTACACTCCCTCTCTTCCTTCCCTGTTTGTTTGGTAGCTTGAAACAGTCCGTCTGGCCATTGCTATCTCTTTCTGCTCCCAAAATGCACTCCAGATGAAGGAAATCTCTTCTTCCCAATTAAAGATTCAATTTGTCTAATTACCCTGAAGTATTAGTGGCTTGGTTAATCTGTATGTTACTTGGGTGTTTACATTGGTGTAAAACCGAATGAAGACATTGATATATCAGGCCCTTGGTTTATGTCCGATGGAAGAGCAGAGAAACAGACTATTATATTGGTGATTTTATGTAGGGCTGTGCATTATAGTTAATTCCCACCAGCTCTTCATTGCCCACTGCTTTGCTGAAATGGAACCTTTGGACATGGTGTATTACCTGTTAGTAATTCTGTTTTTCTTAAGAGAACTTGTTTTATCCTTGCCCCCATTAATGGGTTAATGCATTATGCTAAACCACCACCTTTTTCTACACCCTTTCCCTACCTGACTACTTGTTTCCATTCATTTAAATGAATAGTCATCTCTAAAATTGATGTTACTGATGCTCTGGTCAGACAGTGTGGTCTTTCATAAATCAGCAGGCCTCCCAATTCACTGTGCTTTTTGCATTTTTATTACATCAGGTTCTTAATACCTACCAAATGTATTAAGCTTTGCTCTTGTGTTGATGGCGCAAATCATTATATTCTGCCACCCGACCAGATTGCTATATAAGCTCCTCATTTGAAACAGAGTCAGAAGTATTTTTCATCCTTATTTGATAGAGACCAATAATTGGCAGATTTTGGAACCTGCCTTGATTACCTAAATTGCTGAAGAGTTAGCACAGAGGAAGGTAATATCTGACACTTTTATGAAGTGCCTTTCATCTAACACAAAGGGTGAATCCCTCACTCCACTGAAGTCAGTGACAAAAATTCCTAGTGACTTCAGAGGAACCAGGATTTTACCCAATTCATCCCACTACTCATTTGAAATAGGTCTATATTAATATATCTGTTTTGTTTTTGTACAAGTGAAGATATGATTTCCACAGGGTCATGCTGAGTCAGTGGCATACCGGAGAATACAGCGCAAAAGTCCAGAAGCGTAGATCTCTGTTCTAATCCTTAGCCAATGTCCCTTCCCACTCAAGTGACTAATTACTTAACTTTATTGGGCCAGATCTTCAACTGGTTTAAATCAACAAAGGTCCATTGACATCAATAAAGCTATCCCAGCTAAGGATCAGATCCGGTATACTATGCATAATGAAATTTGCTTTTATTTAAGGCATTAGACAAATTGTTCATAAAATCAGATAGAAAATAGTAAAAATCATTCCTAAAAGTTATCAATGTTTGTTATGAAATCCAGAAAGTTATTGACTGCATTATAATTAAATGACATTTTACAATGAGGATCTCTGCTCAGACAGATAGAATTATGGTGATATTTAGTTTAAAAAAAAAAAAGTGCTGTATTCTAAGTGGCAAGCTCTTTTGTTAAATATGATATGCATATTCACATAGCTGTTTTTCAGGCACATTAGCTTTTTCTTTCCAGTATTATCAAAGGAAAACAAAGACTTCGGCTGAATAATGGTTACCATCCAATGTGCTGTTTTTAAAAACCAAAACCAAAAACACTTTCAAAAGCATTACATGACAAAAGTTCTTGCCTTACCTTCATTACATTGGTAATTTTTGCTGGAATGCATACTATAAACATTGTAACTTTAAAATTGTGCTAGAAACTAGTTTCTCTGGCAGAACAATTATGTAAGATAGATTTAAATCTGAAAGCAGCATTTTGTCCCTCTTGGTGATACCTTTCTTTGAGGCCATTTCATAATTACACTTGCGTCTTGGTGATAATACCTTTCTCACATGCAAGTCATCTGAATTCTTTTGTGCCTTATAAAGTATAGGCTCTCTTGCAGCATGTTTCATGCTGTAGTTTATTTACTGCACATTCTATACAAGGACTTTCTTTGAACAGTGAGTGCATATTCAGTATCGAAATCTGTTAACTCGCTTTGTCAGTCCAGAATCACTACAAGGAAGAAAGCTAATAAAAAAATAAATTGGCATTTTGTTCATTTGAAATTGAGCCACCATTTAGATCAAGAAGCATTCCACATATTGTGTTATCATTAGCTTCCTGTTGTATTGTCTTCCAGAAAAAAAGAAAATTCTCATCTCAGTGTAGCAACATATTTGCTAGAATTAATAACATTGTAATTTTCTTTTTGCAGTCAGTTACTTTAGAGAAAGTATGCATTATATTAAGTAACGTGACTGAGAGACACTATGTATCTTGGATATTATATGTATGAGTATTTAAGAATGTCCATGTATATGTTTCATTACAGCAATAATAGATATCAGAAGACTATGTTCTTGACCTAGAACTACATGCCTCGGGTGCCTAATTCCCTCAAGAACCTAAGAAGTGTGACTGTAGGACAACATTACCTGCAGATGCCTTATTGTTACTCTAGAATGGATCTGGGGTATAAAAAGGAAAAAAGGACTAAGAAAAACTGTAAAAATAAATTCAGAGTCTCTATGCAGTTAGTCAAATTCAGGAGATCTTAGCCAGTCAGTTTCAGCACCATTCTAAGGCCAGGAGTGACCAGTGCGCTCATCTAGTCTGGCTTCCTTTATAGCACATACCACAGCACTTCCCCAGAATAATTCCTAGAGTAGATCTTTTAGAAGAAATATCCTATCTTGTTTTTAAAATTGTCAGTGATGGAGAATCTACCACAACCCTTGGTAAATTGTTCCAATGGTTAATTGCTCTTTCTGTTAAAAATAAATACATTGTACCTTATTTACAGTCTATTTGTCTAGCTTCAACTTTCAGCCACAGGATCATGCTACACCTTTTTCTGCTAGACTAATGAGACCATTACTAAGTATTGTTCCTCGTGGTTCTTACCAACTGTGATCTAGTTAGCCTTTAACCTTCTCTTTGTTATGTTAGACTTGAGGAGCTCAGTTTATTTATCATTAAGGATAAGATTATGTCAGGGAGCTTATGGAAGTCATGTATTCCATGACTTCCAGAGACCTCTGTGACATTTTCTGCTTCAGCCCCAGGGCGATGGGGCTGGAGCTGTCAGCTGGTGGGGACACTGTCGCTTTGAGCCACTGGCTCTTATGGTTCTTCTCAGAACCCTTTCCAATTTGTCCACATCTTTCTTGAACTGTGGGCACTGGAACTAGATCTACTATTTCAGCAGTGGTCATACCAGTGCCAGATGTAGAGGTGAAAGAACCTTTCTCCTCCTACTTGAGATTTCCCTGTTGATGCACCCTAGGATTGTATTCATTCTTTTGGCCACAACATCATGTTTGGAGCTCATGTTCAGTTGATTATCCACCAAATCTTATTATGAATTAAAATTATTAAAATTATGACACCCAAATCTTTTTTTGAACTCTGCTTCCCAGGGTAGAGTCCCCCATTCCATAAGTATGGCTACATTCTTTGTCCCCAGATGTGTAAGTTTGCATTTAGCTGTAGTAAATACAAACTGTTTGCGTGCGCCCAGTGTATCAAATTATATAGATGGTCCTGATTCAGTGACCTGTCCTCTTCACTATTTACCACTTTTTGTGCCATCTGCAGATTTTATCAGTGATGATTTTAGGTTGTGTTTATTGTTTGTTTTTTTTCTTGAAAGACATCACTTTTTTAAAATGGATTTATTTATTTATTTATTTATTTATTAGAACAAGAATTAGAATGAATGTGTTCAATACAAAGAGTGCACAATGAGGAAGAATCTGCTGATAGCAAATATCTAGGAATTTGATCATGGCTTGTCTTAAGAATTCTGTGATGCCCAGTTAGAACAATTTCTAATGGCAAATTCAGCTCTGCATTCAAACTTCTCCAAAGTATGATTATATTTGGGTTGGGGTCTGTGGTGGATACCATTATACAAAGAAGTGCCTCTGATGAAGTTTGGGTGCACATTAGAACTTGCTCACAGCTTAGAAGAATTTGAATTCAATATTTTGGTTGAGACCCTTTTATAGTTTAAGATATTGATTCAAGTTTTAAAATAAGAGATGTGCACTAATAAAGGTCGATAATTACCACTGATGTTAGAGCCAGAAGATGCAAGCATCATTAGTCTCCTTGTAATCTAAACATTCTTTTTTCTCCAAATTTAAGCGAACAGTTCACATTCACATTTGGTGGTGATTCTAACGTCTGTTGCAGTTCATGCTCACATTTCGTGGTGGTTCTGATGTCTGTAATAAAAATTCACTGAGGCAAAGAAGTCAAGTGACCTGTCCAAGGTCAGACACTGAGTCTGAAGCTAAGGAAGGATTAGAACTGAGGCTTTCTTGAACCTGAAGCTCAAAGTATTCCTCTAGACTATACTGTGTGTCTTCAACATTAAGTACAGGTCTTGGGATTAAGGAATTGACTGGCGCTCAGGAGATCAGGGTTTAATACCCGGCTGTACTACCATGTGACTTTTGGCAAGTCACTAAGGTCAATGGGCCAAATTTTCAAAGGTATTTAGGTAGCTAAAGATGCAGATTGGTACCTAATGGGGTTTTCAAAAGCCTCTAAGCACCTGGTTCTCACAGAGAACTGGACCAATTTTTTAGAAAGTGGCCACTGAGTCTGGGTGCCCAACTTGTTGCACCAGGAGCCTGTTTTTCAAGTATGCTGAGTATCCACAGCTTCAGCAGATGTCAGTGGTAGCTTCAGATGCTTAGTTCATCTGAAAATTAAGCCCCAGCAATTTCAAATAGGGTAATCAATATTTTAAGGTGCTCCGAATCAGTGGCGACTTTCAAAAACTTCGCTCCTGATTCTTCTGTTTCAGTTCCTCGTCTGTAGTGTAATTGTGATACCTACTGCATGGGCATGTTGTGAGAATAAATTCATGAAGTTCCTTTTTGAAGACTGAGTTCTAATATGTTGCCCGCAATAAATTGAATTAACTTGTATTAAAAAGAATCCCTACTTATTGTTTCTCTTCCCTTAACCTCTGTCTTTGCCTCTGAGTTCCTCAGGGGAAAAAATTCTCTTCTTGAATATCTAGAGAACATTCAGCATATTGTGGGCTTGATCATAACATAAATGATTATTGATATTCAGGCAGATATTATGGTGATGAGGGCCCTATAAGTTCCTAGCTCTGTAAGCTTAATGGATGTTATCAGTAACTGTTTGATGTAGGGGAAATTAAGGGAAAAGAAGTGAAAAATATTTTCTCTCCTAGTATATCATTGCAAAATCAGAACTACATATTACTTATTGTGCCTACCTCAAAGGGGGGGTCTTCTGAGGATGAATTAGTTCATGTTTAGACTGCACTTTTGAAAGTATAAAGAATTAATATATATCTTAAGTATCATATTCATATTGGTTTGTTAATCTTATTGAAACAATAGGAAGTTAACTCTGTACTATGCTACTATATTTTTAACCCCCCCCCCTTCCAAAAACTAACTTACTTTCCTGTTTGTGTACACAGTAAAGTAGGAAATAGAAGCACTTGATGCACACACTATAGATAAATATTGTTAGTCCTTTTTGACCTGAATGGTTAGTCAATAAAGTTCCGAGGGAATGAACAAAATAAGCAATTATCACATGATCCATCCCGTGTTGTCCACTACTAGGTTTTGACAGAAAGAGGCTAGGAACACTCAGAGCCATGTGTTGCATCCCTGCCCATTCTGGCTAATAGCCAGTGATGAATCTCTCCTCCATCAACCTACCTAGCAGGTTTTTGAGCTGTCTTGTTTTGGCCTTCACAATATTCCGTAGCAAAGAGTTCCACAGGTGGACTGTGCATTGTGTGAGGTGGTACTTCCTTTTGTTTGTTTTAAACCTGCTGCCTATTAATTTCATTGGGTGACCTCTTGTTCTTGTGCTATGTGATGAGGTAAATAACACTTCCTTATTCATTTTCTCCATACCAGTTATGATTTTATAGACTTCTATCATATTCCCTTTTAGTCATCTCTTTTCCAAGCTGAAGCGTCCCATTCTTTTTAATCTCTCCTCATATGGAAGCTGTTCCATGCCCCTAATTAATTTTGTTGCCCTTTTTTGCACCTTTTTCCAGCTCCAGTATATCTGTTTTGAGATGGGGCCTTTTATTCTCTATGAAGAGCACAGCCCACTGGGCCCCCCAATTCTGTTTGTGGATTTCAGATACTTCTTTGGGGGGAGTACTAGTTCTTCGAGTGTGCTCATGCCGATTCCAATTCAGGTGTGTGCGTGCCGCGTGCACGAATCATTGGAGACTTTTTCCCAGCGGTACCCGTCGGGTCGAGGCAGGCGCCCCCTTCATGGCGTCGTATGTATATATAGTCCTGCCGACCCGACAACTCTCCAGTTCCTTCTTACTGCCAGTGACGGTCGTTGGAGCACTTGCTACCTTGCTTAACAATGAAACATTTCTCATTAAATTCAATTTAGTATAGGCACCCCAAGAACGGGTTTGGGCATCAAATCAAAATCAGATTAGGTACCCTGTACCCTGAATCATCTTGCTAATTGTGCCCATTTTCCCTATTTCTTTTGTTTTAATTTTAGTGCCAGATTTGGATTTGGATTTGGATTTAATTTCCTTTCCTTTTGCTGTTTTTTCTCTTAAGAAATCTAGAGCGCCTCCTCATTACGGTGACTAACTGCTTATCACCAAATGCTGTTCTGGTCTTAACCATGACAGAGTGAGAACTAAGACTGATTACAAGAGAAGAAAGGAGAATGACCATTTCTGTTATTTTTATAATGCACTGTGAAAGGAAACACCTATTAAAAGGAAGAACACATTACTACTTAACTCAGAATTCTTGCCCACACTGGAATATCAACGATTGTTACATTCATATTAAAATATCTCTTGTCGATTATAGCTGTCCTCGCCAAATGCTTTCAGTTAGTGTTATACCTGGCATGGTTTGATGCTCTCTGCCAAACTACCCTACAAAAGCTGACCCAAGTGATGGTTAAAAAATGTCTCAACTGTGTTTGATCCATCCCATAAAAATAGGACAATTATTATCAATAGGTCAAATGCATACTGGTGAATTTTATTTTTAATATGAGCCGCTGCTTGAGCCTACAAAACTGATACTTTTTTCAAGGTTTTCTTGAAGATCTGAATTCCTACCATATTTTAAAAAAAACCACCTAAGCCCTTTATTCTCTGCCTCATAGATTGCATTATGACTTTGCTTTAGGACTTGATGATTTGTCATGATGACACATTGTAGAATCATATACAAGACCTTACAGTAAGCCAGTGATGGGAGGTTTCAAAGGTTTTGAGCAGTATCTTATGCAGATGTTCATTGGACCTATGGAAGCCCCCCATCTGGCCTCAAAGCCGTCTCGCACTCAGCCAGTCTTAAACAGTCCTTAATTCCCTCTACTCGTCTGCTTGCTTATTACCTTCTTTCTGTACCTTGTTGTGTGTGAGGGGAACCAGTAAGCATCCTTTCCACAGTAGCACCATAGGGCAGATAACAGGCCTGTTCCTCCATTTAGTATATTTGTGAGCCATCTCACCCTTTCCCCTCTTTCTCTCTCCCCATGGTTCCAGAATTCCATTTACTGACCATGGTGTTTCACTTTTTCTCTCCTTTCATCAACTGGGGAACCCCCTTTCTTTCTGTCTGTTTGTCCTAGGATTTTCTAAAGTGTACATCACAACAGCATGTGAATTTTTTTCAGGCAAATTAGGTCTGCATGACAAGGCTTATAGCTGATTTGATGTGTTTCTGCTCATCCCCCTTCTCTGGCAAAAGAAGACATACATGTTTTGCCTTGGTCCCTGAAGTGTTTCCACTTCTTTTCTTTACCTCCTTTCTTCTCTGACTTTCCAAACCTTGCCTCAGTAGGAGCTCCCTCCTTCTTCCCAGTCTCCAAAACCTCTTTTCTTGCATTGTACCCTTCTATGGTAGGGACTGACAGGGCTATTGGGGATAGTGAGAAACAAGTGACGCTACTTACAGAGAATGAAACATTTAAAGAAGGCTGAGAGCTTGCATCTTGCCATGCAGTTTTGAGCTGTGTAGCAGTGGTGAGTTCAACAGCTTTAGTAGCTGGACTGGATAGCTAGAGTATAAATTAAATGTTTTCAGGCTGAGGAAGTTGCCAAGGTGAACTTTGGACAGAGGTCAAAAACTTGGGACTGTCCCATCCAAATCAGTTGGCTGTTACTTTGTAGGTTATAAAATAACTTGGCCCTATTCACATCTTACAACACAGTTGAGGTGCTATCAGATTTAACCACTGTTGTTAATGTTGGTAGCTTTGTAGTGCATAATAATAAAACCTACCATCTATTTACTGATACACATCTCTAGATTTTAATTCCTCGAGGTCTTGTACAGACAGGGCTTTGTTAGCAACAAACACATTAGGAGAAACTCGGCTTCCGACTGCTCTCATAGTAGGTTTCAAAAATGGTTTATCACTTAGCATGACTGTAACAAGCCTTCTAACTACGAATGCAGATTGCACAACCATGGCAGAATATAGCTGAAATATGGTTGCAAGTTGTGAGCACTATTGTGGAAACACCCAGAGTGTCACTAATTACCCTACAACTATAAATGTAATAAATGTTTTGAGGATGGTGGGTTCTGAGCCAGGTGAAATGGCAAGCTAACTTCAGTGATGCTGTCACAAGGTGTGTCTACACTGGCAAGTTAGATTGATTTAAGGACGCTTACGTCGACCTAAACAAAGCCGTGTCCACACTGGGCTTTTCTTAAGTCAACTTAAGCATTTCCTTAATGTAGCCAATATAAAGCCAATATAATGGCTGTCTCTGCTGTTAGGTCAACTTAACAAAGTCGACTTAAAGTGTAGTCAATTTGTTAAGTCGACAAAGTCGACCTTGTTAAGTCAATTTAACAAAATCGACTTAACTTTGTAAGTGTAGACATAGCCACAGTGACTGTGTGTTTTTGATGTTGGGCCCAAGCATTTCAGGATCCTCTTAAATAACACCAGATTTTAGACTTGTTTGTCAGTGTCACAACACACTCTTCTTCTTGCACTGGGCAGATAAAGGTGTTACAGTTTGTACTTGGGTGTTTTTGGGTTGTTTTGAGATAGATAGATCTAGATCTATATATAGATATATAGATATATATCTCTATTGCTTTAATTTTTTCTTGCATAGTATGGTCTTGCACAGCTCCGAGAGATATAGTAGGTACAACCTGCTGTTAAAGCTACTCATTTTATAATTGAAGTAATATTTTAAAAGAATCATTCAAGAAAAGATAATTCAGTGAGCTGCATTAGGCGGAAAAGCTCATATTTATATTTGCTTACTTGCACTTATCAAATAAACTCATTTTTGTTAGATACAATCACTGCAGAAACTGTCTTCTCTTTGTGGGATTACCTATCTATAGCACTGATTTCAGGGTAGAAGGATTTTACATGGCAGATGGTTTTATGAGAGGGAAAGGCTCAAGGCTCTGTTGAACACATCCTGGGATTATCCACTGATTTCAAAGAGACTAGGATTTAACCCACAGTTTTCTTGCACATGAAAACAAGCTTGTAGAAAAACGTCTCCCTATTTGGGAGTTGTAAGTATGAACACTAAAATTACACGTGTGCTCACTCTATTGATCTCTAGGGCCCTCAGGAGACCTACGCACCATTTAAATCCCATTGAAGTCCTATTTTTAGTGCTGCATTGACCTTGTGCTGATCCTGTAGACTTTCATCTTACAAGAGTAGCACATTTACTTTCATTTCAGCCTGTCTTGCACTGGATACTTTATATAAATAACTTGTACCTAATTATGTCTCACTTTTATTCAAGCCTTCTTTTTCATATTTAAGCACAAATATATCTGTAAGAGAATATTTTCTGTGTGGAACAACAGTTTGGTTGAAAGAATGTTATGAACCTCTCCAATACACACATTATTTATTCCCTTTTTACTTGCTATGCATGTGAAGAGACTGGAAACAGATCAGGCACATTACAATAATAATATTTGCAATGCTTTCAAAACACTTTACAAACAAAATGTTCCCATCAGGTGTGTAAATAAGTACTTTCCCACCCCTTTTTATACAGAGACAGAGGTGTTAAGCGACTAGCCAGGGGCTAAGGACAGAGTTAGTGTCACAGATCAGATAAAGGTTATAAAGTGTACCTTGAGTATAATGTTGTTAAGTTTGGATGAAGGTACAGGTCTCTCTGCTGCACTGTGGTGGATGTACTGAGATAATCGTGTAATAAACCTCCCACAAAATCTCATGCGATAAATAAATTTGTTAGTCTTTAAAAGTTCCATTAGACTCCTTGTTTGTTTTTCTAAAATAGACTAACAGGGCTACCCCTTTGAAATAAACCTGTGGTTATTCCTCCAAACATTGGCCTAACTCAGCACAGTCCCTCACTCAGGTAGATGGTGAAACAGCTGTTGTCTTCTATTTCTTCAGCAGTAGTACTAATACACATTTGGGGAGCCAGGGCAAGGATATATTCAGTCTTACTCAGTCTTAGTCTACCCTAATCAATGTTACTATTATTGAAAAAGAGCAATATATCTTTTTCTTACATAACTTTATCCATGCCACTGGGACCTTGAAGTGAACCAGATCCTAAAGTCCATTGCTACCTTGGGGTTTATAGCAGAACATGAACATTAATATAGAATAGGATTTATCCAACAGCTGTTAAGGAAAATATATTGTTGTTGTTTGTTATGTTTAATATTTATATTACCATAGTACCCAGGAGCACCAGTCAGGTTTAGGGCTCCATTGTGTTAACCACTGTACACATACACATGAACACAGTCCCTGATCTAAATCTGAGTTTGCAAGTGACATATGATTGTAGGAGACATATGATCAAAGATACGTATACAATTTTATATGAAAATACATAGTAGTGATTTTTTTAAAAATTGTGACTAGCTAAAGTGCCCACTATATTGCCATCTGTCCTTCATCTTAGCTATACTTTATTGGTTGATTTCTTCTAGTCCTTTCAACTGAAGAGAGAGATGGAGGAGTAGCTAGAGGGGCAGATCCTCACTTGATATAAATGGACAAATTGTACCAGCTGAGGATCTGCCCCAGCAGGGAACAGATGGATCAGTTCAGAGATGGGCTGTGTGTGTTAGATGTACCATAGAAGGCAGCCCATAGATGTTTATGAGGACCTGACAAGGGCCAGCCTCCTCTCATGGCACTTGCAGCTGTGTGCTCGTTGTATATGGTATGTACCATTGGCAGTGGCGAGCAGAGCGGTGCTGGCTGTCCCACTGTCCATTCAGATTTGGCCCTGCTTGTCCTCTATTGTGACAGGGGATGGTAGGGGCCAAATCTAAGTGAATGGCGTTGCAACCTGGTGCATGGAGGTAGCGGCGCTGCTCATATTTAGAGGCAAACCCAAGCGATGCAGCAATGGCTGTGCCCAAGACTACAATACTATGCACCCAGTTTTGGCCCCACTGCCCATAATGATAACAGTCTGGTGGAGGGACACCTGAGTGAGCAATGAGACAGCCAATGCTGAGCCTCCTTGCCATTGCAAGAGCCAGCTTCTCCATCAGGGCCCCCTCCTTCTCCCTTGGAAGCCTAGCCAATTTCGCCCCACCGCCAGCAGCCTGTATCCCCCTCTCAGAGATGAGGAGTGACTCTGCCACTGGGCAGGCCAGGTTGGAAAGGGGAGCTGAGCCTGGCACAGTCTCAGTAGGCAAGGCTCTGGTGCCAGCCCCTGCAGCAGTGATGGGTTCACAGGGACTGACGGTGTACACCATGTGAAAACCATGACCTCATGTTAGCTTCTCAAAAGAGTCCCTCCACCTTCTTACACACTGCCTTTCTGCCTGGAACACCCACATCCAACTGACCTGTAAGATTACTCTCATCATTAAAGTAATCCATGTAGAGAAAGGATTTGCACCTGCCTCATGTCTGAGGATACCCTTTTATCTCCAATAAACGGAGGAAATTGTTCCAGAATAGCTCCCCCATGTGCAAATAGGACCTTGGCAATGTTGTCAGACTTGGTGAGATCTAAGGTGTTCTGGGGAGTAAATGCTGTTCATAGAACGGAAAGGATGGTCATTGTCAGAAAAAGGATTATGTTAAAATAGCACTTTTGCACTCAATAGCTCTACTCTGTGTGTGTTTTCAAGTCATACCTGTGACTTCACAATTAAAATCATAGGTTTACAATTGTTAGCACTGAAGAACAGCTTGACAGAGAGATAGATACTGTTCTGTTGCATGCATCATTCAGAACATTTCCAGCTAAGTTGTGATTTGCAGAATCTTTACTACAAGTGATAATAGAAGAGGCAGAAAGAACACAGCTTGATTTTTCAGATACTGGGTTAAGTTTGTATCCAGAGCACGTAGAGAAATCATCATCTGATTTGTCTTACTGAGCAAATTCAGTATGGAGATCACTGCAAGAGAATAAAGGTGGAATCATATAATGTCATTTTCATAACTACTTTCTACTCGAACTGCTCTTTAAAGATGCTTTGTTGTAATTTATTTAGTATAAATAAATGATTTATTCCACAACTTCAGATGTATAGACGAAGAATACATACTGCAGATGTGTTATATGTTTCCTTTATTTTTTCTGTTCTCATTATGAGACTGCACAGTGCCCCTCAAAGCATTTACTGAGTGGATTTCTCTAGGAAACCGAATTAAACATTCTGAGTTTTGAACCAGCGAGCTATATGATGTCATTTCTATATTTAAATTAGATGGAGCAGAATAGAACTGAGTAATTTGTTTAATCATTGCTCATGCGCTGATTTCCTGGGAGCTGATTTTTTACAGTGCAGCTTTATCTTAGAATTTGTATCTCTTAGCCACATCTCTAATTTGGCATGATTTCAGTGAGAGGGACACATTTTCCTTCTTGACTTAAACCCAGGGGGATTCTGTAAACAGCCAAATTCTGCGCACACAGTTTTTCAAGCACAATTAATTGATTTAAGCAGGAATGTGGCATAAAAAAATGTGCCTCCAAGACAAAGAAGTAAAATAAAATTTAAAGCAAATTTGATTAGAACAAGCTGAAAATGTGTTGGAGAGTGGTAAATAAACAAGGAAAAATGTGTTAGAGGCACAATGTGTGTACATTGTACAATATGTACCAGGTTAATTCTAGGATCAGAAGTCAACTGACTTTTGACACTGAGGTTTTATGATTAGCATTGTCATATGTTTAGAGAATATTTGAATACAGAAATGCCTGCTTTGTCCCTGTCTAATAAGGATCACTTTTTATTCATTCTCTTTCTGCACACCAGGAAAAATATGTTTAATTTTTACTTGTTTCATTATTATTCTCATTTAATTTATTCTCAGTTTTCCTTTTTAATTTTTTTAATTTGTTTTAGGAAATACTTGAATTTCATTCTTTTGGCTGCATGGTGTACTCCTGAGGGAATCCTGTGCCAAAAAACTAAATTCTACACCAAACAAACAAAAATTCTGTGCACATTATTTTAAAATTCTGCAACTTTTATTGGTCAATAAATAAATGTGGAGGCTCCAGCATGGCAGTGGGGAGCACAAGCCATTGGCTGCATGGAGGTGGGAGATCACCTTGCAGTCCCCACCTTCCCCTCCCACAGGACAGAGACATCGGACTCTGACACAGCACAAGAGCTGGGCCTGTCCCAGAAACATCCCAGAACCCTGCACCTCTGCAGCAGGTGTGACCAAGCAGGCTCAGCAGAACACAGGATGGAGGGGGCTTAGTGCTGGGGGATCCAGGTGTGGGGTGAAAGGTATCTGTGTGGGGCAATCTGGGTGCAGCCAACTCAGTATGAGAGTCTGGGTGTGGGGTAAATCTGGATGCTCAGGGGCATGGTGCAGGGGCATGGGACCTGCAGGTGAAGGTGGTTGGAGCTCAGCAGAGGGATCTGGGTGTGGGGGAGTGGGACTTGTTGGGGTGGGGGTCTGGGAGCAGGAGGAATTGGGGCTCATCAGAGTGAGGATTTGAGTGTGGATAGCTCAGCTGGGGGTGGGGAGGCTGGATGCATAGGGGTGTGGCTCAGTGGGGAGTCTGGGTGCATGGCAGCTTTGGATGCAGGGAATGAGGTTTGGCAGAGTGGGAGTTCAGGTGTAGGGGGCTCTTTGGGAGTGGTTCTGGGTGCAGGGTGAGGCTCTGCAGTGGGCTCTGGGCATGGAGGGAGTCCACATGCGTGTGTAGTTGGATGAAGCAGCTCCCTGCATAGTGATCTGTTTCCCTGCAGCTGAGAAAACATGGGGGCAGGAACCTGCGGGGAGGGGTCACTGTATGGGGGTGTGGAGCTTCTTGTAGCTGGGTGGGGTTTGTGGGGGTAGGTCTGATATGGCCCCAGTAGCTCTTTGCTAGAGAAGAAGTCCTGTCCTGTGCTGCCCCAGCCCAGCCAAGAATAGCAGCTGAGCTTGATGCAGGGTAGAAGTCACCATCTGGGATCCAAGGTAGCCATGTTAGTCTAGTTCAGTTTATTTATCTAGTTTATTTATCGCATGAACTTTGGTGGGAGAAAATCCCACTTCGTCAGACACGAAAGCTCATGGGATAAATAAATTTGTTAGTCTTCAAAAGTGCCACCGGACTCCTTGTTTGTTTTACCATCCAGGATGTCCCTAGACCAGTGATTTACTTCTCCTCCAGTTGTGCCAGGTGCCCCAAATAACATGCCCATGCTGCTGGGGAGGAGCGAATGATTGCTTTTGTGGCTTCCCTTTGCTTCCCCATCAGAAAGCCTTTTTTCTCCTGGAAAACAAAGAAATCTGCAGGGGACATGAATTCTGTACGTTCATGATGGTATAAGACTCCTGCAGGAGTAATGGTAGAAGTGCTAGTATTTAGGAATATATTGTACATTTTAAAACACTGTCCAACACAAATCATGTACGTATGTACTTTATGAATATCATTTCCTTTTATACTAAGATAAAAATACTTCTGAATATCCCTTAGTACAGTGTATGCGCTCCATAACTTGTGACTAAACACTGAGTACTGTGGTGTGCTTTGTGCTGATGCAACAAATATTTCACATTATTCTCTCTTATTTTATTACCATCCAGTGGCTGCTTTGTATTTGTGAAGAAAGTTCAAACTATTTTCATTAGATTCTCCTGATTGTAAGCCACATGACTACTACCAGGAGATTTTCTCCAGCCAATTGGATTTTTGCTCTGAGGCATGCTGTTTAATACACTTCTAACAATAATCCTGCTCTTTGGCAATGTGGGAAAAATTAAATTCAACCAGATACTTTTCAGAAGCACATTTTAGAGTGAAAACCACACTACTTACGTGCCTGGCTACTCCCTTTGCAACTACCTTGAAGCCCCATGTGAAGGGAGCATGGAACATGTGGTGTGAACAATTTTGTTTTGGAGTCAATTTTACCCGAAAGAACAATTTTTAAATAAACTCTCAATTGCTTATTCGGTATATGAAGTTTTGGAGCATTGGTGCTGAGAAACAGGAATTATTGCACTTCTGCATGTTTGCCCTTATCAGAATAATTTTTTCAGTTGGTTATGACCACTCTGATTCAGATTGGGTTAACATCTGATTCAGTTATGCATTAGTAGCAATGATCTTGTTACTGCAACATCAGTCAAGGGATTACTCTCCAACGATAAATAGCCTTTGGGCAGATCCTCTTTATGGCATTCAGTTAAGTGGCATTGACTTGGAGGGTGTGTGTATGGGAGTGGGTTTCTATTTGAGCTTGCACTTACACTTACTAATTACTCTAATGTACTGAGCAGGCAATATCTTAAATGGGAATGATGCCAGTGAGTTTTCTGCGCGTCTCAGAACATAATATTGTACAATGTGAAAATGTCATATTGCTTTTCTTTGGGACATGGGACATAGAAAAGAAGAAAATGCATTCATCAGCAGATTTACGGTAAAACTAAGCCAGGAACGTTAGGCAATGTTATTACAGAATGTGCAGAATGTTAGGCCGTCTATCCAAGACATAGACCTGCTCACCAGTGAAGGGTGAGCTTTGAAACACAAAGAATAAAAGTCTCCTTTTTCGCAGAATCATCTGTGCTTGGTGGTGTAGAAGGAAGAGGGACGTAATGCATCTCATTTGGCTATTCCCCATTATTCAGTATAGTTTTGGAGAGAATTTAGGTTCTGTATGAACACGGGCAGTAGCAATGTACCTGATTAGCCCAAGTCATTTGTTTTACATGTGAAAAACAGTATGACCAAAGTTCAGAAAAAGCTGTTTTTTAGTACTGATCAAATATGTATTGTATTAATAAAATAGACATCTAAGGCCATATTCTTGAATCTGATCAGGCTGTTCAGGGACCAGCTTCTGCTTGTAAGTAGCAAACAGAGAATTTGCCTGATGGAGGGGGGATCTCAGTTACAAAAAGCTAGTGGAGACAGTTCCTGAGACCAGCTGTTCTGCCAAGTTCCAGCATAGAGCTCCACGCTGCGGAGACCAGTTGCTCGGGTGCTCCAATCTGGGCTGAGGGGCTGCACTGTCATCGATTGACCCACGCGGTTAAGGGTTTGTCACCAGCTCCTGACGCTCACTGGTGCTGAGACGGAATATAACTGACTGGTATCAGTTAACGGGTGTTCTCTAAATCTGGAGAAGATTTCACAGACTAAGAACGATACTCAGGGGTGGTCTTAGGGTTTTCAGGGCCCAGGGCAAAAGTCAAGGATGGGACCCCCCACCCAGGATATGGGGCCCCATCCTTGACTTTTGGCCCCTTCCTGGCCCTGCTGAGGCCACCGCTGCCCTCCCACTGGGGTCCCTGGCCGCGCCACGGCCCCTGCTGACCCCCCTGCAGCACTCCCCTGCCAGCCTCGCTGGGGCCCCTGGCCCCCCCATGTCCCACCACCATTCTTACTGGGGCCTTCCCAACCTGGCCTCTGCATCCACCAGCCTTGCTGTGGCCCCCGTGGCCCTCCCCCTCCCTGGCCCCGCCATCATTCTTGGTAGGGCCTATCCTGCCCTGCTGCGCTCCCCATCCCCCGGCCTTCCCCTCCCAGCCCTGCTGCATGTCTTGTTGGGGCCTTCCCTGCCATGCTGCCCCCATGAGGGCCCCCAGCCCTGCTGTGGTCCCCTGTTGCCCCCCCAGCCTCACCACCACAGGCGATCTTAGCGGGTGGGGAACTGCGGCAGCCAGGCGTGTTACAGGGCCCCTCCCCCTGCGGGGCCATGGCAGCTGCCCAGACTGCCCATCCACTAAGACTGCCTATGACAATACTTAGTTGAGGATTTGTTCTTTTGTTTCTGAACCTATGGACACTCTCTCTCTCTCTCCCTCCCCCCCCCCCCCCACTGGTAGGGAAACAAATTAATAGTAGAGCCACTTTAGAACAGTCACTTCTCTGCTGCATCCTCTCCTCTCCAGAACTGGCCAGCAGAGAAGCAAATGGGGCAGAAAGGACCTGGAAGATCCTTGGAGGTTTGGGATTAATGGGATACCTTGTCTAAACTCCACAGCAGCTCTCCTGCCATGGTTCTGTCAGGGCCTTGCATTGCCCGTTTGGTGACTATCAATATCTATCCAGATCCTTGAACTCTGTATTCCTCCCCCTTTGTCAATCCAAGCGGCAGTAATGGTTCCTGCTTTGGTATATAATGTGTGACTCGTACTGAAATAAGGAACATGAGTGGTTGGTCCCCAACTCCATCCCTTCCCTAATTGTACATCCTTCATTGCTGGGTGGTGCTGAGCTTCTTTATAACTCTTGTGGAAGGAACAGAGGCAACTGCATGCAGCCAAATTTGCCACCAGCTTGATCCCTAGTCACAGGATTTTTGTGCTTTTGCTCCCCTTACATATTATAAAGCAATGGAGGGGAACATAGGATCTTACAGCTAGACATAGCACTGTATATCATATGATTTTATTTATAGTGTACATACCAAATAAGTAACTTTTGCTACCACGTGTCCCTTCCATTCTTTCATCCATTTCCTTGACTTCAGAGGTTTTCAATAGAAAAGAGAAGGGATTTGGCACATTGTATCCTCCAGGCATCCCCAAGCAGTTCATAATCATAGTCTTTCCTAATAATATTGAGTGAGCTTGTAAAGAGTTCACTTTGGAACTAAAAACAAACAAACCTCCTTTTACAAGCTGTTATGTAAGAGTCTTTGCCAAATTATGTTAATGCTGTGGAAGGAAGTCTAGTTGTAATGAAAACATAATTGGAAGCCAGCGCTGCAGTCAAGTAGCTCTGAACACAATCCAACTAACAGTGTGTGGGATGCTCTGAAAACATGATTGTATGTGTCTTTAAAAACTGTAGGCACTCACCTCCATTCTGAAGACTAGGCTGTCCTCCTTATTTTTATTCTAAATGTTTGCACTTTAAAACTCTCCTATGCTTTAGGAGATAGAAGTGTCAGGTTTAATTTGCTCAACTGCACGGATGCTATGGAAGTGTGCTGGTTAAAAACTGCAAGAGAAAATAGTGTCTTTATTACTGACGCTGATCTACAGGGTCCTCAATTTGCACAGAAGATGCAGAGAGTGTCTAATCTTTAAACGGTTGCATCGTGGAGTTTGTAAATTGGAAGATTTAGAAAGCGTAATGAAGACACAATGAAGAGGTCACTGACTGTAGCTTGAAAACCTGCTGTCATATTGGATTTATAGATTTTGAAGGCTCCTAGAAATAAGGAGGCTGCTGATGACTTGAAAGCTACTGTTGCCTTTTGTAAGACACTTTTTTTCGGGTTCATACTACAAATGGGAATGCATTCTAAAAAATCTTTACTAAGTATTTGATTCTTTTAATCTGCAAGATCACTACAAATGTTCCCAAGCAGAACGGTTGTGTTTATCGCATTTTCTTTTCATTTATAGACCCTGCAATAACAAGCTAGGTCTTGAATTGAATATTGTGTTTTTCTCATTATCTCAGCTTTGAAAGACTGTGTGCTTGCGACTCCATTACTCAGCCTAATATTGTGAATCTTTACAGCCTGTCCTTAGCACACACACTTCCTTACCACAGAATTATCTAACCTCTCAGTGAGTAAATGTCCTCTGGTGTTAGTTTGTCTGAGATGGCTCCTTTTAGTTACACTTAGCCATCGTCATCCAAGCCCTTTTGTGGCAGTCGGTACCCCAAGTGGGAAAGTTATTCTCACAGGAAAGCATGCCTTCTCTCAAGCTTTCTACAGGGTTTGGCAGGGGCAGCTTTTGTTTCTACAGAGGTGTTTAGAACCAAGTTTGCTAAGGGAATGCATTGAATCAGTGCCTCCCCAATAATATTGGCGTTACTGCTGGTGTGATGAAAAGGAAATTCCCTTGAAAGTCTCTGAACTAAATTCAGGAGTCATAAAAAGACGAGTAAGTTGTACTTCACTTCTAAAATTATTCAGGAGAAAGGGGAAAGTGGCAAAGTAGTGCAACTTGCATGCATTTGATACTCATACAGAAAAATAAGTGTCAGGGCTTGTATATGCTGCAGGTTTGTTTGCGGGAAGCTGGTGCACTATAAATTCGCACTGTGTCTTGTTGACATGCAAACAGGCCCAATTTATCGTGCATGGGGTGACATCCTGGCCACTGAAGTCAATGACAAAACTCCCACTGTCTTCAATGGGGCCATGATTCTATGTGTGATAATCAAAACAAAGGCTTTGGTATACACACACATTTCAATAATAACTTATACATGAGCATTAAACACTGACCTTGCATGTCTGAAGCGAGATATAGAAGCTCCTCCAACCATCACAGAAAAGGTATGAATTCTGCTGCCTTTCATATGGAAAGTACTTTGATCATGTATTCTGCATAAAAAAAGCAGCTTGCAAAACCCACAAAGCTAACACTACTTTTATCACCCAGCTGACTTTTTGCTCTTTTGTTGCTTT
The DNA here is from genome assembly GCA_007922175.1 of Pelusios castaneus. Classification (NCBI taxonomy): domain Eukaryota; kingdom Metazoa; phylum Chordata; order Testudines; family Pelomedusidae; genus Pelusios; species Pelusios castaneus. The sequence continues at coordinate 12,014,756 of ML685793.1, forward strand.
TACTGAATTGCATTAGTGATGATTACATATTAGGTCCTTTTTTAAATAGTCCACACAGCATAATTAGATTGAGTAATAGTAAACCAATCATTTATAATTCAGCAAGATACAATAACTTGCACATCTCCAAGGGCGATGCAGTCATGAATAGCTTAAACAGCATTACACTTTCCATGCACCCCACTGCATTAAGGTGAATGGAAGATTGCAGGCGTCTATCAGTGGCCTGTGGGCTTTGGCCTTCAAGTCTTGGTCTACACTACAACTTTTGTCAGTATATCTGCATCACAGAGCGGTGCGGATTTTTCACCCTCGTGAAATAGCTACATCAGGCTTACCCCCATTGTAGACAGAACTACATCTTCATTAATGATCTTGATGATGGAATAGACTGCGTGCTTAGTAAGTTTGCGGATGACACCAAGTTGGGGGGAATGGTAGATACTCTGGAGGGCAAGGACAGGATTCAGGGAGACTTGGACAAATTGGAACACTGGGCTGAAAGAAACCTCATGAGGTTCAACAAAGACAAGTGCAAAGTCCTGCACTTAGGACAGAAAAATCCCATGCACTGCTACAGGCTGGGGACCGATTGGCTAAGTAGCAGTGCTGTAGAAAAGGACCTGGGGGTTATGGTGGACAGGAAGATGAATATGAGCCAACAGTGTGCCCTTGTTGCGAAAAAGGCCAATGGCATATTAGGCTGCATCAGCAGGAATATTGCCAGCAGATCGAGGGATGTGATAATTCCCCTCTATTCGACACTGGTCAGGCTGCATCTGGAATACTGTGTCCAGTTTTGGGCTCCCCACTACAGAAAGGATGTGGACAAATTAGAAAGAGTCCAGCGGAGGGCAACAAGAATGATTAGGGGGCTGGGGCACATGACTTATGAGGAGAGACTGAAGGAACTAGGCTTATTTAGTCTACAGAAGAGAAGACTGAGGGGAGATTTGATAGCAACCTTCAACTACTTGAAGGGTTGCTCCAAAGAGGAGGGAGCTAGGCTGTTCTCGAGGGTAACAGAGGACAGAACAAGGAGCAATGGTTTCAAATTACAGCTGGGGAGGTCAAGGTAAGATATTAGGAAAAACTTTCTCACTAGGAGGGTGGTGAAGCATTGGAATGGGCTATCTAGGGAGGTGGTAGAATCTCCATCTTTGGAGATTTTTAAGGCTCGGTTAGACAAAACCCTGTCTGGGGTGATTTAGGGGGAGTGGTCCTGCTTTTTAGCAGGGGGTTGAACTAGATGACCTTGTGAGGTCCCTTTCAACCCTATTATTCTATGATTCTATGATTCTAACCCAAATAATTCGGCAAATAATATTAGAGCTGAGCATGAAATATTGGATCTATCTCTGCCTCTTAAACTGCTAGCAGGACCATCTCTGAAGTTTGGGGGTGGTTAGAACTGGGGTTGTGTTTTAAAAAATGGCAAGTTTCTATAACCCAGAAAGTCATCTGGGATTTCAGTGGCCTTAAAATATCAGCTCACAGTTCATTGGTTCTGTGTGATTATGTATCTCCCTTTGTGGCTGATCCTAGCATTTATATAGGCTACTTACATCCTATAGCAAGAGGTGTTCTCCTTAACAGAAGAGTAGACACTTGCACTTTTGGTGCTGAAGGCTCTGGATTCAATCCCTGCTGACAGCCTTAGTGCCTGTGTGTACATGGCTGTGGTTCATTCAGACTTTTGTGTATATTTTTCACTGAGTTAGTCCCAAATAACGTTTCAAATGATCTATATTACCTGTTTCCTTTCATGAGCAGTGTAAGTTAGGACGCATATTGAAGAGTTAGTCAGAGAACAAACTACAGTGCTGTACTTGACAAGGAACATGGTGTAATGGTGAGAAATGTACATTTTTTAAAACCAACGGCAAAATTCTCTCCTCTGCTCCACTCAGTAGGTTTCTTAGGCTATGTCTACACTAGAAAAGTTAAGTCGACTTTATTAAGTCGATTTAATAAGGTCGACTTTAAGTCGACTTAAAATTGACCTTATTTAGTCGACTTAAGAAAAGTCGACTTAACTTTTCTAGTGTAGACATAGCCCCTTTTCGACCTCATTAAGTCGACTTAATAAGGTGGATTTAGGCGCTAATCCCCGTCCACACTGGCTTAAACCAGTGAATGAGTAGTTTAGGTCGACTTAAAGAGTAGTGTAAGTGCAAGTGTAGACGCACCCTTACTGATGTCAATGGAAGTTGCACACACAGGACAAGAGCTGAAAGTGGTATGCAGAAATGATGCATAGTGTGGAAAAGAGAAGAGTTTTGTAGAGTTGATTTTGTAAGGCTAAAGCTCCAGGAATAGAATATACTTAGTTATGGGGGGTTGCAATCATTTTACTCTTAATACGTTTGCAGGTGGATTATGGGCAAGGTTTAAATAAAATATTACTAAGCTTTTAGTGTGTAATGATTTGTCTAAAAATAGAGTTGGATTATTAAGATTAATATACATTTTGTAGCTTTTGTTACCATTTAGAATACAAGGCAGTCATTCTTTAGAGCCAGAATTAATGGCCTTTTTTATATCCAATTTCACACAGAAATTTTTTTGAAAAAGTAATTCAGGCATCCATTAAAAATCAGCAGACAACATATATAAAGTGAATGCACCAAGCCCGTCCCACAGGGCAAAGGATAAATCTTTTTAATTAAAATTGTATTATGAGAGAAGTTTTATGGTTCTATTGTTACGTATACTTAGTTGAAACCTATGTGTATTTAAATTAGGTATTTGTTCAGGTTTAACTCAGTATATATCCAGACTACAAGATATACCCTACCCTAGAATTAGTATTCCCTTGAGTACAAGCTTGTTGCCTGCCAATTCTAAAAGTTACCCTTAAGCATGACAGCACTAGATGATTGAAAACAAAACTGGCTGTATGTATTCCCTATATGTTTCTATATTAAATAGAACAATTGTTCCCATAGAATTATTTCTCAGGTTAGTAGGGAGTTACTTAAATTCCAGACAGCAAGTTACATAAGCTTTGAGTAACTATTGTAGAAAGACAACAGAGTCCTGTGGCACTTTTAAAAGTGCCACAGGACTCTGTTGTCTTTCTACAATAGTTTCTACAATAGACTAACACGGCTACCCCTTTGGAATAAGCTTTGAGTGTTATTGATCATGTCTACACTGCACTACAGTAGTATTCAATGAAGAATAATATCAATTATTGTATACCAGTTACTATTATATAGCTTACAATGATGTAATGGACATTATTTTCATAAATCCAAAGTTCAGACTGTTGCTACAGTTAAATGTTGAAACAGTGTACTACTCTGTGTATATTATGCTTTTGTGGTTTTGGAAACCTCTATTTATTTAATGTGATGGACTAAATAGTTCAGAATTGTCACCTTGAATTTACAGTTTGTTAGAACCGATATTTTAAACTGTTTCTAGTCCAGAAAGTGAAGGCAAGATAATATTATGCAGTATAAAATGTTTTGATGTACACTGTATTCATGCAACACAGAGTCAACCTGTGGAACTCATTGGTAGGGGATGTTGTGCAGGCCACAAGTATAACTGGATTTTTTTTAAAAAGAATTAGATACGTTCACGGAAGATAGATCTATCATTAACGATCGGTCAAGACAGTCAGGGGTACAACTCCATGTTCTGGGGGTTCCTAAACCTCTAACTGCTAGAAGCTGGAACTGAGTGAAAAGAATAGATCACTCAGTATAGTGCCCTCACCCTGTTCTGTTCACTCCCTCTGAATGATCTGGCACTGGCCACGCTTTGAAGACAGGATACTGGGTTAGATGGATGATTGGTCAGGTACTATATAACCATTCTTATGTTCTTAATTAGTGGCCTTCCTTTCTCCCTCTAAGATAAAACAGTTTGTTAACTGTTGTTTAATTTCAAGCAAGCCTTACAGAAAGTTGCATCAATGTTCACATCACATCTCTGTATACTATGCTGGAACCCAAAAATCATACATTCTGGGTAGGTTAGGAAGAAAGGTGAGTGGGAATGTGTTATGACTTTTGATAAAGACAGTGCAAGGAATACAGATCAAAGAAGCGAGAAATTGTTTTAAATTATAAAGTGTTTTATTATAGCATTAAGATATGAAAGGCATATCTTACTGGCCCATTAATACACAGTTCAAGGGCATGTGAAGCAGCAGAGAGCAGACTTCATGAATGCAAACATCACATCACCCAACTAATGGAATATATATCTGAATCTTAATGTATTTGTCACTGTCTTTCAGAAATATCGACAGTATATGTCAGGACTTCTGGCTCCTCCTTATGGTGTTATGGAAACTGGCTCTAACAATGACAGTAAGTAAAATCAGATTTAAGATGTTGGAGTTTTGTTCTCTTTAAGAATTGTGATACATGATCTTTCTTAGTATAGACAGGAAGTGGTGTCAGTCAGCGTCCACAGTAACAACAACAACAAAAAAGTGATGGTGTGCCCCCAACTTTCTTTGTTTTATTTTCCCCCCTTTTCAGCTGATGGCAGTGAGAATTGGGGGGAGAGTATGGCATAACTATCTACTACACACCACTCAATTTGAGGACAGTATTCAGTGTTGTTCTAAGTGCTGAAGGCAACACTTTCAAACTTGAGTGCCAATCTAGGTACCTAAATATGTACTTAGGGATCTAAATCAAAATGAAGTCTTTGGGAACTGTAGAAGCTCAGTCTTCTGAAAATCAAGGTATTTTATTTCAGTGCCTAAATATGGATGTGGGATGTCTAATTTTAATTGCTCATGTTGGCAAATGTTGGCCAGTATGTTTATATACACATGGTATATTGGTTGCATCTGCGATGCTTATTGCTGCATTCCAGGGGATTTATGTGACAGCTGAACTCAGAACATTTTTCTAAAGAAACACATATCAGTGTCATATTTTATAATATATTATGTTTTATAGTAAAATAGGTTGTTAGGGGCAGTGCTATTTTTGTTTATAAATATTAAAACATAGTGCAAGCCTTGGGCAAAAAAATATCTAGTTTCATGTGTGCCCAACCAAATACCCATAAACAGTCTCGAAATCCTAAAGTTGTGGGCAATCTGCTTAACCTGCTAATACATGTAGCATGTATTCTTAATGGGAGTTTCATCTTCATAGCCTTCATAAACAGAGAGGAAGCATAATTTTGATGTCTGAATAATGTGGATCCAATTTACTCTAACTACTAAACCTCTTAGATAAATGCACATGTAACCAAACTGCTAAGACTCTCCTAATTGTTTATTACTTTCATGAATGGATGATTTAGTATTTAGAGAATGTGTAATATGTTGTATCAATATATTCCCTGTTTTCTTTTAGGGGTGCCTGACAAGGAGAATATGTCTAGCAATGCTCTTTGCCCAGTATCTAAAAACTGTAATAAGGTAAACCACACATCATTTTTCACTACTTTGAAAATAAAAAAGAATAAATATGCTATTAAAGTGGGAAAACAGTGAAAAGGTAGGTAGGGGTGGAAGGTCCCAGACTTGCAAAGGTTTAAAACACATGTGTAACTTTATCATGTGGATAATCCCAGGTTACACATTGGCTTTAGTCCTTGCAGGATCAAAGAGCAGAGGCTGAATTTTTCTCCCTCCCATTGCTGGTCCAGGACCAGCACATAAAAAAAGTTGATGTTGTCTCAAAAATATTCAGCTGCTGCTGAACTTGGCAAAAGCTTTTGTCTGGATCAGAACTGCACATCTGGGGCTCATCTCTATCATAAAGTCATTGGGATGAAAGAGTGTGTGGGTGAAATGCATTCCTGGGCAATGGGCCGGTGCAAGCCTGGCCCCACTATAGTCCCAATTCAGACCTATTTTGAGGGCTTAAGTGAATCTTACATGATGCATAGCTTTGTACTGTGCCTTCACACAGGGCTGCACAGAATAGACTTAATCTCAATTCCTTTCAGAAGGGGTTTCTCTGCCTTCATACTAACCAATTGGAACACACATATGATAACTTACGAGTAATGCTTTCTGGGTTTAAAATAACCACAATAGCAGGAAGAAATAATAGTAGCATCAGAGTCTATACAGATCATGCCTGTTCCTCCGGGGGCCTCTGTGGCCTGGGTGGGAGAATTATAGTGATATATAGTGTTGCCAGGATGTTTTTCCTTTTGGACAGAATAGTTTAAAATGATACATTTTATGTCTTTAAAAAGATAAAGGAATTTTTAAGTTGACATTGAAAACACCTCTTGACAGTAGATGAAGCAGAAGAATACTTTAGCCCATTTTATTCATGTAAATATAATTTAAAAGTGAACCATTTGTTCTTACTTATTCACATCCACCTCTCCCTGTCTGCCTGTCCCACTTCCTCAGAAAGTGACCTTTCTTAATCACGTCTTTTAGCCTTTATTAAGCACACAGCCATTAACGTATATGCAGTTCCTTTTTCCGCTCTGTTATTCACTATCTGACACTTCCTGACCCAGCCTGATCCTCCATGAATAACAAAACACTCTACTGCACATACAATTCTCCTTCTGGGAGAGGATGAGAGAACAAACAGGAGACATGTTAGTCATATTGCTTAGGGCACTACTGAAAGATGTTCAGATACTATGGTGATGAGAGTAGTTTAAGAACCTATATAGACTATAATAGCTGATGACTCTTAGTTCTATGCTTTAGCCACAAGTCCATACTTCCTTTTATTTACCATAAGTAAAAAGGTAAGTGCACCAAACAGTACATAAATAAACAAATGTTTAGTTTACTGCATGTCATTTATACTGCATTTATTTATACATGCATTTATGAATTATATCAAGTACCATAGCACCCGCGCAACTCATACCATTCTTAAAACTTGCTAACAATTAAAGTTTTGATTGAGCAGGAAGATATGCCTGTAGATCTAAATTCTCATCTGTGTTGGGGATAGGTTTGCACTGATCTGGGGGGCAAAGTTGCCCTAAAGCCAGCACAGACAGCTGTAGTACCCAACGGAAGACCTTGTGATGTGATAAGATAGTAGGGGGTGGATGCCATTAATTATCCCTGACCAAAAGCTAACTCTGTGTATAAGCAAAACAGAGCTGTTACTGACCAATGATGTACCTCGGTCCCACTAAGTTGCAGACATAATTTGCAAGCTCTGTAAAACAATAAGATAAGACCAGGGCAAAGGAATGTTGTAAATAAGTGTGGAAAATAACCAGATGTGCGTGCCATTTACCCACTTAGCAAGCAAGGGTATAAAAAAAACTGGTTAAGCCCCTCCTAAATTGGAACCTCATTGTTGGGGCAACTGCTTTGTTCGTCTCCACGAGTCATTGCTCCGCGTGCTTCATGCCCGCAGTCGTTTAATTGGAGTTCCTGTCTGCTGAAGGAGCGTAAGCTTTGGTGCTTTCTTATTTCTTTGCTTTCTTGTCTCTATTTTTAATAAATGCAGTTTGCTTTTATTTTTTATCTTGTTTCCTGGTGTTGTGCCAACTGAACCAAATGGAACCTTAGGTCCTGAGCTATAGGTTGTGGCCAGGGTCCTGTAATCCTCTTGTAACAATAGCCAGAGAAGGATTCCTCCTGTATAGGGGAATCCTTGAGTAATCCAGAGCCACTTGAACAGTTACTGGGAACAGTTACTAGTGAATTTCTATAATTCTGATCATACTGATGTATTTCTGAATTTTTTGTTTTTTAAAATTTTTTGTAGAACTTGCTTGTTTTAATTTTTCATGTAATTCACAAATATTTTCACATGGCTCATAAGTTTGCTTCAAATTAAATAGAATATATTCCACTCTTTAAGTATGAAAGGTATTCATCTCTTATTCAGTTTATGTTAATTCTTTTAATAGCCCTACAATTGATGATTTTCCATATTCACCATCTAATTATTTGAGTTGTACGTTCATAGCTTAATTTTTTCTTTTGGCACCTTTTTCTTTTTTGATGAGTAACATAAGATTTTTCTTCTAAAGTATGCCTTAGAAAGTTTCCCACCATATGGGAGTGTTTGGTATTACTGGTTCAATTAAAATCCATAAAAAATGTGTTTCTATCTGAAGAAGGCTGCAAAGCAATTTTTCGGGTACCAAACAGGAATTCATTTGTATTTAATACAAAATCACAATTAAACTGACCATAACATAATTGAAACAAAATATAGAATGATCGTGTTAGTGTCATCAGTTACATTAAGGGGAATGGAAATAATCAATTCTAGGCTGTCATACGTTAGAGAAAAGAACATAAATGCTTTCTTTTGGGTTAATTAAGTTTAATAATTGTATGAAATAGTTTTGATTCTTATAGAACAAGACTAGGTAAACCTGTGTCTTAGTAGTTTAGCTTGATCTTCCAAGCTAAAGAACAGAATCATTGATCATCTCAGATATATTTTAGAAAAGTTACAGAAAAATATTAACTCAGTAGAGCCCAGATTGTATGTGTATTTATAGATTGAATGGCCCGTGTGTGCGTATCTATATTACAAGTGAAGCTGGGAGCCATGTCTGTATTTAAAGTTGCCTGACATTTTCCATCATAGGATCCTGTTTTCAGTTGCTTATAATTTTTCCAGTCTTTAACTTTTTGGGTTGAAATTTTCCAGGCCAGAGTGTCTGCCTGTGGCTTAAAGTTTCAGTTAAATTGGTTTGGCATTCTGAGAATGAGGTGACGGGAAAATATGTGTTGTCCATTTAAAAAAAATATTATCTTTTCCTGGAGAAGCTCTAGTGCCTCCATGCTATGGAGCAGGGACTTGAAATTTAGCAGTGAGGGTTGTCCTGGCATCAGGAATGTGCCTTTTTCCATCCCCATAACAATTTGCTCAAATAAAAAGCCTCTGAAAAATTTCAGTTGACACATGCTTGACAGAGAGACTTGTTAGAGTTTGACAGCTAAATTCTTCAAAGATCCCATCTGCACTGGGCATGCTCCATTCTGCACATTCACCATCCCCACAAGGTGACTCGGCATGTTTCAGCTCAGGGCTGCAGGAACTGAACAAGCCTTTCCCTGCAATTGTTTCTCCCAACTGCTAGGACCCTCTGTGAAGCCAGACATTGGAACTGAGAGGTGGAAGACTGTCTCTTCTATGCTCTTGTTGCATCCCCTGCTCTGATCCAGGCAGTGAGAAGGAGAAGGAAGAAGCTGGCTGATTATTCTCAGAGGGTTACAGAGACAGGGGAAGAGGTAGTTGCAGGACCAAGAGTGTAGTAGGGTGAAGAAGGCAGGGTGGCAGAGGTGAATAGGAGCAGAGAAAGACCCAGGCTAGGGGACTTAGGGTCTCTAAACCACTCTCCTACAGAACCTGGGATTGAACAGAGAAGTCCTCAGTTTTTGTATGCCTTTTCTGTCAGCAAATAGCTGTGAAACCCTTTGCCAAGCATGGGACTCATCTTCCTCTAGGGATGGTCCCAAAGAGGATAACAGGCTGCAACTACTGCCTTTTACTCTGGTAGCTCATGTTGTAGAAATCTGTGCTGTGGACCTAAGGATCCCAACCCTGCTGATGTCCTATACTGGGGGTCAGTCTGTGTGTGTGTGTGTGAATTTTTTAGGTTTCATTTCCTAATTTAAAAACAATGTTAAAAGAACATTAGAATCAAGCATTTAAAAGTTAATAACTGTTAAAATTAAGGCTGCCATTGCAACTTCAACTGGGCCCTTTTGTTTGTATGCATTTTGTTACAATCTTTAATTACATGATCAGATTAGTTTTTCCATGGGACTCCTTAAAAATATAAATTCGAACTTCAGACAGTAACATTTTTTCTTCATTGAGTGTTGTCACTGCGGGTGCTCCATTTGTGGTGTCGCATCCCACGGTGCCTCCGATCACAGACTCTTCAGCAGTATCGGTGCGGGCAGCGCACATGCCGGTGATGTCTTATGGAGGCCATTGGTGCACTTGCTAGTGCGCGTGCACTGCCCACCACCTTTAGTTCCTTCTCAACTGCTGGTCTGAACGGAGCGCTTTGCAGCAGTTCCTGGCTTCTTCTCCTTTTAGCTGCCATTTTCCTCAAAAAATCTCTCACTTTCTCTCATTATTTCTCAACTTTTCTCTTTCTTTACCCCTTAACTTAAAAAAAAAAAAATTCCCTCCAAAAAACCCTACCCTCTCCACCCCTCTTACTACCCTTCTTTCTTTCTTTAAAAAAAACAAAAAACAAGAAGGTAATAGAAAAGAAAGAAAAGAGGATGAAGAGTGGGTTAACCAAATTAACAAGCACTGTCATCCTCCATACTAACATCATGTTGCTGCAACATGCCTGCCTCTCCAGGCTTTCAAGTGTTGCTTCTCTTGTCGGGAGGCTATGCTGGTATCTGACAGCCACTCTTTGTGGCTATGTCTACACTGGCAAGTTAGTTTGAATTAAGGAGGCTTAATTCGAACTAACTAAAGCCATGGCTACACTAGGCTTTAGTTAATTCGAAATAAGGGCTTCCTTAATTCGAACTAATAAGTTCGAATAGGGCTTTAGAAGTAAGGCTTTAATTCAAACTAACTAGTTCAAATTAGCCAATATGGCCATGTTAATTCAAACTAATTTCTTAGTTTGAACTAACCAGCCATGAAGGGGATCGCTAATTCGGACTAACTAAAATTAGTTCAAATTAGTTAGTTCAAACTAACTAATTCGAACTAATTTTAGCAAGTGTAGACATAGCCTGTGTGTCCGCTGCCTGGGAGAAAAACACATACCTCAGAAATGTGTTCACTGCAAAAGCCTCAGCTCCTGCTCCAGATGGGACAGAGACCTGCAACTCAAGCTTATGTTGTTTGAAAAATCGCTTAAACGTGCCTCAGATCCAGAGCCAGAAAAGACTACCTGCTCTGCAGAAAGGAGATTGGCTCTCGACCTCCACGATGCTTACTTTCATGTGACTATACACCCAGCACACGGACGCTTCCTACGGTTCACCGTTTCAGGCATACATTACCAGTATACGATCCGACCCTTTGGATTTTCCCAGAGTTTTCTCAAAGGTCCTTGCCGTTATCACTGTGCACTTCAGGAAGCAAGGAGTTTTTATCTTCCTCTACTTAGATGATTGTCTACTAAGACCTCCTACCCGACATCAAGCTCAAATCACAACTCAAATTACACTTTTGACCTTTCAAAGGTTAGGCCTCAGAATAAATTGGAAAAAGCCCACCCTGTTACTATCTCAGCCAAAGCCCTAACACAACAGAGATTCACTACGATCAAGTCCTGATCGCAACAATTACACAATCCCGCCTAGTAACGGGAAAGACCATACTACACTCCTGGGACACGTGGCAGCGACAACCTATGTGGTCCCACACACATGCGATGCCTTCAATCATGGCTCGCCAGAGTGTACAGACCCAGCAGACATCACTTATCCAGGACCCTCATTATTTCAATCACAGTAAAAAAATGTGTTTACTTCGTGGACAAAAGAAGTAAACCTCCTCACAGGTGTCCCCTTTACCCATCAGAATCCCTCCATAATGATCACAATGGATATATCACTCCTAGTTTGGGGAGTACACATGAAACACCTTACGACTCAAGGTCGCCGGTCCGAAACCGAGTCTCTCTTACATATCAACATTTTGGAACTCCGTGCAGTCCGCAATTCCTGTCAGCACTTCCTTCTGCATATAAAGAACACATCTGTAAAAATTATGATGAACGGTGTTGCTATGTTCTGCATAAACAAACAGGGCAGAGCCAGGTCCCATGCCCTCTGCGCAGAGTCCACGAAACTCTGGAACTGGTGCACATTGCACAATATAGACCTATCTGCGTCATACCTCCCAGGGAAAACTAATGTTATTGCGGACAACCTAAGCAAACATTTCAGCCTCAATCACTAATGGCAGATGAACGATGAGGTTCTCTCCCGCATTTTTCATCAGTAGGGACATCCGACTGTGGATTTATTTGCCATGGAACACAATCGGAAGTGCCACCGCTGTTGCTTGAGGGCCCATGCAGGCTCCAAATCGCTCGGGGATGCTTTCCTAATACCATGGGGAAATGGTCTCCTATATGCCTGCCCACCTATTGCACAGAGTCCTTCTCACAGTCAGAACAGACAATGCATTCTTAATTCTGATAGCACCTGCATGGCCCCGACAAACGTGGTACTCCTATTTCCTCGCTTTATCTGTGCATGAACCAATGACGCTTCCACTCAGACGGGACCTACTATACAAACACCTGGGGCAGATTTATCATCCAGATCTCCACAAACTACACCTCATGGCCTGATTGATAAGTGGCTCTCCACACTTGAACATCAATGCTTGCACGAGGTGCAGCAAATACTCATAAACAGCAGAAAGCTATCTACGAGGAAAACCTATATTCAAAAAGGGCACAGGTTCTCTGCCTGGTGTGCAACTAAATACATCGAACCAGCTTCTGCTTCCATCCTTTCCATGCTAGATTATGCATTACATTTAAAACAATCTAGCCTTCCCAGCAGCTCTCTAAAGATGTATTTATTGGCTGTATCAGTGTTCCACAGTAAGGATTTACATTCACACTTACTTGCAGATCCATTAGTGAAAAGATTCCTTAAAGATCTCGAATGCACATATCCGACGGTTTGCAACCCTACACCCCCCCGGGACTTAGAGCTCGTATTAAAAGCATTGACGAAATCACCTTTTGAGCCCATGGCCACCTCACCTCTACTTACCTTGTCCATGAAAGTATCTTTCCTGATTGCCATAACGTCAGCTAGACGAGTTACCAAGATCAGAGCACTGATGGCAAATCCCCCTTATATGGTATTTCATAAAGATAAGGTCACTCTAAGACCTCACCCTGGATTTATGCCTAAAGTAATATCCAATTTTCACTTAAACCAATCGATCCACTTACCTGTCTTTTAGCCGAAGTCTCACAAAGATTCTCAAGAGTCACTCCTGCACACCCTCAATGTATGACAGGCAATCACCTTTTACCTAGAGAGAACAAAGACATTTAGAATATCGGATAGATTGTATCCATTGCTGACCATTCAAAGGGCCAAGCTATTTCCAGTCAGCAAATATCTAAGCTGATCTCCTCTTGCATCTCCACATGTTATGCCCAAAAGGGAGTGCAACCTCCATCAGGAGAGAAAGGGCACTCCACTAGAGCTATCACAACATCTGTTGCTTTCCTAAAGGACATCCCGATTGCAGAAATCTGTAGAGCCTCCACACGGGCTTCCCTCTAACTTTTATTAATCATGATGCAATTGATCAGTTAGCAGCCACTGATACCAGACTTGGTGCATCCGTCTTATCTTCCATTGCTGAGAAGTAATTGAAGTCCCTCCTCCACTTCGGCATACTGCTATTAAGTCACCACCAGGGAAGCACCCACAGGGACAACACTCGATTAAGAAGAAAAGGTTACTCACTGTGTGCAGTAATTTCTCCTTCTTTGAGATGTGTGTCCCTGTGGGTGCTCCATTACCCACTCTCCCCCCCTCTACTTCGGAGTGTCTTTCTCTCTCTCTAATAGGTACTCCGCGGTAGAGAAGGAACTGAGGGTGGTGGGCAATGCACGCACACTAGCAAACGTGCCAACAGCCTCTGCAAGACATCGCTGGTGTGTGTGCTGCCCACGCCAATACTGTTGAAGAGTCTCCAATTGAAGGCACTGCCGGACATGACAAAAGTGGAGCACTCACAGGGACACACATCTTGAAGAAGGAGGAGTTACTGCCCATGGTGAGTAACCTTTTTTTGTTTGTTTGTTTGTTTTGTTTTCTTTTGGTTTTGTTTTGGTTTTTTGTTTGTTTGTTTTGGTTTGGTTTTGGTACAGCTTAATTCCTCTAATGTTACCTAGAGGAAATAATTTAATGTGCCTAATTTATGGAAAAATATATGTCCCAAAAATAGGAAAGTTCTTATTTTTCCTTCTCACTGCTTTTGCTGATGAATCTATATACACAATCAATTAAGTGTAATTAGCATGACTTTTTGAATGTACGCTCTGTAGATCTTGATGTGAACTAGGAATTATACTTTGTTTGAACTCACTAGCTGTTATGTTCTATTTTTTAATGTATTCCCCATGCATTCTCTTCCTAGATCTGCTGTATTAAAATAACAACCTAGGCTCCCTCTGGTGGTCAAAGTAATGCCTTTAAATTCCTGTAGAAAGACAACATAGTCCTGTGGCACTTTTAAAGACTAACAGATTTATTTATCGCATGAGCTTTCGTGGGAGAAAATCCCACTTCGTCAGACGCTTTGAAGATAGGAAAGTTACAGAGTGGTAGGAGATTAAATGCAGGGGAGTGTATGACATAGCATCAGGTCAGGCTGTAACAGCAAATCAAAATAGGTGTTAGTATTCAAAACACTGGGGAACAGCACTGACGAAGTGGGATTTTCTCCCACGAAAGCTCATGCGATAAATAAATCTGTTAGTCTTTAAAAGTGCCACAGGACTCTGTTGTCCTTCTACAATAGACTAACACGGCTACCCCTTTGGACTTTAAATTCCTGTAACAATGTATAAATAACACAATGGCTAAAATGTCTGATTTTTTCTTTCAAAGATAACGAGTTCAAATCCTGCAGCGTGTAATTTTAGCAAAAATTCTTTCATTGGAAGACATATTCTTAACAAGACCTTTAAAAATATGCTCATATATGTCTTTAAGTTCTTTTTGTTTTGTTTGCTCCTTGATTTATTTGATATAATGCAATTTTAAACTATTGTCTATCTTTAATAAAATTATAGCATTTCTGGCTTTTTGGCTGTAGTACGATATGACTTCTCAGGGGCAAAGAGGTAGTCATGTGCATAAGTGCCTTGCTGGATCAAGGCTCTAAGTCGGTGTAAGAGTGAGCAAAGTTTGGTCCATTCAAATAATTGGAGTAGTATGGGTGGGTTGGTGTTTTGTCAACCCTAGGCATATTTAATTTAAAAAAAACCCTGAGAGATCTTTTAGTACAAAGAAAAAGTATAATCTGAGTATTAGTCTTTTAAAAGATAGCATTTTGCTAGCCAAATTAATATTAATTTATTTCAATTTTAAGCACTTGTTGGTAGCTATCGGCTCTTTAAGTAAAATGTATTGTTTACAAAACTCACTTTAAATTCATCAGAATACAATCCTGAGCAGCCTATATGGCATACCAATAATAATCACACGAAAAATCACAATGACCACAGTAGTGATAGGCACAATAACTTGGCACTCTATCTCAGTTTACCATTCCCATAGGCTTCAGGAGAAAGCTTACTGTTTAACATATTAAATGGGTTAACAAATCTGGGGTTTGTCTGAGTCCGCAGAATACTTGTGAAGAATTTTGACACTACAGTGAAATACTGGCTTTATCATAAAAGATAATATGTGAAGTATTGTAGCAAGATAGTAGAGAGGTTTGGGTGAGGTTTTTTTGAAGGGGGGAGTGTCACATTTGAATGAAATTTGTGTGTTGTATTTTGGACTGAATTGATTTTCTATGGTCTTGTCTACCTCATGTAGCAATACACACTAGAGGGGTGTTAATTCTAAAGTGCATCAATGTGGTGTGCACTAATTGATCTGTGTAGACCCCAGTGGAGCGTACTAAAAGTACCCTAGAGTGTGTTTGTGTCCTTCACTTACTTGGTTTGTGTAAGTGTCTTTTACTGTGTATGCACTGTTAGAAGTCTTAACCTCTTTTGGGCTGTGTGCCAAACTCCTATACACTGTTAACATAGGATAGAAAAGATAACAGTTATGTATTTTCTGTTTAAATACTGTTGCATGTTACATAATGATTTCTAAATAATATTTTTGTGTAATCCTAACTATAATAGTTGTTTCTGGTGCTTGCTATAATATTTTGGCATCCATTATCGAATATATGAAAATATAATTTGCTTAGATGTCTAAGTTCTTCTTTTTGCACTATGCAGACATGCTTTGGATTCAATAATTATCAGAATCCATAGCAATTTGGCTTTTGTAAAGACTGTGTGAGTGAATATAGTCACTGTCAGTGAGTCACACTGATGGCAGCATATGGTGGGTGAGATAATAAATGCTAGGGTGTGGGGTGTGAAGGCATCTGACAAATGCATTTTTATACATTAATAATAAACTTAATCTTGAAAAATGCGCAGGTCTTTATATGTCACCAGATCTCTCTTTACATAAGCAAAATTGTTGGAAAGGCTGCGGTTTTACATAAACTTGTGTTGCATAAGCTACATTGTTAGAGAGTCACTAAGAGAGACTGAGAGACACCATGGACACAAATGTCAGCAGTGTGCAGATGAGAGACAGTTCTACAGTTCTTTAACATCAAATGCACCAGTCACTTGTCCCAAAACATATGTGAAATCAATGTGTGGATGAAAAGCAACTGGTTGAAGGTGAACCTTGGCAAGAAAAACATGATGGTGGGAGAAGAGAGGTGCTTCTAAGAACTATATAAACCCCTTTCATCCCCGTCATCCAGTGCAACTGACTGATGGAAGGAAGGTGTGTGGTCTGGGGTTCTTCTGCACTCCTCATTCATCATAGAGACCTCAGTAACAATGACTGCCATGATCAACTTGTCTCTGCAGATGAGCAGGAGACTGTTTTAATGTGACACACATTGAACTGACTATGGTATTCCATCCTGTTGATACTTGTAGGATTAATCATTGATTGTTACTGTACCCAGGAATGAATGCAAGCTTTGAAAAAACTCGGTCTGGTCCAGAAGGCAGCAGCATGTCAGCTAACCAAAATAGATGTTAGTAGTCATTGAATTGTTTCCTCATCAAATGCCTGATCTAGTTCAAGGTCATAATCCTGATCTTCAAAACCTTCCCAGGAGTTGGGACCTGATAGATCACCTCTCTTTTTATAATCTGGGGCAGATAATGTGGATTGCTGCTTAGAAAGTCTGTGACTCCGTGGAATATATATTCTTTATTTTCCATAGTAATATTGAGTCTACTGCATCTGAGTCTCCTTTTGGATGAGCCATCATGCTACTTCATAATAGTCTCTCAAGTACACATTGTAATTAGAGGGATTGTTTAGTGCAGTGTTGCAGTATTTATGATTTTTAGATTTATGCGTTAGCTGCAAATACTGCATCTGCATTCAGTATTTTCACTCAAGCTGCTTTAAATTGCACAAATTAAACTTCATATGTGTGACAGCAGGCATTAACTGTTCGTCTTCACAGTATTTGCACTGAGGATAAGATGCTTAATCCATTCCAGTATGTTTTATCTAGCATCCTTTTTATACAATACCACAACATTATTCACTAATAAATAAATAAATCATAAACTAAGGAAGGTTTTAAGGTTAGATTTAATGAGGAAGAAAATGTTTCAGAGGGAGAATAAACAGCATTCCAGTTGCATGGAACAACACAGTCAGCAGTGATATTAAAATTAACACGAGATTAAGCAGGATCAGAAGAGACAGGGATTGTAGTTCATTAACCATCGATCAAGAACAGATGTGATGCTGTGGAATTCCAGACTGACAAAATGTATAAAGTTTTTGCTAATGACTAGGAGAGGTAAGACACAGCCCCATTCTTCAGAAATTTGCTAAAGTAGTAGTGGGATTAATGGAATAATAGTGACTGAAAAGTGTCAAATATTTTACTGTTATTGATCTGTCAGTGGTGATGTTGGATTAGAAGTTGTGTTGAGCACATTTTTGGAGCCAAATTCTCCTCATTTACCAAAAAGAAGTTCAGTTTTAAAATGGCAACAGAGTACTTTGTATTCAGATTTGTTCCAGTCACTCGCTCATTAACAGAGGTAACTTGAACTGCAGTTCTGGAGAATAGATACTTGTGTTCAAAACAAAATGAAATACATTCAATATTTTCAGTGTTTGCCCTCATGTACCTCTAGCTATTGTGTTCCTATGTCCCAATAAGTACCACTACTTAAACAGATACGGATAACCTCAGTGGTTATTCCAGTATTATGGGTATTCTTGTGAACAGTCAGGCAAAGCATGCATTTTAATACACACCCATCTCTAATAATTTAATTTCAAATATCTTTTCTGGCATAAAGACAATACATTGATTGGCAAACTTATTAAACATAGGACATCATTGCATTTACTAACTTTAACACATCATTATAAATTCAATTTCATGCTAATCACACTTGTCTTCACAGTATTTGCTTTGAGGATAAGATCCAATCCAGTATGTTTTATCTAGCATTGTTTATTTACAATATCACTAAATTCTTTACCACAAGATTATGATCAGGTTTTATATAACAAGCAAGATTTCTCCCTCGCCTTCATATCAGATGTTTTCCTTATGATATGTATTGTTAGATTTCCTCCTCCCCCTTCTTTCCCATTAATGTACATGTAGCCAATGCAGAAAGACAGGATGATGCTGGGGAGATATTACACAGAAGATCCATAGTAGCTGTCTGTTTGTGGCCAATTCTCCTATCTCTCTGTTAAATTTGATCATTCAAAGGAAGGTCTTTACAATCAGAGCATTCTTCTTCTACTTCTTCTTTTTATTTGTTACAATAGCACCTGTGAGCCTTAGTCATATACTAGGACCCTATTGTGCTACATGTTGTACCAGCAAAGAACAACAAATCCTTGCCTGAAAGAGCTGACAATCTAAATATAAGGCAAGAGACAACTAAGGGACTCAGCTAGATAGAGGAGTGCAAGGAAATAATAAGACAGTTGATCAGCGTGGTCTCATCATACCAGCAGCTTAACCATTGCCAAGTTTTGTGTAGGCGTTGTGGAAAAGGAGAGTTTTAAGAAAGGAGCTGAAGAATAATGAATTCATTTGGCGGCTGTTTACTACAAGCCTAATATTTGTTTTTAGGCCATTGTGACAGGGAAAAAGTACTGTTCTGAAAAATCATGCCTGGCTGAAAGAAGATGCTGCATCGAAATTTGTGTTTTCCCTCCAAATATGGGGTCCCCTCTAGTGATTGGTACAGGACTTATTTCCTCTGTTTAATATTCTAGATAAAGAACAATTTTCATGCATTAGGTAACTCTTACCACATACGTGGAAAACAGATCATTGTAAAGAATCATTGGAACTGCTGTACATAAAGAGGTCTATTATGAGGTCTTGATTTGTGATATGAGAGTCAGATTCCTTTTCAGCGTCATTTTTAAAAAAGATTGTTTTACTTTAAAAGAATATATTTGTAGGAAAAAGATAAAAAGATAAAGTTTATCTTTGAGAGAGGAGAGGACTGAGGAGTACATAGGACAGCTGGAATCTGAGACAGAGGAAACATTCAGGTGGTATAATGCACCTGTCTATCTTCAGTTCACACAGCTTGGCAAATGGAAGCTGGGCAATGCACTGTTCTAAACCTGGGGGAATGGGAGCCTGGATTATCCAAAGATGGCATGAGGAGATGTGAATTACACCCCTGGCACCAGCATTGCCCTGCCTTCTAAAGGACAGATTTACCCTGCAGAGGGCACCCATTGTTACATTAGCGTCCTTTTTAAACCCAGGGGGATTTATCTCACTTTGATTAAATTTTCTCCTCTTTGGCAAAAGTCACTTAAACTTAGGTGGAATCCTGCTCGACTGAAATCAATGACACCAATGATTAATTAATAGTGTTTTTCAGCCCTAGATCTCAAAGCACTTGGCAAAGGTAGGTGAGGGTCATTATCCCCATTTTACCGCTGAAGAAGGTTTTGCTTGCCAAGATAATGGGAGAGCCCAGAAACAAAGGTGGCATTACATCACTTTTGCTACAATCCTGACCCCAATAAAGTCAATGACCCTTTTGCCATTGATTTCAGGGGGTGCAGCATTTCACCCCTCTCCTTAATCCTGGGTGCAGCAAGGCATTACACCATGAGGCTGCTCAAATTTATATCTACCTGCCTACGGTTCTGTTGTTCTCCTTTAGGAGGCAGGGCAGTGCTGGTGTGGAGGTGTCATTCACATCTCTTCATGCCATCTTTGGTGAATCCAGGTTCTCACTCCCCCAGGTTTAGAACAGTGCATTACCCAGCTTCCATTTGCCAAGCTGTGTGAAATGAAGATAGACAGGTGCATTATACCTCCTGAATGTTTCTTCTGCCTCAGATGCCAGCTCTCCTATGTACTCCTCATTCCTCTCCTCTCTCTCAAAGGTAAACTTTATATGATTTTAAAATAAGACCATCTTTTTAAAAATGAAGCTGAAAAGGAACCTAACTCTCATGATCATGAGTCAAGGTTTCATAATTAGGTTATATTTACCTGCCTGAGGTTTATATCCACTTGTCTAAAGTTCAAGGGACAGTTCTGGCATCTGAGGCATTGCCAGGATATGGAGGTGCTTCAGCCAGGCCCTTTTTCCCCCAGATACTCCTTTTACAGAGAGGATTTGTGAGGGTGAAGTTTTATAGGTGGTGGCACAGAGAAGAATCCTCCCCTAGCTTGTTAAATAACTTTATTTTAGTTTGCCAAGGGTAATGTTTTGAATATTGGTTATGAAGCAAAGCATGTTTGGGAAATGGTTTTTTATTACAAAACTCTTATCCTTATTTATAAGTCTAATTTTTCATCTTCAATACCAAATGTTGCTTTTGGAAGTGTAAAAGATATCAGGTAAAGCAGTCTACCATTAATAATGCTGCAGAGATCACAAAAACACAATTTTAGTGAGATATGGTGGAGGAAAGTTTCATTATTCGTCCCTAAGGTAAAAAGAAATGTTGTGGCAGGCAAACTAATCATAACTGAGGTTATCCATGACAACTGTAGTCATACCTTTATCAGAATATGTGGTGCATTCTCAGTGAAGTTAGCATTTGGGGACATTTTATTCAATGCATTCAGTGTAGTTATTGCCCCTGTTTCATTGTAACGGGAGTAGAAAAATGACAAGAAAATAGGACATCTTTAGCTATGTTCTCAATTTTTTTGTGCTCTGGTCATATTCAATATTCTTTTTCCCCGTTGACATTTGCAGTGAAGTATCATTTTTGGTAATGACGGAATCATTTTGTGTTAAAAGGGACAGTTATGTTTTATCAAGGAGACACTGTGCAAAATGCTAACTAATGCATAT
This sequence comes from Pelusios castaneus, assembly GCA_007922175.1. Taxonomy (NCBI): domain Eukaryota; kingdom Metazoa; phylum Chordata; order Testudines; family Pelomedusidae; genus Pelusios; species Pelusios castaneus. Next base: position 12,035,753 of record ML685793.1, read on the forward strand.
CTAATTCAACATTCTAATATAATTTTGCTGACTGATTGCACTTCAAGTATTTAAAGGGACAGATATTCCTTCCTGTGCTATTAATAAACTTAAATTTTAAACTCCAATTAACTGCAACATTTATGCTGTGTACTTTTTGCATTTTATTAAGACTGAACAATAAAAATAAATTTTAAAGTAATGGTAATTATCCTTAACAGCTTTTAAAACCATAGTTCTCAAGTACTTTGAAAAGGTAGATAAGTATCATTATCGCTCTTCTACAGCAGGAGAAACTGAAGCACTGAGAGATTATGGGTATGTCTACACTACAAAAAGTTAGGTTGACTTTGTTAAGTTGACCTAAAGTCGACCTTAGTAAGTCGACTTAACAAAATGGTTTCCCTGAATGGGGACTTAGCCCACTTTGTTAAGTCGACCTAACTGCCCTTAGGTCGACCTAATAAAGTGGACTTAAGTGTCCACACTGTGCTTAGGTTGACCTAAGGAGTCGACTTAAGGGTTAGGTCGACCTAAGATTTCATTAAGTTGACTTAAGGAATTTCTTAAGTCGACTTAATGAAAGCCTGGTGTGGACAGGGACTAAGTTAGGTCAACTTAAGCCTCCTTAAGTCGACCTAACTTGCAAGTGTAGACATAGCCTTTGTGATTTGCCTGTGGTCACATAGCAAGTCAATGGCAGATTCCTAACCCTAACAATTTTAATTAGTCATTTTCATTTTCTTTATAGTTGGTTATTCCTTCTGGGTGTCATTGCAGTTTGGGTTACAAACACTGCCGGACAATGTGAAGTGATTAACATTTCTGTGTGGTGTAATTTTGAACCGTCAGCTTATAGCAATCATTTCTGGTTGAACTTATATCAGATTGTCTCCCATCACCAGTGCTCAAGTTTTCTCACTTCCTGCTTTTTCAGTGACAGGTCTTTCTCTGAGACACATGGTGGTCTGTGTGTGCAGTGGTTGGATGCTAGAATGTGTACAGCTGTATTCAAAGACTGGGTGTAGCTGCTCACTAATTCTTCTATTCTTTGGACTCGTTGGTAATTTTCTATTATTAAGTTTTGGAACATGGCAGGATCTGAGATTTTTTGGGGAGACCATGGTGGTGCTAAAGATCAGGTGTTAGTGCTGATTGTTGTTCGAGCTATCATTTGTTAATCATGAGGTGTTGCTGACTCACTTGTGGATGCTAGCAGAAATACATGTGGCGGCTCTTCTATAGTTTTGTTCTTTTTTCGCCAGTAGTCTTAAATGCCATGCTTAACTTCAATAAATACAGCAAGACGTTTTCATGTCAAAGGCGGACATGATTCAGTGGATTTTATTTTTTTCCTAACTGCAGTGCATGTTCTCTACCTTGATAGTTGAGAGTGGACGTTATGATTCCTCTATTATTCCTTTATTTGATTCTGCATTGTATTGTTATTCATTCATAACTAGAGCAGAGCTAAGAATTGATTTTTCAGTTCAGTGGCTGAGCTGAAAAATCTGAAAGAATAATCTAGTCAGTTTAAAACAAAAACTGCTTTATGTGTTTATGCATTTATTTATTTACTGGTTTCTCTCACTAAAACAAAAATTAGGCCGTTACCAAACATGCCTTTAATCCTACTCCAAAAATACATTGTGTAGAAAATAAGGGGGAAAATTCATATAACTTATTTTGGATAGATTCACTTTTTAAAAGAAGATGTGTATAACTTAGCCCAACTTTTTTGGAAAAGGTTTTTGTCTTACTGAGAGAAAAATATACAAACCCAATTTCATTTTTTGAGTCTATCTTTTCAGAGGCTTGTCATCAGATATAACCAAAATTAAAGAAGCTGAACTTGCAATATTTTCCACCTCTGTGGAAGTGACATAAATAGTATTTTGTTAGTGGACCTGTGTGACTAGATCACCTTACTTCTCTTAGCTTGTGGTCATGTGCTTACCTCCATTTCCCCTCTCTGCTTGACTTGCTGTGTCCCTTAGTCCTTCAGTTCCCAGCACTATTGCATCACTGGTGTTAACAAATAGAGATCCAACACAACAAAACAGACATCCATCAACCTTGCACTGGGTCTGCAACCTTATTCCAGACTTAATAGCCCTTCTGTCCCTCATGTAGGGGCTTTCACACCATCTTTTTTAATAACATTGTAGAGGAAACCAGACCCTCCCTCTACTCTGACTCCAAGTCCAGGCACTCTGTAGTAAGTAGAGAAGATCCAGCAACTGAGACCCTTTGCTACACTTTTCTGAACCTTTCTTTAGGCCTTCCCATAGTGTTTCCTGGGCCTCCTAGTGCTTCCTGCCACCCATCTGACCTGTAGGAGAGTCTGCATATAGGGCAGGTAGGTCCTTCTCTCTTTTTGCCACAGTCTGCTGGTCAAAGAAGCTGAGCAAGTATGAGAGGGTGAAGATTGCTAAATTGGTGATGGTATGAGCGAGCAGCAAATTACTAGCTTCTGTGGAGCAGGAAGGGAATTGTCTCCCTGGGTCAGAAGCATGTTGAAAGCTCATTCAATAAATAAATGTGTTAGTTTTTAAAAGTGCCACGACTCCTTGTTTGTTTTGCTGAAATAGACTAACACAGCTATCCCTCTGGAAGTTGTTCCTTCAGTGAACCATGTCCTTGTGGTACAATCCAGCCCTTAAACCCTCCCCAGATTCATCCCTGATGTGATCTCAGATGATTGACATTAGGAGTGTATTCTGCTTGGGTAATTTAACTATTTGTCCTTAGAGCAAAGGATTTTCCTGCCACTTAGAGGGGTTTATTAGGTCTCACTTATTTTTTTCCTCATCTTTCTCTCCATCTCCCATCATATTCTTTTTTGGCTGGATGGTTGCTAAGTTTTTCCCACGTGCTCAGGGATTAGCTGATTGACATATTTGTGGTCAGGAGGGAATTTTCTCCCAAGGCAGATTGGCAGGAGCCTTGGGGGTTTTTTGCCTTCCCCAGGAGTTTCTCTGTATCTTGAGGTCTTTAAACCACGATTTGGCAACTTAAGTGACAATCATAGTTTAGGTGGCTATTGCAGGAGTGGGCAGGAGGTTTTGTGGTCTGCATTGTGCAGGAGGTCAGACTAGATGATCATATTGGTCCCTTCTGACCTTAAAATCTATTGATCTATGTTCTGTTGTGGCTGCGTTCCCAATTTTCTGTTTGTTTTTTTGAGGATTTACATCCCATTTTTTATTCTTATCTTTCCTCCTTTCTCTCTCATTCTTTTCATGCCTTTCTTCCATTTCTCTCCTGCTCTTCCACTATCCTCCCCACTTTCCTTTTCCTATTTCAGGATTTTGCTCTCCTCTTTTCTCTTCCCTTATTATCCTGCTAACTTCTCTTCTGTTTCTATATCATGTTTTACCATACACATCCTTTGATATGTGTGACATATTTCATATGTTTCTATTGAACAGAGAAGTTTTTTGGGTAGTTAAAATAAGATCTGCTGACCATTCTCTGTTCCCTGAGTTGCAAAGCCTTTCCTCAGTGGGAGTATATTGTTTTCTCATCCTGTCTCATGGCTTAATCAGAGAAAGGAGCTGAGGGAAGAATCATAAAATTGCAGGACTGGACGGGACTTTGAGAGGTCTTCTAGTCCAGTTCCCTGCACTCAAAGCATGACTAATAATTATCTAGACCATCCCTGACAGGTGTTTGTCTAACCTGCTCTTAAAAACCTCCAGTGAGTGAAATTCCATAACCTCCGCAGGCAATTTGTTCCAATGTTTAACTACTCGGACAGGAAGTTTTTCTTAATGTCCAATCTTAACCTCCCTTGGTGCATTTTAAGCCATAGCACCTTGTCCTATTCTCAAAGGATAAGAAGAACATTTTTTCTCTCTCCTCCTTGTAACAACCTTTCATGTGTCTGAAAACTGTTATCATGTCCCCTCTCAGTCTTCTCTTCTTCAGATTAAACAAACTCAGCTCTTCCAATCTTCCCTCATAGGTTGTGTTTTCTAGACCTTCAGTCATTTTTGTTTCTTTCCTCTGGGTCTTCTCCAGTTTGTCCACATCTTTTCCGAAATGTGATGCCCCAGAACTGGAACAATATTCCAGTTAAGGTCATATCGCTGTGGAGTACAGTGGAAGAATTTCATCTTGTGTCTTGCTTACACTACCCTCACTAATGATGTTTGCTTTTTTTTGCAACAGTGTTACACTGTTGGCTCATATTTGGCTTGTGATCACCTACAGCCTCCAGATCCCTTTCTGTAGTACTCCTTCCTAAGAGGTCATTTCCCATTTTGTATGTGTGTAGTTGATTGTTCCTTCCTTGGTACAGTACTTGCTTTTATTCTTATTGAATTTTATCCTGTTTACTTCAGACCATTTCTCCAGTTTATCCATATCATTTTGAATTTTAATCCTATCCTCCAAAGCACTTGTAACCCCTCCCAGCTTGGTTTAATCTGCAAACTGTAGAAGTGTGCTGTCTATGCCATTATCTAAATCACTGATGAAGATACTGAACACTGGACCCAAGATAGATCACTATGAGACCCCATTCAATATGCCTCCAGCTTGGTTGTGAACCACTGAGTCCCATTCTCTGGGAATGATTTTCCAACCAGTTATGCGGCCACTCTTCTGAGCCAGCCCTTGGAACTCAGAAGCCCCCTTTGTTTATTTCTTCGCAACCAGCACTGTAGGCTGAGTGATAGAGGTAGTCGTATGTAGTTAGAACCTCCGTGTTTCCCCTGAACCAAACTTGTACCCTCTTAGGTGACCCAGCACCTAGACCTAAAACCATCACAGTAAGTAGAGTTTCTGCCTAACTACCTCATGGCTTGGCTTTTGATCTGTTATGATGTTGATACTAAATAACTCTTTACACATCTTCATGTTTCGTGTAATTTGTTTTAAAGTGCTAACGAGTAAGGGCCAAATTCTTTTGGATGCCTGTATGTGGTGTCCGTATGTCACTAGGAGTCTTCCGCCTAAGCGTTGTTCCTTATGTTGTTCATCCTTTTAGTTTTAGCACATTAATCATTTTAAGCTCATGATATTTTTTTCTTTTAAACTTTTTCTGTTATTATTTGTTTCATTTAAATTTTATTTTTCAGACACCTCTCACTGAACCTCACATCCCACTTCGTCCTACTAAAACTATCACACAGGTAATGGAGACATAAATGTGCTGGGAAGCTAGGCTGCTGTGCAAATTGAAATAGCCAATGGATGTAGTTTTTTCAATATGGGGACATGATATTCAAATAATACAGTGGTGATGCATTACTTTAGAGTTTTGAGTATCTAGACTTAAAATCCTCAGGATGTTGCAATCAAACATTTGTGCAAGGAGGGGCTTTTATTTGATATGGGTTCAGATTATATTTTGTCTTTCAGCAAGCAATATAATCAAATATTAAAAACATTTTTAACATCTGTTCACTTTGTTCCCTTTATTATTCATCTTCACCAAGGTGCCATCAGAAAAGATCCTCAGAGCTGGAAAAATTTTACGCAATGCAGTTCTTTCCCGAGCACCTCATATGATAAGAGATCGTAAATATCATCTGAAGACTTACAGGTGTGTGTGAACTGATTGCATGAAGGTCTTTGAACTTTTACATCCACCATCCTCTGACACCTGATTTATTCTATATCATACTTTCAGGTGTCAAAAGGCCTGAAATTATTCTATGATGCTATTTGTGGCTGAGTGTTATGTAGTGTTTAATGTGCTTGGTAAATCCTTTTTAGGTAATTTGACTGGAAATTGATTCATGAATGTGAATGGAGTGTACATATAAACCCCCCATAAAAGTTAATATTATGGTTAGGAGGAATGTTTTACATATCAAGTTAAAAATATAGATCCAAGTCTTTTGGGTGTATCATTACATAATGAATGGAAATCTCACTAAAAGCCTATGCTAAACATTCATGCCAAAGAGAGCTGCACCCATATTGTTCAATGTGGAGTTCTGAAAGATCACATAGTGCTGTGCACTTCTCACAGCTATAAATTCTCTTTGAAACTAAATTTTTCAGTTTACAGTCAGTCTTTCTGATCTTCCTTTTGATGGCAGCACTGTCTTGCTGAAATGGGACATTTGTTACACGAGCAAAGGCAGCCATTGAAAGTCCAGGACTATAAATGATTTTTCACCATATTGTCTTGCTGAATTAAGAAACATTGAGTAGCTTTACTCTTTAATGTTTAATCCAAATGATTAATGCGTGATCCTGAGAATACAGAAACTGGTTTACAGTCTCTAAGTATTTCCACTCTTAATAGTTAATCGGTGTGATCTTTTCAGAAAGATACATTAATTTTTTCATTGGATTTCAGTCTAAAATTGACTTAGACATTAATTTGATGTATTATAAACCTGTGAGAAATCTGGAACACTTGTGTTTATCTGAATAGTTGTTGCAATAGGAGTTTCTGAGGTAATTGTTCCTTATTTTAGAATACTTATAGGAGAATAGGAGAGATATACTGGCAGCATACGTAGTGCTTATAGGCCTGTACTGTGGAAGCTCTTTCATTCTATTCTACCTTGAGAAAAAACACTTGCTATTCCATTCTTCTTGAATAAAGAATGCCCAGTGCAATAGGACTGTGTCAGACTGTCTGCTGTTTATATCACATGGGTAGATCTCTAGGATCAAAGATACTCTTTTTTTTCTTGTGATAGAGCTGGGACTTACACCTACCACAAACTTTTAAAGGCTAATCACTCTCTTTTATATGATGATTCCTGTATTCTACATCATCTTCATATCCGGAAGCTGTACATGAATTGTAGAACAATGAGACTTGTCCCAATGGACCAGACACATCCCTCTTTTCTATGTGATTATTTATGGGCTCTTGTAGCTTTGATCATGCTTTTGGGGTTTCTTCTGCTCTGATGCTGTATAGATTATTATGACAAAAAGTAGATCTGTACAGTGTAATCTAAAGATGGTCAGAATCAAGCTCTTTCTGAGCTCCTTTGTGGGTTATTCCAGAGCCTTGGGACTGCTGTTCAGAAGGGTTTACCTCCAGTACAAGAGCTTATACGTCAGATGTGTCAATCATCTGTCAGATGATTGTGGCTAGGATGGGGTGTCCTAGAGAAGAGTAGGCTCCTTTAAGGGCTTTGTAGAAAATCCACCAATCAAATGAGAATTTGTGGAGCTATTAGCATGATCTCTCCTTAGCCCCTATTGTTTGGGCTTTATTGGTTAGCAAAGAGCTTGAGGCCTAATGTATTTGCCTTCACCCAGAGCTCTGCAAAATGTAAGACTGGCCCCACCCAAAGAACAAAGGCATTAGCCAACTGCCCAGTAGTCAACTTGTTTGATTTTGATACCTATTACAGTAAGCGTATTGCCTCCTTTTTTTAAAAAATGCCTCATAATTTGTAGAGAGCTTTTTAGTCACTATGTACGTGAAGTTTGGAACTTAGTTCTGGATAGGCCTTGAAATGCTGAATTAATATGTTTCTTAAGAAAATGATAGAACAATGTGGTTACAGTGTAAAATTAATCTGTGAAATTTACTGCTAAAAGAAATATAGGAAGTGAAAAAACCTTAATATTTATGTGAATAAGGAGAGCTTCTAATCTAAAATTATATTATCTAGGTTACAGATTATTATTGCTGTGGTTAATTAGAGAGTTTGTCAAATGTACATGGCTCTTTAATTTCCCCACCTGTAAAATGGGGATGATGTGACTGACCTGCTTTGTAAAGTGCTTAGCAAGCTCCTGATGAAAAGCAAAGCACTGAATAAGAGTTAGGGGTTGTAATTATTTATTATTTACAGAAATATTTTTAAAAAGATAAAATGATATAGTTCTTTATATTATAATGTTAGCAATCATTATGCAACAAGGCAAAATTTGATTATCCGGTATCTCGGTATCATATTGTAAATGTAGGTGCTTTATGTGTGATATTAGGTAGTTAAAGCTCGCTATGATGTATGGGGCATAGGATACTGTAGTAGAACAACCAGAATGGCCCAGGGTAGTTCTTACATTCTTAGAATTCCATTTTCCAGAAGGTTTAGATTGTTTTGCTTTTTTTCTAGAAGGTTTAGATAGCTTTGTTTAAATAATTCTCTCAAAACTAAGCATTTTGACAGGTCTTTCAAATGGATGATAGTGAATGCTTTAATATGGTTTGTTTTTTTTAAATAATGGGGTCTGATTAGTCCAGCTGATGCAGTTTGTTGATACTGCTACTTTTGACAGGTGCTTTAAGCAATCTTCTTTTACTGACCTGTTTTAATATGATTTTTGACCCTCAGGCAATGCTGTGTGGGAACAGAGCTGGTGGACTGGATGATGCAACAAAGTCCTTGTGTTCATTCACGAACACAGGCTGTTGGCATGTGGCAAGTATTGCTGGAGGAAGGCGTTCTTAACCATGGTAAGATAAACTTCATCAGAGGCCAGCTACAATGTGGGAAATGTCTCCTATCAAAGTCTGTATGGGTCTCCTTCATGAAAAGAGAAAGGATTGTGAACCCATTAGGAACACAGCAAAGGGCACTCTAATTCATCAGCACAAATGCAGCAGTGTTGACTGCAGCATTTCACCAATATATCTTTGTAACTCAGGAGAATGATAAAAAGTAAACGAAATTGCAGTCTAACAGGGGCAGCCATTCTAATTGTGTTTATTAGTGTGTGTTCACGGTTCATTGATCGTGTGATTATATAGCAAGCGGTGTATACCAATTGAAAAAAACACATGAAATGTGCTGGCACAATGACATTAAAGTAATGGATTTTCAAGGGAGAGGTGCTGAGCTAGAAGAGTAGAATCTGGATTCAGATATTTCTGGGTGTTTGGATCCATGGTTTGGAGTTGGCCTGCTATAAGGACCAAGTTTTAAAATTCCGATCTGGATCTCAACCATCTCAATGTTTAGATCTAAGATTTTGGTGTGGGTTTATCTCTGGGTTTTTTTGTATATACCATTGGCAGTTTATCTCTGGAAACAGATTTTTATACGACACCCTCCCACCCTGTCCCCTTCTTTAGCATCATAAACGCTTTCAGTACAAGCTCTATGTCTAAAGTTTTGAGTGCATAGTTAAGCTCATAATAGGAATCACATCTGCAACTTCCAAACTGCACCATTTGCCCCTTGTATCTCAGAGAGGATTCATCCCTATGGGAGAACATAGTTTTTTCTCTGTTACCCTTCCCTGAGGGGGGTGACAGCTCTAACTTCTGACAAGGGCTCTACAGAGCCTGCAGTGGTTGCATTGGATCAGCATATTCCCTGCCCACCCTGGTCATGCCTCCTGTTAAGCCAGCATTTCCTACATTTGGGGTGGCATTGCTGGCTTGCTTGGAGAAGAGATTGCGTGTGGGGGTGAGGGCCTGTTTTGCCTTGCTGTAATCTTATCTTGGCAGATGTTCTTCTCTCAAACGCCTTACACCAGAGTCTGTGCCACTGAATTTGGCCCTGCCTTTATACAACATAGCATCAGGGGGTATCTTGTTGTTGTTAGAATATTTTAGGAGGAGTTTAGATACTTTGCAATATATTATCTTTAGGCCTTGTGCACACTGACTGAGTAAGAGAATCATATTAGAGGGTCTTTCATTGTTTAAGGATAGTTATTGTTAGTACATTTATTGATCTAGGGTGGACACTTTCACTTGAATGAACTACTTTGAAAAAAAAACATGTGAGAAGGTTACAAGTATAGAAACCTTTTAGAAAGCATTTGCAGTGGAAAATTAAAGAAAAGTTCCTAAGTCTGAGTTTTACAGGTATCGGGAAGAATAAGGGCAATTCATTTAATTGGTATTTCTCTGCTATTTCCTCTTGCTTCTTAAACAACCATGTTTCTGCCTCCCACCACATCATAGACCATTTGCTCGAAGGTTCATTTTGAATGAGGAGAGTTTAATATTGATACCTTATGTCAATGATGTTGCTTTCAGTGGACCAGGAACACCATTTCCAAGACAAATACTTGTTTTATCGATTTTTGGATGATGAGCATGAAGATGCCCCAATGCCAACTGAGGAAGAAAAGAAAGAATGTGATGAGGAGCTGCAGGATACTATGCTTCTGCTCTCTCAGATTGGACCAGATGCCCATATGAGGATGATCCTCAGAAAACCGTAAGCAGATTAATAGGTTAATATTATAGATCTGTCTCAATACCCTTGAACTTTGCAATGCAGTGGAGTCAAAAATTTTGCCAAAATCTATATCTAATTCTTGTGGCTCATGCCTCTGGCTTCTAAAAAATGCTTTATATGCTGCTGCTTTTTTTCCATATAACAAAGGAAACTAAGAGGGAACTATCGCATATTGATAAGATTCCTTTTGGCTGATGTACTCCATTTCAGGGTCAGTCCATTGAAACTATACAGATTTTAAAAGTGTCCTGTAACATCCACCTGGTTTCCGCCTTTGTCACTGTTTTATAAACTGGGCTGTGTGCTCAAAATGAGCAGCAAAGTCTGTGAATAGTCATTGTGCTCACCTTTCTGGCAAGTGCCACTTGTAGAACTTTTATTCTGCTGCCATTCTTCACAGAAGTAAGAGTACATGCAATTTCAGGGCAAGTCTATACGGACGGCGGCAAAATCGCCATCAGTGCAATCTTCAGTTTTCGATTGTGGCGTCTATGTAGACGCGCTCAATCGATAACCGAACCGGAGCTGGAACACCAGCTCCGTAACCGCAGTTAGAGTATGCCTACTGGACGCCATTTCCGGTTGGCTTACTGAAGTGTGTAGGCAGGATTTAAGAAGCTGGCGGGAGATACACAAGGTATTTTATGCACTTTGTATATATCCCGTTGACTGCTGCTGAAAACGGCGGCAAGTGTAGACTAGGGCTCAGAGTAGTGCTACATTTAACACTTTCAGAGCTGGCTGTCAACCATTAATGGAACGTTAAGATAGCAAGCAACACAGCAGATAGATTCTTCCTGTAATGTTCCGTAGCGGTCGTTAGGCCAAATTCATCCGTAGTAGAACTCCGTTGTCTTCAGTTGAGTTACATCAAGGATGAATTTTGCTCATTGTATTTACTAGCAAAATTTAAAACTTTCCACGGTTGATATGCTTTTTACTGTTTTAAAATTTGTGTGTGTGTATTTGTATATATATATTCTGAATCTGGGTCACAGAAAGTTATCTGTTTTTCAGATGGAAACTAACCCCTTTATAACCACCAAGTTAAACAACTATCATGAAACCATTGGCTTGATCAATGCTTTTAGTAATATTCTTCAGGTACAGTGAAACCAGTTCGGAGGCCCTCCTCTTATGTCTTGAATACTCACTTTATAGCAAACGGCAAAGCTTCCAGTACAAAGTTTATTCACCCCTTTATTAGGCACGTGAATTTTGGTGGCTGCTTACAACAGGCTTCACTGGCATTTAAATGCACTGAGAACAACTAATACTTTCAAATGAACTTGTGCATTCATTAAAGTCAGTTCAAGCATGAGATGCACACATGGCCTGATCCTGCTTCCTTTGAGAGCATTGGCAAAATCCCTTTTCCATTTGTGGGAATTGGATTGGGCTCCTAATGTAACGTGGAAGTTTTCCTACTAAAAATAGTTTGAATGCAATAGAAATATTTGACAAAGGAGTCCTCTTGTTCCATTTCCATTCTGCATCTCTTACCTCCTCCTCCTTTGTCTCTGTATTATCTGTTTAGTTTGTCTACTCTTTGCACGGGGACCTGTCTTATTACACGTGCGTGAAGCAGTTAACACATTTTTAGCATAATACAAATAACAGCGACCAATATAGGTTGATACTGAGAAGATTCCAGAGAGTTGGGAGGAAGGTGGAGGAACAATGCTGGGAATAGTTTCTATTCTCTTCCCTGTCCATATGTCGTCTCCTTATCTTCATACCCTGGCTCCCCGTGGAATATCCATAGAGGATCTTCCATGAGATGTGGGGAACAGAGAGAACATATTTCAGTACTGGATCTATTGTCTTCTGCATACTCCTGCTCTGGATTTGCTGTTTTGTTGCTGTTGTTTCTGTTGCCCTCTACTTGAGGAAGCAAGTTCATAGCATGTGTCCCCATATTAATGATGGTTAGCAGCCTCACTTTTCACATATTACATTACTGGAAGTTGGGCATCTTGCCTGTACTGAGATGCATCAATGCCTTTGAAACTTCAGCGAATTCTCAAAGGGCTAGCAGTTTTGACTAGACACCACCACAGCTGCCAGGAGATCAAGGATGTGTCAGGGCTTCAGGGACATTGGCTCCACGTCAACCTGAGGAGGACCCCCAATTTTCAAACCATCACAGCTGCTTTTAATAATAGTCACCATTTCCAGGAGGTTGCCAAACTTAGATAATTGCCATGAAACAAATAAGACAGTATTCTTTGATGAGAAGATTGCTTTGAGAATTTGATTGTATAATGAAGCTGTTGCTTTGAAAGGTACTTTCCATTGTTCGAAATCTGAAACTCGCCAGTAAAAAGTGTCACTTGTTTTGACAGCTGACTTAAAATATTCTCTGTTTATTACATTAACTGCAGCATTTTAACTGTCAGACAATGAAAGAATGTTCTATAGTTTAAAAAACAGACTAGAGCTTCAGGGACATTTTTGACAGGCTCTTGTAGCCATTGGTATTTGAAAAAAACACACATACATTGTGAATGTGAAATTAGTTTTTTGTGAAGCTACAAACACAGCTCCCTAATTCTCACAATGCCTGCTATCACAGGTGAAGACCTGTAGTAGGTTCTTGGGAAAATATTTTAGGTCTAACACAGCTCTAACTTGCAAGCTCTTCAATCCTTCAGTATTAGAATGACATTCTGAAAATGATTTTTTATTTTTTTTATTGTGTTTAATATGTTGGCAGTAGCGTGAATGATACTGGGATCTAATTAAACATGATAATATAGTATAAAGCCAAACGCTGTAATGACAGAAGTCTGTCTATAAGGGGGAAAATGTGCATTAGACACAGTATGTAACCTAGGAGGTGATACTGTAATAAATATCCTCTTTTGCATAATCTTATACTCTAATTTTCAGTATGTTGGCAGCGTGACTCTTAAAACAGTTAAATTTGGGCTACAGATTTCATCTGACCATTAACTAACCAACTTTTTGTGTCCCTGGGACTTTTCGTTGGCTCATGCTTTTACAAATATGGTGGGTGTGTATCATTTTTTAGAAAAAAAAGAGAAAAGCATACTGTACAAAGAAACTAGAACAGGATATACTATGTAGCAAAATAAACGTTGCTGTTATTGCTAACAGCCACTTATATAGCACCATGAATTTACTATAAAAAAGCAAGTAAGATGTATTCTCTTTCCCTGAAAAAAAATTAATTTTAATGCCAAATTCAACTCTGTTGTAGGTGGGCCCAACTCTAGTGAATTTGCCTTTAAAAGCTATAATCTGGTTCTCTATAAAACAGCAGGATTTTTCACCATTAACTTCTGGGAAATAAGCGTTAAGAGATAAAATTCAGAATGACTTTCCGCATTAATATGTAGTAAATAGAATTTAAGGAGCCCTGAATCAACAAAACAGATTAAGACGTTGTCAACATCAGTTTATCGATAAAACTTTTGTTGGGTTAGGAGTGTGAAAAAACCACACCCATTTCACCAACAAAAGCACTGGTGTGAACCGTGTTATGTTGGCAGGAGACGTTTTCCCACTTACATAGAAACCACTGCTCTTGGGGGTGGTTTAATTATACTGATGCCTGAGCCCTCTCTTGTCAGCATAGAGTAGCTACATGGGGGACTTTACAGTGACACAGCTGGAGCAGAACAGCTATGCAGCTGTAAGGTCTGTAGTGTTGACATCGCCAAAGATGGCCTTCTTCCACAATAGGGTGCGAGAACACAGACACACACCCACATATATATTAATGATCTCATCCTGCTTTCACTGGAAGGTCAGAGCACAGGAAGACATGGTTTTTAGAATCTTTAGGGAAGGGATATGAACTTGTGTGAAATCTGTGTTCAGTGTAGCTACCACTGTAATATGTTTGAATGTGTAAAATAAAATTATATTGGCCCTCAGCTAGTCCTCCCCAGTTTTTATCATCTAAAGTTTGAGATCAGAAATTGTAATAAAAATAGTAAGTGATCATGCCAGCACATGTGTGGTTTCTTGATGGTTGGATAAATTCCGTATTATCGTCCACATTCATGTAAGAGAAGCTCATTGTCTCTAACCTTGATAAATTCCCCAAACGGTGAACAGTATTTATTGATCACTTAATATCACCTCAGGTCTCCCATCCATTAATGAGTAGTCTGGCTCTCCATCTATCCCCATTTATTATCCTGTATATAACTAGGCATTGCTGCTAGAATGTGTCCCCTGCAGAAACTAGGTCTTTACACAGCAGGATCCTACAAATCTATATCAGTGGGGTACCGAACAGGTTTAACTGAAGCAGTGGTGCCTAATATCTCTCCATGTGACTTCTGGAGAAGCAGAAATAAAGATTGGGTATGTCCACTATAGAATTCCACTCCTCCCCATGTCATGTGTGATAATTCTCAGTAATGTTAAAGGGAGACAAATGAACACATCAACAGAAGAATATATCTGTTTCTCAGAAGAGATCTCATGCAATTGGACATTATCCTGTCATATTTTGAATTTTAGCCTGTCTAATGGAAGAGCTTCTTTTTAATTGATGTACTGTCATCTTTTCTCATTTATCCATACAGGCTGCTTTGTAAACATCAAATGTGATTAATGCTATTGCCTACTTGAAGAGTATGTCAATATTAACTGTTAAAGCCTTACTTCATGTTGTCTTACTCTGGCAGAAGAATACATAGTGAAAGACACTGTGTACTAGCTTAGGATAAAGAGCTTGTTTTACTGAATATGATACATGGGATCAAGATACAGTCTTACTTACACTGTTGCATCCCCAGTGAAGCCAGTGGGGGCTTCACCCTTGTGCTTTAGAGCAGAATTTTGACCAATTGTCAAAAACAGCAACTCGATCATTTTATGAGTCATTAGAAGGCCCAGCAGTACCAAATCAATTTGTTTTTCTCTATGCAATTTATTCTAGTCTGTGTTAGAACAGTGTACATCCATCCATGCTACCTTTATGCTAAGGTGGTCTTTCATCTGTGTAATAATAAGTACATGCCATTAGTAAATGTAGAACAAATGAAAAATGTAGCTTGCATGGCAAACAAGGAATGTCAATTTCTCTTATATTTTGTATTATGATCTCTTCACTTCTACCTTAGAAATTTCCAAACAACTACTTTTTAGGAATAGATAAAATACTGGAACTCTAGAATAAAAAGATTGTTAGGTGCTGCAACAAATCTCTCTCTCATAAATGATTGATATAGTCTGTTGGCCCAACAGCTGATTAGACAGAATCTGCAGAGCAATATATTAATTTTTAATATGATTCTCCTGACCCTCTAGGTACTGGCATCTCTTGAAGTTTTGAATATTTTTTGGAAAAGTTTCTTTCTAAAAGCACCATGGTTACATATCTTGGAAGGCCATCCAAATATTTAATTGTATTGTTAACACTTTGGATGTCATATATAGCAGAAAGCTAGAATTAAGGACCCTGCACTAAACTGTTTTCAATACTGGTGATGGAAAACTTCTTCTCCGCAACTCCTGCCATGTAGACCAGACTTTCTGTATTTCTCTACCTCTCTATAAGAAACTTACAAGTTCCTTAAATTTATTCCCTGTTCAAGTCATTTGTTAACTAATTTATGGTCTATAGAACATTTATGAGAAGCTTATTGTGAGTGTTCAGTAGTCACAATTCAAGTTGTGTGGGTTGGTTTTGATTGGACATACAGGTCAGATGATGTTTCTGTTTCCTGAATGGAAGAGCATAATACTTAGAATCTGTTTTTTTCCCCCCAAATGTACATTCACAGAACAGCTTTAAAGGTGCTGTTCCATCTCAAATTAGCCACACAGTTAAAGGATGACTTTCAAACATACAGTATACGTAATATTTTTCTTTCCTTGTTAGTCATATTTTGTTTCAAACAAGAAACACTTTAAATAATTACGTTAAAGTTTATTATGGTATAAAGCTTATTCAAGTCAAATTTATTTTTTAGCTAAGAAATGTCATACCATTTAACTGGCCCTTGGGCTCATTCTGCAAAAAATACTCCTTGGAATTTTGTTTAATTGTATTTTGTTATTTTTGTCTTTCCTTTGTAGACCTGGCCAGAGAACTGTAGATGATCTAGAAATTATATATGAAGAACTTCTTCACATAAAGGCCTTATCTCATCTTTCTACCACAGTAAGTGTTTTGTTTTTATAGATATAGATATAATTATGTTTTAATATAACTCATTATCAAAAATGGCTGAATTGTGGTTGGCCCTTTTTGGATGCACAACGGGTAGAGGTTGAGGGTCCCACAACTTGTTCTATCCCATGCAAAGAAGCTGGGGCAGCAAGTACAGGAACTGGGTGTTACTGGTGCCACTTCTAGACCTGGAAGTGGACTTCCGGCTGAGTCAGTTAAAATTCCTCTGGGGACTCTTGTTTCTGCATAGCCCTTCTCACCGCCCTTCTCACCTCCCTCCTTTGTGATCAATGGCGTAAAGTCACAATGTGGTCCCAAATCTATATGTAACTTAATACATGTGATCTTGACCCCGCTTCCAGTTAAGTCAATGGGAACAGCATGATGCCCATTCGCATACTGAAACATTTAACACCAAAAATGCAATACACAGACAAACTTTAATTCTTCTCTTTTTATTTTAAGGTAAAGCGAGAATTAGCAGGTGTTCTAATCTTTGAGTCACATCCCAAAGCAGGAACTGTCTGTAAGTAAAAGGGACACTTTTATATGTTGGGATTTTTTCATGTGTGGTTTTAGTCAAATATTTAAATTACTTAGCAAAACTTGGATAAGTACTTTGAATACTTCAAGGCTGGCTGTTCAGAACCTGCGTATTAGTCATTGATTTGACCCATTATTAATATAGAGGCCAGTTGCAAAATGTGTCTGGATTGCTATTTGGACTTCTGCACCATCTAATGTTTGTGGGTGTTTGTCTTTGAGGTTTTGGTTTGTATTAATGTAAGGTTCTCAGCACTTTAAGGACTCGGATTAGATTAGTGAGCACTCTGCAAGATCCAAATCTATGTATCAGTTAGCAATTGATAAAGTTCATAAAGACATCAATAGAGCAAAATTACAACTGCTTCTACTATTTTCATAGAAAAAAAGGTGGTTTAATACAAATGTAAAAATATTAGCATTTGTTTTTTCTTAAATCAAAAGAAAGTTGCTTTTAAGTCAAAATGTGACCCTTTTCAAGATGGTAAGACTCACTACAAAGACTTCAGTAGCATTATTCTAGATTTATGTTGGTGGTAATGGAGGAAAAATCTGGCCCACTTGTACTAAAAAGACAACTATTGTCTCACCATATATTCTTTTTTCTTTCTCTCTTTTCCCCTCCCCCCCTTTTTTTTTGTAGTATTCAATCAGGGAGAAGAAGGTACTTCTTGGTACATTATCCTAAAGGGATCAATAAATGTTGTCATTTATGGCAAGGTATTTTTGAAGACTTTTTAATATTCTTTTTATAAGTGGAACTGTAGGAATAAACTTTAAAGAAACATAGTTTGACTTAGGGCAAGATTTTGTTGTTTGGGGTAACAAGGTGAATATTGTTTTCAGTTTTTAATCAAAAATTATTCCAAATAATAGTATTTATTATGTTTTTAAGTGATTGATGTATAATTTCAGATCTATAATTTGTACGTATATGCACGATTTCAAGACTATAGACCATCTGAAGTGCAGTTATGTCCACACTTAGAGTATAAAGTTTAAAACAAACACAAACAACGTCATTATGTCATAGCATACTCTCTCCAAGATATTCAGTGACTCTTTAACTAGACAGATCATATACACACATTTAGCAATTAGCAATAATTCCCACTTTAATTACAATAGTACCTGTCATAACATAATGCCGACATTGTCTTAGTCTAGCTTTCTTTTCATTCACTGATGGCCAACTACTAAATTGCTCCAAATTGTAGAATCATAAGTCCTATGTAGTTACATTAAATGCAAAAAAAAAAAAAAAGCCCAAGTTCACATATAAATTATGTCTCCACTATAGCTGTGATGAGAGTCCCCTGCTCATGTACACATACTCGCAGTAGCTCTCACTGAAAACCAGCAATGTAGCTGTAGCAGCGTGTGACAGGGGAGGCATGGCTTTGCTGTGCTGCGTACATACGCACTGGTTTCAGGCAGGTTTGTCCTTGGTACAGTTAGTCGTACCTCTGCTGCTGCTACCCATGCTACTGTAGCTAGGCTGCTCTTATATTATTGCTAGATCTCAGCGAGCTCCCACAAGTATAGCACGTGCGCTGAGGAGTCACACATCTAGCTCATTGTGTAGCTGTAGCCCAGTCCCTCTGAGTCTCCCAGCTTTAGCTAAGCCCTGTGGCCACACAGTCCTTTGGGAAGGATCCTACTGGATGCAAGTCCAACTGCTCCCTTCTGGGTTGTTGCTTTGTGCTTCCATATGGGCCCGTTGCTCCCCTGGGAAATGATTCAATGGCTTATTCTCAGGGTGCTGCCAAATGATGCTGGCAGCCATAGTCTGACATTCCACTGATTCCAACTACTATCCATCAATTATTGGATCACCTCTTTTATACCTTCAAGGCTGTTTTCAGGCTGTCCTAAAAGCCAATACCTTGGTTTCCCCTACTTCATATAGGAGGTACTTTGGAGGAAGGTGCAAAAAACCCTATAGTTGTCAGATAGGACATAACCTGCTCATAAAGGAAGTTAGTTCCTAATTCTTGATCATTAGTAGAAGACTTATGTCCCACGCATGAGGGTTTATATCCTTCGTAAGATTTTTTTTTAATCCAGTCTAATATAACTGTGTATTCTCTCCTTAAGCATATAAATGTCAAATCCTTTTTCAATCCTACTGGGGTTTTTTTGGTCTCAACAATACATTGTGGCAAAGAGTTCCAAAGGTTAATTATGTGAGAAAGGATATGGAGGAATAACTAATTTTTATCTTCTTTATGCCATTCATTATTTTCTATTATCACTGTCATGCCTCTTTTACAGACACTATTGGAGAGGAGAATTTCACTCTAAATCTGTTCTTCAACAAACTTGATCTGTATCTTTCATAGTCTCTCTCTCTTTTTTTTAAATTAACAGCTTGCTGTCATCAACAAGGCCAGAAGAATCCTTCGCTCTGAATCTCATTTCAGAGAACAAGCCAATTCTTTTCTATTCTTGTCTTTCTCTAGTAATAGTAATAAGCAGCTATCACGTATTGTTTCCTAGCCATTATTTTAGTTGTTGATTTCCTGCCAAATACATTTGTTTTAATATTGGATTTTGAAGTCTGATGTTTGCACATGGCATTTCAATGGAATGAACTATAATGATGATTTCTGTGTGTAAATGTTTTGCTGTTTATAGGGTGTGGTATGTACCCTACATGAAGGAGATGATTTTGGCAAGTTAGCACTAGTGAATGATGCTCCAAGGGCAGCGTCCATTGTTTTAAGAGAAGATAACTGCCACTTCTTGAGAGTAGACAAGGAAGACTTTAACAGAATACTTAGGGTAAGTGCTGGGCATGACATGACTCTAACTCAGGTCCTCTGATTTTTGCTACTTCCCATGGCCTGCTCTCTAGCTTTGCAAACATTTTCAGAGCCTGTGTCATTAATATCAGTAAATATAAATCAATCCAAAACATTGTTTGAAATAACTTGTAATTAAAGAAGAGAGGGGTAACATCCTAGAAAAATCAAACAAAAAAGCAAGTTGTACATTAAATAAATTATAGATAAATACATTGATCCCTGGTCAAATGATCTGGAAAGATGTACTGACCCAATTTTTTCTGGGTTATTAATGTTAGAACCAAAGCCTAGTTGTGAGGTTTGTAATTTGAACATGGATCAAGATGATCTGATTGTGATTTGGCTGGGAACATCCCATAATAAACGAGGCCAGATACATTATCTAGGGTGACCACACGTCCTAATTTTACAGAGACGGTCACAGTATTCAGGGCTTTGTCTTATATAGGTGCCTATTATTCCCCACCCCATCTCAATTTTTCACATTTATCTGGTCACCGTAACATTATCACCCTATATTGGAATATCTACACGCCTACTGGAGTGGTGACAAAATCAGCTCAGACAGTGCTCTACTTGAAAAATTGCTTGCTGCTGCTGAGTGGCACCTGGGCTAATTGGAGGTGAGATGTTTTACATACTGAGACCTTGTTGATCTTGGAGATGCCAGTTGAGCTTTGTGTAGCTCTTCTTGTCTGATGTCAGCAAGATTTCAAAGATGGAACTGACGTACTGAAACCTGAGTGCCAGCCTGCTTTTCGTTTGTTTTTGTTTGTTTGTTTTTTAAATGTACACAGGGTTTGGGCTCTGGGTTTCTTTTACTTGTATATAATTGTTTCCACTCTAAACTCCTGAGTACCTCTAACATTCTAGTGGGCACAGATTCATAATTCTTCTAAGCAGCCTTCTAAAAGGACAGTATTTAAAAATGAATGGCCAGCAAATGCCAGATTATGGATAATATTGATCATGGAAGGGCAGGTGTTGAAATTACTCTGTATTTTAAAGGTGGGGAGAAGGGTTAGTTCTGGAATTTATTTTCTTCCCACCCCATATCCATGATCCCTTCTTGGAAGCTGCTGCCCAGACTTCGCAATGATTCTCCCTGAGCCCACTGGGGTGTGCAGTTGCAGTTTCTCTTCACTTTGCCTGCAAGGAGGAAGGGTGAATGAAAGGGAAACCAGTATGGGAAGGACCAGCTGCAGAGGCCTGGCCTCTCAGCCTTTGGTTGTGTTATTTAAAAGTCATTCACTTTTTAAAAGTATTTAAGCTACCAAGTTAGGTGCAGTAACTGTATTAAAAATAACTTGTCTTGTAGGATGTTGAAGCAAATACAGTAAGACTCAAAGAACATGACCAAGATGTCTTGGTATTGGAGAAGATCCCAGCAGGAAACAGAACTTCTAATCAAGGAAACTCACAGCCTCAGCACAAGTATGTTTTCATTCAATAGTGCAAATGTCAGACTGTGATTAACCTTTTCATATGGTATTATTATCTAAACAATAGCGTATTCTTCCTTTCTGTGGAAGAATGCAGTGTATGTAAGGGTCTTGGGGGTTTTTTTTTTTTACCATCAGCTCATCACATGCCCTGTAGTGCATAATATATCAATTTCCAGCAGTGCACTAGGACTACAACTTCACACAATAATTCTCTAAAGCTCTCATGATAAATATTCATCTCATGAATGGCTTTTAAATAGATTGTATATAGGGAATGATAAAACCCCATTAAGCAGTACAATTGTGTTAAAGAAATGGAGAAAGCACATTTTTTTATTACTAAATACAGATGTTTCCTTTTGGATTTCAGATTCAGTATTCTAATAAAAATTTGCTAGGTTCAATTTGTACACACTGTGAAAAAGTCAAACAGGAAAGTTACTTAAAGCAACTCCCTGAATAGGCTTGCGTTCTTTTCTATAATATTCACCATTTATTCCCAGCCTTCTTACCTAGAGGCAGGAAATAAGGGAGTCCAGGGAGTCAAGTTATCATCATTGTACTTCTGGAGAAAGTCTTGAAGATAGGAACTATGAAACATGTTGTTTTTCTACACTTGAAAATATGAAATACATTGAAATACAATTGGGTTGGATTATTGGCTACTCTATTCAAATAGTTCAAAATTTCCAAGTACAGAAGTAATGACCTCATGCACACACATTTGCATGCACATTTTGCACACACATGTGCAGTATTCACATATAGACCTGCACGTGAGTGACAGTTCTGAAAAATGATTTCAACTTGGGTTGAACTGAAATTGAAAATTTTTGGGAAAAAATTGGTGAATTGAAAAAGTTGATAAAAGTTTTGTTTCTGGTTGAATGAAAATTTCATTTCTGGGTATTTTCAAAATAAAAGCAAAGGAAATAAAGTGCAATGTAAATAAAATGGCAAGAGAAGCTGGTGCCTTCCTTTCAAGTTTTAACCTTTAGCCCAGTGGTTAGGGCACACACTTGAGATGTGGAAGACCTGCCTTAGTTCCTATTTCTCTACCATATATGGGTCAGAGGGTTGATGTCCCACATTGCAGGAGAGTGTCCGAAGCACTGGGCTGCAGAGTATTTGGAAGTTTTCTCATGCTCGTCTGTTGAGACTGTTCCACTTTGTGTAAAATAGTTGGCTAGTCATTGGGCCAGAGAGAGCATGCAAGAGTTTCTCTATAGCCCAGTGTGTAGGGCACCCACCTGTGATATAAGAGGCCTACATGTAGGGTGTCCCTGCTTCAATGAATGTTCAATTACTTTTGTATAGTGGAACAGCTTCAACAGGAGAAATCCCTGTTTTTCATATGGCAGAAGGGGAAATTGAACCTGAGTCACTTGTTTTGCAGGTGAGCGTCCTAACCAATAAGCTAAAGACTGTCAGGGAGGCATTGCTATCTTTCTTTTCAAACCATTGTGTGCCTAAGTCAGTCCCCTTGTGAATTCTGAACCACAAGTTTTTTTGGAAGAAACTATCTGAATTGTTATCAAATTGACAAGTAATTTCAGGTCATCAAAACTGCATTTTTCAGCAAATTAACTTTTTGTCTGAAAAATTTGATCCACTTCTGTTTACATGTATGTGCACTTGAATGCATCAGTCATCTAATCCACAGTTGTAACACACAGAGAGAGAGAGAGAGAGAGAGAGAGAGAGAGAGAGAGAGAGAGCGAGCACAAATGCAGCAGGAGGTGGCATTGATTTCCCATTTCACAGGAATCTGCATGTTCCTTGCGTAATAATGGTTCTGCCCTTTGCCATCATATATCCAGTGTGGCTGGCAAAGCTAATACAGCTAATATTAGGCATTGGGTATTGGAGGTCTTTACACTGCTCCTTGCTTTTACCCAGATAAGGAACTCATTTTCCTTTGATTTTGAAGGGGTTTTTATTAGTTAAAATAAGGTATAAGGTTAGTGCTAGCCTTGCCCATTTTGAGTACAATTTTCTTCTGATTTGTGATTATCGCCCATCTGTCACAGTATTTATAATTAGATATCTATAAGGATTTAAATAAAGCATTCTTTATATGTTTACACAGATTTTTCATCTGTTATATCATCTGTCAGCACATCCTCTGACTAAATTATTTGACCAGGCATTTCCTTCTCAGAAAACAGTTTCGTTTTAGGGCCAAATTCTCTAGTGGTGTGAAACTCAATCGTAGTTAGTTGAACTGCACTAATTTACACCAGTAGAGAGTTTGGCCTCTAGGTTTCAGCCCATTTCAGCCCATTTGTGATCTGATTATGACCAGATAATTTTGCACATTTCCAAAGCTGTTCAATGAATGTTTTATGTAAGCATATTTAAGAGAATGGATTTCTTGCAAACTCTTTGCTGTATTACTTCTAGTATCTGATGTTTAACTATTCAAAATTTGAGCAGTTTTCATTGGACAGATAAGTCATATGGTAAGTTTCTGCTCCCTGCTTAGATGAGGGTAATTATCAGAATGAATCTTCCAGGGTGAATACTTTCAGTATAAGTTCAAAGTTTGCTTTCCACAAATATTTATGAATTTTCTTAAACGTATTGTTTCTGGGAACATTCTGCCAGTGAACATACAGAGAAAGCAAACACAAAAGAGTCAGAAGCAGAGAAAAAGTAAAATGCCTTAAAAATATCAAAGTTCACAAAAAACAATTATCTTGAGAGTCCATCTTATTGTAACAGTGTTTGATAAAGTATTTTTATTTTAAATCTTTTAAACTGAATTAGTACTGGGAGTGTGACACTGCTAGGTTCTGCTATTAAGTAGTAAAAGGAGTGAGTGGAACTTTGTTTCAAAATCCATAATTAGACATCTAAATCAGGCTATGTCTACACTTAGTGATTTAGGTCGACTTTAATAAGTCGACTTTAATAAGTTGACTTTGTCGACCTTATTAAGTCGACTTAGAGAGTCCACACAGGACTCCTAAGTCGATATAAAGTGGGCCTTACTAACTCGACTTCGAGAGTCTATACTAGACTCTCTAAGTCGACTAGTTAGGTCCAGGGAGAGCCAGCCCTGCACAGGGCTGGCTCTCCCCGAGGCAGCAAGCCCCAGAGCGGCCCAGGGGAGAAGGGAGCATGGAGCTCCCTTCTGCCCCAGATCGCTTGGCTCCCTTCTGGTTGGAAACGCTCAGGTCCCGGGCAGAAGGGAGCCCTTCTAGCTGGGACCAAGTGGTCCCGGCTAGAAGGAAGCCAGCGGCTTCCCTCTCCCTGGGATCCCACGTCT
The DNA here is from genome assembly GCA_007922175.1 of Pelusios castaneus. Classification (NCBI taxonomy): domain Eukaryota; kingdom Metazoa; phylum Chordata; order Testudines; family Pelomedusidae; genus Pelusios; species Pelusios castaneus. Next base: position 12,060,079 of record ML685793.1, read on the forward strand.
GGCACACAGCTGGTTCTGCTGGGACTGAGAAGCGGCGAGCAGCTTCTCAGTCCCGGCACAGCCAGCTTGCGCTCTGCCGGGACCAGCTGCCCGCCTCCTGGGCTCTCCAGCCAGGGTTCCAGTGGGGGATCCCCTCCCGCTGGAGCCTTGGCTGGGGACCCCTTCTCCTCAGGACCGCGGCTCCCCTGGCAGGGAAGCTGCAGGTCTGGGGAGAAGGGAGCAGGCACTCCCCAGGACAAGGGAGCCACAGTGGCTTCCTTCTGCCAGGGAGCCCTGTGGTTCTCCCTTGTCCCCCCTGCCGTATGTCAACCAAGTCAACTTAGGGCATCTACACTGGCTAAGTTGACTTTTAAAACGTCGATTTAGACACTAGTTCGAATTATAACGAGGTGTTATTAATTCGAACTAGTTTTTCCTTAATTCGACTTAAGGAGCACTGTAAGTCGAATTATGGAAAGCCCAGTGTAGACGTGGATTAAATAAAGTCAATTTAAGCCTACTTAAATTGACCTAATTTATAAGTGTAGACGCACCCTGAGTGACTTGATTTCCAGAATACTGAGACTTTATGAATTACTGAGTGCTCAGCACTTTTGAAAATCATGCCACTTATTTAGATGCCTAATTTAGGAGCTTAACTGTAAGAACCCACCTTTGAAAGTATTGGTCAAACCACTCTGATTATCATAGAAAATACAAAGCAGAGGCAGTACGATCTTCCCCTTACTGCCCCAGCACTTGTTCAGACCTGAGCCGGAGGGCTCAAATCTCTGGCTGGGGGAGTGATTCGTTCTCCAGGTCCATTCAAATTTTGGCTTTTCTGCTAAGACTGTCAAGAAAAATGTAAATTTTGATGTTGGCAGTTTCTCACTAGGAAAGTGAGAAAGTAACTTTATATAAGACACTAAACTACCTTCAGAGTTTTGATCCCTATCATATTATATAGAGGTGAACCACTCTTTAGTTCCCTGAGGCATGTCATCAAGAATCATTCCCCTTCTCTTAATCTTAAGAAAGGCTCCATTTTGGGAGCAGATGCCCCGGGAGCTGTGATTTGGGTCCCTCTTCACCCCCTGCTCTCCTGCAGCTAACGGTTTCAAAGAATGACAGGCTTGCTTCGAAGAGCTAGCTCTGAAGTTCTGTCTTCCAAGCTCTAACTTCTCTCTTCAGGGTGATCACATGAAGGCTGGCACCTCACGGAGCATTGCTACCTTCTACAGTCACTGCTTCATTTTCACTTTCATATTCAAAGTGCAGCAAACTGGGTTCTCTGCCTCACTCACCTACATACTCGGCTAGTATCTCTACAAGGATGTGCTCTGGCTTAACAAGTGGTCGTGTTCTTGGGACATCAATGCAGTTCTTCCAAAGGAGCTGGCAGGCAAAAGAACTGTGATGGTCAGTGCTCAAAGAGAGGTGGAGCTTGCAGGAGCTCAGCTCCACCACTTATTTCTCAGCAGGAGAAGAACACCTGCACTTCTTCCAGGGTTTCAGGGTCTTTTTTTTTAAAGTTTCATACATTTTCACTTCAATGTGCAAAGGTTGAAGAACAAAATGAAAAATAAAAAGAAATCCTATTCACAAGGAAAGAAGGAAAGTAGACAGTTAATCAGTGGTGCGCTATTCTGTAATATCCTCTGCTACAGAGGTGGTATATATATCTTCCCAATGATCCCGGCAATAATGTTGCTATCTGCAGCATTCCCTTGTGCCACTCTAGATTTCCTGTTTGAAGTGCAAATACGGAAGTTAAGTAGGTTCAAATACTTATTTACTGAAGTTACTTGCAGCAATTGGCAAGTTTTGAAGTTTTACCCCTGCACGTTACTATCTGCCAGGGTGTCCTTTCCCCAGCTCAGGCATTTTGCAAACATTCATTCATTTTCATTATTCTCCTTCTGACTGCTGATGATGATAAATAGTAGTGCCCATCTCATGCAAAGATTTATTCACAGTGTATTGTTTAAATCCAGTAAAGCCTATATTTTAAGACATTTTGTTATTGCTGAGACTTTTGTCCTTAGTAATATTTAGTACTGACATTGGTTTTCAGAAAGCTCAGATTCACCATATCTCTGCTCCAGTTTTACACCAGTGTAACTCCATTGAAATCAATGGAGTAAAACTGGAATATTGCGTGGAAAATGGGGTCCTTCTTGCCCTGAGTTCTCATGGTCAGAAGGTAAGTAGTATTGTTCGTATTTTACAGATGGGGAACCTGAAGCAAAGAGGTTGAGTGATTTTTCCCTAGACCACACAGAGGGTGCGTCTACACTAGTTAAGTCGACTTAACTTTCTTAGTGTAGACATTGCCAGAGAGTCTGTATCCAAGCAGGTATTTGAACTCTCATGGGCTATGTCTACACTTGCTAAAATTAGTTCAAATTAGTTAGTTCGAACTAACTAATTCGAACTAATTTTAGTTAGTTCGAATTAACTTAATTTGAACTAAGCAAGTGCCATTCATGGCACTTGCTTAGTTTGAATTAGCGATCCCCATTCATTTCAATGGCTGGTTAGTTCGAACTAAGAAATTAGTTCGAATTAACATGGCCACATTCACTAATTTGAACTAGTTAGTTCAAATTAAAGCCTTACTTCTAAAGCCCTATTTGAACTTATTAGTTCAAATTAAGGAAGCCCTTAATTCGAACTAACTAAAGCCTAGTGTAGCCATGGCTTTAGTTAGTTCGAATTAAGCCTCCTTAATTCGAACTAACTTGCCAGTGTAGAAATAGCCATGGTGTTCTTGACTTCAGTTCCTGTGCTCAGAAGTCTTAGATTCCACTTGTCTCTGGTACTGATCATTTCTTCCTTTTCATTTTTGCTTTTAGAAAATTAACTGCTTCTTTTCTCTTTCACAGGTATACTGTGATGTCAGGAACACCAGAGAAAATTTTAGAGCACTTTCTAGAAACTATGCGCCTTGAATCAACTTTAAATGAAGTAACAGGTAGAATTATGTGACAAAAGCTGAATTTCTATTCATAAATAAGATACGCTCTCCAGATATAAGTGAAGAAGTCATGCTTTGGAATGCAGCCTTAAATGAATCTAATCCAAATTCAGATACAAATAAAAAAAGTTAGAAAATTCAAATTGTACAGGGATAATCCACCATCCTTAACTTGCCCCATTGTATTTAAGGTTTAGAGCATCTACTGATGCAGCAAAGCAGCAACATTTCTCACCATTCTGTCACACAGGTCATTACTTTCATTGGTCACAGCTATGATGGTAAAGGGTGTCATGCAATAATCCAATTATATAACCGCCAGATAATGTACTTGTCACAATGCATGCCCTGTAATACTATGCACTAACCATGATCCCTCCTACATATTTTTAAGTTTGTTTATTATTCTTTTCCAATGCACTTCTATTCAAACAGAAGGAATTCAGCACATCAAGGGCCAAATCCTGTGCTGTGTAAATTGCTGTAACTCTGCTGAAGCCTATGAAGCTGCAGCAGTTTACAGCATCAGAGACAATAGATCAAAGAATATGTGTATCTGATAATTTATTCCTTGTAGGTCTTTTCATAAAAGAAAAGAATCCAGGAAAAAGGATTTCTCTCAATAGTAATTGCAAATTTTAGACTTTTATATTCTGTTAATATTTATCAGCTAAGACACAACTTTAGTAAGCATGTTTTTGACATTACAGCTGACTAGAATGCATGAGAGAAAGGGCCTTCTTAAATAATCCATAAATTTGTATTGATAAAATCAGTGCATCTGCCCATGTGAAAGATTACATGATGTCTTTTAGTTTATCTGTTTTAATGGCTTTTGTGAATAAAATAAGCTTGCTATACAGTTGCCTATTATCTAAGATCAGGGCATAGGGACTTCATGTCTTCAAACATCTGATGGCCAGTTTACCCAGGATGCCGTTTTTATAGAGCCACTTTTTAGAGTGTAACCACAATTTAGTGTGACAACTGTACTATGAACATTGTATCATTGCTTCCATTATAATTCACTATTTGTAAATGTATATTAGCTGAAAGCATAATAAACCCCACGGGCTTCAGCCACAGTATTTTTTTTCTTTGTATACAATTTAAAAGTTTAAGGCTATTTAGAAAGTTAAAGGATAGGGATTGAGTTTATTGTGTTTTACTGATTCCACATATAATTTGCTTTGTTTACAATTAAAACAAACCATCATCCATCAGACCTTGCTGAGCTCTGAAAGCCAATCCAGATCAATCCTGCTCATACATCATCACAAGTGCCAAGAGTAAAAGGTGCTCTTGTTTACACCAGTGTAATCCCACCTACAGCTCAGTTAGCTCTTGATTTGTGTGAAAGGGTAGCTAGAGCTTCATTTCTTTCCAACCTGAAACTGTTATATATGTATTATTAATCTCATTATAAATCTAAATTTTCTGTGTTTCATTTAAATGTAAAAATTGTAAACTGATTTGAATCAAAATATAAATTAGATCTATGACTATCAATCTACCTAGTCTGTTGCTGATTGCCAGATGGAGTCATTAAGGAATTCTTTCCATCTTTCCCCATCAAAGTATACTATTTGGTATCATTATGCTGACATATCATGTTGATAGGTGCTCCCTAGGTATCGAGATATTGAGTGTCTGACTCTCATTACACTGAAGATCTTAGTGTATATGAGAGTTATACCCAAATATTCCACTGTTATACAGGACTATTGTGAAGTGTGGGATGTCTTCTTCTGAGGTATCTATTATAAGCCCATTGAAGTCAAAGGGACATAAATGTACACTTAAAGCAAGGCACCTGCTTACATCCGTTCCAAATCAGATCCTTAGTGCAGTATGTCATGGCAAAGATTCCTTTGATGCAGACCGAGGACATCGACTAAAAAGAGGGGCCTATCAAATCTAGAATCATGACCACAGCAGAATCCATTCAGTCAAGTCAAACAAATTAATGCTTCAGGCTAAATAAATAGATTCCCTATTCTCAAGTTTAATACTATACCCGAAAATTAAAAAAAAGAGTCAACCTGATCTCTTCAAAGTCTTCAGGAAGTTAATAAGATCTTTCACTGAAAGAAGCATCTTTATTGTGAATCCTGAGTTGTTTGCAAGAGCTTAACATTCTGCTTTGTATTTTTCTTCACAGATTCTGCTTTAAATGATTTTGTTTTGATGCACTGTGTTTTTATGCCAAATAGTCAGCTTTGCCCAGTCTTGATGGCACAATATCCTTTTGTGATGAAAATTTTACATTCCTTTTAAGACTATCCCTATCAGAAAAGAAACAGACATTCTGAAAAATTCCTAGGTTTCCAGAGACAAGTAAAATTTAATGGAACCTTACTTTTATGGCCATATTCCCAGTGTGTGAATGACAGAATACCCATACTAGGCTCAGAAAGATTAGATTTTTATTGGTAAATGTTGATAATGTTGATTTCACTGTATATACACAAATTGGCAAGAAATATTTCCATCAATAATAACCAAAATTAACTGATATCCAAAACAGGAATAATGCTGCTTAAGAACTTAAGAGTTTGATATATACTTTGTAGGTTTTGACGTGTGATATTGATAATTTCTGCATTCGTACTATCTGTCAATTTATTTATTTTGCCAATCCTACCCATAATTCCGAGATTTGTGTGGTTAAGCTGCCAGCAGGTTATTCATATTATGGTGAAATAAAATTCTGGAGCCTGGAAAATACATAATATTGACTTTTTTATTGCAAATTATAATCCATTTGCAACATGTAAAATTAAGAGGTTTTCACTAACTTCCAAAGTGATAACATTAATAAAAGAGCCATTATCAGCTAAATTAAAAATAAGCTAATGAGCAGTAAAAATTACTGGCGCCTGTGGTGTCAGTTAACAAGAACGTAAAAATATATGAAATAATAACAGTGTTTGAAAGGTAGAAACTACATGATGGAAATGACTCAGTGGAATGTTAAACTTGATGCCTGAAATGTTAGAAATCATAGCCTGCAAAATTTTATTTACTTCCTATCATGCTCGGGCTTATGCACTCTCAAGTTATTTTCGTAGTCATGTTAAATCCTTTCTAAACTAAATTAGAATGCAGATTTCTAGTCACACTCAAAAGCTTAGCAGTCAAATAACTGTCCCAGTAATCCTAGTGAAGTGTTCAATCTGTGTGGGGTATTTTTGGTCAGAGGGATATTAGAAAATCATGTGTTCATAAACCCACCTTTTTTCCAGTTAGTGCTTTGTTCATATAATGCTTTATTGTGGAAAAAAACAAGAGACCATGATGTAATTTTAAAATGAAAAGCTTGAAATAGAGCTTTTACAGATTATACTGATTTCTAATGAAGAGTTCAAAGTCTTTCGGGTAAGCTTCTTGAGCTATGCTCTGCATGAACCCCAGTCTTTGATTTAACTGAAACAATGGAAATAAATGAATTCTCAAAGTTCACTATGTCCAGATTCAAGGCCGGCCCAACCATAAAGGTGAACTAGGTGGTCACCTAGGGCGCCAGGCTTTAAGGGGCACCAAACAAGATGGAAGAGAATTTTTTACATATGTTATCTCTTACAACATGTGGAGGGGACGCCAAAATTATAGTTCACCTAAGGCACCAAAAACCCTTGGGCCGCTCCCATCCTGATTCATATCAGAGCTATCATAGGTGGGAGAGGCCAGGGCCAAAAATTCTTCCAAGGAAGGCAAGTCAAAATTATCACCACAATCATTCTTTCTCTATTTCACACACAAATATTTTATTGGGAGCAAGTCTCCTCCCTCCACTTTATACTGTTAACCTCAAATCAATGAGAGTAAACTGCAGGAAGGATCTGAACCTGCTCCCACTGAATACAGTGATGAAACTCCTATTCACTTCAATGGGAGCAGGACAGACCAGAATGAACGTTGGTCGACGGCCTACAATGGAGCGTACAGGCATTTTAAGATTTTACTACCCCATTTCAGGTTTTCAAGTAAAGGGTTCCTGGGACAGGAAATGAAGTCACTGAGGGTGACGAAGAAGTTTTGGGGAGCAATGTGGTTGCATTAAGCAGACTGTGCTGATGCCTCTGGCCATAGGACCCAGGGTAGATTTGTATAATCAGGGGTGAACTGGAAATTCCCTCTACTTTCAGTGGTGAAAGATCAAATGGGTTTTTGGTGGGTCCAGCCTGCCTGTCTGTCAGAACCAAGAGGCCATCACAGTCTCAGAATCCCAAGGGCAGAGTAGTAATGCCAGCTCAGAGAAAGGCTTGCTGGGATATATGGAGGCTGTTTAAAGCCTGCCTTTCCCATAGATAATAGTCAAGGAAGGAGGCAAATTGTACTGATAGTCTCTCCTGTAAGTTATGGACAGGTAGGCCTCTCTGTGTGTATTATGTGTGAGTTTTGTTTTGTTTTGTAGTTATTCTGAGGCAGACTCTTCCAGTGAGATTCTGTGAGATGATGCGGACGTCTTCACTGCCTTTTGTTTTCCTTTTGCAAACTGAAATAAAGCTTCCCCTGTCCCAAACTTCCAACCCAAAAAGGGAACTTTTTCTCTTTACAAATTCCATGGACATGCTGTCTAATCATCCATCCACAAAGCCACCCATATTGCACTTTAAATTTGCAGTTTTTGACCTAAGTCTGCAGGATATAACTCAAAACAATATTTTAAAGAACGTGTTTTCCTAAACCTAGTCTCAGTGGGCCCCATTGGCCCCAATCGACATCTACTGATTTCAGTAGACGTATCCCAAAGATGCATTTATTTTAATGTTACTAAAATAAAATCTTGTAAATAAAATAAGTACATCTTCCAAACTGTCTTCCTGCTGGTTGGGAAGAGGGTCCAAAAGCTATTCTCAGCTCTCTAGCCTGCTCCCCATTGATTTAACAGAGGCATCAATGCAGCTGTTTTAAACACAAATGCCAGTGCTCTTCAGTTAGCGTTGTAGATAGAGGAGTGAGCACCTCACAGGTGTGCTGTGCTTTATGGTACTCACAAGACATGCACATGCAGGCACTATGCTTTGAGGAACTTTGTTTAAATCTTTATCTTTTTTTCTACATTTGTCCTTTAAAAATACTATTTTTATTCTGATTTCCATATTTTTATAATGAAACATTTAAAAAGGAAAAGCCACCCTTTGTTAATACGTAGCTTTATATTTTATTATTTATGTTCCTAAATGCATGTCACAAAGCACTGTGCGCAGGATATGGTATGCAGCTGCGTTGTGTGACAGAGTTGAGACTTCCTGAGTGACCGTAGCCAAACCAGTTAATCCCTCTATACCTCAGTTCTTCATCAGTAAAAAGGGGATGTTGCCTTCCTTGTATCTTTTGTCTGCTTTGACTGTAAACTCTTCAGGGAAGGACTGTCTTTTAACAGATGTATGTATAGCATCTAGCACAATGGGACCCAACTCAGTTGGGATTGCTGGGAATACTGTAATATAAAATTAGAAATAAGAGTAGTAATGCCAAAAATGTACTGCATGTAAGCGGGTGGTAACAGCTCTCTAAGATAGAGGCTGAAGTAATTTGTAACCAAAAAAACCCCAAAACTTTTTATTCTTCTATTTCCATGATTCCCTCTCATTCTAGCAGAAGAACAGGATACAATCTTCTCTTCAGAGGCAAATGATTAACCGCCTTTTCCCTGGCTCTACTCTGTATAATGTTCCATTATAAAGCTATGACACGCAGTCTGATTGTGACTCCTGATCCATTCTTTAGAAAGTGTCACCTGTTTTTTTGTGTGAACAGTGTTTCAGAGAGGCTTCGTTATACCTTTACAGTAAGGCAAGAAACAAAAAAGGTATGTAAATCTGTACCTTCCGACCTCATTGATCATGAAATTCCTGCTGGAAAGCTGTGTTCCAAAGGCCCTGAAAAGAGTAACTTCCTCAGTTCTTACTGTATTGGATACTTTCACTCAATTAATATTTTCCTTGACACCTTGGCACCTACCATGCCCAGCCTTCCCAAGGTTCAGAGCAGGAGAAAATGGATTATGCTTTTAATAATAAAAGGCGAGTCATCCGACTGGTTCTACAGTGGGCTGCTTTGTACGGTGATCTTTTACAAGAGGATGAAGCAGCAGTGGCCTTTCTGGAGGTACAGTGAGATTGCTATTCATTATACTGAAGAGCAGCTACCAAATAGGATTTATATAAGACCATTTCACAGCCTTTCGAATTCTGGTAACAAGAATGCAGATGCCATGGATCACAATAAAGGGCATCGTCCTGTTTGCATGCCACGAAGGTCTTCCTGATCTCTGGCATGGAGGTTGGAGGTTGTTTTTTAAAATCTGGTTGGGATGTACCAGGGAGGGGCTAGAGTAGAGGTGGCCAAACTGTGGCTTATAGCCACGTGTGGCTCTTTTACAACTGTAAAGTGCAGCTCATGGAGCTCCCTATACCCTGCCCCACTCATTCTACCAGGGTGAGGTGCTTGGAGCTTCTGTCCTGCGGCAGGGTGGTGAGGCTAGAGGATTCTGCTCAGCAGGGAGGGATGTTTCAGGGGGCCAGTAAATTTGGCCACCCCTTGGCTAGAGGATCTGTCACTATGTGAAGCCAAAGACCATTCCATCCCCAACTGCCAAGCTTCTGTATTTGACCCATAACAATGTCAATTGTTATTATAAACTCTTTGGGGGCAGGTACCATGCCTTTGTGTTTGCTCCGTAGTACACAGTACACATTGGGTGTCATATAAATAATAGCAACAACAATAAGACTTTAATTGCCATGTTAAGACCAAACAACCTAACTGTAAGAGGGTTTCACTGTATTATATATAGAATTACCTGTGTTACCAAATTATTTGTGAAATAATAATGAATTCCATAATCTTTCTCCATGGTCTTCTAACAATGTAGAGTATGGGCTTTGGCAAGGCTATATTTACATTCTGAACTAGAAAAGCATATCTGTCTTACAGTAAGGAAGCATGCTGGTGCAAATGTAGGTGTAATTTTAATTTAAATCAGCTGGAATTACACAAACAGAAGCAATACAGGATTTCATTCAGAATTTGAGCATTACAAGGCATCTTATTGATCCTATGTTCACTAAACTGGATCTCACCCTTAGTAATCAGTAAAGTAGCATAAGTAAATTCACTGATCGTTTATCCTTTTAAGTACAACTTATCTATTGATTTGTTTTTGAAAGACTATTCTGTATCATTTACAGGAATTTTATGTATCTGTATCAGATGATACAAGAATTATTACAGCACTAAAAGAGCAACTCCCAGAACTAGAGAAGACAGTAAAACAAATGTAAGGTCTTTACTTTTTTTATTCATTTTACAATTAAATGTAGAATGGAAAATGTGTATCTGAGAGCTGGCTAGAAAATTACTCCCAAGATCATGGAGAGCTTTCAAGATGGCTGCTCCAACAGTTCTAGAACAAACGGTTCTGTGCATGAATGTTCAGACAAACGTATGTGATGCTTTTTCTCTCTGTGAACATTCTTGTGAACACCAAATTCATTCAAACATTCGTAGGAAGAATACAAAAGACATCACAAATTCCACTAAAGGTCAGACTAGATGATCTAATGGTTCCACTGGGCCTTAAATTCTATGACACTATGAAAAAAATATGCTTATCAATGTGTGTGTACAATTTTTACATTATTTGCCCAATCCTAGTTCAGACTATGATAATTTCCCTTTCTTTCCTTAATATAAAACATGTCTGGATACCTAGATACTATAGTTTGGAGAGTGGCAGATGTCTAAATTGATATAAAAACAAACACGGAGTCTTGTTGAACTTTTAAAGACTAATAAATTTATTTAGCGCATGAGCTTTCGTGGGAGAAAATCCCACTTTGTCAGACGCTTGAAGATGTCCATCTTCAAGTGTCTAACGAAAGTGGTATTTTTCCCCCAAAAGCTCATGCGATAAATATATTTGTTAGTCTTTAAAAGTGCCACAAGACTCCTTGTTTGTTTTGCTGAACTAGACTAACATCACTACCCCATTGTAAATTGATACATTGTAAGTAATATATATTTAATGATATGCTTTTTTTCTGATTTCTATAGCTCAGAAGAAGCTAAGGCATCACAAAAGAAGGTAAATAGACTTTATCTGCCAACCTTCAAAAAAAGGATTTGCTTAATACTTATATAGACTTTCCTCTTCAGTAACATATAATATACTGAAATATGTTAAAATATTTTCAAAAATTAAGCTGTCAGTTCCTTTCTGTTACTTTCTCTCCTGCATCTTTACTACAGAATTTCTGATTAGATCTACTTCATGTTTCTTCTTGCATTTATGATGATGGCTTTTTTTGTTTGTTTTTGGCAGCACAAAGTTCTTTTGCAGCTATTTAACACAACAGATGAAAGAGCACAAAAACGCCAGCCAATCAGGGGGTGTGATGAAAGTAGGTATACACATAAAGAGGTTTGCAGCACTCTGTTTCTTGATATTTATGATAAATTTGTCCCTCGTAGGCAGAGATCAAAATAAACATAATCATCCCCAAGTTATAAATCTGGGACAAAAACCTTTTTGCCTTGCCTTACCTAATATCAGCTTTAGTCATTGATTTTAATAGAACTTCCTCAGAGGAAAAATACACTCCTTTAAAATAATTAAAAAATAAAGCTATGTGTAGTACATGTGCAATAAGTAATCTGTAACACACATGATATTGGGGTCCCTGCACCCCACTAATTATGTACTAGTATAACTGTGGATTTCTTTGGAGTTATGTTGTCATAAGATGTGCATAAATCGAATGGAGAGTCAAGCTCTGGATCTCTGTTCTAAAACAGGAAGGCCTATTAAATAGAAAGCTCATCCTAACTGTATGTCTTTTGTCAGCCTCCCATGCAGAGTTCAAGATAACATTTACAACTGTGCCTCAAACTATGACCTTTCAGCTTTACTCACTTTTCAGACTTTCTTGAGCTGGAGAATCTCCTCTGTGTGGAGGCAGATTAGAGACTTGGCTCTGTGATTTATCCATTGTAACCAAAGATATTTTAAATATCCCACAATTCCTAGCACCTTTTTTCTCAACTGTTAGTCAACATTTAAAATGGGTGTTATAATTTATTTTCATAATAAAAGCTACCTGATCTTCGACCCCAGCCTTGTTCTGACAATCAAGGGACAGCAGTGGATGAAATGTATGAACAATAATAGTAAAAAATAAAGTAAAATGTAAGGCGATACATCTAGGGTCAAAGAATATACCTATAGAATGGGACACTGTACCCTGGGAAGCAGGGCTCTGAAAAGGATATCATTGCTGAGAAGCAAGTGACCTCTACCCGAATATCGTACCCAGCTCTCATCCACACTGTAGAATGGATGTTGAAAAGTTGGAGAGGGCTCAGGGAAGAGCTACAAAAATGATATATGGTCTGAAAATCTTGCCTTACAGTGAGAAACATTGAGTTCAGTCTATTTAATTTATGAAGGAGAAGTTGAAGAAGTGATTTGATGGTAGTCTATTAGTGCCAATATGAGGAGCAGATAGCTGATATTGGAGGACTATTTAATCTATCAGACAAAAACTTAGCAAGATCCATTTGCTGGAATTTGAAGTCAGCAAAATTCAAGCTAGAAATGGCACAAAAGTTTTCAGCCATATGGGTAATTACCCACTGATACAGGTTACCAAAGGAGATGATCAATTCTCCATCACTTGTGTCAGGAAATAGTCTACATATGAAGTAGGAATGGGCACTGCAGGACCCAACATCATGTACTTTGTGGATCAACAATCTAATCTCTTTTGTCAGTGTTCCCTTCCAACTGAAGTCTACAGAGCAAGCTATCCCAATTTACCCCATCTGAGCATATGACCTTTCATTTTTTCCTATGGCTCCTCTGATATACATGCTCAGCCTACACTAGTTTGCACTTTGTGTGGTGGTGTTTTCAACGCTGCCCATGGGAAAGTTCAAAATACAAAAATGACTTTTTTTAAAAATAAAAAATGGAATAAACATGTTATCAGGTAAGTGTTGTAGTTCAACTCTATTTAACATGCCATCAGTGGTCTGCGTGAGACAGAATCATCATGTGTGAATAGTTCCAATAGCTTCACAGAGGTAAGAATGACTGTACAAAGTAAAAAGTGGAGCTGCTGAATGATGGAATGGTTCCTCTTGCACTTCCAGCATAAGAGCTCTATTTATGTAGGTGAAAGCAGCCAACTAACTCGCACCTCCTACCCTGCAGCTGAGCACCCTCAGCATTGCCCACTGAAATCAGTGGACAGATTTGCTCTGACTTCAGTGGCTCTGGATCAGGCCATCCTTTATTTTCTCTTTCTCAAATCTAGCTTAAAACTTTTTTCTGCACTTTGGCTGATAATCAACATTATATTATAGGCAGAGAGTTCATAGCCAATTTTTCTTAACTCTTGAAAAAGAAAATTAACTTATTAAACTTATTATTTGACTATTAGCCTGAAACATAAGGAAAACACCAAGTGATACCAACTTCTATGAATAAAATAGTAACACTGGAGTTTCTGGTACCTTATAATTTGCTAGAAGTTCCTGCAAATCACTCATTGAAATTAGTCAAACTAGAGCAATTTTCAGTCGTGGAACTACAGTACTAAACAAAGTTGCTATGACTTGCTGTTGTTGTTTGTTATATCCGTGAGCAGTGGGTGGTTGAAGTATAGCAAGAAATTTGCACTGTAAACTGCATTCTGTTCTATATTCACAATGCATACTTTTGTCTTTAGTTCTGTTTAAGGTATACTGTATAGATCACACCTACACTACTATTCGCGTTCCAGTGGTTGCCTCTGTTAAGGAAGTGATCACTGCAGTTGCAGATAAACTGGGTTCTGGAGAAGGCTTGATCATAGTAAAGATGAGTTCTGGAGGAGGTATGGTTTTTGCATGATCTTTAATGTTTCTCATTTAAAATGAAGCACAAAACCAATATGGTTTGGTAAAGCTATTCCATTCAGTGTTAATATATGTTTAACTGGTATGAAAGTTCTTTCTTAGGGGCAAATCCTTGTCCACCCTTTTTGCAGTTGCAGCATTTTTTTGTTTCAAAACTAGGTGACAGGCAGCCTGCTTAGCATGCATGTGGACGGAGTGATTCACAAGTCAGTTTATAAGTTCTTTACCTATTATCTTCACCCCTCTTTTTAGCACTGCCATGATGAGGGCTGAATACAGTTGCATCGCACCACTTCCTTAGGCATTTGCTTATTGACTTACAAGTCAGGTTTGGAAGCAAAGCTGTTCAGAGAAGGGTGAACTGAGACCTTAATTGTTGGATTTTTGGTGTGGTGGTAGCATCTAAACGTTACTATGCAGGTGCTCTGATGCTTGCTTTCAGTTGGGAGTTAGGGTTCTACGCCTCAGCTCCATGGGAGTTTCTCTTGAGTTTTACTCTTTTACGTGTTGATGCCACTTTTCTTCAGTTCTAATAGTTATCCACCTTGTATCTAAGGCATCCATTATACACATTCAGGTACTGCACATATCTACTAAGTTATTGTTAGGTCACCGTTGTTAATAGGAAATCATATACTTACATTTTTTACAGAAAAAGTTGTACTCAAACCTAATGATGTTTCAGCATTTACGACTCTTACTGTTAATGGACGTCTGTTCGCTTGCCCACGAGACCAGTTTGATTCCCTGGTATGTATGCATTCTTCTTTCAAACTTAACTTTCCAGATATTTTGAACACTGAGCGCTCAAAAGTTTCTTGGCCCATTCTGACTTCTGAGAGTTTTAGCTAAAGTCACCTGAGAGAGCCATAGGTAAAATTTTATCACAGTGCTGTGAGAAGAGTGCCCTTATATAAAAAGGGGGAGGGGGGGAGTAGTAGTATCATTTCCTAAACTAGGGCAAAAATTATTCTCTTTCATCCACATAGCAGCAATTTTTGGAATCTGAGCATATAGGAAGAGCAAAATATCATAACCCAGATGTGTGGTGAGGATCTGATTATAGAGTTCTCTTCTCTCTCCCCATTCACAAATGTATAAGTGGAGCTAGATGTTATCAATTAAAATATTATACAGACTTGATTCATGCAGCAAATTCTTTAAAACCAATTCTCCTTCCCCCCTAAATACCTTGTCAGATGATTCTAACTTGTATCACATAAAATATTCTAAGTAGAAAGTCTGGTTTTTCTTAAGTAAAATTGTTCATAAGTTCTTATTGTTCATGCATTGGCTCTGACAATGTCCCTGGGCCCTCCTTTCATAGAGCTTGATTTTGACTGTACTTTTTCTTCCTTTTACTTTACTGAAAATAACTGTCACTGCCAAGTCATGTCAGCATGAGCGCTATTACTCCAAGCCTTCTATATGCTTTTAACAAGCTACTTAGTATGTAAGCCTTTTTTCTTTAGAGGTATTACAAAATCCGAGTTTTGCTTCTGCTTTAGACTTAGAAACTTAACAGTAAATTTTCAGCCCTTGGATGCCTTTTGCAATCTCCATTTAGTATGGACTGAATATGTCAAATATACTTTATTGTACCACTCAAATGTGACTGGGTGATGTGCTGACTGGTCTCAGCTCCTGTTGCTCTAGGAGGAAGAGAGGATATTAAGCATCTCATAGCTGTTTCTCATCTCTCTGTAAAAGAAATCCACACAGTGACAATTCCTGCGGCTTTCTGAAAAATGGTATCAGCAACTAGCAGAATCCTATAAAATTAAACACTTTTTACCATTTAAAAAGATATTTTCTGGTCTGTGAATGTGCTTATGTTTTTCTTGGCAAGCCACTTGTGAAAATAAGGGAATTATTCTGAAATCAATGAATTTGTAAATATCTTGTGTGTCTAAGTCTAAATGCTTCTTCTCCAGCACTTAAAATATATTTAGGGCCAGCTACTTGTTATGGTAACACGTGTACTGATAGTCTCTGAATAGGAATAACCCTCTATTTTAATTTGTGCAAAAATCACTTTTTTGAAAGTAAAAATGCAAAGCTAGATTTGTGGGGCCATAATGCCAGTCGTTTATTGCAAATTATTTTGGATCAGTTTGACATATTTGTGTCATTTTGTTGTTTGTGATCCACATTTGTCCTAGAGAAAAAAAGTAGCAGCTCTATCAAAAATAAACCTACTACAGTATATACTTATGTATTACTGAGATAGGGGCCTGCTGGTATGTTAATCCAGAGTCCTATTTATTTTTTTAAATTTTGCACCCATGATATCCCTATGTAAATGCAAAATAATGTAGTAGTCTTAACTTTTTTGTTTAGAAATATAGTCTGTTGAAATATGGGACCTGATCTTGCAGATCTGATTAAGTCTGTATGGGGCTTCTTCAGCTGACAGCACATCTACCATAACCTGCAATAAATTATGCATATTAAAAAGTAAACACAGTATGGAAGAATTTGAAGAGGAAGTTGTAAGTGAACTACACTGCCCTCTCCTGGAAGCAAAAACAATTTAAAATGTGGGTTCACATGAAGCCACTGTTTAAGATCCCAGGGTGTGTTTACTAGGTGCATGTGAATTAGCCATAGGTATATTTGTTGGCAATTGAATAATTTTTGCATGGACGGTTTCAGACTGTTTGGTCCCAGTAGATACAGTAGATTCCAAATATGGAATCATCCCAGCCCACATTTTATCTCTATTTGGTTTAAGAATTATTTGTGTGCAGAACTTCAGCTCACGTCTTTTATTACATGATGGGAACATCCATTTAAAAATTAATACTTTAATAACTCAAAGGAATGTATTCCACGCACACATAAAACTCCCATAACATAAATAGAAGTTACACAGTCCAGGAACTGGAATCTTATGCATGTGTGCTAAGAGAGAAAAAGTATAAGATACACTTATTAGATGACCTTGTGATTGCTGTAGCTTTCTAACCTATAATAAAGGAAATAATTCACATCATTAAAATCTATTACTTGCAAAAACATTTGACTTGCGTATTGTGATCTGGATCCCTGTGCATTTAGAAATAGGAATTGATAATAGTGGCTTTATTTCTACCTATCTATACTATTTGAAATCCATTCAGAAATTGGTGACGTTGGCACATTTTTGGAGTTCTGTGGAGGCCTGACGTTGATGGTGCAATTTGAAATATTTTGAATCATTACTCTTATTCACAGACACCACTGCCTGAACAAGAAGGCCCATCGACTGGAAGTGTAGGAACTTTTGAACTCATGAGCTCCAAAGACTTAGCATACCAGATGACAGTTTATGATTGGGAGCTCTTCAGCTGTGTGCATGAGGTATGGAGAATCAAAATAGCATGTTAATATTTATTATTAAACATTTAGCTGCATATTGTAGATTCTGATACTGTTTGCAGGATTTTCTCGGAGACTTGCAGAAACTTAACAGTTGCAAGCCTTGAAGCTATTAAATACTGTCACAGCCGTAGCAAAAATATAAAGTACATAAATGAAACATCTAATGGTGCACTGTATATTCAATTACTTGGATAAGTTTCACTGAAGGCACTAAATTATTACTACTTAGTCTATATTTATGCTTGTAATGTGCCTTTGTAGTTGTCTGCTGAACTTGCAGTGCAAGCTGAATCCTTGTCAGCTGCATCATGCACACATTTACTGCACAGCAAGTTTCAAGCTTGAATAATTTAGAAACCTAATAGTGACTTCTCCCCACAAAAGAGATATCTAAAAACCAACCCTGTTTTTTCTCTCTTAGCTGGAGCTGATTTACCACACATTTGGAAGGCACAATTTTAAAAAGACCACAGCAAATTTGGACTTGTTTTTGAGAAGATTTAATGAACTCCAGTTCTGGGTTGTCACAGAGATTTGTCTATGCTCCCAACTCAGCAAGCGTGTTCAGCTGTTAAAGAAATTCATTAAGATTGCAGCCCAGTGAGTATACACTAATATGTACTGAAAGAGGTGGCAATACATGCCAAGTTTTTAATATATTTGTCATTTGTCCTTTTTACAGAGAATCAAATTTAGAGTTGAAAAATCCCAGTTAATCTTGCCCATCCCCTGCTAATGTAGGGTGGTTCCCTGTTGCTATTTGTCTTCCCCTTTTCTGTACATCTCCTCTCTTTGCTCTTGCTCCCTGCATTCTTAGGGCCTAATCCTACAATCCTCCATTTGAGTAATTCATTGAGTTCAGTGGGACCAACCCACATACATTACAGTCCTTAAAAGTCCTTTGGGGTAGAAGTGTGCCCAGGCCCCTGCCACTGCCCAGTGTTCTCCCAAGCAGGCTGAAAAGTGGAGGAGCAGCGTGAAACTGCAGAGAGGCTCATGTTAACATCACTCTGTTTTGTTGTATTTTTTTTCAGACACCCAAACCAGTATTATGTCCTTTTTTGTTTCCAGCTACCAAGCCTAAAGATGGACACATGGAGAAATAACAGTCCTTCACAATAAAGTTTATTAGAAACATTCCATAATACTCCAGTTGAATGGTGCATTTTGGGTAACTCATTACAAAAATTAAGCATTTGCACATTTTGCTGGAAAATTGCAAATTTTCTTAGTTTTACTCCCCTCTCCCCCCAAAAGGTGTGGCTCAGTGAAATTAGGTAGTTTATGAGCAAAAATAGATGTGACAAAAAAAAAAAGGCAAAAGGTAAGCTTACTTTCAAGCAATTTGACTTTATTTTGGCTAGGTAATTGACCAGTGGAGATTGCTGATCTCTTGCTAAGATCTCTTCATTTAAAATAAATGGAAAGTGACTTGGAATCTTCAGTTTGTGCATATGGGGCCTGATTCCTTACCACTGAATTCAGTATTGACTTCTAAGGGAGCAAGACCACAATTAGCCTATGTAACCAGAGTTCCTAGAACTGTTGCCCTCTTCTGCCCTCCTCCCAATTCTTGCTATTGTTTGTTACACCCACCAGTTGCTTTTTGTACCAGCTAAGATCTGAGATCTTAACTTTTCTAATGTAGACATAGCCCTTAAGTTGACTTTAAGTCAACTTAAGAAAGTTGACTTAACTTTTCTAGTGTAGACATAGCCCCTTTTCAACCTTATTAAGTTCTACTTAACGCTTTAAGTCAACTTAATAAGGTCGATTTAGGTGCTAATCCCTGTCCACACTGGCTTTAAGACAATTTAAGGAGTTGACTTAAGGCTTAAGTTGACCTAAAACGAGGTGTTATTAAGTCGACTTAAGATTTCCTTAAGTCAATTTAAGGAAATGCTTAGGTCGACTTAATAAAAAGCCCAGTGTGGACGTGGCTTTGTTTAGGTCGACTTACGCCTCCTTAAGTCGACCTAAGTTGCCAGTGTAGACGCACCCAAGAGGAGGAATAGTGTCTTTCTGTGATTTTGTGCAATGACTTGGATGATGGAATCCTTATCCTGACTGGGGTCTCTGGGTATGATTATAATACAAATAAGTAATTTACAAGTAAAACATGACAAACATTTTTGCATTTTCAAAAACAATTCCCCCATTTGTGAAAATGTCACGAGTGAGTGGGGAGGAAAGGATTACTGTAGAACGAACTGTGAATTCCACCTCTAAAAGCCATAATATTTCACATCCCAAACCCATGTTCACATGCAAACTGTACACAAGCACTAGCATTACCAACTCAGCTGCAGAGATGACCTGATATTGCAAGATCCTGAGTCCCTTGGGGAAATTGCTGACTGCTCTCAACGTTCACTAAAGGCTGTGGCTGTTGAATGCATCCAACATATTGTAAGATGCACTCAGCACCTCACAGGATCAGACTCATAGTCAGTAAGGTAAATAAACATAATCTCTAAAAATATATGCTTCTACCCAGTGTCCAGAACAGCCATTGTCCTTCTTTAAGGGAAGTTTAAACCAGAAAGCAGGTCTGACATATTCTGTCCAGTAGAGGGCAGGAGCATACATACACACAAATGAATAAGCTTTAATTTTCAAATCAGTGATGTGAAATGGGAAAATGCATAAATGCAATTAAATTAAGATATAAAAGTAAATTTCATAAACATTTAAAATCAAGCATCTTCAGAATAAGGGTTCAACTTCCCGTGCATAAGAAAAAAATGGAAAATATCCTGCTATTTAGATCAGCTTGGTGACCTGTTTACTTCCAGTTTCTGGTCTCAGTACAATTCTAAAAATAAATGGCTAAAAGTGACCTGCTCTACTGAGACCTCTGTGTCTCTGAAAGGGAGGGAGTTCTGAAGCACAAGATTTCCTAAATAAAAACTGAGCAGGCAGATTTATTTTCAGCTGCTGCAAAAGAACTTGAAGAATTGTCGGGCTCTTTCTTACCATATAAATTGCTGCCATGGTAACAGGTGCTATAGAACATAGTAAAACAAATATAGCATGCCCAAGAGTGAGAACAAAAAGAGCCAAGGGACTGGGTTATAAAAAGATGGGCCCAGGCCTCGAAGTAAAATCCCTATCTAAATTTGCCTTGGTAAAGCAGTAACCGAATAGGAGTAGAATCCTGCCTGGGAGCAGAGGAAGGTGCATTAGACTCATTAGGGAGGGCATTCGGTTCAGTTAATCTTCCTAGGTGGCTAGTGGCATAGCTCTGCAATCTTCCTGGATTCCTGGATATTCAGAGATAATGGCTGCTGAGCACCTTGTTTTCATACTGTGACTGAGGGTCCATACCTTTCCAAAAGGCATGCTGTCTCTGCCCCAAGCTTGCTCCTTATTGCTGCTCACGTAAGTAGGGGAAGTTGCATAAACAGATATGGTCTCATTGGGTGCATCTACACTTGTAAATTAAGTCGATTTAAGCAGGCTTAAGTTGATTTAATTTACTTTGTGTCTATACTGGACTTTCCTTAATTAAACTGCTCTTTAAGTCGAATTAAGGAAAAGTTAGTTTGAATTAGTAAAACCTCGTTTTACTTCGAACTAACGCTTAATTTGACTTTATTAAGTCGAATTAAGCCAGTGGAGACATGGATTAGTGCCTGGCTATACATTTTTAAGTCGACTTAAAATGTTAAGTCGACTTAATAAGGCCAAAAAGGGGCAAAGTCTACACTAGAAAAGTTACGTCCACTTCTGTTAAGTTGACTTAATAAGGTTGACTTTAAGTCAACTTAAAGTCGGCCCTTATTAAGTCGACAACTCTTCTAGTGTAGACATAGCCATTGTGCTGAGCACAGTGTACTTTCAGCATACCATGTGGTGTTTACTTGCTGTGTGAAAGTACTCAGCTCCTCCGGTTCACAACTTCCTCCACTAACAGCAAAATCAAGCTCAGAGTCTTTGAAAAGAAGGAAGAAACTAATTATATCTCTTGTGGTGTCTCAGTGCTTTCACACAGCCACATGTGCACACACACATCTATACATATACGTCACACACACTATTTAAAGAACTTCATGTGTGCATATACAAAAGATATTCACTCACTCTTCTGTGCATCCTCTCTCTCATCTTGATACACAATAATTCACATGATCATTAAAAAGCATTTTCCACACACACACCTGCAAAATATACCCAGTGAGAAAATCGAAGTCCCATTGAAAGTCAATGAGCCACTACGATTTTTAAAGCATGTGTACACACATGCAAGCACTTGCTAGAAGATCTTCTTAATGCATTCAGTTTTATGGAACTACGGGGACTTGGGCTCCTAATTTACTTAAGTGCTTTGGAAAATCCCACCCCTGTCACTGTACATCTTACTGTCAGAACACATCAAAATTATGTTCTTAGTAAAATCATGATTTTTAAGCTATATTTATCCATTTTAACAAAAACTGTATTTTATGAATTTGAGTTCCATTATTGAATCACTTGTGCACACTGAACTGTTTAATTTAGAGCTTTACAAAAAGATCATCCACCCTTACAGGTCTTAAAAGGCTGGCTGTACTGATTTGGAAAAGGGTATTTAGTCAGATAGAAACATTCCCTATTTCAGACAAAGAATAGGTATGTTATAAATTGCAACTTATATAAGTCTGGATACTACACTTGAATGCTAGTATTATATTTATTATTTGTACAGAACTCGGATTTGTGCTTGGTACATGATATGATACAAGACGTGACACAAGAATGGGTAAATGGGGGAGCAGGGTTACAGGAATAACAATATCAGAGGAACAATAAGACCATGCCACTGAGTGGTAATGCAATTGCACCCCTTGATGGTTCTGTTAATTTTGCTTGTTCTTGTTTTCCTGCACTTCATTTCTTCTAGACATGATACTAGTAGTAAGTACTTAGGAGATAGAGATGTAGGTGGTTCGCTGAACAGAGAGGGTGGGACACTCCATTAATAGGGCAGGTGTTTATTTTCAGGAGATGAAGGGTGTATTGCAATTGGTAAAAGCAGGAAGAACATCATGGATCTGTCTACACTGAAGAGTTAGCCCAGACTGTTATTGGGTGTTTCTCCTGGCCTTGCTCCTGTCCCCACAGAAATCCTCTCACCTAAACCACGAGCTGGTTTAAACCCAGGCTACCTGGGGTTAGCTTGTGTGCTGCTTTCATGTGGGCTGGTAACATGCTTACTTTACAGTGCAAATACAGGCTAAATCGCTTGAGTACCCGTAGTCCTCCGGTCCCTTCCCACAATATTCCCCATGTCAAGAGACCAGGTCATAGGCAATCAGGCCTAGTAGTCAGTGTCCAAATGCCAGAGCCCAAGGGGAAAGCAGAGTCAGAACCAGGGATTGGAGCTGAAAGTCAGAACAGAAGTCTGAGTCCAAATGCCAAAGTCAAGTATTGAGACAGAATTCAGAGCTGGAACAGGGTTGGTTCCAAGGCACAAGCAAATCTGGGCAGGACTGGAACAAGGATGGGGGTGTGGCAGCATCTAGGCTGGAGTAAGGCTGGATACAGGATAGGGTCTAGGCCAGAGCAGCATAGGAGCACAGCTTGGGATGAGGTGAGCACAGGAAGGCAGAGAATCCAAGCAGCCACCACTGTCCCTCTGCAGCTGCTGAAATTAAGAGTAAGCTACCTGTCTGCCTTAGCCCATCCGATCATTCTGCTGTGGGCAAGTTCAGCTGCAGGCTCTCATTCCTGACACCCATGCCCAGAAGAACAGACAACTTCTCCCACAATTCACTGAGAAAGAAACATATTGTTTCAGTGCCGGACAGCATGAAGAGCAGTGGGGTATCCCTCTATAACTTGGGAAGGCGTTTGCAATGTTACTGCTCACACCTGGGATGGTCTAAGCTGGGTGCTGATCACCTGAGCTGATGCCACAGTGATGAAAATGTATCTTAGTTACTGAGGCTGGAGGAGATTGTTTGGTTCCTGACATATTTTCTCTTCCCCTGGCAGGCAGTAGGGTGGGAGGAGATTAGGATGTGTGGTTTACTGCTTCCACCCAGGCTAGGCTAACCTGGGTTCTCAGACCAGGACTCAATCACCTTGGTTAATTTTGCAGTGAAGATATACCCTAGAGATCAGGGCTATAGGCAGGGACTGCTGGATATAGAGCCTTAAAGGCAAGAAGTCAAATTTTGGTGTCCAGCACAACAGGGAGCCATTGAAATGTTTCAGAGAAGGGGAGAGAAAAAGGGTAATATCATCAAAGCAACATGGCAAAGCAGCAGCATTGGAAGGGCTGGAGAGTAGAAAAGTTGTTAGCAAGAAAACCTAACAGGAGAAGAGGTTGCAGTGGTCAATAGATTATTAGGTCGTAGACAAGCGATTTGATCATCAGAGGGAAAAAGGAAAGGGTCTGTTTTTTTGAAATGCTGTGGTGAAAAAGCAACAAGATGTAGTGATGGTTCAGATGTGAGGGAAAATAGAGCCAAGTTAATCACCAAGTTTACAGACCTGGGTTACACGGGATTATGGCAACAGTGTTTGCTTTTGTGGAACGTAGAAATAGTTCTTGGGGTAGAGAGGATGAGCTCATTCTTGGCCATGCTTAGTTGAAAATGAAAACCAGCCATACATGTTGAGATGTTGAGAGAGGATAAAATGGATTGAACTTCCGTAGATAATACTGAAGCAGAGAGCTATATTTGAGAATCACAGTTTGAATCTCTTCCTTTTATAGTTTTGTTAATATCCTATCACTCAACATTTGCCAATCAAATAGCAAAAAAAACCCATAGGCCTAAAGATTTCTACTTTGGCCAATTATATTAACAAACAGCAAATCATTTGCAAGGATATGGCATACAAGTTACTCTGTAACATGCAGTTACATCCTTTGGTCTTTCCTGAGAACACTTGTAGTGGAGGTTTGGGCAAATTTAGCACCGCTAGTATGTGGGGTCTTACGCAATGGATATGTTGTAAAGAGTCTTTATAATGATGGAGGTGGCAACTTGCCCTTATTTAACTGAAAGATCCCAAAGAGTTCAAGAATCTGCACAAATGGATTACAGACAGCATATGTAGGGGTTACTGAAACACAGCCATCTCTGGGTACCTAGTAGTCCCAATGCCCCTTGAGCCTGGAATAAGACTCTTCTGGGGTACAGACATTCTTCCAGCCCACCAAGTTCTGCAGCAGTGAGAGTGTAAACCAGGGGTGGCAAAATACGGCCTGCAGGCTGGATCTGGACCGCTGGACCTCTCTGTCCAGTTCGCCGCACTCCAGGCTGGCTCTCCACCTCTCTCCCGCCCCCCGGGGCCGGCTCTCTGCTGCTCCTCTGTCCCCTCAGCCAGCTCTCTACTGCCTCCTAGCCCGAGCCAGGTCTATGCTCCCCACCTTGCTGGCTTTCAGCCGCTGCACCACCCCCAGCCCACCAGCTCTCTGCTGACGGCCCTCCAGCCCCTCTCCACTGCTTGCCACCCTCCTGCCAGCCCCTCCCCCCACTGGCCACTGCATCCCCCTCCCCCTGGTTTTGCACCACTGCCACCCTCAGCCCCGGGGCCAGGGCCAGCTCACCACCACTGCACTGGCCCATCTTGGAGTATCATTGCCCACCCCTGGTGTAAACCACATTTCTCCCTGTGTTTTTAGCATTTCTTGGACCGTGTCAAGCAAAAGCTCTTAGTGCACTGTTGAGAGGAAGGGAGGTTAAAAGGCCATGGATCCCCCATCCCAAAGATGGCATCAGAAGCTTCAGAGTGAATTCACTAAGTACAGATACAGTTCTGGGTTTGCCAAGCTTCTTCTCATTATTACACTTTGAGTTTGAGGTTCAAACAAAGCTTGTGGGAGCTGCAGAACTATGTGTCCCAAGCCCACAGATAAAATTTGCCAGAATGGGTCAAACTTAAACCAGAGGGCTCTATTCACCTCTCCTCAGGATCTCAGTTTTACTTCTCCCCTGAAATATACATAATATTAAAAGTCTGGACCTCTTGTATTTCAGCTGTAAAGAATACAAAAATCTTAATTCCTTTTTCGCTATTATCATGGGACTGAGTAATGTTGCTGTGAGCCGCCTTTCGCTAACATGGGAGGTAAGTGATAGCTAAAATCCAGTTCCGAGACCTTTTCATTTTGATTTCTGCTTTGAGTAAGCAATAACCTTCATCCCTCCATGTTATTTCTGGAAATAGGATTGATAGGGAGGCCTGCCATTCTTCAAAACTGTAATTCAGCTGCTAAGAGGAGAGGTTACTAGACTAAAGGTTCTGAAACGTCCCACACCGTTAATGAGCATCTGTGTAGCACAATGCTCAGTTGCTGTATTTTAGCTTTTGGTTTTAAAAAAGAGGTGAAGAGGGAGGCAAAATCATTCAGGGAAGCAAGGTTGAATTACATTTCACAGGCCAAATTCTCCTTCCCCAGAGTAGCTCTGCCCCAAAAATTCTGAAAGATTTTTCACGAAATTTTTTAGCAAAATGTCAATGTTTAGTAAATTCTTAACCAGCTATATGTGCTGGTTGAAAAAAGAAAATGTTCAATTTTTTTGGATTTATTTTGTATGAACATTTTTCATGAAAAATAGAAAAAAGTTTGACCAGGTTCCTTGAAGTCAGTGATATATTACTGGTGTAACTGAAAACAAAATGTGACATACTGCATTTAACACTTTCTACAATCTGGCCTGAAAATAAGGATTCAAGGTATCATTAAAAGGCAGCAATTTACAAAAAGACCTCAACTTGAAATCTAAATATACATCTGCAATTTGCAGCCACAGAAGCTGATTGAGTTTTCTAAATATCAACATGAACCTTCTCACAATTAACAGTGAAGGCATAGATTTGAGAGCTAATTTTTAATAACTGGCCTTTTATTGGGGATTTAAAAGAGGGCAGTGGTTCTAAGCAGACAGGAAGTGGAAATCGTATGTACTGTGTACAATAAGCTGGAATTTACAATAGATATGGGCATTTACTATCATTAAAAATAAATATTTAGGACCTGATTTTTCCTAATGTTCCTATGTAGTTATTTCCGTTGCACATACAAATCAGGTATTTTCAGGTGCATATGACCACTTTATTCACAAATACTTAATTTGTATGCATATGGAAAATAAGCACGTAATTGTTCATGCATATCATTAGAAATCAGACCATTGGTGTGACACTCTATCTTGCTATCATATGCCTGTTAAATATAGGAAATAGTTTCCTGCAGAATTGATTTTAAAGAAGGATTTATTTATTTTTATTATTTTTCTATTTTTTTATGCCCACTAAATGTTGTACTGTGATTTGGTCAGAAAAAAATATTCAAATTTGTAATGGAAATTAGAAAGCTGACATGTTTTAATTTGATATATGACAGTTATCTTGTTTGTTATATGAAAGTTATCTTATTCACATATCAGTATCCACTTCCGATAAATTAGCTCAACATATCTAGTATAATGTGAGATAGAAAGCAAATATTTAATAATGTTCCACCATATCCTTTATTCACCGTGGGCTTAACTGACAACAGTTCATTTTCAGTATCTGTTGTGAACTGAAAAGTTATTAATTAACTTAAACCCAAACAAATGAACATGGACCCTTGGATACCAGGCAAATCAAGAATTTGTGTAAAGTTGATATATACTGGCATTAACAGTGTCTCCTGGAAATGCCCAGATGTGGTTTGACTGACTTTTATTGTGAATTCGTGTGAATGATCCATTCATTTATGTGAATGATTCAGCTGAAATAACACTGCCCAAGGTATTTTTATAAATTGCTTTGGTTCAGGCTATCATTAAGAATGGGCCTGAATTGGAACACTGAATTAAGATCTCATTTGCACTTTGGATCCGTATATGAATGTGAATTACGTGGCTGCAACCTGTCACTTTGAACATTCCAAACTGGGTAACTTCGGTTTTGGATCCAAATCTGGATCCAGGTTTCATGGCTTAGTCCCATCTCTATATATAATCTGGTTGCTAGGAGACATGCTGTATTTTAGATTACTGCATTGTTCGAAAAAGAACAGTTTTTCCTGATTTAGGGATGTTTACAAGGAACATATACAATAAAATGATTACACTTGATGCTGATTGAATTTAACACAGTTTTCTGTTTTATTAATAGAAACTTCCAAGCAAGTTCAAGAAGATCTATGCAGAGTTTGAAAGCTTAATGGTGACTGGCAAAAGATCCTTTCTTATGTGCACAATCTGTATTAATTCAGTTTCTGAGCAACTGATTTGAATTCCACAACTCAGAATATTTTATATGTCCGTGTTTGACTTTAAGACGTTTATGATCCCATTTCAGTATTCCTAAAACAAGCATGAATGACTAATAAATTATACTGTTAGGAACTTACTCTGACAGAATTTATGTACCACTTAAAGTTAATCTGGGAAACTCCAAAAAGCTTTACAGTGTCTTTTCCTATTGTACATATGGAAAATTATATTTTTTTAACTTGGATTTTTTTTCATTCTGATGTTTGCAAGTCCATTAGAGGGAGGGAAAATATGACATTCCTATACAAATAAAGTGTTTTGTAACTGCAATTATATCTCACCATTTGATACGAAAACTGTTCCATTTAATAAAAGCAGCTCTTGTTTTGAAGCTGCACTTGTTAAAGCCATAAGAGAAAGAAATTACACTTTACAAACACCATTGTTTTTAAATAAAGCTCTACAGTATCTGCCTCTGGGTCAGTGTTAATAATTGTCTGATCTCTTTTTTTAAGGATCCATCAAGAAACCATAGGGCCTACAGGCTTACTGTAGCTAAACTGGACCCTCCAATAATTCCCTTCATGCCCTTACTTATAAAAGGTAATCTAGAAAATCTACCAAGTTTATTATGTTGTCAAATATTTAAAGACTGAAAGGCAGTAAGAGAAAGTAAAATTCAGTCTCAGTGGAAGGCGCAGTCCTCTTTTCCAGTACAAAAAAAATCATGACATGGAGACAGGGAAAGGAGTTTTTAGTAGATCTGAACTTCAGACTCCAAGGCACTAGCCTCAGTGAGAAAGCTTTCAAAGTTTCACTCTAAGAAAAGGGGGGATTTTTATCATTAAATGTAATGATTGTTGAGATTGAAGAGCTGGATGGAGCTGTGCTGTTTTATGTGATTCAATTAGTGATAAGACTTTTGCTTTTATTTCTATGCAGATATGACGTTTACTCATGAGGGAAACAAGACATTCATTGACAATCTAGTAAACTTTGAAAAAATGGTATGTACAGTATGTTCTCAGCTGTGGTTGTATGATTAGATTTACAGTGGTGCAAAAGAGAACTGATGGTTTTATATAAAAGGTTTCTAGGTACAAAATAGGTACGTGAATTTTGTTTTCTTCTGAAACTGAATTACATTGTTTCTTCTTTGAGGAGCCATAGCAGGCTTCCAGGTTTGATAGCTCCTCTTCCTTTTGGAAGGGACATCTGTGCCACCCTGACACTAAGTCAGGAGTATGTTCTAGTGTAATTTATGTAGTTACAAATGTCCACAGGTTCTATTTTCTTGGACCAGAAGTGGCAACAACTGCATGCATGCAATTTCCTTTTGCAGAAATCTCAGATAAGAGACCTCTTCCTGCTCCATCTTGGTTCCTAAGGATATGGCTTCACTGCAGAGTTAACTTAGGAGATCAAGCCTCGCCCCATCATAAGCAGCCATGTTGCAAGGTCCTATCCAAGTTACTGTGTCCTCACTTGTGCTGCGCTTTGCCATGTGTGCTGCTAGGACTTCCAGGGGGGGCATATCCCATAGTTCTTTATCTGCATCTAGCTGAGCCATCCAGAGGTGACAGAGCTTGTCTGTCCTTGGAGCACATTCAGGAATTGTGGGAATTGTCCAGCCCTAAGAGGCCATTTTTCAATTTTGTGTCTTCACAACCTGGGTTAATTATCAGTGGGGGAAGATTTTAGATGTGGATTTACATGGCAAGAATACAGTCATCCAAGCCGTTACCCAACATCTAGGGTTGTGTGGGTTGTATCCAATAGAAGGGGAAATAGATAATGGAGTCATATATTTCTTTGATGCAGTCTTGTTCTCCTGAACACAGGGCTGTGCCTTGGGGAGAGCGGGGCCCAGGGGCAATCGGCCTATGGGGCACCCAGCCCCCCCCAATCTGCACTGGGGGGTGGGGTAGGGCGGGTCAGCCCAGAGGCCAAGCTCCTTGATCCTGGTCACCCCTCAACCAGCCCGCTCCGCCCCCGGAGACCTCGGCTGCTCCCGGGGACCTGGGGCCACCATCAGTGGTATCCAAGGGACCGAGCAGCAGGAGCTAGGAGCGGGGCGGGCTGGCCCAGAGGCTGGGCTTCTCTCTCCTGCTCTGCCCATGGGCCGGCTGCTCTGCCCTGGGAGTGGGGCAGGCCAGTCCAGAGGCTCTGCACTCCTGCTCTGCCCCGTAAGCCATAGGCAGTGGGGCAAGCAGAGCAGCAGCGCAGCAGTGGGGAGCTTGGGGTGGTCACCCCACTCGCCCCCTCAAAGGACGGCCCTGCCTGAACACAGTATGAATCCAACAGGAAACATTGTATGCTCACCGTTCCAAATGTCTTCTTCAACCTGCACCGTATCCAAATGCTCTTTCTCTTTGGTTATGTATACCCTACAGCTGGGAATGTGGTTCCCGGTGGGAGTAGGCAGACATGTCTTAGTTCTGCTTGAACTAATGGACAAAAAGTAGCAATATAGATGGGGATAGCAAGGCTTCCTGCCCACACAGGTACTTCAGAAGTCCCGGGTGGGTTTGTCCTCAGTCAACTAGCCCTGGCTCCCCATCTATTTTTAGTGCGCTCACTCAAGGAGAGCTAGCACACGTTTAACTACTCACAGTGAAAGAAGCAAGATCTTGATGGGGAAAGAAGGAGAGATTAGGCAGGTATGGAGAGAGCATGGGGTAGAAAGAATACAGGAAGAAAGATAAGAGGGGAGACAGAGAGGGAGAGGGAGAATGAGAGCAAATTAGTACAAAGATATAAAGGGCACCTCATGAGCAGGGAACATCCACGGTAGAAAAATAAAATCTATCTATCTGTCTGTCTGTCTGTTGCATGCGTTAGCTAACACACTGTAAAATCCTAGTGTGGACATGGCAGTTTGTAATTTCTACCTATGTTAGCAGGTCAAGATAAATACATGGAAGGAGCATGCAGTTTATCTCAATCTTTTAACTCATGTTACAGCTCGAACTGCCTGATCATGCGTTAGTTACCACGTTAGCTAACATGCTAAAATATACCTTTTTCCTTAGTGAAGACAGGACCACACAGTCACATACTACTGGCTAAATTCTGCTCTCGTTTACACTGGTATAAATTCTGAGTAACACCATTTTCAATATTCCACTTTCATGTAGTTTTAGGTAGGAACCAGAAACTAGGCAATGGCAGATTCTATCCAGGAGCTACGTATAGTGATTTGTCATTTCTAGCTGTTTATTCTGCTGATCGATGGTGCAAGCAGATACAGTTACCTCCAGCTATTTCTGGTGGATAGGCTATTATTGATCTGTCCAGAATTTCTTCATGCTTTGGAAAACATCTTCTTTTGATCCATTCTGATTATGAGAATTTATGTTTTGTTCTGCTTACAGATAAAATGCTCTTGATGATCCCTAAAGAAATTCTTGTTTAATTCCAAAAAGGGGTGTTCTTCTGCTTCTGGCATAACTAGAGTGGTGTAACTGAGAGCAGCATTTGGTCTTATGTCTGCACTCTCACCAAAGAGTTTGGATCTCAGCAGCTGATAGACTACTGACAACTTTCTGCTTGTAATTGGCCATTCAAACTGGAATTACCATCTAGGGGACTGAATGACATCCTTCCAATCAACACCGCTTTCTTAATCACTTTCATCTTTGTTTAATGTTTCAACTGTATTTTTTTTAAACCTGATGGTTTTTCAAACGTATGGGAACTCTTGCATACAACATTAACTCAAAAGTCTACGGTACTGACTTACAGCCTGCTCTCTGCTCCTCTGTATCCCAGCGTGGGAAGTTGTGAGGGCCGGCAGACAACCGAAGTTAGCCGTCAGGTTTACGGGAGCATGATCTATATTTTGTCAGTATTTAGATGTTGGAATTACGAGCATACTAGTAGCATTACAAGTACATTATAGGCTTTGCCTTCGCTGCAGAAAAAGTCTATTTTTACAGTGCAATAACTACTCTGTGTTCACTATTTTACTGTAAAAATCCTAGTGGAGAAAAGGTGCAAGCAGCTTTTACTGCACTGTGGCTAGATGAGGTCAGCACTGTGCTACCTACTCAGATTTAATCATGCTCTATTACAGGATAAACTGCCATGTATTTTCTCCACTAGGATTTTTAGATAACATGCATTGGCATTAGCTATAAAAATGTGGGTTTTTTCAATGAAGACAAAGCTCTAACCATCAGAAGGGAACTAGAATTGTTAAACATGCAGCATTGTAAAAGGTCTGCAGTTGCAGACTGAGAGCGGCAGGAAGGTAAAGCAGTGGTGAGGGAGATTGTAGTAGACAACAGATGCAGCAGCTACGCACCTCACATAGATTTGTCTCTCCGTTCCAAAAACGGGCCTCTCACATTTTAGGCGAAGTCGTCCTTTGGCAGTAGTTCCTGTATACTCCTTTTGGGCTACCCACTAGAGGGCAATGTGCAACCTACAAAGCCAGTGTGTTACATAGAAGCTGCACTGCTTTTGTACCTGTATAATTTTAAACAATTTTACAGGGTTCTTTTTAAATAGGGTATGTTAGGCAAGGCCTTTTCTAGAACTGTTGTTCTGTGAGGGGCAAAAGGGGATGGCTCTCCATGTGGAGATGCCATATTCCGCACCACATATGTGTCCCCAGAAGAAAGTCAAACGTGGTCTTTATCTTTTCCCATTATATTCCACCCTTTCCTCCCACTCCCTCTATAACTCAAGGCCATGTGGCCATCATTTCACCATCCTGTCTTCGTAAGGGAAAGGAGGGGATGCACTTCCTTTGGATCTTCTGTAAACATTATTCCTTAAATCATCTGGAAGTGTGAACAGAGATTACTTTGCTTGGCAGCCTCTGCACATTGTGCTTCCCAGTATAACACAAAAGGGGTAGCTGAAGAGGGAATAAAAGTGCAATGTGGCTCTGGAACCTAGGGCCCTCCTTTCCAAGGCACCACGAGATACTACTATCAAGCCACAAAGCTGGTCACTGATTCTTCTTTTACAGTCTCTTCACCCTTGAGGTGTGTAATGAGGATTAGAGAATTTGTGCATATTGGTTTTCAGGTTTTGTGGTTATGAACAAAAGGGATTTCACATTCTGATCCGTATGCAAAAAAAAGAGCAAGCATTCTTTCATTTTTGGAACATAAAGATTATGCAAAAAGTGTGTGTCTAAAGCTCCTGGTAGTTTTCTATGGCATATATGAATATTTATAACATTTAAAAGGCTATGCTAGGAATGGATTAGCAGATAATGTGCTGGCCTGCTGCCACTATTCTAGGCAGCATAAAACTTGAAACGGTATTGTTGTGTATATATAGCATGCTGATAGTAGCACTTGCTATTGTGTTACATGGTTGGTTCTATTTCAGATGGCTCTGTATTTAGGTTTATATGGCTTTTCAGTAATGGCCTTTCTTAGCATAGTGAGTAAACAGAAGTTAATTTTTGCAGATATTAGCCTGAGGTAATCCCAAACTGAAGGGAAGTTTAAGGTGCTAACAATTGAACTTTTATGTTAATGTTTGTTCAGTAATACAGTCCTTCACCTACATGTAGCAAAATTCTAGTATTAATGATCAAAGGAAGAGAATCCACCTCATTTACAAGATACCGGTAAACAAAACCTCTTTTTCTTTCCTTTTGAGCCAGTGCTATGTCCATCTCACACCTTGTCTGCCCATACTTGGATAGTGTACAGGACATACAAAAAGCCATGTGAATGGGACTCTTTGTGATGTACAGTGTATTTCCAGGGGCATCGCTTTGGTTTGAAGCAATATAGCCTGCTGGAAGAATTGCTGTCCTACATCCACAGCCTCCACATTATTCAGTGTTAACTCCCACTTCCAAAATCTTTGGGATTGCTTCATTGCCTGCATCCTACTGAATGAAAATGATAGGATGACACTATCTTTAGAGCCATGCACACCACTTCTTCAAATGGAATCTTTCAGACAATTCTTGGAGGGAAGGTACTCCTATCCCAGCAAAAGGCTAAATGCACAGATTGTCTCTTCCATTTTCCTAACTTTGAATAGTCCAGAAAGTGCGAAACTTAGAAAGAATTAAAACTTTTAGAAACCGATACTCCTGATTTCATTCATCTCTCTGAACCACACCCAATAAATCCCAAAGGCTACTCCAATGTAGACAGCATCCCTGAAAGAAAGAAAATTCAGGGAACTTTGTCTCACACCATAAAATTCTCCACCATAAAGTTGAATCCAAAACTAATCAAACTTTGGAGGAGTTTGGATATATGTCTAGATCCAAAGATCATGGCTCAGTGCAAATTTTTGTGAACTGAGGAGCCTGAGACACTAAAGATTTATAAGTACAGAAAAATAAGGCTGTGTTCCAACAACCACCCAGCCAATATCCAAGCAACTTAAACCATCATCTTGAAAGACAGGACTTTAAGAAGGGCCTCCTCTACAAGTAGTAATTCTGAAGGCTTCATCAACGCATCAGTCAGCAAGCCTTGTTCAATGCTATGATACTTCTCCTAGAAGTAATTATTTTAAGGGAATATTTCCTGAAATAGTATAATTCAAAATACCAACATTGTTCTGAATAAGTAAATTAAACCACAAACTTTCATGATTAAATCAAACTCCCCAGCTAAGGAAATTCAGATTTACTTCTAAAGTAGTAATTTAATTGATACTGTGTTCAATTGGCGGCTTATTTTGATGACTGCAGTTTTTTTTCACTACTTTTTACTGTAGAGCAAAAACATCTAGAGGGGACTTACTTGGATTCTATTGCTTCTTGAGAGTTATTAACAAAATAAATTTCAACTACAGCTGGAATTAGAGACAACTGTGCAGACCAGCTGTAGCTGAAGCTCTCATCTGCCTTCCTTCAGAAAAAGAAAAGAATTGAAGTTGAATCTGCAAGGCTGGTAGTTCGGAAAAATCATGGGTGAAATTAGGTCCTACTGAAGTCATTGGCAAAACTCCAAGGCTATGTCTACACTACAAAAAGTTAGCTCGACTTTGTTAAGTCAACCTAATATGGTCAACTTTAAGTCGATCTAACAAAGCGCTTCCCCTGAATGGGGACTTAGTAAGTTCACCTAACTGCCCTTAGGTCAACCTAATAAAGTGGACTTAAGCGTCCACACTGTGCTTAGGTCGACCTAAGGAGTCAGCCTAAGGGTTTGGTCGACCTCACCGGCAGTTCTTATTAAGTCGACCTAAGCTTTCATTAAGTTGACTTAAGGAATTTCTTAAGTTGACTTAATGGAAGCCTGTGTGAACAGGGACTAAGTTAGGTCGACTTAAGCCTCCTTAAATTGACCTAACTTGCAAGTGTAGACATAGCCCTATTGACTTCAACAGGGCCTGGTTTTCACCCATCAGCTTTTAATTATATACTGAACGCACTTCATCAGGAAATCAATAAACATGGATCTTCACCATGTCATTTTTATAGTCACTTTTCAAAGCAGAGCAGCATTTTAACTCAAACCCTTAATAAAATTTGAAATATCTTAAAATGTTAAGTAATTTAATGGAATGTGTTCTAGAATGTCCTTGCTCTTAGGAACTAGTGACCTTAAATTTAATTTGAATATTCATGTGTTTAAGATAACCCTTCTTTTCCTATGAAGATGGAAGCAAGGTTAAATATTAAGGGGACTGATTCTCACCTATACCAAGACCCCTTTATACCACTTTGGAAATGTAACGGGGCTTCACATAATATTTGTAAACCACATTTATGCCCACTTTGAGGCTCGTGTAAATGAGAATCAGACCCTAAATGTCAGGGCAAAGGTTAAAATTCTGACTCTTTATCATCATTTAAATATGTTTTTATTGGCTTTGTCAATGACTTCAGACCTGAGAACCATGGACAGTGCTGGTTACACGGGGCACGAACCCCGGGGCCAGCGGCACAGGAACCCGATCTGGCCCCGCAGCCAGAGGGTGGGGCCGGTGCAGCAGGGGTGGGGCTGGCGTGGTGGGGGGGGTGAGGCCCTGGCCCTGAACCTTTTCTCGGGGTAGCAGCTCCCCTGCTGAGAACAACTGGGTGCTTAGTTCAAATGATGGTGAAATAGAAGTTTGTTTTCTGTTTGCACCTTCCACCAAGAAGCACACTCAAAATACATTTTCTTTTCAGCGTATGATCGCCAACACTGTAAGGACCGTGAAATTCTGCCGAAGCCAGTCTTTCAGTAAGTGTATTGCAGTATGTGCATTGGCAGAATTATTAATTAATTGTTAATTGAAATGTTAAAAAGGAGCTTGTTGTGGATGACGGACACATGCTGGGCCATGCATTTTGAGGTTATTGTTTCAGTATTTTCACCGTACTTGGTTTGTGATCATACACAATGACAGAGGTTTGAACAACCAGACTAGCTACCCTGAGCTTCTCTCTGCAAAGGAACATCACTCAGTCTGATTTTTTTTTAAACAAGCAATCAAACAAACAAACATAGCAGTCTCTCATTCTTCTTCCCAGAAAGCAGAATAAACAGTATAAACAGAAGTACTTGTAATGGGATAGATCTTTTCCATCCCACCTACAGATTCAAATCCTAGGTCCAGAATCTCATGTTGACTAAACTTCTCCTCTGTTCCAGCCGGCATTTAGGTTTTTCTGGGACATATCTCTTTTTAAATATTGGTTTATGAGGCACCCTGAGGCCTTCAGATATTAGTGATTTAGAAATTAAAACACATTCTCATTATCTTCTAAATTTAAATGCACACACATCTCTGTAGTTAAAGTACTTGAACATATGTACATACGTTGAGAATAAGGTAAAACCCTTAGTTTGTACACACAGTACAGATTCTGCAGTATCTTCTTTTCTAAAAGAGTGAAAGTTTGTAAAGCACCTAGTGCATATTTCTGTGAAGCAGCAGTTGCTCAGCTCTGATGTTAGCAATCTATGGAAAATATATAACAGTGACTTAAGAAATATTGCAGGAATGTTTACAATGCAATTACGTTATTTGGTATAAACATAGTAAGAAAGTGATTACATTTAGCACTGAAGACCTGCTTCTCTACTGTCTTCCAGCGTGTGTGGTCATTTAAGGCATGCTTGGATAACTAATTTGATTTAGAACACTCCTTATACATCATGTAGACACAGTTTACACATTTACAATTGTGTTAGTTCATCAGGTTGTAGCTTAGGCTCCACCGAAGGGTTTTTCTATAGTATAGTATAGTATAGTATAGTATAGTATAGTATAGTATAGTATAGTATAGTATAGTATAGTATAGTACCTCTGGTAGCTTTAATCTAGCTAGTGTGAATACCAATAGTAATATAGCTGTGTTGGCACTGGCTTCAGCGGGAGCTAGCCACCGGGTACCTGCTTGCCTGGAGTACTTGGTTTCTAGCCTCTGCTGTAGCCCAAGCTGCCAGATTGTTCAAGATATTTAGGCACCTAAAGATGCAACCAATCAGTTAGTGAGATTTTCAAAAGTAGCTGGAAACCTAACTCCTGCTGAAACCAATCAGAGTTAGGTGCTAGGCACTTTTGTAAATCCCACTGAGGTGCCTATTTCCATTTTCTGGAACCAAAATATCTTGAAAAATCTGGCCCCAAAAGCTTTTACATTGTAAGCACTTTGTTATTTCTTATATGTTTGTACAGCACCTAGCACAATGGGTGTGAAACTGCTTGGGCACGAAGCATTACCACATTACAAATGTTAAATAATAATGAATTAGAGACTACATTGTTTCACTAAAGGAGACCTAAAGCAATTTTACGGTTTTGGGCCAGTTTGAGCTCTCCTAGGTCAACAGTAGATATTACTAAACTCTTAAACTATAACATCTAGCTGTGTAATTTACTATTGACTATTAAGAGAGAGAGAAAATTTCACCCAAGGGCCTTCCATTTCAGAGGATCCAAGGATGCCAGGAAGTAGAGTTACTGTGTGGGAAAAATAACAAGTATATAAAATACATTGAGGAGGGTAGATTCAACTGGAGGAGAATAGTGGCAGATAGATTTCTGAACATTTTATTTTTATTGCACCAGTATCTGGTAGATTTGTTCATGATAGATTTCTGAAAAGAAGAGTTCTATATTCTACTTAGGATATTGTTTGACCAAGTGTATCAATCCTACATCATTTCTGTTTCATCAGATCCCGACGCAGCTCTGACTAATAAGAACCATCAGGATGTACGGAGCTATGTCCGACAATTAAATGTAATTGATAACCAGAGAACTTTATCTCAGATGTCCCATCGACTAGAACCACGTCGAGCATAAACATTTAAAGTGACGACAAGAAATTATTTTTTTCCAGTCAAGGTCATCTATTAAGAACTCAACTTATTCTGCTACTGCACTGCCACTACAAAAATAAGCAAAAACATATTCTAAGGTCTTAGCTAATGCACAATGTACCAGCCGTCAGAGAAGTTTGACTAATGAAGAGTTCATACACTGTAACTGTGAGGGTACACATGCTGAATACTGTTAATTCACTTTAAGATGTCATAAAATTCCTCTACCTAGTGAAAATAAAAATCAAGAGCTAAAATAGCTAGAACAGCTGGTGAAACATGCACTAAAACCTCCTTATGGTTCTAAGAAATGTAGCAGCCTTTCTCTTCTATAATTAGAAAAACAATATTTTATGATTTATTATCCAGTTTCAGGCCAAAATCTGCCATCAGTTTTGCATGTTCAGTTCACATTCCCTTCAATGGGAGATGTATGTAAGAAACCAATGGCAGAATTTGGGCCTAAGATAGGTCCAATGGTATATTTCCAGGGTTTGGTATTCAGGGAGCTATTGAAAAAAATTATTTATCTATTAAAGACTACAGATATTAATGACAATTTCAAACCTTAATCATATTTGCATACAACTGTAAAGCACTCTGGCCATATAAGTTATCTTGGCAGGACAGAGCTGCTATATTTTGAATGATAAATAGATTAATATTTGTAATTTTACTTCTTTTTGGATTTTCTTAAACAACCAACCAGGATTTTACAAAATTTCAGTTTGAAGCAATGAGCTTCATAAAATCAATAGCATAAAAGTAGCAAAAGACTGGTTCAAAAAGAGCACAAAATGCACAAAGACAATATTTTCCTGGACATTAAAACCTTAAATATCAGCTGCAATTAGTTGTGGATGATTTAAACATATTTTCTGGGCTTAAACATTGACAAATATCTCAACTTTCAGCAATTGTTTTGCACTTTCAATTAGGCTGTAAATAGAAAAGTTAATTCATCATGTTCTAGAGTATTTATTTGTTTATGTAATAGCTATTGTGCCAAAATAATTGCTTTCTATTTATTTTATTTAGCATGTGATTGAAGTACCGTTTTTTCTGTCTTTATACTTAGTCTGCACTTTATGTGTAGGAATTGCGTAATGTATGCTTCCTGTAAATAATATGAAGTATCTTAATTAAATGTAATTGGTTAAAAAGATTTATTCACTATTCTTTCCATCTATTGTATGTACTTTGATCTCCATTCCTGCGTAAATACAGATGTTATCAGTAGCTGGTAGTGAACTTCAGTTGAACTTTGCTAGGTGTTGAACTGCAGTGGTGTCCTCCCATTTCTACACACAACTGTCAATTCTGTCCTCACGTAAACCCATTCAGCCACATCACAATCTTTGGGAGTTGACCAGCTTTGAAGGTGTGAAGGATGTGGCTCATTTTACTTAATTTGTTTGTGGTTCCATAGGGGCTCCTCTTCTCAATCAGGGTGAGGCTAGAAACCGTTCACATTTCAAAGAGTCCAGAAATAAAGATGCTGGATTATTTTTAGTATAGAAAGGGGGAAATTGTTCAAATAGCCCAAGCCAAATCCTTGCAGTGTAAATGGCCTTGCCTTCACTGGGGAAAAAAGAGTGTGTTCTTAACATGTTAGTTAATTCTTCAACTTGACCTGCTGGCTCATGGGAAAATTGCAAACTACATTCTCTTCCTTAGAAGTTTACCTTGAATCGGGTATTTCAAATTACATTTTTCCCCCTCAGTGAAGACAAGGCCATGGAGGCAACCAAATGAGTGACAACAACTTTTCCATCTGCTCTTGACTCCCACGCTGTGTGGAGTTTACATTGCGTAGTAGGTCCTCTGTAGTCAAGCAACAGACTTGGGGAGATAGGAGCACAGAATGTATTTTAGCATGTACCTGCATGATTGTCTATGCCCCTTCTCTCACTGGGATCAGTTATGGGAGCATGAATAATCCATGAAGGCAGCTGCTGTGCTGTGCAGGTATTAGTGGATGACCAAAAGAAGAGAATCAAGTAATGCTGACATTTGACATAGTGATATTCTTCTCTATTCCACTTCCACAGTCTCAGAGTACCTGGATGTATGTAATACATTTATCAACTGTGAATTAAAACACACTGGCGTATGTCAAGCTGTCTGCAGTAACTCACAAATGTGGGGTGTCAGCCTCAGGACACACACCCTAAATTGGTTGTGTGTTCCCTAATTCCAGAATTCACCAGCAAAGTAACAAACGTGAAATCCTCAATTACTATAACAGCCTTAACATGGAGTCACAGACAGTTCCCAAGACACTCTGGTCTATCTTCCCACCCAAGCTTTTGTGAGAGATGGCCGCTTGTGGCAAACATCACAATAATATTCAGGATACCTCCAGTCCTAAAAGAACCAGTCACTTACCCAAGCTCAGTTGCACCTCAGATTACACACCAGAAACAACACTTGTAGCCAATGCTGTAATAAACTAACTACAGATTTACTAACTAAGAAAAGGAAACAAGTTATTTACCAGGATAAAGTAGGTAAACATGCACACTCACAAATGAGTTACAGTCTTAGGTTTCAAAAATCAATAGCAGCTGCTGTAATGTGCAAGTTCTGTGTGTCTGTTAAAACTAACTCAAGCTAAGGAGCTTGGGGATCCCTTGCTTATTCCAAGCAGCATAACAATAGCATTTTCTTCTTGGTTTTTATTCCCTTCTCCCAGAGTTCAAGATGGAATGGGCAGTGCTTAATTTGTGCCAGGGCTGAGCCACCTGCACCTCTGAGCTTGCTTCGTCAGTTATGAATATATATATAAAAAAATTGCTTGAGCCATGGCACCTAATTGCTTGAGTCTTTCATTATAAATTAAGCACTAAGACTAGGATGAGCTTCCTCTCTTCACTGGTGTGGGTAACACAATCAACAAAATCTTTTGTCCAGTGATGTCTCACACTGGTGTCGATAGGTCTTGGTGGGCACGAGATGATACTTATCCTAAACTACTATTTCACGGTTGGTAATGCAGCTCTCCTGACTCTGTGTGTTTACAGTTTCATAGCAAACACTTAAATATTACCTTATAACAATGGATACAGATATTATAAGGGCGGTTAATGCATGCACAACTCACAAGCATTTCATAAAGTCCAAACACTAAACACATCTCTATAAATCTAACATATTTTACCTAACAAATAGATGAGCTAGACAGGTTTCTAGCTATGCATTTGTCAGTGTTCAGTGAGACCTAGGGGCCTTGGCATGAGCTAGACATGGTCTGCCAGCATCACAGTATATAGGGGGACATTCTACACCTCTTTTTCTAAGATTTGGTATAGTAACATGGTAACGTTCCAATCATGAACTGATATTTTTGCACCCATAAATGCTAAACACTTCATTCTTTTAGTCAAAGCTGAAATGCTACAGAAACTGACGAGACCACTAAGAAAAGTACTGAGATGATATACCAGTGAGTAGCTTCTCTGTCCCTGCATACAGAAAGTTAAGCAATTACATAGCTGGGAAATTCTCTACAGAATCACACAATTATTAGTATGCTAACCTTTCACTTAGAAGCTATTTTAACTTACTGTCATCTCTCTAGAAGTTTAAAATGATCTTAAGAAAAAAAAATCAGCCAGTAATGTCCTGGAGATGAACATTCAAAAGGCGGTCTCTTTTTCCCAAGAGAAAGCGATATATAGAGAGAGACAAATACATTCCCACAAGCAAAGCATGCATCAGAGTTCCTCCTTAACTTCAGTTGGTAAGATTTCTGTCAGTTCATTTTCTTCAGCCCTTTGGACAAGGGTTCATTCTAGTGACTGGACACATTTACTCTTTCTGTAAATTGGTTTGTAACGCTGCCCATTTAGCTTGGACTTTGCTTTGTATCTAGGCTCCTTCCTCTTTGGTTCATATCTTACCGTGTTAATTCTTAAAATCTCCACTTTTATTCCCGTTTTTAATGTTTCTAGGATTGTCCTTATGATATAGCACTGTTCCAGTGGAACATGACCAGAGATTGACATGGCATTTTCACAGAAACACATGAATGCAGATTGCATGTCTTAATTAAAGTGGTATAGAGCATTTTGAATTTACCACTGGAAGATGCTATACAAATTATAAGTAGTGTTTTCTGGGTGTCTAACATTTCTCAAGTAGCTGATCACAGCATAAATATATAGAGTGAAATTCAAGAGAACACCAGTCTGGCCTTGAAGAGACACTGAGGAGGTGTTAGGGTTCTCTGACTCCATTCATGGGCTAGGTCTACACTTGAAAAGTTAAGTCAACTCTGTTAAGTAGACTTAACACTTTTCAAGTGTAGACATGGCAGAGAGCCGTGGCTCCCTGCTGAGAAGGGATCCGCGGGTCCCTTCTGCCAGGAAGCCGTGGTCCCTCCGAGAAGAGAATGGAGGCTTCCTTCTTGCCGAGACCCCCCCTGTGGGTCTCAGTGAGAAGGGAGCCGTGGCTCTCTCTCTCCGGGACCTGCGCGGGTCGCAGCAAAAAGGGGAGCCATGGCTCCTTTCTCCCTGGGGAGAAAGGAGCTGTGGGTCCCAGGGACAAAGGACCCACAGCTCTCTTCTCACCAGGACCCACGGGGTTCCAAGGAGAAAGTGCGGCTTCCTTCTCGCCAGGACCCGCATCCTAGGTCAACTTAT
Organism: Pelusios castaneus; assembly: GCA_007922175.1. Taxonomy (NCBI): domain Eukaryota; kingdom Metazoa; phylum Chordata; order Testudines; family Pelomedusidae; genus Pelusios; species Pelusios castaneus. The sequence goes on from ML685793.1 coordinate 12,102,401, forward strand.
AGAATAAGTTGACTTTGGGTGGCCACACTTCCTTTAGGTCGACTTAACGAATTGACTTAATTGTTAAGTCGACCTAAAGCGTGGTAGTTATTAAGTTGACTTAATGAACTACTTAAGTCGACTTAATGAAATTCAGGTGTGGACGAGGCTTTAAGTTGACTTAAGCTTCCTTAAGTCGACTTAATTTGCTAGTGTAGACATAGCCATGGTGTCTGCAGCTGGAAGGCCAAAAGAGTGTTTGGTGCTTTTACTTGCTGTGTAGCAGCTGGGTGACTCATGGAGTGGTTGAAATGATGACTGGAAAATCTAGGACAGCCTGAATTAGACCTAAGGAGCCATTCCTGTGATTGTACTATTTTCAACCTGCAGCACCCTGAATCTGTGGTCATTGTCAAGCTGTCTGGAATTGGTCATGACCATGAGTGCCAACGACAGGGAAGGCTGTGAAAAGCAGGGCAGACACCCCAAACTTGTGGGATATTCTATAATTAGATGCCACCAACCCAGTAACAAATGTGAACTCCTGAATCACTGTAACAATCTTACCATGGAGTCACAGACAGCGACCTTGGGGAATTTCGTCTATCATGCCACCCGGGCAAGCTGGACTTACTGATAACAGAAATCTTACACCAAGAAATCACAAAATATTTAGGTTGTTCCCAGTCCCAAAGGACCAGTCACTTAAGCCTTATCAGTTGTACTTTAGATCTCACACCAAAGAAAATGCTGGTAACTAATCCTACAGTAAGCTAACCATTTGGAAAAAAGAAATGAGAGGTTTTTTACAAGTAAAGCAGGCAATATAAAAGCACAAATGAGTTAGTCTATTGGTCCAAAAGGTGACTGAGCGATAGTACTCTGTCAGCACTGAATGCTTTTTAAGGCTAATCCAGGTTGACCTTGGGGATCTCTGCTTTTGTTTCTTAGCTCAAGGCCTTGTGAGAGGCCAGTCAGCAAAGAGGTAAGTAACTTCCTGTGAGAATTTTTGTATGGCCTTCCCCCAGAGTTTAAACTGATAGAGTGAGAGTTCTTCCACATAATTTCTTCATGAGTGAATGGTGCAATCAACAAAGTTTTGGCCTGCTGAGTTTGGTTGTCCTTGATGAGAAGGGGAACAACTCTTCCTGCTAAGGTTCACAAGTTCAGAGAAGGCATTTTTACTATTATAAAGCAAAATGTTCCTATTACCTTACAGCATGGGACACATGCAGGTCATTACAAGTAAGATTAATGCATGCAGCAATTGACAAGCATTGAATAGAGACTAAACATATTCTTACATGTCTAAAACCTGTCTCGAATAATATTAATATACAGCTGAAATGGTCTGATTTCCAGCTATGAATTTGCCAGTACTCAGCTGATACCTACAGTCTTGGCAAGAGCTGGCACCTAGCCTGCCACTATCACAGTCCTAAAAAGACTCCAAAGTGGGCCCACAGTCCTTAATGATCTATCAAATCTCACCTCAAATTAGGATGCAGAGTCTCTAACAACACCCTCAGGCTCTAGGGGTAAATGATCCAGGAGGCTGAGTACATGCTGAATAACAGCTGCTGTGGACCAATTAGATCAGTGGTTCCCAGCCTGTGGTCCAGGAGCCAAAAGTGGCCCATGGGGGGCTTTCAAAGTGGACCACGGCTCCTCTCCTGATGGCTGCAGAAGGTAGCCACTGTCTAAGGATTCAGGAAGAACATGTTGTCACAGTGCAGGCTTCTTACTAAAGCCCAGGGGATGGGAGATCTGCACTCCAGCCCTCTGGCTGGAGTATGGCAAAATGCTCCACCTAGGTCCATAGGCGCTGGGTCCTTGCTAGAGCAAGAGGGAGGAGAGAACTGATCTTCCATCCCCCTGGCTGCAGAAGGAAGTCATGCCTACGAAGCTAGGTAGAGTGCACAGTGCTACAGGAGGTGTGCAGTTTTCCTGCTGCAGCCAGAGAGATGGGAGATCAGCGAGAAGGCAGACTGTTTTTCGGGGGGGAACCTGCTGGCGGAGGCTGGTGGCCCTTCAAGGTAGTAAAAATGACATTTGTGGCCCTCAAGCCAAAAAGGTTGGAAACCACTGAATTAGATTGTAAGATCTGCAGAATGCAGCTCATCTTCAATGTTTTGACCAGCACTGAGCCTGACCACAATGAGGCCTCAAAACTGATTGGGGCTTTTGAGCCCTAACACAGTACAAATAATGGGGACCAACTGATGACAAAAAACGGGGCTGTCTCATACACATGTTTTGCTGCTGTTGGTGGTTGCTTTGTTTTTTTCCCTTTTCTCTAAAAATGTCAGGTGTTAGCCATTGCTGGGTTAGATATGGAACAATGGCTGATCCAATATGGCACTTCCAATGCTACCACTGTCTAATATTGTTTGGTGAGTGCAGTGTCCAAAATATTTTCTCTGGACACCTTTTTCAGCTATAACCAGTCATAAAAATGTGATAATTATAGATAAAATAATAGAATGGATTTCAATGTGAATCCTAGACTATTGCAGTTTGCTGCTGCCAAGAAGATGCGGTCAGTCAGTGACGCACACAGACAAAGCATAAAGAGAGAGCGCACAAGAGCGATAAAAAAGAAAAAAAAAAGATTTTCCTCTATGCAGAAAGATGGGCCAAATAACCCTGGAAAGTACAAGAACTTTTAATACAATTTTAAAATTGTACAAAATAACTTAGAAAGAAATCAAAAGGTTTAACCTGCAGGAGTACATAGCGAGATAATGAGTTTTGCTTTAAGAAATGAAATGAAAAAGTAATATTTTAACAAAATGTAACTGCAGAAAATTATAAGTCTAAATTGTTAACATAGCTTCTTAGTAAGGTCAACTGCATAATGTACAGTACCTTAACCTCTTTCAGCAATTTCTAAACACCATGCAGCTTAAATAGACTTCTTCTTAATTCCGCGGTATTCCTTCTGGGAGACCTGAATGCAAATCAAGAGGTAATAGTGGAAGAAAATTAAAAGATGTGCTATTCTCATTTCATTTTTTGTACTGATAATAGGAAAAGCAGCATAGAGTGTGATATGGCAAAGTGAACCTTTCCCTTGAATAGGTTTTCTGTCACTGTTAATGTGAAATGCATTACACCCTGCTTTTTCAAATAATCATTATGTTCTTTAGTGTATTATGCATTAAAGTTTAGCCGTCATAAGCAGCAGCTGTCACCAAAGGTCAATGTATTAGCAATCAAAGAAAATAATGACCAGATTTAAAAGTTATTAAAATACTGTCAGAAACTTCTATAACAGCCAATCTTCACCTTGAGTATAAACACCAAGGGTAGTGCTTTGTATTTGAGATGAGGATAAGTCAAAACGAAGGTAAGAATCTACTAAAACTTGGTTTGTTTCACAAAGGTCAGCAGTGCCAATAAACCCGTGATTTTTTCCTATGTTAGTAACACAAAACATTATGATAACATGAGTGACACAAATATCAGACACTCTAAGATCTGTTTAGACAAGCTACTCCTGCTGGGCCACATTCTGCTTTCAAATGTGCAAGTACCACTAAAGTCCATGGTTGTTGCATGCAACATCCAAGGGCAAACTTTGGCTTGTTGAATTAGTAGAAGCCACACACAAAGAGCTTTCAGAATTTAGCGCTTGATCCTGTGCCCGTTGGCATCAATGGCAAAACTCTTATTGACTTCAAAGAAAACAGTATCGAGCCCTTATTCCTTAGGACTATATTGTGGGAATTAACCTACCAAGAGCTCTGAGTATGGGGGCAGCACAAACTTATGCATCCCCAGGAACATGCAAGGAGAGGCTTGTGATTCAGCAAGTCACAGTTGGTCCCAATATTTCTCCCTGCTCTCTGGAAGTGAACTATATCACTTCTGATACCAGCACAGCTAATTTTCCCCTCACCACTGGCTTCACTGTACTCTCTCTAGCCCAGGCTGCTTCTGCCTAAACCCCTGGCTATGTCTACACTGGCAATTTAAGTCGACTTAAGGAGGTTTAAGTCGCCTTAAATTAAGCCACATCCACACTAGGCTTTCATTAAGTTGACTTAAGAAATTCCTTAAGTCGACTTAAGAACTACCACTCATTAGATCAACTTAAGCCTCCTTAGGTCGACCTAAGCCCAGTGTGGACACATAAGTCCACTTTGTAAAGTCGACCTAAGGGCAGTTAGGTCGACTTAACAAAGTGGACTAAGTCGACTTAAAGTGTTGCCACTTTGTTAAGTTAACTTTAATAAGGTCAATTTTAAGTCGACTTAAATTTAACCTCATTAAGTCGAGTTAACTTTTCTAGTGTAGACATGGCCATAGTGAAGCTGGCTGCTACTCCCACTTCCCCATCTACATCAGCACAGGAGTTGCCCTCTGAGCTGAAACATAAAAGGGAAACTTACAAGAAGTGGAAGCTTGGACAGATGACAAGGGAGGTGTATAAAGATATTGCTCGGGACTGCAGGGATAAAATCAGAAAGGCCAAAGGACAATTGGAGTTGCAGCTAGCAAGAGATGTGAAGGATAACAAAAAGGGGTTCTGTAAGTATATCAGCAACAAGAAAAGGATCAGAGGTGGTGTAGGTCCCTTACTGAATGGGGCAGGCATCCTCGTGGAGGATGATGCGGAAAAGGCTGAAGTACTCAATGCTTTTTTTACTTCAGTCTTCACAGGGAGGGCCAGCTCCCAAGCTACTACACGGGGTAACACGGACTGGAGAGAAGAGTGGCCCTCGGTGCTGGAAAGTCAGATTAGGGAACACTTAATGAAATTGGATGTGCACAAGTCCATGGGGCCGGATGAACTGCATCCGAGGGTGCTGAGGGAGTTGGGGGAAGTAATTGCAGAGCCGCTGGCCATTATCTTTGAGAACTCGTGGCGAACGGGGGTGGTCCCGGAGGATTGGAAAAAGGCAAATATAGTACCTATCTTTAAGAAAGGGAAAAAGGAGGATCCAGGGAACTACAGACCGGTCAGCCTCACCTCAATCCCTGGGAAAATCATGGAGCAGGTCCTCAAGGAATCCATCCTGAAACACTTGGAGGAAAATAGAGTGATAAGGTACAGTCAACATGGATTCACCAAGGGCAAATCGTGCCTGACCAACCTGATTTCCTTCTATGATGAGATGACTGGATTTGTGGATGCGGGAAGAGCCATTGACGTGATATACCTTGACTTTAGCAAGGCTTTTGATACGGTTTCCCACAGCATTCTCGTCGGAAAGTTAAGGAAGTATGGGTTGGACGAGTGGACGGTAAGGTGGATCGAAAACTGGTTAGATCAACGGGCTCAGCGGGTAGGAATCAATGGCTCAATGTCTGGTTGGCAACCGGTAACGAGTGGAGTGCCCCAGGGGTCGGTCCTGGGGCCGGTTCTATTCAACATCTTCATTAATGATCTTGATGATGGAATAGACTGTGTGCTTAGTAAGTTTGCGGATGACACCAAGTTGGGGGGAATGGTAGATACTCTGGAGGGCAGGGACAGGATCCAGGGAGACTTGGACAAATTGGAACACTGGGCTGAAAGAAACCTCATGAGGTTCAACAAAGACAAGTGCAAAGTCCTGCACTTAGGACGGAAAAATCCCATGCACTGCTACAGGCTGGGGACCGATCAGCTAAGTAGCAGCGCTGTAGAAAAGGACCTGGGAGTTATGGTGGATGGGAAGATGAATATGAGCCAACAGTGTGCCCTTGTTGCCAAAAAGGCCAATGGCATATTAGGCTGCATCAGTAGGAGTATTGCCAGCAGATCGAGGGATGTGATAATTCCCCTCTATTCGACACTGGTCAGGCCGCATCTGGAATACTGTGTCCAGTTTTGGGCTCCCCACTAGAGAAAGGATGTGGACAAATTAGAAAGAGTTCAGCGGAGGGCAACAAAAATGATTAGGGGGCTGTGGCACATGACCTATGAGGTAAGACTGAAGGAACTAGGCTTATTTAGTCTACAGAAGAGAAGACTGAGGGGAGATTTGATAGCAACCTTCAACTACTTGAAGGGTTGCTCCAAAGAGGAGGGAGCTAGGCTGTTCTCGATGGTAACAGAGGACAGAACAAGGAGCAATGGTTTCAAATTACAGCTGGGGAGGTCAAGGTTGGATATTAGGAAAAACTTTCTCACTAGGAGGGTGGTGAAGCATTGGAATGGGCTATTTAGGGAGGTGGTAGAATCTTCATCTTTGGAGATTTTTAAGGCTCGGTTTGACAAAACCGTGGCTGGGATAATTTAGGGGGAGTGGTCCTGCTTTTTAGCAGGGGGTTGGACTAGATGACCTCGTGAGGTCCCTTCCAACCCTATTATTCTATGATTCTATGATTCTTCCCAGCCCAGAGTGCAGATAAGTATCTTCTGCAGAGGAGGGCCTCTTTAGTTTCCTGCTAGATGTGTGCAGCAGCTCACGAGAAATTCCCAGGGATTGCGTTATATTTGCCTTTGTGTAAATCTTGTTTCCTGTTTCTTAGAATTGCAAAATGCTGTGGTCAGCTTGGTGATATGAGTGGTTGGTACATATCTCACATATATTTACCCATGAGAATATCAGAGAAAGAGCCATTTGTTTGGTCATAGCTTCTGCATTCCACTTTCACTTATGAATTTTAAATAAACATAGAAAATGGAATGAAAATGCACAAGAAATGCATTCATGGAGGTCATGGATTCCATGACTTTCAGAGACCTCTGTGGGTGCATCTACACTTAGAAGTTAGGTCGACTTAAGGAGGGTTAAGTTGACCTAACTTACTCCATGTCCACACTGGGCTTTTATTAAGTCGACTTAAGCTGTTCCTTAAGTCGACTTAAGGGAAGCTTAAGTCGACTTAATAAAACCTAGTTTTAGGTCAAATTAAGGCTTAAGTCGACTTCAGCCAGTGTGGACGCCCTAAGTCGACTTCTTCCATAAGTTGACCTAGGGTGGAGGGACAAGTGAGCCCCGCATGGCTTCCTGGCAGAAAGGAGCCACCGTGACTCCCTTGTCCCCAGGGGAGCCCCTGCTTCCTTCTCCTGGGGACCGCGGCTTCCCGGCAAGAGAAGCTGTGGCTCCCTTTTTGCCAGGAAGCCATGGGTCCTGGGGAGAAGGGCTGGCTTGCCTGTCCCTGCGGGGACAGCCAGCCATGCAGGGCTGGCTCTCCCGTGGATGAGCCATGAGCTTCCCAGTTTCGGGGAGAGGCAGCCCTGTGCAGCTGGCTCTCCCCGGGGGAAGCCCCGGCTCTCCTAGTCTGGGGATCCAAGGCTCCTCTCAACCTAGACAGTCAACTTAGAGAGTCTAGTGTAGACTCTCTAAGTCAACTTAATAAGGTCAGCTTTAATTCAACTTAAGAGTCTTGTGTAGACTCTCTAAGTCGACTTAATAAGGTCGACTTAAAGTCGACTTAGTAAAGTCGACCTAACTTTCTAAGTGTAGACATAGCCTGTGACATTTTCCCTTCACTGTCTGTCCCTTACCTGATGCAGTGGCATGGGAACATGGAGCTGTCAGCCAGTGGGAGCCCCAGAGCTCCAAACAGCCAGCCACACAGTGCTGAGCCACTGGAGACCCTGAGCTTCAATGAGTGTCAGGGCTCTGGAAATATGAGCCACTGTCAGGGCCCCACATGGGGGGAAAAAGGGGTACACTTTACTAGGGCCCAGAGGCCCTGGGGGCTTGGCCCAGGCTGCAACCCCCATTACTGGGGGCCCATGTTACAAGTTTCTACTGGGCCCCAAAAAATTACGCTTGGTCCCGGGCCACCAGCCCTGGAGCTCTCAGTCATCTCAGGCAATGGGGATCCTAGACCTCCAAGCAGCCATCCCTGGAGCTCTTAGCCACTGTGTATTGCAGGGGCACCAGAGCTATCAGCCACTGTGAGCTCTCCCCTCCCTCTCCTACAGTGGGGTTCAGGCTCTCATCCCTCACCTTCTCTCCCCAACAGGACTCATCCCCCATAATTCCACCTCCCCACCCCAATTATTTTTAGTAAAAGTTACAGACAGGTTGCAGCGTTCTGTGAATTTTTGTTCCTTACCCACCACCTGTTCATGACTTTTTCTAAAAATAACCATGACAAGATCTTAAGTTAACAATGATGCAAACTGGGACATTTTTCTTGAAATCCCAAGTAATACACGTCTGACACACAAGGGCTATGTCTACACTTACAAAAGCTAGTTCGAATTAGTTAATTTGAACTAACTAATTCAAACTAATTTTAGTTAGTTCAAATTAACTTAATTTGAACTAGTATGGCCCCACTAGAATGCTAGTTCGAACTAGCCATGGCCATGCAGGGCACTTGCTTAGTTCGAATTAGTCAGTTGCAGGAAGGTCAATCTGCCGATTAGTTCGAACTAAGCAGTTAGTTTGAACTAATATGGCCACATTTGACTTAGTTCGAATTAATGGATCAAATTAACCGTTAATTCGAACTAAGCAATTGAATATATTAGTTCGAATTAAGGAAGCCCTTAATTCGAACTAATGAAAGCCTAGTGTGGCCAAGGTTTAAGCTAGTTCGAATTAATCTTCCTTAATTCGAACGAACTTGCAAGTGTAGACATAGCCAAGGATGCTAGTGAGAGACTGACCTTAACTTCCTGGACCCAATCCACATGGGTCAGAGTTACAAAAAGCTATCCCCTTTTATATGGGAGGGGGTCAGTGTCCACTCCTGCCAATGACTAGCATTATATCTACCCTTTTAAAAAACCAGAAATAAAATGCAAATAAAACATACCACCAACTGAAAATAAGTCACAAACCAATACAATCAAGTAACAAAACACACATGGAGATGTCAAGGATAAAGGTGATGGTAATGGTAGACATGCGAGCATCCTGACAGACAATAATCTGCTTCTTTTTTTTACTTTTTTACCCCATGCATTTGCTGCTCCTGGTGCTTTTCATGGTCATTGATTGGGTGAATATGAGTGTTACTTCTGTCTGATAGAAGCAGGGTCAGTAGGATTCTGGATGTCCTTAAGAAATAGACCCAGTATCCTTCTTGGTTTTCTTTTGTTATCTTCTGCTCCTGGAGGACTGACTTTCAGGTCCTGTTATCTTGGCAGATTGCTGGCCACCTTCTGATTCCAAGCTAACATTCTCTCACACTTGTAATGGGGAGAAGCTGTCAGTCTTGTCTTAATGTTTCTTCTGTTCTAATTTCCTGGCATATAGCTGTCCTGTAACTACTCAGGGTTAATTGTCCTTGACTCCAGAGGCTGGCTAGTTGCTGGCACTATGTTGTCTGCCCCCTAGTCTCTGAGTGGGTGGTCCTAATAAATCCATGACGACGTGGATTATGATATATTCTAAGAACACTAAATATGGATATGCCAGGGCACTTTTTGAAAAATCTGGTTCTTTGACATTTGTATTGATTTTTCTGCTCACCTATTTCAAAGTACCTGATAAAGGGTTGTATGCAATGTTACTCTAGCTGGGTCAGTTCTCGGGTATTAGAGGGACAAGGCCCAAAATGGAACCAAATAGCTGACATGTAAAATGAAAAGGGTTGTAGACCAGTTTTTAAACTAAGAGCTGTGGGAAAGCTGACAGGTGCAGAGGTGCACATGGTCTGGACAGAGCTATCCCTTAGGGTAGGATCTGTTAAAGGAAATTCTCTGTATTCTAGTAAGGAGGAGAGGATGGGAGATGATGAAATATGGATAGGATCTGATCAGAAACAGTCAAATGAAAAAGAATCCCATTCAGTTTTCATCACATTATGGCAGACAGCTAAAAAGTGATAATTTTTAAGCACTTACTTACAAATGCTGGAATTCTAAATACTAAGATGGGTGAATGATTTGTGTTTAATGAAGACATTAATATAATAGACATTACAGAAACTTGGTGGAATGAGCATAATCAATGATACCCAGTAATACCAGGTATAAAATATGTAACAAGGCCATAATAGGTTGTACTGGTGGGGGAATGGCACTTTCTGTGGAAAAAAGGAAAAAGTCAAATGAAATAAAAATCTTAAATGAACCATATGAATAGTAATTTATATGGATAGTAATTCCATGCCTGAATAATAAGAACATAACAGTAAAGTTATGCTACTGACCACCTGACCAGGATGGTGGTAGTGAGTGTGAATGTTCAGGGAGAGTAGAGAGGCTATATAAATAAAAAACTAAGTAATAATGGGGGATTTCAACTATCCCCATATTGACTGGGTATATGTCAACTCAGGATGGGATGGCATACAAAGAAAAAGCTTCTTAGCACTGTAAATTAATGCATCTTGGAACAGCTGTTTCTGCAACCCACACAAAGGAGAGACAAGTTTTGATTTCGTCCTAAGTGGAGCAGAGGAACCAAGAGGTGAATATAAGTGACTGCTTGGTAATAGTGACCATAACATAACAAAAATTAACATTCCAGTGGAAGGGAAGGGCACCTAAAGCAGCCCATCACACTACCATTTAATTTCAGATAGGGGAGCTACACAAAAATGAGGAAATTAAAAGGTATAGTACCAAAAGTTCCAGAGGGGTAGCTGTGTTAGTCTAGTTCAGCAAAACAAACAAGGAGTCCTGGGGCACTTTTAAAGACTAAAACATTTACTTATCACATGAACTTTCATTGGAAAAATCCCACTTTGTCAGATGCTTGAAAATGGAAAACTTAGAGTATGGGAAGCAAAAATAAATCCAGTGAAGAGTGAATGACAGGATCAGGTCAGACTATTTCAGCAAATCAAACAAATTGTTTAGATGCAAACAGTGTGGAAGAACTTCCATCAGTGTGCAAGGTGGAGAGGTTGGGAGACGTGAAAATCACTTTTTTGTAATAAGCCAGCCAATATCTCTAGTTAAACCCAAATTAATGGTGTCAAATTTGCAAATGAATTCTAACTCTGTAGTTTCTCTTTGAAGTTTTGATTTAGAAGTAACCTGTTTAAGTACTTCAATGGAAATATCTTTCAGAGAATGAGCAGGGAGATTGAAGTGTTCCCCTATCGGTTTTTGAATGTTGCCATTTTTTAATGTCAGGTTTGTGTCCATTTCTTCTTTTGTGCAGAGATAGTCCAGTTTGTCCAATATATAAAGCAGAGGGGGCAGTGCTGGCACATGATGGCATATATCACATTGGTGGGTGAGCAGGTACATGGGCCCTTGATGGAGTAGCTGGTTTGATTAGGTCTTATGATGGTGCCCTTTGTGCAGATATGTGGGGTTTGTTGCAGGGATATGTGCCTGCCTTAATGTTTCTGTTGTATGGTCTGTAGTTGCTAGTGAATATCTGTTTGAGGTTGGGACGCTATCTGTAAGCAAGGAGAGGTCTGTCTCCCCAGGCTTGAGAGAGTGAGGGATCATCTTGCAGGATAGGCTATAGATCCTTGATGATGTGCTGCAGAGATTTGACTTGGGGGTTGTAGGTGATGATCAGTGGTGTTCTTTTGTTTTCTTTCTTGGATTTGTCCTGTAGTAATTGACTTCTGGGTACCCATCTGGTCTCTCAATCCATTTCCTCACTTCCCCAGCTGGATATTGTAGTTTTAAGAATGCTTGATAGAGAGCCTGAAGGTTTCTGTCTCTGTCTGAGGGACCGGAGCAAATGCAGTTGTATCTTAGGGTTTGGCTGTAGACAATGGAGCGTGTGGTGTGTCTTGGGTGAAAGCTTGAGGGATGTAAATAACTATAGCAGCCAGTAGGTTTCAGGTACAGGGAGGTGATTATGTGTCCATCACTTATTTGTACTGCAGTGTCCAGAAAGTGGATCTCCCATCTGGAGTCGTCTAGGCTAAGGTTGATCGTGGGGTGGAAATTGTTGAAATCTTGGTGGAATTCTTCAAGGGCCTCCTTTCCATGTGTCCAGATGATGAAGATGTCATCAGTGTAGTGTAAGTAGAGCAGTGGTACTTGGGGACGCGAGCTGAGGAAACTTTGTTCTAAGTCAGCCATAAAATCATTAGCATATTGTGGGGCCATGCAAATACCCATAGCAATGCCGCTGACTTGATGATGTAAATTATCTTCAAATCTGAAATGGTTGTGGGTGAGTATAAAGTCACAAAGCTCAGCCACAAGGTATGCCAGGGCATCATCTAGCGTCCTGTTCCTGATGGTTTGTAATCTGTCTTTGTGTGGGATGTTGGTGTAAAGAGCTTCTACATCCATAGTGGCCAGGATGGTGTTTTCTGGAAGATCACCAATGGATTGAATTTTTCTCAGGAAATCCATGGTGTCTCGAAGAGAGCTAGGAGTGCTGATAGCATAGGGTTTGAGGAGAGAGTCCACATAGCTAGATAAGCCTGCTGTAAGATTGCCAATGCCTGAGATGATGGGATGTCCAGGATTTCCAGGTTTATGGATTTTTGGTAGCAGGTAGAATATCCCTGGTTGGGGCTCTAAGGTTGCATCTACACTGGCAACTTAGGTTGACTTAAGGATGCTTAAGTTGACCTAGACAAAGCCGTGCCCACACTGGGCTTTTATTAAGTCGACTTAAGTGTTTCCTTAAGTCGACATAATAACAGCTTAAGTTGACTTAATAACTCTACCTCTGAAGGTCAACTTAAGCCTTAAATTGACCTCATTAAGTCAACTTAAAGCCAGTGTGGACGGCTATGTCTACTATTAAGTTGACTTAACAAGGTTGACTTAAGTCGACTTAATGTCGACCTTGTTAAGTCGACTTAACAGACTCAACTTAACTTTACAAGTGTAGACATAGCCTAAGGGTGTGTCTGTATTGATTTGTCCCTGTGCTGCTTTGAGAGTTTCTTGAATAGGTGGTATAGTTTCTTTTGGTATTCCTCAGCGGGGGGCAGAGAGAAGTGATTTGTAGAATGATGTGTTGGAGAGTTGTCTATAATCAGATTTATTCATGATGATTACAGCACTTCCTTTGTCAGCCTCTGTAACGATGCCAGAGTTGTTTCTGAGTCTGTGAATGACATTGTGTTCTGCATGGCTGAGGTTATGGTGCAAGGGCTTATGCTTGTCCCATCTCAAAAAAGATATTTTGGAATTGGAAAAGATACAGAAAAAATACAAAAAATGATTAGGGATGTGGAAAAGCTTCCACATTAGGAGAGATTAATAAGACTGGGACTTTTCATCTTGGAAAAGAGATGACTTGGGGGATATGATAGAGGTCTATTAAATCAAGACTGGTGTGGAGAAAGTAAATGTGGAAATGTTATTTACTCTTTCGCATAACTCATGAAGGCTATGTCTACACTCAGAAAGTTAAGTCGACTTTATTAAGTTGACTTTAAGTTGACCTTATTAAGTTGACTTAGAGATTTACACAGGACTCTTAAATTGACTTAAGGCGACCTTATTAAGTTGACTTAGAGAGTTTACACTAGAAAGGAGAGGCGGCTTCCCCCAGAGAGAGCCAACCACGTTCAGCTGGCTGTCATAGCTTCCCAGGGAGAAGGGAGCCAACGGGGCTCTCCAGCCAGTGCTCCAGTGGGGAGGGAATCCCTCACTGGGACTCCGGTGGCAAGGGATTCCACCGCTGCCCTGACTGGGGCTCCAGTGGCGAGGGAATCCCCACCGCCCCAGCTGAGGCTCCAGCAGTGGATTTCCTTGCCGCTGGAGCCCCAGCTGGGGCAGCAGGGATTCCCTCGACCCCCCAGCCAGGGCAGCGGGGGAATCCCTCATCACTGGAGCCCCAGCAGGGTATTCCCTCCCGCTGGAGCCCCGGCTGGGGAGCCCTTGTCCCCAGACCGCGGCTTCCCAGCAAAAAAGGAGCTGCGGCTCCTCTTGCCGGGAAGCCGAGGGTCCCGGGGACAAGGGAGCCATGCGGGGCTCCCTTGTGCTCCCGCCCTAGGTTGATTTATGGAATAAATTGACTTAGGGTGTCCACACTGGCTTAAGTCGACCTAAAACTAGGTGTTATTAAGTCCATTTAAATTTTCCTTAAGTCGACTTAAGGAACAGTTTAAGTTGATTTAATAAAAGCCCAGTGTGGACAGGGAGTAAGTTAGGTCGACTTAAGCCTCCTTAAGTCAACCTAACTTGTAAGTGCAGATGCACTCGAACTTAGGGTCACCAAACTAAATTAATAGATAGCAGATTTAAAACAAAGAAAATAAGTATTTCTTAACACAACACACAGTCAACCCGTGGAACTCCTTGCCAGGGGATGTTGTAAAGGCCAAGACTACAAAAGGATTCAAAAAAGAAATAGATACGTTTATGGAGAATATGTTAATCAATGGCTAATAGCTAGTATGGGCATGGATGCAGAATCATGCTCTGAAGTGTCCCTAGCCACTGTTTGCAAGAATCTGGGAATGGGCAACAGGAGATCACTTGATGATTACCTGTTCTGTTCATTCCTTCTGCAGCACCTGACATTGGCTACTGTCAAAAATGGAAACCATCTGTCCCAGTATACCTTTTCTTATTCTATGTTCTTAATATCTTTTATTGAAACAGCTTCTGTTGGTGAGAGACAAGCTTTTGAGTTTACACAGAGCTCTTTTTCAGGTCTGGGAAATGTACTGAGTGTCACAGCTAAATACAAGGTGGAATGGATTGTTTTGGATAAACACATACTTCAATGAACCAGTTGACATGATATATCTGAACAGATCAATCAAAGAGAATTGCTGTACCAAGCCAGCCAGTAATGAATTGTCCCTTTTTCTATTTACAGCTCATCTGTAAAGTCAGAGTGAAAAAACTCTGATTTATAATGTGTTATTGCATCACTATTCAAAGTGTTGTGCATAAAACAAACATAAAAATTGAAAGCAAGTTGCTCACTAAAAAGAGTTAATCTTTATAATTTAATTCATGTAGAACCTGTGCCAATCTTATCCCAAGGTGGCTATTCCAGTGGCTCCTGTTACACTCCAAGGAAAGCTAACATACTAAATAATGAATCAAAATATAGTAAATGGCGTATGAAACCGTATGATGCTTTTAAACATCAGCAGTTAAATTATCTGCATTTGATCTTCCCTTGGTAGTTCTTCATATTTGATAAAATCTGATACATACCCCGTGGAATGCCTGTTATAGCTGGGCTCAAATTTACACAACCTACTGGAAGAAAGAGTGGAGGAATTCAGTGCACTCGTGTAGAATAAAGAACACAACTGGATAAAGCAATAACATGGTGGACAAAGAGTGATTAAGATTCAGTGGGATGTTGTATGTGGTATATAACTCTTGGTATATGGTATATAGCACTTGGTTTTTAAATGTGTTGTCATACTACAGAACACCTTTTAGACAACAAGATCAGGAAACACTTCACACAATGTATAGATTCATGGATTCTCGGACCAGATGCAATCATTATGATCATCTAATCTGATCTCTGCATGACACAGGCCATAGAACCTCACCCAGCAATTTCTGTAACAGGCCTATCCACACAGACCCACTGAAATGCAGCTACTTTGGGAATGCAAGGTTTCAGCCAGGCAGACAAAAGTCACACAGCTCTTTGAGTAACAAGAAGGTGGCCAAGGATGCCCCAGCAAACACCTGCTATTATACCATATGGCCCTCCCTCACTCTCACCAGCAGTTGACACTAGCCTGGTAGCCCCTGTACTCTCACCATTAAGTGACGCTACCCCCGAACTGGAGCCACTAGGTGCTGCAATCTCGCCAGTAGGTGAAGCTACGCCTGAACTGTAGCCATGAGGCAGAGCAGCCTTTGGACTCTGGCCAGTGGGAGGCATTTCCTCGAGCTGTAACAGCCAGAGAAATCATCCCTTGGAGTCTTGCCATTGGTTGCCGTCCCTCAGAATACCACCACTGGACAGTACTGCCAGCCTGGAGCACGCAGCCAACCCCCAACAGGGACATTGCATAACCCCTTTTGTTTTGGCTTATGGAACCATATTGTGTTCTGGCAAAAAGAAGTCTTTATAGAATGGTGGCTGAATGTGTGTTTGGCAGACTGAAATCCCACCAGTGTTGTCTACAGACTGGTTTGGATTCCAGACTTGCATGGGCCAATGGAAGAGTGAATGAATGTTTCTGAACAGCAATGCTGGCAGTAAATGAGTTATTGTCACGTGCAATGAACTGGGGGGAGGGGACTGTTACTGAACACAATAAATGGGGTATTGATTGTCATGATATTTTATTTGGATGACATGACTTTTAATGTACAGTGGGGAATAAATGTATTGAGAATTGTGTTTGGATACAGTTACCCTGGGTTTATCTTTATTATTCAAAACACACATTATAAGATGCAATGTAGTGATGTCAATAAGCTTTCTTAATAAAATAAAACCCTTTATTTGTATTACAAAACCAACCGTGTTAAAGCACTTGTAGGCAGGCCAGCTGCCAGTAGAACACCGGGTAATAAACCTGCACCATGACCAGTAATAAAACAAAATGCATAAATCAAACACTGAACAATGCAAACAATGCCATCAGAAAAATCCAATAATTTTACATGTCCCCTGGCCTGTTCTCCTATCCCTTTCTTACGTATTTAGTACGCACTTGCTGCTGCTGCATGGGTGTGGAGATATGTAGAGAGGTGATGGGGGGACTGCAAGAGGGAAGGTGTCTGAGTAAGAGGAATATGCAGGGGGCTGGGGTTTGCCATGTGGGTGGTATTCTACTGAGGGTAAGTTACTCCTGTCCAGTAACATGGGTTTCCCAATGATGAAATTGTTCAAAATGTTACTGGTAGGGCGTGCATGGCACCATGGAGGGGGATGCAGGCTTTGGTGTGGGGGCAGCAGGAGCCTGCACTATTGCAGCCATTAGCAAAAGCACCCACTTAGATCTGTCAGCGTGTGTGTTCTGTCTTCCTCCCTGACCTGATGTTCCAGGAACTGTGATGCAAGTATCTGCTCCCGTGCTGCAATTCTGTCCTAAACTCTGCAGTCTGCCAGTGCCTTTTTCTTTGTCTCGCCACTTGCCTTTCCATTTGCTGTGCATCCTTCTCTTTGGTATTGTACCGTCTTGTTGGCCCTGTCCAGAATAAAGTCATTACAGAAATACTTCCTTCTGGACCAGCCTCTGGCAATACAGAGACTCAGTGTGCGAGAGTATGTGACAGCTGATGAGGTACAACAGCCAGCAGTAGAAGAGGTTCCTACAAGCAGACATAAAAGAGAACATTATTGTCTCAGTGATTCACAAATGGTTCGGTGCTTGAGCACTTGTGCAATCTCAAGGACAAAAACCTAATAATTTGTGAAACTGAACTTCACTCTATTATGAGAGAAACACTTCAGATCCTAGAAGCTTCATGGTTACAAATGAGTTGATTACAGCAAAAAAGAGTACACAGAGAATGGTAAGTTAAAGATCTCAGATTTTTTTTAAAATTGCAGATTACCATGGGCTATGAAGAAAGGGAGATGACCATGGCATACAAGCTAAGTCTTCTCTATCATTCCAGGCACTTCATATTTTGGAGGACATGACAATTCTTATGGTTCCTGAATGGCAAAGAGATTTTATTCCAAGGTTTTGGTGGCAAACCAACCAGGAATGCCACCAAAGTATTCAAATTTTTGCCAGAGAGTGACTGAACAACACACCTGATGACTGTAAAGCACACACACAAGTGGAGTGGGCTGGTCAAGCTATGAAGATGGCCCTGGAAAATATGCTCATCCTTGAAATGTGACTATTTACCTGGAGTTCCTGCTACAGGAAAAGTATACAGTTATCTGCACCAGGATTGGGGCAAAATTCATGGGACAATCAACAGGATGCTGTTTTGCATCTGCATGGATTACAGCCTTTTATGATGGCATGCAAACATGCATACAAATTCAGTCTTGTAAAGATCTCCATGGTCATACCACCATGGTCCCCAGCACATTTCTGGACAGTCTACAACCCCCCAGCCATATTTCAGACAAATAATTTTGTCCCCTATGGACTACATTTAGCTTAAACGAACTACTTTCGTAAATGGACTACATTTCAACTTCCTGCTCTCTGTTTATAGGTGGCTTGTTGCACTGTTGTGTTAATATGGAGTGGTGTACTAACAGGGAAGGAATATAAGGTTAATCTTTAACACAGCTGGTATAGCTTAGTAAGAATGTGCAAGTTTCTAATAAAAAAGAATTCTTTCTCTTCCATTACTGCTGTCACTTCTGTGGCAGGCTGCTCCTTGGGCAGAATGTCTAAAAGCTCCTCTGAATAAGGATCTGAGATATCCTGCAGCTGCTTCAGTAGCAAAGTGTCCTTGGTTATGTCTACACTTGTAAATTTAGGTCGACTTAGCTAAGTCAACTTAACTAAGTCAACTTTAAGTCGACTTTGTTAAGTCGACTGAGCATGTCCGCACCTAAATTTTAAGTCGACTTATGGGGGACCCTACAAAGTCGACCTAGAGCGCCCACACTGGATGCCTAGGTTGACTTGTAGGGGCTAGGTGGACCTGGGACTGGTCCACAGTGGTAGGGGGGCACCCCTTGCCAAGTGCCAGGGGGCTCAGCCTTTGCCCCATTTTTCCTGGGTACAATGGGGCAAAGGGGGACAGGGACCCTTGCAGGGCATAGGGGCAGGGTGGCATGCCAGGCTCTCCCTGTGCCAGCCACCCTGGCAGGGAGGGCAGTGGGGAAGTCCTGGAGAGCCCTAAGTCGACTTAGAGTCGACTTAGGGCTTCTCCAAATCTACACTGGCTTAAGTCGACTTTAGAAAGTCGACTTAAGCCAAAAGTTGACTTAAAATGAGGTTTTATAAAGTCGACTTAACTTTTCCTTAAGTTGACTTAAGCAGCTGCTTAAGTTGACTTAAGGAAAGTGTAGTGTAGACACAGAGTAAATTAAGTCGACTTAAGCAAGCACCCCTTGGCTATGTCTACACTTGTTAAGTCAACTCTGTTAAGTCAACTTAAAGAAGTGTCTACACTTAAAGTCGACTTAAGTCAACCTTGTTAAGTCGACTTAACAGAGCCTGTAGTCAGTGTTCCCTCTAAGCTGCGCGGGTGCGCGGCCGCACAGCGGCCGTCGCACCCCCGGCGCAGCACTGAGGGACCCCCGCGCAGCCCGGCAGCCCCCGCCGCTCCGTCCAGACCCCCGGGGCTGCGGCTTTGCCGCTGCAGACACGACCTGTGCCCGGCCTGGGCTGGCCCTCCCCGCCCCCAGGGTGGGACAGGCAGGCTCAGGTGCGCGGGCCTGCCTGCCTACCCCACGCAGCCGGGGCAGCAGGGTGGCTGTGGCCGGGTGGACTCCCGGGCTCCCACCCGCCGACCACCTCGACTTCCCGGCTCGGGGCTGGGGCCGGGGCCGGGCTCATCCGACGGCCTCGGCCTCCCAGGACGGGGCCGGGATCAGCCTCCGGGGCTGGGGTCTGCTCCGCCCCACCGGCGGCTTCCCAGGGCCGCGGTAGGGTCCTCCCCCGCCAGCGGCCATGGCTTCTCTCTTTTTTTCTCTTCCTTCTTTCTCTTCTTTGCCTGCCTTCTTTTTTCTTTCTTCCTCTCTTTCTCTTCCTTCTTTCTCTTTTTTCCTTATTTGTCTTCCTTTTTCTTTCCTTTTTTTCTTTCTCTTCTTTCCTTCCTCTTTCTTCTCTTCCTTCTTTTTTCTTTCTTTCTTTCCTCTTCCTTCCTTCCTCCTTCTTTCTCTTCCTGTTTCCACTTCTGTCCTTCTTTCTCTCTTTCTTTGCTTCCTTCCTTCCTTTCTCTTCCTTCTCTTTTTTCTTTCTCTCTTCCTTCTCTTTTTTCTTTCTCTCTTTTTTTCCTTCTTTCTCTTTCTTTGCTTCCTTCCTTTCTCTTCCTTCTCTTCTTTCTCTTCCTTCGTTTTTCTTTCTTTCTCTTCTTTTCTTCTTTTTCTTCCTTCTTTCTCTTCCTTCCTTCTTTCTCTCCCTTTCTCTTCCTTCCTTCTCTCTTTTTTCTTTCTCCCTTCCTTTTTCTTTCCTTCCTTCTCTTTGCCTTCCTTCTTTTTTCTTTCTTCCTCTCTTTCTCTTCCTTCTTTCTCTTTTTCCTTCTTTGTCTTCCTTTTTCTTTCCTTCTTTTTTCTTTCTTTCTCTTCTTTCCTTCCTCTTTCTTCTTTCTCTTCCTTCTTTCTTTCTCTTTTCTTCTTTCTCTTCCTTCTTTCCTCTTCTTTCCTTCTCTCTTTCTTTTTCTCTCTCTTCCTTCTCTCTTTTTTCTCTCTTCCTTCCTTCCTTCCTTCCTTCCTTCTTTCTTTCCTTCCTTTTTAAAAAAAAAACTTTTAAAAAATTAATTTTAAATAAAAACCTTTCTAAAAATTAAATTTCAATTCAAAATTCATTCAAATTCAATTAAACACAATTAATTAATTCTATTTACAATTACTTTAACTTCAATTAATGCCTATAATTTCTGTCATGTGAGTTTACACAAAAATTTTATTCAGAAGAAGTTTTGCACACAGCTTGAAAATTTTGCACACAAGCCACCAAACCTTAGAGGGGACATTGCCTGTAGTGTGGACATACGCATCTACACTGGCTTTAAGTCAATTTAAGTCGAATTAATAAGGTCAACTTAAGCCTTAAGTCGACCTTCAGAGGTGGTGTTATTAAGTCGACTTAAGGAAGCACTTAAGTCAACTTAACAAGCACCCAGTGCGGACGCAGAGTTCTGTAGGTCAACTTAAGCATCTTAACGACTTAACCCCTTGTGGGCTGATTTCAACACCAGGGGACTTGATTAGCCTGATCTGACACCTGCTGGCTCCCCTATAGTGGATTCAAGGGCAGAAGATCACCATGGTGAAACACCATTGGCTCTGTGCACTACCCAGCACCCATTCAAACTCCTTGTAAAAGAGGTAGGATGATGGTAAACTCCCTTGTGCTCTCATACTTGGCTTTTCAGTAGTTGATCTTGACTATTTTTATTTGCTCCCTTCACTGCTTATCAATCCCCCCAACTTCGTTCCTATCTCCTGGTACATCACCTGCTCATGCACCAATGTGATTTATGCCATTATATGCCAGAAATACGCCCCCCCACACTTTATACACTGGATAAATAGGACAGTCTTTGCGCAAAAGAATAAATGGACACAAATCTGACATCAGAAATCACAACGTTCAAAAACCAATAGGGGAATATTTCAATCTTCCTGCTCATGCCATCAATCATCTGTTAATAGCTGTACTTATGCAAATGGAAAACAAATCAAAGCTTCAAAGAGAAACTGCAGAATTGAAATTCATATGCAGATTTGACACCATCATGTTTTTTTTCCCATTACAACAGATAATATTGCCTTCCTTTTTCCCTCACCTCCCTCCAATATCCTGCTGTCCACTGTTTGAATCTAAACAACTGCATTGATTTGCCGTCACAGTCTGACCTGATCCTATGACTTCCATTCCCTGCATTTATTTTCTTCCCATTCATCTGTACTTCTCCATCTTCAAGCATCTGACGAAGTGAGATTTTTCTCCCATAAAAGCTCATGCAATAAATAAATTTGCTAGGCTTTAAATTTGTTTTGCTAGTACATGTGTTATTACTAAAATCAAATTTTTTGCTTGCCTTGCACCAAAGATTCACCAATATCTGCTGTGCTCCCATGATCAGGAAGTAATGAACTTGGCAAAAGAACTTCTTGCAGTTGGTGGCCATTGCAAATGCAAGAGAAGGTTCACTATGTTTGCAGCTCATTGATTAGAATAAAATGGAAGGGTTAAATGTTGAGCTGCAGTGTATGAACATGGAGAGAACTTCCCTTCCTACTCTTGGGACAGAGATGATGAGAACAGAGATCCATGGGATTGTGGGATAGCATTGGTGGACTTTAAGGGCTGGAATCTGGCGGGGGGCAGCCCCAAGTTGCATTTGCACTGCAGAATGATGGAGTTTGGGTCTGAATCTTAGTGGGACCTGATCTTGAACCCAGCCATCCTGCAAAGTCCTGGAGCTTGGACTTAGTTAGACAAAATTGTGTGAAGATGGAAATGGGATTTGGGCTCAAACTCTGAGCCCAAGTTTACATTGCAGTGTAGACATACCCTTTAGAACTTTTCAAGGTCAAGAGTTGCCTTGGGGTAGAGTTTGTTTATTTGGGGTGTGGGTTGGGAGGGGTTGGGGACAGAAGAAGGTGTTCATATTGTTTCACACATGGTGGAAAGGCTTTCTCAAAAAGAGAAGTTTTGGAATGTCTCCTCAAGATGGTCAGACTAGTATAAGCTCATCTCCTCTGGAAGATTGTCCCACAGGCTGATCCTCTCAACTGGCCATTTGCTTTGTCCTCAGTTCTCACAAGCTTCATCCCAAGCTTTACAACTGTGGTTCCAGAAAATCTAGTTATTTCAAATATGATGCTTTAAATATTTATTCATATTGTTTTCTTGAATAATACTGAGAAAAATGTGTGTACATTACTTAAAACCTATGCTATGAGTTGTAGTCTTAACTATAGCTTTCTGTAACAGCTCTAATGAGTGTGAAGGTGTAAAAGAAAAAATGAACAGAACCGTTTGATTTCATGTGTTTCATCTCCCTTAACTGTGACAGAATTTGAAGCAAACAGAATGTGGTATATTTGTGGGGCCACACAATCAGTAGGATGATACCATTCAACTGGCCTTTGTTTTAGTCCCAATTTGGCTCGGTCCCATACCGATCTATATGTCCTGTGCTATCTTAATGCCTCACAAACCTCAATGCATTTAGCCTTGCAACACTCCTTCAAAGCATTATGATCTCATTAACTGATTTTCAGACATGGTAAGCATTCTCATTTCCCAATAACTTTAAAGGGAGCTGTGAGTACTCAGTACCCCTGAAAACAGCTTCAGATCAGGCCTTTCGTGACTCACCTAAGACTATGTAGGATGGGAAACGGAGGACTGGAATGCAGAACTCCTGAATTCCAATCCTGTGCCTCAATGACCACACCTCCTTTCCTTCTGGTACAGACACACCTACTTAATGCAATTGCCTGAGTGGAAACGATTTTCTTTCCTTCAAACTCACGTGTGTCACCTCTTTAGAAATGTGACAGCTTCATATCAATTTGCAATAAACTTTTCCATTTATCCATTTATTGTTAATTGAACAAAGCTATGTTTTTCTGCACCAAACAGCACCTGCAGACAGCTGACAGAATTTGTATGTTCATTTCTGTGCTTTCTGTAGAGAGGAAATGAAAGGAGGAGGCTGAATGCACTATAAGCTGTAACTATGAAACCAATTTTACCTATAGCTTCTCTGAACTATTCGGTCTGATAGTGTAAGGTTTTTTAACATGTGCAGCTACTGTACAGGAAAGTGAAAATTGATAATATGAATAATAATCTATCAAATTTAATGATAGGACCAGTCTTCATTCACAGCCGTGTTTTTAAGCTCATTTTTTTTCTTATTTAACATTTACATCAAAGAGGGGATAAAATGTCTTGGCCAGAAGGATGGATAATAGGTATGCTAGACCGTATATGAAAATAAATTTGCCATACTGAGTCAGATCATGGCCCATCCTGCCCAGTAGTTTGTCTCTAACAGTGGGCCCTACTAGAGTTTTAGGGAGATTATACAGAATACTGCAATTACTGAGCAAGCCACCTATAGTCTACTCCTGGTTTCTGGTAGCCAATAGTTTAGAGTCACCATCTTGGTTAACAGTCATTGATTGACCTATCCTCTTATTATCCAGTTGTTTTTTGAAACAAGTTATACTTTTGGCCATCAGAACATCCCATGCCAATGAATTCCACAGGTTAATTGTACATTGTAAGAAAAAATACTTCCTCTTTTCATATTAGGCCTATTAATTTCATTGAGTGGCCCCTGGTTTTTCAAGTGTAAGAAATATAAACACTATTCTATTCACTTTCTCCACACCATTCATGACTTATAGATCTCATTCATATCCTTCCTTAGTTGTTTCATTTCTAAGATGAACAACCAAAATCTTTTTAGTCTTTCCTCAAATGGAAGTCATTTAATACCCTTGATAATCTTTTCTGAACTTTATCCAGTTCCACTATCTTGATTCTGAAATGGGGTAACCAGAACTGGACACAATATTCCAAGTGAGGGGGCACCATAGGCTTAAACAGTGGCATTATATTTTCTATCTTATTTTCTATCACTTTTCTAACATTTCTAGTGTTTTTGACTGCAGCTGCACACTGAGAGGAACTTTGCAGAGAACTATCCATGCTGACTCCAAGATTTCTTTACTGAGTGGTAACAGCTAATTTAGAGCCCATCATTTATATCTATATCTATATATATCTATATATATATATAGTTGGCATTATTTTTTTCTAATGTGCATGAATTTGTATTTATCAACACTGGATTTCATCTGCCATTTTATTGCCCAGTCACCCAGTTTTGTGAGATCCCCCTGTAACTCCTCCCAGTCTGCTTTGCACTTAAACAGTCTTGAAGAATTTTGTATAGTCTGCAAACTTTGCCATTTCACTGTTGACCCCATTTTCCACATTATTAAGAAATATGTTGAACAGCAGAGGTCCCACTATAGATCCTTAAGAGACCCCACTGTTCACTGTTCTCCTTGGTGAAAACTGTTTATTATACTTTGTTTCCTATCTTTCAACCAGTTACTGATCCAAGAAAAGACTTTCCTTCTTGTCCCATGGCTCCTTAGTTTCATTAAGAGTCTTTTGGTAAGGGATCTTATAAAAAAAACTTTCTGAAAATTCAAGTAACTATTATCCATGTGCTTGTTGGTGCCCTCAGACATTTTTTATAAGGTAAGTGAGGCATAATTTCATTTTTCAAAAGCCATGTTGACTCTTACCCAGCAAATTGTGTTTATCTAGGTCAACAGTTCTCAACCACTGTGTCAGGATACATTACTGTGTCGCCTCACAGTAGTGTGTTACAGAGGCTGGGGAGATGGCTGGATTTGGCCTGGGGTTCATTGGTGTGTCCTGCAGAGTCACCACATGCCACCAAGCATATTGTGACCCACAAAAGATTGAGAACCACTGATCTAGGTGTCTGAGAATTCTGTTCATTTCTATAGTTCATACCAACTTTCCTGCACTGAAGTTAGGTCACTGGCTGGTAATTACCGTAATCTCTACTGGATTCTGTTAAAAAAGAAAAATCAGTGTTACATTAGCTTCCTTGCAGTAATCTTGTGCAGAAACTGACTTCAGTGACAGGCTACACACCACACTTAGTAATTCTGCAATTTAATATTTATGTTCCTTCAGAACTAGTAGGTGACCACCCTCTGGTACTGATGTCTTCTTAGTGTTTGGCCTCCATGTGTTCTACACCTCTCCTATTGGCATATCAGTGTGGGACAACACTTCATATTTGTGGCCTCAAAAGACCAGCTCTGATGTGGGTATTTCCCCACAGTGGAGCAGATGCAAGAGGCCTGTCTTCCTCCAGTGCTACTTTAGCACCTATGCTGTCCAGCTCCAGGCTTCCTGCTTTGATGGACTTTACACAAAAGTCATTGTTAGTTTTTGCCTCTTCAGCACTTTGCTTCTCAACTTCTTCCCAGGCCGGCCCACCGCCCTGATCTACTCTGACAGCTTACTTGGCAGAGCGTGGTGGGCTCCTTTCAGTCTTCCTGTCTCCTGCAAAATAACTCACAAGGCTCGAGCCTGCGAGCAGCTTGTCTTGTCTGTGCCCGGCTTAGAGTCTCCGCGTCCAGGGGTGACTTTACTCCCGTTTTTTGGCCTCCCCGGGGGGAGGCTGAGTGCCGCAGGCGTGGTGCCCACGCGCAGGGCGGGTCCGGGGCTCCGCGCGGGGTGGCGCTGCCCGGCCGGCTGCAGGAGGCGGGGTGTGTGGCGGCCTCCTGGGCTCGAACCGGAAGCGTGGGAGACTCAGCCGACGCGCGCGGCCACGCCGGTCCCAGCCTCCCGCCAGCGCTCAGGCGAGTTGTTCGCGGCCGGCCGCGCACGGGCAGTCCGGGGGAAGGTAGGGCGAGGAGAGCGGGGCGCTGCCGGTGGCTGGGGGCCGGAGACTTGCGCTCGCTGCCGGCGGGGAGTCTCGGGCCGCCTCCGCTCCCACGGGGTCTCGGCGGGCCTCGGGCACAGGAGCCGACGGGCTGCGGCCAGCTGGGCTTGGCGTTCCAGCTGGTTCTGCCCCGAGCCCTGCCTACCCGGGGAGAGCGCTGCCCGCGGGGTTTGGGCTCTGCCCGTGCCAGGCTGTGAGCTCCAGCCCCGTCCCCCTGGAAGGCGCTGGCGGCGCGGGGAGGGGAGAGCTCACTCGATGAACTTTTGGACCACTGCAGCCTCCTGATCTGCGGGGCTCCCTGTACATCCAGCACGTCCGATGACGTCGGGTAGACACGGGTGGAGCTGAAACCAGAGCGCAGCACGAGGTGTCATTTGCTCTCTCCTCTTCTTGCCCCGGCATGTCCCACCTCTGGCACACAACGGGCGCGAAAGTCATCGGGGGGCTGCTTATGCCAGGGCCTTTGTGACCTGACCTTTTCCTCCCTGGAGCCCAGTTTCTAGGGGCACAGAGAGTTGGATTCAGGTCTGGGGAGCTCTGTAATGGCTTAAATTCTGACTGTTGGATCTTTCTCGAGTGAGCAGCATACAGTCAGAAAACACACTCAGAATAAGAAATCCGCTTTGAAAGAGAATGACGTTTATTTCTGATTATATTTTGCTACTGGATGTGAACCGTTAACATTTAACAGAGAGAAGGCCCTCCGTTTTCCCCCTCTAAATCAGATTTCAAGTGAATTCATTTTACCTACACATTATACTAAGTTCAGGCTACCTTTTCCCTGCATTTTGTACATGCACGCTTTCAGTTCAAACACTTGCACTTGACCCTCTTTCCCCATTCTTTCACAGCAAAGCACTATTCTTGTTGCCATTTTGTTTCTGTGTTGTGATATTTCTGCATGTACACTGCTTCCTGCCTGGAATATGACTTTTTATTTTTATATTGCTTTCCTAAGCCCTCCATCCAGTATGATTCTCTTAGAGGTTCAGTGGTTAACCATCACTATACAATGGATATTTAATTTTTGAATTCAGAAAGCAGAACTAATTTGAAAATACTGTTTAACTGGGACAGATGTAGCGTGTTTGGGTAGCGATTTGGAAATATCTTTAGAGCCCAGTTCAGCATGACTTGAATTTAGTGGGAGTAGTGTCAGGGTTCTTGAGACTAATTAAGCTAAACAGATCAAGATCCTGACCTATATCCTGGAGTCAGATATACTGATGCCTGTGTGGAGGTGGTCTAATTACAGAATCAAAGCATTTTATTGTTAACTCCTTAACTGTGTTATATACAGTGGAGAATACATTATTGGGAAATAACAAATAATGTAATTAAAATGGTACAAGTGACTTAGTATCTCAGTATATATTATCTTTTTAAAATGAAACATGCAGACTCTAATCTCCACATGGTATGCAATACAGATGGAAAAGAGAATAGTTTTGAATCATTTAAAGTTAAGTAGTGCTTCTTTAAAACTACAGTTATATAAACTTCAGCTATTCAGACAACATTAGAAATAAAAGTTACATTATAATTCCTTAGTTTTCAGACACACCACATGGCAGAACTGTAATTAATCATGTGGATGAAGGTGTGCAGAACCTCGTTTTTAAATCTTAATTTTATATCAGTTGATTAACTTGATTTAAGAAGTTAAGTTTAAGAGGTTAGGAAATATAGCAGTGTTGATTTTGTCTTGTCAAAACGAGAGGAAGATTAGCAAAATGTTTATTTTGGAAGAGTGCATGGAATTTACATCTTATCCTTTAATTTATAATATACAGGAGGGTGATGATGGCTTTGTTTTATATCCAGAAGATTCTTCTTCATTTTTTATTTCTTTATGCAATAGCCAATTTGACAGATCACTGCAGTGATTCCTTGCCGCTTTTTCAGTTAGACAAAGCAACGGACAACTCCTTGTTTTATTTTAATTTTTAAATTTTGCTGTTGAAGAGAATACATTTGAACTCTTCTAGGACTACAGATAGTATCAAAATTCAAACGCTTGAGGATCTGGGTCTAAAAATGGATGGTCAAGGATCTTGCAAGCCAAGGAACTGTTTTGCCAAAAAAGGAAACTTGGCACATGCTACTGTGTATTTTAAGCTAGTACAGATGTAGTACTACTTTATTGGCAATACGTTGGCAGTGTGCGACCCCAAGAAGCACTGAAAACTACTTTGACCGTGTTACAAAATCATAAATTGAGGTGAAGGGCATGAATTGTTTTGTAGTCCTCTGTGATAATTTGTAATGAGATTACTAAAAGTAATCCAAACAACTGAATATTAAAATAGCTCCTGGGATGCTTGCAAGAGGCCAGATTCAGTACTCTGTTTTATAAACACACACAGACCTGGCACTGGTATTGAGATACAGACCTATTGCGAAAGTTGTGTTAAACCTCTTCCTTTTTTGTTCGTCTCTCTCTCTCATGTAAAACCATCAATGGCAACTCAAACCACAGCATGAGTAGTAATTGATAAAATATTAGGGATCTCTGCTCCTCTGTCCACCTACTGAAGTGAGGAGTTCTGCCTCTGTAGCATTTCCCCATCCACCACATGCAAGCCCTTTTGTGGAGTTGGAGAGAAAAGGGGAAGTGAGATGAGTAGATTTCATCAGGTTTCATACTCTAACAATGAAATATGGCACAATTTGAGGCAGGATTAATTTGCACTGCTTCCCACTCAGTACTGGAGCTCTTCCTCATCCATTATAAAAATTCCAGGAAAAGTACCTGTAAAGGTGTCACATCTCAAGAGCTAGTGAGGCTTGAAGACAGAGTGAAGGCAAAGATTACCTAGCAGATATCTTTGCCTTCTATGGCTTCTGCAAGATGCATATGTCAAAGGAAGAGGGGTTAGAGCAAACCACTCTTTTTGCCTCCATTCCCAGTGGAACAATTTGGAAATTCTGAATTTCAAGTACAGAGGTTCCTCTTTTTAGGTAGGTTATTCCCATTTAGAATAACTCATAGTTAGATGTGGACGTTAATGGCTAGCTATCAGATGGTGATGAGCATGCTGAGAATTTATTACTGTATTGAGCTGAGCATGCTGTTGCTGAACAATTTGGATACAAAGCGAAATAGAATAACAACTGCTAGTCAGTGAATTAAAATAGAAATCTAAAATACAACAGAATGTTTCTTAGATCCTCTTCTCTTTGGTGCAACTGTCAACAATTTCTAAGATCGCTGCAGAAATTATTGTAAGGAGGAAAAAGAAATCTTTCAAAGGAGAAGATGGTTTCATTCTTTCATTGTATGATTTCCAGTGCACATTAACTGAAAGAAATCAAAATTGAAGTTCAAGGAAGGAAAACTCTTTATTTTCATAAGGTGATAGGAACTTTAGAAATACCTGAGAGTGATAATGACTGAACCTTTGCTTCAAATACTTATCATTCACAGTATTACTGCGCTGCCACAGCTTCTGTTTCATAGACAGTGAAGCCAATCAACATTGTCTTCCCCACTGCTATAACAGCTGGAAGCTCTGAAATGTGTTTCTCAAAAACTGATAAGACTATGGGGTGTACAAAGTTTCAGAATATTGTGGTAGTTCTCTTTGAAAGAAGAAAAACAGCATCTTTCATTGTAATCGTCTTCTCTGTGTTGCCTAAAAAGATCTGAAAATGCAGTGCTCGAAACTGGAAGAGTGAAGTACTTGTTTTAGAGCAGAAGTATTAAAAACTCTAAGAATTTTCTTTTGGCCCACTGCACAAGCCCAGATTTGCCACACAATTGTAAAGTTTCTCTTAAAATGCCAAGACATGTAATTAACTGCATATGCAATATGTTTATACAGTAGTAACAGATACACCCAAACAATTGCACAAAACAAAGGGATTAATCTTTCCAGTTGAGGATTAGTTGTCTTGTATCTATAGATATGAAATAACATTCAAATAGGTCTAGTCTCTCATCCAGAAGAGGGCGACTGTGCATAACTCATTGTGACATTAATTATTACCTGTATTAATAGCAGTTACCTGCATAAATCTCCCATGAGCTCATTGGAAAATATATTTTGAAGAATGCAGTATGAACTAGCAAGTCATCTTTAAAATATATTAGTGATGTAGTATGGCAGTGACTCAGATGTCTCAGGGCTTGTAGACAATAGTAGATAAACTGTTCGAACTGGAAAGGAGTAAAGTTAAGGAGACCTAAACTGGCTTCTCATTGATGGGGGAAACGCATTGTGAATTTTGGGGATTAGTGAGTGAGTGAACAAAGAAAAAAAGTCAACACCACATCTTCACTTATCTGAAAAATGTGGTTCAGTTTTATTTATACTTTGTACTGTGCTGATAAATGATGAGAGGTATATTTCGTCTAAGTAACAAAATCTTAATAGCATGAGATCTTGCTCTGTGCTATTAAATCTTTAAGAAGCCAGATGAGTCATTTATTTACTCTGTGTATATGGATTATGGGATCTGGAGGTTCCACAATCATGTAAAACAATTAAGTAGTTCTTACAACTATTTAATGCAAATAGTAAATACAGGAAATAAGCTACCCATTCCTCCAGAAGCATTTTCCCTTTCCCTTTATTTCTGTTCTTTTTCCATCTCCAGCTCAATCATCTGTCATCACTTATTTACAATTGTCTCTCTTATTTATGGTCAAATCCTGTATCCACTTATGCATGCAGGTAACTTTACTGCTATGAATAATTCCATTTTCTATAGTGAAACTCCTCATGTGAGTGATGTTAAGTAGGTGCATCAATTTTTTGCAGGATTGTGGCCTTATGATGTAAGATTCTCAGGGTAGGGAACTTGCCTTTTCAATTGTCTGTAAAGCACCATGTGCACCTGTAGTACTGGATAAACAGTAATAATTATTTGTGATATCTATTGAAATGAAGAGCACAAATGAACTGTTTCTGGACACAAGGGAATAGGAGCTAATGGTAAAGAAGTGGGAGTATAAGATTGAGTTTATCCAAAAAGAGGATGGAAGTTGGGAAGGTTGACCAGTCTCTGTTCCCAACAGTTTTCTTTTAAAAATGTTCTCTATATACAGCACATTTTCACAATATGTGAACCTACATAAGAATAAACACCAAAGTAAATGCATTAACAGCAATCAATACTTGGCATGCTTAGGAAAGCAATGAGAAACAACAGTCTAAACAATTGCATTGGCAACAGAATTGGCAGAAGAAGACACAGGTCAAGGAAATAGACTTTGTCACATAAATAAGATTCATCCCAGCTCAGAACACACTAATGATAGTGGACTCAGAAGCTCAGAAGGCTTGGTAAGAAAGGAATCCATATCCCCCTCCCCTCCAGATAGTCTGGGAGACAAACTAAATAAATTCTGCGTCTCAAATTTGCCTCTTGAAAAAAAAGAAAGCATTTAACAAAAGTATCATGTTGTATCTTGCATGGACTAATTAGTCAATCAATGCTTTTGGCCTTATAGGACTTTGTTGGTGCATAGTAAAGATGTTAAAAAGTTTCCAGGAAAACTGAGAGGACACTCCAGGTAGGCAATGTTTAGAGAACGGGGTGTTGCTTCACCTCTGGAGACCCCTGCAGTAATTAAATAGTGGCTGAAAGTGGATTTCTAGTCAGCTGTAATCTAAAATCCATAGCACAGTTACACTGAAATCTTGGGGGGAAACTATCATCATTATTAGTAGATGGTAAAGCCTAGGAAACTCAATCAGTGACCTGGGTCCTTTTGTGGTAAATGCTGTTCAAACATGTAACCAGAAGATTGTCCAGGCCCCCAGAGACTACACAATGCTTAGATGCCACGTTGATGAGCACTGTAGAAAATATAAGGGTTTATCTAAACAGAGAGCTGCACTGGTTTAACTCATGGTGTGATTTAAATTGGGGCAGAGGCTGCATGGACACACTTATTTTGGTTTGGCTTAAATTGATTAGGAAATAGTTTAAGCTAAACCAAAATAAACCACCACACAGGAGTAGATTAACTTAAACTGGTGCAAATTTATATATATGGCCAAGCCTCCATCAAATCATCGTGTACAAACCTTGCAAGAAGATCCCACATACTCTTCAGCATAACTGAGGTCAAAACCTTTTTATTTTACACCACTATAAAAAGAAGTTCATAATTATTCCACAGATGTGATTGCTGTGAATGATCACCCACTCCCTTCGGTGATAATATTAAAAAAAAAAAAAAAAATCTACAGCCACAGACTTTATTCTTTTATAATCTACTGGAAGGACGTTCTGTTCCTCTGACAACAAATATGGTATGATCTTTTAAAACTGTAAAATCCATCCTTGGCAGTATGCACAGGATTTCATATATTTGTAACTAAGATAAATTATTTTTCACTTATGCTTTGTTATAACATGCAAGCATAACTGAGTTACTTTGAGAAGAGACTTATTTTGGCCATCTTTTTCCATGTCTTTATGATAAGTACTTTTACCTTTCTCAGTGTACAGAGAGTACATGGCTGCAGGCTTACATTTGCACTTTTGCCAAAATGTTCAGTTGCTTAGGCTATGTATATTTTGTGTGAAGTGATCACAACATGGAGAGACTGCATGCTTTAGATTCCAGAAGTCCTATGCAAGCTCCAGTTGAAAGTGCATTTCCCGTTTGTCAGTGTGCTTCATATTAGGGGACCTTTTGCTGTGCGTGCAGGACATGGCAGTAAATCCAATTTTCTAACTATTTCTCTGCAAACAGCTGCTTCTCAGAGTCTGGACAACGTCTGTAAAACATTTTGACTAGGCTATTGGAATGTTAGTTTCCTAACTTTATTTTCCCTTTGATCTGTTCAGTGGTTTTTGCTGAAACATATTTATTGCAATTGGTTCTTGCTTTGTGATATGTAAAGCATGATTAGGAGTGGAATAATTCTATGGGATGGATGTATTAATTAGATTTTTTTCTCCTTACAGATTTTGTTGTGGTATATTTTGTCATTATGAGATGTCGTCTCTCAGTGCTTCATTTGTGCAAATTAAATTTGATGACTTGCAGTTCTTTGAAAGCTGTGGCGGAGGGAGTTTTGGGAGTGTTTATCGAGCCCGATGGATATCACAGGACAAGGAGGTGGCTGTAAAGAAGCTGCTCAAAATAGAAAAAGAGGTAAGAATTGAATTCTGGAGTTTGTTTTACTTTTTGGTTATAATTTACAGTAATTTGTTTCATAGCTGAATGTTTTCTACTTGGTTGCAAACCAAATATCTATGGCTGATTTAAATTTGAAAAATGGTTGACTTCTGGTCACAATGGCAGGTGACACTGCACATATATGAACTGGCAGCATATATCATAATTTGCTAATTATTTGATGCAAATTATTTAAAGCAATTGTTGACCTTGGTAACTATAGGCTAGTTATCCTGACATAAGTCCTGGGCAAAATAATGAAAAAGCTTCTAAGGGACCCAATTAATAAAGGGTGAAAACATAGTTAATGCCTATTAATATAGTTTTTTGTAAAATAGGTCTTCTCACAAAAACCTGATTTCATTATCTGATGAGATTACAAGTCTAGTTGATAAGTGTAATGATGTTGATGTTATAGACTTAAACTTTTGTGAGACTTTTGACTTAGGACTACACACCATTCTGATTTTAAAAAATAGCACTATACAATATCAGTAAAGCACATATATTAAATGGATTAAGAACTGGTTAAATGACAGATCTCAGAAAAGTGATGTGTGGTTGTCATTGAATGGGAGTGTTTTTAGTTGGGTTCTGGAGGGATGGATACTAAGTCTGATGCTATTCAACATTTTCATCAGTGATCTGGAGATAAGTATAAAATCGTTGCTGATAAAATTTGCAGATGACATAAAGATTGGTGTTGTGTTAAATAATGAGGACAGGGAAGTTGTGCAGGGTGATCTGGGTAAGATGAGCCAGTTCAAACAAAATATGTTTTGTTGTGGTCAAATGAAAAGGATACATCTGGGAACAAGGAATGCCGACTATAAGCTACCATAAAGCAGTTTAACCAATTCAATTTAAATTCACACCTTCAGTTAACTTTTTTGAGTTCTCTGGATAGGCTTTGTGATTGTGAAGATTCTTTTAATATGTTCAGTTTATCCAGCATTATGATTGAAAGCCATAATGATTCTTTGTAAAAGTAATTGTCTGATAATTCTGAATATAATCAAACAGCAACTTGTTCTAGCTGTATATAGTTGGGTAGTTTAGAGATATTTGTACAGTTTGCATTTTCAGCCAAGAAACTAATTATTTTTGTTAGTGGTATCTTTGGAAAGTAAATCTTTTGGTAAATCTCCTTTTAAACTCCATGACTGACTCTCTTTTGATTCTATTTAACTGCTGCCAGTCATCCATAACAATGGGTTAAAGAAAAACAAAACAGCAGAAGCACTTTGAGGAAGTTTTCTTGTAAGCGTTCTGGAACTGCTAACTGTGATTGCAGTGGCTGAAGCCAGTTTCCTTCTCTTGAGTTATTTTGAGTTTTAAAATAATAAAAATTAACCAAGTAACTAAAGCCACATAGTAAAGTTACAGTTTCTGTATCAGGTTTTCTTGATTAAAAAATAAAGTAAGAGTATCGTGGTGTTGGAATAGTGAAGTGGGATAAGCTCTAGTACATATCTTAAGATAATGCCTCTCCAAATATGTACCAATATATCTTAATCAAATATATATTTAGAGAAGCTTATAAACATTTTAATAGGCATTGTATAATGTTAGATCATAGAATTTCATTATAAGACATTATTAAATAATTATGGAAGATGGGAAGAATTCACTAAGACACTAACTTCTTATAGATCAACAATAATATAGATTGCATATGAGGGTGTATGAATGAGCATAGATAAATAGGTATGTTGAAAAGAAGAAATATTCTACAAGGCCTTGATTTGAATATGAAAACTGAAACTCAGTAAAGACTTTGTTGATTATGTAATCTGCAAGACGGCATCTCAAATGATTATAAAATAGCAGTAGAAACAAAATTAAATTGCAGCTTTACTATTCAATCCAGAATATGGGTGATGGATGGCTATAAATAGACCTGTTCTATGAGTTACTTTACATGAACTAGTATTTAATGATTCATATGAGTCATATAATGGTTAAAATGTGTACAGGAAAAGTAGAATTCTTCCTATATCATAGAAATGTTGCTGAAGTCCTTATTATATGCCTGTTATTTTTGTGCATGGTCAGAATGAATTAAGCAAGGTCTAGGACCCAGATTTGACTTCCATTTAAATCAATCAGAGTTGTGTTGGGCTCTAAGGGCCTCACATACAAACTGCAACTGATCCTCAAGTCATCCCTAACTCAATAACCAGGACAGATTTCCACCTAATGGGAATATTCAAATTCACAGATTGTTTTTGACACTACCTCTTTACATTTTGACTGAGCAGCATTTGCTAGCCAAAACCGCCTCGGTTGTGTTGTAGAACGGTTCAATCCAGTCATTATTCATCGCAGGTCATCGAGGCTGTAGAGGGTTTTGAGTAACTGTTATCAGAAACTATGCTTGAAATCAGAAATATGTTTTTATATTTTAAGGTTGCTGGGATGCAGCAGCTCATTTCCATAAATATCTTTTTAGCAAACTGTGATGATTACAGATATAACTGCTAGTGTTGGGAAATCTTCATTAGAAATCCTGTTTTTGCTGACCAGTTAACTAACAAATAAAATAAAAAGGCTGTGCAAATTAGAGGGTTTAAATTAACTCTTATGTGCAATATTGCTGCTCAACTCAGATTTTATTGGTGGAATTTTGCCTAAAACATGCTTTGATTTACGGTAATTTTAACATCACTGTTCTTTAGCAGCACTTGGAAACCTTGCAAACTATCCTTGCACTGTTTATGGACAATAGCAATATGCCCAGTTTGTTTATTCCATTTATAGCATGTATGTTCAGTGGTTTTTGTGGCAGTAATACTTACATACAAAAGATAATTCAGTTTTATGCAGCATACCAGCAGTCAGAAAACAGCCATTATAATATCCACCATAGATGCTGGTGGTGGTCTCTACTAGCTGTAATGTAAACTGTGAAAGTGAAGATTGGGAGTAGTGGCTAAAAGGAAGGAAAATTAAACCAAACTGCTACTGAAAAGTATTTCTGGAGCACCAGTGATTCACCAGACTCACTGCTTATGAATAAAAAATGTTATTTTTGAGAGCGCTATTAATTATCTGTGGTTTATTCTGTCAGTCATACCTGGATAATGTGTTTTAGTTTTGTTGAGCATCAAGTACCGAAACAGATCTGATGCTGTTGTTCAAATTTGGCTATTCACAATGGAGATGAGTTTAATGTTAGCAGCTTTTCCAGTTTAGGTTAGTTTAATATGATCAGGTTTCACTGTGTGAAATATATGTGGAAGAAACTTTTTTTTTGCTGTTTTTTTCAATTGTTTTGTACAAGTAGTATTGTTATATGGTAAAAAAGACTGCTTGCATTTTCATTTTGTGCTACACCTCTGGAGTGGGTCTTTCTGGTTACGGCTGCCCATATATGTAATTCCAAGCTAGAAGAGTTCAGCTCAGTCACATGCATGTCACTAGACTGCTCCCAAATGTTTGCAGTCTTAAAAGAGAGTATGTGGTAATGCTAAATCTGGGTCACAGGAGTAGGAACTGCAAATGACTTTTGTGAGCAACATGAGAAAAGCAACAGAGTAAAAAGAATAAACAAACTGAAATTGATACTTAGCTCAGACGGGATTAAAAATAGAGGTGTTCTTTTTATTGCTGGCAGTTTATAGATATTAAAAACACAGCCTAGAATGTTTCTCCTTTCTGAGAGGTGTAGGAATGATTTTAATGTTGTTTTATCATTTAATTAGCTTATTATAGGAACTATTTTTCCTTTCATCTCAGTATCCACAAATAAGACTTTTTAATAGAATGTTTCTTGTACTAAAACTTCTGCGAATCCCATTTTAATTTACATTTAAGAAGGGGAAAAAGGCCATATTCTTAGTGACTTGCTTGATTATACTAAAGGTGTCTACAACCATCCATGTCTCCTATATCTTTGTCTTTTTCAAAAAATGAAATAATTTAAGACATTCAACTTGATCCTGGTCTATACTTACTGTGGAATTTGGCAGCATTCAAAGGGAGATACGCAAGCTACGTAAAATAACTTGCATATCTCCCTTTGTCTCTCTAATACCTACTTACTTCCCCGGCTCCACTGTGCTGAGTTGAAGGGAAATGCCATCTTTTCAAGTCAGCGCTACTCTTCTTGTGGAAGTGGAGTTACTGAGTTGAACTCTGGATTGATTGAGCGGGTCTTGACTGATGGCTCAATCGAACCAAAGGGTTTGAACTGACGGCATTGAATTTGCTGCCATCAGTATAGACTGGGCCTTGGCTCTTAGGAGGGTGCTGTAGTCTGCTAATGTTTTGTACCTCAGCCGCTGACCATTGGTATGTGTCAGGCAAGGAACTCTGGCTACTATACTGTTCGCTTCAAAGTTTCTAACACAGACATTTATGGCCAGGGGAGAGACTTGTGATGAGAGTCTTTGGCTGGGCATGTTGCTGTAGTTGATCATACACTGTTTTTTTCTACAGGAGATTTTTATGGAGGGCTTAAAACCTATAGGATTCTTGGGTTTATATGTGTCATTTTCCCTGTGGACTGTGGACAGAAGGTAGTCTTAGGCGATGCATCAAGCACGAAAGCTATGTGTTACTGTTGTCAAAACCGATATGATGCCAAAAAACTATCCATGTCTAGCAGAGACACTATTGGCAGAGATGGTGTGACCTCCTCAGAATACTGGGAAAAATAGGCTTTATTTTTTCATTGTCCGTGTATGTTTGTTTGGTTTTTTTTTAATCGTCTCTTCTAATCCCTTGTGCCAGCCTTCCCAAACTGTCATGAGAACCTACCCCAGCCCAAGCACAAAATCGAATTACAGTGAAACCTGGATTATCCGGTCCTCAATTAACCGTGCATTCGGTTAACCGGGATCGCGGAAACATGGGGGATCGGGTGGCCGCAGAAGCTCCGTCGGAGCTTCGGCGGCCACCCGAACCCCTGGACTGTGCTGGGGGGCCGGCTCCGATTCGAGCCCCCCAGCTCAGCTCCCGGGCTCGGCTCTCAGCAGGAGCTGCGG
>ML685793.1:12140421-12198784 GCA_007922175.1 Pelusios castaneus
TTGGTAATTTCGAAAATAATGTCCACATTAAAGTAATGTCATGCCTATTAACTGAAGATATTTCTAATAGGTTATACACAAAGTTTTATGTGACACAGTGAATCTAAATTATACAGTAGGAGTGCTAGGTTTGTATGTGGCCCTATCTATCCTCTCCCATTACTATCCCCTTACCCCCAATCTCTAGTCTACTCAGTATGATAGTCTGCCTATCCGTTATTTTGAAAATAAATTTAATATGTGCTGAAAATTTTAGATTCTAAATTTTAGATTTTCAGTATAGAGCAAATCTTTGTGTTTACCGTGAGTGAATTTCAGAAGATTTGATAGGAAAGGCTAAGAGTTTAACAGCTAACAATTGGGGCTTTTTGCATCAGTAAGGTTTGGGAGCTGGTTTTGGTCTTTGCTGTCCTGTAGGCTGTTAAAACTTTTGGCATTAGGAAAAGTATACATCTTCCTTTTCCTTCTCATTTTATGCAGGGACAGAGATGACTTTAAATTTGGAGGCAAAGTTGCTTTACCCATTTTTCTATAGTGGCAACTCTGGACATCAGATAGCTGCACAACTGTGTCCCCTCCCAATATCTGCCATAGCATTTAATGATCCATAGCTTTTGCTGAAATGATCAACTGTTAGTTATTGTTGACTTTTAAGGTATACTCTTACTTCATTGTTAATATCTCAGTGATACTAATATGAGCCATTCATGCTTCTGCCAGGTGGTTTGTTTCAGATAGTTTGCAGATTAAGTTTACACTTAGTTAATATTTTGTGTGTTATCGCTTCAACTATTTAGACTATAGACCAGTGATACTCAGGCTGCGGTTTGCCAGTCACAGGTGGCTCTTTAATGTGTCTTCTGTGGCTCTTTGCAGCATCTAATATTAAAACACTGCGTGATTTAATTATTAACATAACAAAAAGCATCCTGATTGGTTATTAACCAATTGTAGTTGATAAAATAATAAGACTTGGTCAGTCATTTTGCTGTTAGAATACCCCCCCATACCATTTAAATATTAGTATATAGTAAATTGTACTGTCGTATATAGTACTATAGTACATAATAAATGAAACAATGAATGGCTCATATTAATATCAAACAATCTCAAAGCCTTTTCTTAGTCTCTTCATTTCATCTTTTACCATTCACCTTTCTGAGAAGAGTATCAGTTATTGTTATCACATGCTCATACACTGCACTGTTTATAAACTATTTATATAATTTTCCATTAAAAAATCACACTGAAGATTAATTATTTTTTAAAAAGGTGGTTTTGGATAACCATTATCTGCACTATCTTTCTGATTCCAGCAAATCATTGCCTGTCAACTCTGATGGGTGATATGGAAAGGTGGGCACTGGCTCATATGTCCGCCCCAGGACAGGAAGGCTAGTGCCCATTGGGTAGTGCTAACCCCCTAGATTTGTGCCTCTATGGACTGAAAGGAGGAGGACAGAAGGACCTTGCACCCTCTTTTCTTTCCCTTCCACCTCCGCCCAAGGCCAGAATGATTGAGATCTTAATGCTTTCCTTGTGGGAAAATTAATATGATTTTTAGAAAGTTTAAAGTTTAAATAAAGCAAATATAAAGTTAATCAAACTTTAAAAAATCACTATGGTAGTCTAGTTTGGTGAGAGCAAGGTAGAACTAACATTTATACCAGCATATAGTTTTCTATTTTTCAAAAAATTGGAGTTCCCAATAACAACCCTGGAAAGTTATGAGTAGTTGCAGCAATAGAGGCAGTGAAGCTGCCTGCATGCTTAGGAAGAGAGTGTTGAATTGATTTGCGTTTAGTTCACGTTTGGAAAGTGAACTTGGCAAACATACAAGAAGGAACAGAACTTCTTTAAACTGAAAGCTTAGATTGTACATAAGTTGTTACTCTCTCAGAAAAGACTGAGTCACCACGAGTATATTTTTCACATCCTGCTTAATAGTGATGCTGTTGACCTGAAAACCAGTAATTAAAAAATAGTTTAAAAGTCATTACATAGACTACACCTATGAAAATCTTCCGGCCACTCTGTTTTTTCAACTCACGTTCTCCTAATTCTTATCTATTTTTTTTCCTCTCCCATTGCCCTGAGAAAGACCCGCACAAACAAGATAAACTAGCTGTAGGGAAACAAAGTAAATGATTATGTCCAAAGGTACTGTCAACTTGAAGAGAAAGTAAAAAATATTTTTTCTCTAGTCACTTTCAGCCTTAGTAATCTTAAATGTTATTTGAGAGCATAATAGTTAAAACTGAACAGGGAGGATCAGAATCAATGATTTTTTTAAAAAGGAAATCAGACTTTTTATTTGAATCAGATTTTTAAAAATGTAAATTAAAAATAGGTTTACTTATAAAAAATAAACCTATTTCAAATTAAAGTTGAGATTGTCAACCTATGTTATGGTCTAAATTTATAATAAACTTCAAATTACTTAAATAAAATACAAAATTATATTAAACAGCACATGTTTGCCAAGTTTAAAAAGAACAGTGAAACCACACTGAACTGTTGGAAGTTACTGGCTAAGCACCTGCAACCAGAATTTGCTGAAGTAATAAATCAGATTTTGATAGCAGTAGCCTCTTCTGCAGGTGCAGAGAGACTATACTCTTCATTTTGGTTTATTCAGCTAGTTCAGGAAAATGACTAGTTCATTCTAAGTTGAGGAATCAACTGTGATTTGAAAAAACAGGAACACGTTTTCCCCTTGAAATCTCTGAATAAAAACAAGAGATAAGAGGACGGGATCTACTAATTTCAATATCTCGAAGATCATATTGTCTAGAAGTAATCAGCGCAACTCAATCAGTTAGTTTTGAATACAAAACATAGTTTAATAAGCTTCTTGATAATTTTTTCTTGTTTATCCAGCATATTTAAGGTAGTCTTATTTAATAAAATAAAACAAAAACATTAAAATGCTTTTTAATGCATTTTTAATTTAATTTATATTTCTACCCAAATAAAGCTTGACAAAAATCACAAGAAAAAAATTAATCATCTGCAAAATAAGAAATGCATCCTCACCATTTTTAACATAATAAACATGTAAAAATGAAGTATCTGAATAAATGTAAGCTAAGCTATATAATTAAATGTGTATAGATGCAGCATATCCTCCTGGTTAGGAAAAAGCAGCACCAAATTTAGCATAAAAGCTATATTAAGTTGCAAATCAACATGCTTTATTGGTTATCAACCGATGAGAATCAACCTTTCTTTCTAAGCATAACTAAAAAGTACAACTGCAAAACATGATTTAAAATTGATTATT
The DNA here is from genome assembly GCA_007922175.1 of Pelusios castaneus. Lineage (NCBI taxonomy): Eukaryota > Metazoa > Chordata > Testudines > Pelomedusidae > Pelusios > Pelusios castaneus. The sequence goes on from ML685793.1 coordinate 12,143,705, forward strand.
TAAATCAAGGTTTCCTGCTTGTTGATTTAAATTTTGATTAAAATCAGTGATTTAAATTGCTTTGATTTAAATCATTCCACTCTGACACCATATCAGACAAAAATAATCTTTCTGTTTGTTTTACATGGACTATGTCCCTTTTAATAACCTAGACTTAGTAAGGGGTTATGTGCAATGCTTATAATGATCTCTTTGTAAGGCATTTACATATAAATGTTAGATATGGATGACATTATGGGACACAGAAAATCATGATGAGCATGATATAAATGCTTAATGACAGATAGGTAAAAATCTAAACCATGTAATGCTACTTGTTGTGTGTTCTATTGATAATATCCTGTATTGGCATTTGTAAAAGCACTGAGGTCAAGTATTGTGTCCAGAATTCCATGGGCTTCTATTCCTTTCCCCTTCTCTGTGTATTTAGGTATTTATGCCAAAATTTTTACCATGGCCTTTTCCCCAGAACACTTGATCATTCTTTCTTTTCTCTTCTTTCTTGGCTATAACTTAATCCACTTAGACATTGATGATATGGCCTAAGTAATATACCTTCTATCTATAATGGTCTCAAAACTGCTTTTTATTAATAATTCTGTGTCTAGACTTCTGAGTCATTGACTGGGTACCACATGAATTAGTTCTTCCATGAATAAATAAATATACCAATGTTATGTTATAAATTTCTAAATTGCACAATGAAATCTGGTACTGTTTTGATTTGTTTTGTTTTTTTGGCATAGTCTGAGGAAATATTATAGAACTAGAGAAAGTTCATTGTTTTTTCCCAAGACTTTCCTGAGAGGAGTATTCAGCAACAGCCCTAATAAGGTGCTTGTCTGGAGAAATTCTTTCAGAATATGGCTATGTTTACCCTATAGACTTCAGTTGATGTAAATTTTGTTGGCGAACAGCTGCAGAAGTTGGTATATTGCTAAGATGCGTATATACGTAGCTGCTTGCTTACCAGGGGTTCTTGTGTCAGTATAGAGTACAGTGATCACAGGTAGTTATCCCAGTGTGTGATCATGCATCGCCATACTGTGCAGTGCTTTTTGGGACACGTTTGCAATGTGTTGCAGGTTAGCAGTGACTTGTCCAGGGATGTCTGGGGCCTAGGAGGCAAGTTTAGAGCATGTGATTTTCTGTGTCCCGTAATGTCATCCATATCCAACTATTTATCCCACAAACCTGCACAACACTTCTCGGTCTCTGCCATCTTTGACAGAGCTCTCCACTATTCTCATAGATGTTGTAAATACAGAATACATGATTCTTCTGAATCTGCAGCTAGGGTGAACCTGAACAAGGAGGAAGGACCACAGACAAATGTGGCATGCATTTTTCCTTACAGTAGTTACATTTAAAGATGGCCCTCAGCTGATCTCCAAATTAACAAGACAAAGGTATCAACTCTTTGTTGATTTACTCATGTGAAAAGAAGCAGCAGTACAACAAAGGGAGGTAGAATTGCTATCTGCTTTTCATCCCCATGTTGTGTTAGGCAGAGGAAGGATAGATGGAGAGCATTTCCTTAATAGGAATAAGGATGTTCCTTTTATTCTCTTGAAAGAACTCAATGCAGCTTCCATGGAGGTACTTTGCAATCTTCTTCCCAAGATTTCTAGGGATGGTACCTTATTTTTTCCACATGCCGCTCTGTGATGAGTTTAGCTGGCACCGTTGCAGTAAGCAGGTTAGCGGCATATGAGCCCTGTTTTATTAATTTGGATTGGGGGCCATCTTTAGATTGAACCACTGTAAGAAAAAATGCACGCCATACTTATCTGCAGTCCTTTCCCCTTCTTTAAGATCATCCACGCTTTTCTGGATGGACTGGCTAGATCTTGGTAGTCATCAACAGGTCCTGACTCACAGCATGGCTGAAGTCTCCTGCCATGTCTCCCCACTCTTCCCACCATTCTCCAAGCAATCCATAGCAGTGTGTGGTGTTCTGTGAGTTTCTTTCACTTTCAGTGGCATTACTGTTGATCCCTATCATTCCCTTTTGCTGGCATCCCCCATGTAATCTGCTTGCAGTTGTCCACATTTCTATGGCTGGTCTGTAACTGTGCTTGCCCAGTCTTTTCTCTCCACAGGCCTAGGAGATCCAATATTTCCTGTCTGTTCATGGCAGGAGCATGTATTACCTCTGTGCGTGGCACCGGCATGGTAGGTTGGTCAGTTACATACAACAGAAGTGAGCAGCTAGGTGTGTTGGACAAGTTGTGCAATCAATAAAAGGCATTCCAAAAACATTTGGGGAATTTTAAAGGTTGTTTGTTTTTTTTGGGGGGGGGGGGGGGGAATGGATGGGATCTTCTGTCTCTGTGAGCTCTGGGCAGTGACATTTAAAAATGTGGCCGAAGTGGTCAAGGTAACCTTGAACCTAATGTCCACGTAACGTTGTAGTTAGATAGATCAGGTTAATTTGAGATTCGATACTGAAACAGCGCTGGCATTGAATGTTAGTTCCAGCAGCATGTTCTTTTGCCTTTAAATAGTGACCTGACATCACTTTTGGGGAAAGAAAGAAACCCATAGACATCTTCAAAAATCAGGCTAGCAGCTTTCTTTACCTTTTAAAAAATATCTACATTTTTCTTTTTTGCTTGGTCAGTGTTTAGACAGATAAAAGAAGAGAATACAACAGAGGCCAAGATCTTGCAGACACAGCTTCTTATAATTACATATTCAGCCAAAACAGTACAAAGAAAAACTACAATCCTTTTTCTTTATGTACCATATTCTAGTTTTCTCTTCTCCTTAAATTGGCATTTTGGACTATGTTCACTAGAACCACAGAAGAGCCTTAGCAGAAAAGAAGGAAACAGAGGGAGGGAAAGAAAGATAGATTCCCAAATGACAACCTTTTGAATAGTCCAAGTTCAATCCCTAAAACAAAAAGTGGAATCTTTTTTTCCTAAATAATATGCTCGACAGTCTCACTTCTCATCTTGAGAAAGATGAAAGAGAGAGTAAAAGAGATGACCCAAATCACAGAGTTCCTTTGATAGAAGAAATTCAGCTGTTTTGAACACTTACAATCAAAGGAAGTGGTTTCCCTAATTACATGAACTATGTGAAAGCTCTCAGAATAGCTCTTCCACCCCAGGATTCCTTGCACTTTAGAAGTTTGCATAAAAGCTCACACGGAGAATCAGATGCAAAGTGTTTGATTCAAATTTTATTAGGCAGAAGTGTGCATACATTCACATTGCTAGGTTTGACAGCTGGTTAAGTTTAGACCACAATCCCAATTTTGATGGGTGCATTTCAGTCCCACCGTTTTAAATTTTTCACTCTTCAGGTTCTCTATCAAGACAATCTTTTAAGAGAACTGTGGCAATGGAAAAATTGAGAAACGATGGAGGGGTGCTTTGATTATGAGCCTTCAGGTGAGGATTTTTTCACCTTGATTGGACTTATCCATAGTTTTACAGTTAAAATCCACCTCTGTCTGCAATAAAAAGAAGAATGGTTACATTTCTGTTTTTGAAAGAACACTTTTGTTAAAAATGTGCTTTCTGAAGAATTAATCTCTGAACTCTACAACTTCAGTATAATTCGAGCTATGCCATTACTACAAACTGTCCAGTATCTGAATTCAATAAGACCTTTGAACAAAAAAAGAGTCCTTTCAGATGACTGCTACCCATCTTACATTTTCTTTTTATACATGCACAATAAAAAAGGCACATTTTTCTTAACTAAAACAATCACTTTGTGTGTTTGGGGGAGAGGAGAGGGGAGAAGAGGAGAAGGAGGTTTTTGACATCTGGGTGCCTCAAAATTGCCTGTCCAAAAACAATGAACTTTTTGATAGTAGGGAATGATAGAATGCCAATTTTCTCAGCAATGCAGAATCTAAAGCAGCCTCAAGATCAAAATTCATAAATGTAGATGACTTAAGTTAGGTGCCTAATTGTGCTGACTGAAATTTTCAATTTAATTGAGATTTTGGCAAAATAAATGATGATGTGTTTTCGTGAAAAATGTTCCCATTTTTCAACCAGCTGTCGTAGCTGAAACCATCATTAAATTTTAGTGGGGCCACTTTGAGCCATCAGAGCAGCACAAAGCAGCTGGAGCAGGGCCCAGAATCAGGCCTTTGACTTTAGTCCATTATCAAATTGAGGTCTCTGACCAAAATGATCAGCGCTGTGTTCTTGGAAGAAATCAGACTGAAATTGATGAACAAAATCCAAGCACTACAGGTATTGTCAGTTTTCTGTTGTTACAACCGATCAATAAGCTTCTTTCAAAAAAGGGATGTTAGAGACTGTCTGCTGAGATGGCTTCTTGAGCAGTGACCTGACATCTCTTGTTTGAAAACTCCTGAGAAATATCTGACTGTACCAGAACAGAGACAACCTCATTCATCAAGCTGTTAACCACCTCGACTTCAAAATACTTTATGCAGCGGTTATATTGAGAATGTGATTTCCATTAGCTTGTTGCTGTATGCTGTTTTGTGTGTGTTTTTTGTCTGTACAGGGTCTAGCTCAAAGGGTCATTGATTTGGGGATTATGAAATGATAGTGTTCCATCCTCCTTTCTTTATCTGTTAAAGGTACATACAGATCATCTGTAAAGATGGTACCAAAAAAGTGGTGAAGTGGTGGAAAAAATGCTATTTTTAATTTCAAAATACAAAATCTATGATTCTCTTACTATTTTAACATGTACATATTTATTGTGTACATATCTTCTTATTTCCTATTCGATGTGTGCATGGCTCCATCTTACATTTGTGTGTCTAACATTTGTTTGGGGTTATTTTCTAGTAAAAGTTGAAAGAGAGACAGTGAAAAGTTAAGGTGTGGATTGGTGGAGTTCAGCTCAATGGGGTTGGCAGTAATTTACAAATACAAAAATATTTGTAAATGTGGTTTCATGTGGTTGTAATAATGTTTCTAGGTTCTTAATGTATTCATCCCAAAATATGCTGTGTTTATGAACTGTATTGTGTTTAAAATACAGAACCACAGTATTTCTGTATCTAGCTACCTTCCACCCACCAGGCACGCATGTCTTTGAAATCATTTTACAGGAGTTTGGTGGTAAGAGAGTAATATGTCTTCTGTTTCTTAACATCTACTGTTAAAGACAATTAATACTTTGCCATTAACTTCACTGGGGCCAGGATCAGTGTCTGAATAACAACACATTACCATGGGCATTTTAGAGTTTGTTTCCTAAAAGACCTGGTAATATGCTCTTTAAATTACTGTCTTTTTTTGCACACTTTATTTGTGGCACATGTCTTGGATTCTTGGTTTAATTTGTAGTTTTGGAAGTTTTTTTTAATCAACAGAATTTTAAAAAGATTAAACCTTTTATTTTAAAGAATGTTAGGATGAAATCAATGAAACATTACATAACATTCCAAGTAATTATTAGTATATGTCTGTTTTCAGAAAGTAGATTGGTAGAAAGGGAGAGAAGTCGACATGTGGGGAGGAATTCTCTATAGACAATTCAGTACAGAAATAGGAAGATTAGAGGAAAAATCGTACATAGCTGTCAAGCACACAGTGTAGTAGTAGAACTGGTCAAATTTTTTGCACAAAATTTTTCATCCAAAAATGGTGTTATTAGGTTTTGTTTTTTTTAAAGCTTAACTTCATGAAAAAATGATGAGTTTTAACTTTTTATGAAATTTCCTGGTGCTCGGCAATATTTTAATAGAAACTTTTCATTTATATTAATTAAAATAATTTTCAAAATAATTTTAAAAAGTTGATACAATTTCCATTAGAAGAAATGAAAAATGGAAAACAGTTTCAACATTTTCAGTAATTTTTGAACATCTCTGTCCATTAGACTTAGTATTTATCAGCTGTGTTTCTCCATAGACTAAAATGTTCAACCTTAAACAAAGAAAAATATTAACTGTTCTGAAACTGAGATAAAAACCATATATCATGAAACTTTCTGAGTTCTTGCAGTCATTTGTACAGGACTTTTCAATGCTCTTTGTAGAGGATTCCAGCTGTAGAGATTGAGCCCAAAAGCACTGCGCTTTAACAAGCTCTCAACTGTACAGATATGGCTAGAGGGGTACAGTGTAGGCTGTCATTCTAGCCATCCATTTTTGTCTGTGAAGAGATAAGATTGAGGATGGTCTCAAGGGTGGAGAAGAGCTTAGTGCAGGGCATAGAAGTCCTGATTTGGTAGGGACAGTCACGATATTCGGAGTTTTGTCTTGTATACGTGCCTATTACCTCCCTTCCTCATCCCAATTTTTCACATATGCTATCTGGTCACCCTAGCAGGGAAGAGTGACGTAGTAGGCTGGATTCCTGTGTTCCGGGAAGCCAGCCCTCATAGAAGAAGGGACAAAGCAAGAGTTCTTGGGTTAAAGGATGATCCAGCCAAGGTCTGGGGAAAGAGATTTCTTATAATGGTGGTGTGGAAGAGAAAGGTGAGACTTTGGCAAGTTGTGGGGAGAAACTGTACATTTTTCCTTAACAGGTGTGGCATTACAAAGGCTTTCCCTCAAGGAGGGGAGAGACCCAAAATGTGAACGGTTTTACACTCTGTAAAAGATCCCATAATTTGCAGCTCCACTCCCTCCTTTAATATATGGGCTAGTAATCACCTTAGATTTGGTGCTGGGGAAGTTTTGCACTGACATTTTGCACTTCTTTGAAATAGCCATTGTTTCGGTAGGCTGTCATACGTTACTTTCTTCTTGCACCACGAAGCAGAGCACTTTTGGGCATGTTTGGAAAAGAACAACAGAGTCCTGTGGCACATTTAGTGTCTGCAGGAGCTTTGATAGCTCAGTCAGAAAGTAAAAGCATAAACAATTCCCCAGTAGTCACTGTTCTAATGCAAAATGGAGACAGTGAGTCTTGCAATGTATTATTTTAATGTGAGTGAGCTCAACTTGTCCTGCAAAAGTGATTTTCTGGAGTTATCTCAATCATTGGGGATCCAAACCATGGATTCCATGTAAAGAACTATCCCTGCCTTTAATTGCTATAGGTTGGGTTCATTACGCTAAGATGGTTTAAAGAGAGGCTTATTAAAAGCTTAACAGTTTTTGCCTAAGGAAAATTACACTTTTCATAACTGAGTTGGAGAAAATACTTACTAAAAAGATGATAACCTTATTGCAAAAGCGGAGCAAGTCAGTTCTTCAGTAGCTGCTGTTACCTCTGTTAAGGAATCTGCACTAACTGTTCAGTGAAGAAACTAGCTGAATATCTCCAAGAAAGTTCTCTTGTCTGCTTTGCTAGCAGACTGAGAGCTATGCAGTTGTCCAGGCATTTTTATCATAATTGAAAGAGGATATAAAATTTCTAAAAAAGTGTGATGTATCCAATATTGTTTATCTGTAGGCAGCTGCATTAAGTGGCAGCATCCTCTGGAAATACTGAGTAGGTTTTCCCTATCCACCCCCTCCAGGATTTTGTTGTTGCAGTGAGTCTGAACTTCTGGATCTCCATTTTTTCTTTTTTCAACCAGTCTTTAAATGATTCCCTTGTCTTGCTTCCAGGAGCTGGGGTGCTTGAACAGAGTCGCCAGGGAACAGGGGTTTTCTGCCTGTTGTATTTATTCCTTTGTACCTAGCAAGGTGGTTCACGTAAGATTTGTAGTGATTTTGATCTCTAAAATGATCTCCACAGGCACTCTTGCATTTGCTCCAGATGCACGTCAGCCCCCATTTCACATGCTTTTAGAGAACTGGCAGAAAATTTTGGCATTTTATTTCTCTATTCTTCTGGGAGAATTCAAGACCTGGGTTAACATTTTCTCAGATAGTCATAAGAAGTTCATTTGCAAAGCAATGTAGAATGAAAGGGAAGATTACCTTAAATGCCCTAAATGTATCAGAAAACCAGTGTGACCCTTTTTGGTAGAAGTCTTCCTATTTCAAACCTGATGCTTATAGCACTAGTCTCTTCCCCCCACCCCCCACCACAATTTCCAGTGTTTCTATACAGATTTAAACAGCTTTGATTTTAACTGCTCCCAGATATTAAAGTTTGTAATTTCAAATGAAGCTCACAAAACATGACTAATTTCTGAAATCTTACATCTGTCTCCTTACAAATACAGATTACCTTTATCTTATAAATGATTTTGCTGTTGCAAACAAACAGAAAATCAGTAACCATAACAAGAACCAAACGTTCCTAGCAGATCGCAGTCTGTCGTGTGTGCTAAGATAAAAATTTGATATAGTTCCATGTAGTACACTGAAAAATGTAATGCTCTTATGCGATTTGTCTGGGCTTCAATGGGTTTCTTATTAAAATCTATGGGAAAATGAGGTGTTCAGCCATTATGCAAGTGACATGTTTTAGTAGATCACAGCATACGTGTAACTGAGGAGGTAGTTTTCAAACTTTGAGCCTGTTGTAATGCTAATTTCATGCATAAAGTGCCCTTACTCGACTTTATCCTAGATTCTGCAGCTTCTGTCAGCAACCTCTCCTTTCCTCAGTGACAAGAAATTGTTGCCCACAATATATTGAAGACAAAAGGCCCTGATTCTGCAATTGATCATCCTGAGTTATTTTGACATTTGCATATAATTTGTGCAATGTTGGGAATTGATGGGGATTCTTCATGGTTTCTCAGGTCTCCCATTGTGGTGTCAACTGCAAGACTGAGAGCCAAAACAGACGTGTATTATCTCTAGTCAATTATGTCATAGTATCCTTAAGAAAAAAAATCTCACATCTGAGGTGCCAGTCTCTGTTCTCTCTAATTTTTATTTTTTTTTCACAATATTTTAAAATTGTGGTGTATTGAAAGGGAAGTCCTCTAGATTCCAAAGATCAGTGGATTCTGTTTATAATCCAATAGCTTTTAAGGGGCCTCCAAATTACAAACATGATAAGCAAAAGCCAAAATAACATAGAATATTATAAAATCCTGTTTCCTATTCAATGGATCCATTTCCAATATACTTTAATACTAACATTTTGTACTACAAAAACTCTACATGCTTGTTGCTAGAAAATACAATTAATATAGTTAAAAATATAAACTTATTAACACTATAAACATAAAATATAAACAATTAACACAGTTAAATATCTACATACAGGTGCATAAATCTACTGCAGCAGATAATGACCATATTTTCTAGCACCTATTCTGCAGAAATACAGTATACTGATTTACAGAACTGAGATAGCTTGGAGTTATATTTCTTTTTAGATTTTTACTAGAATATATAAAATTAAGTCACCACCAACATATCTGTATTGCAAAAGAAAAAAAGTGGTTTGGGGCAGAGTGTATAAAACAGGTAAGATATTAATATATAATCTTCCATTAAACAGCAATGCAACCTGACTGGATCCCATAATTTTTCATTTCTAGACATTGTAGCCATTGAGGCTCCCCCCCCCCCCGATATAGAATTCCAGTAACAAAAATAAAATACTGTTCTGTGGTGTGAGCTGGATGCCACTGAAACATGCTTTCAGCTGTCACTTTTTAAAATAAGACTTTTTAAATATTTCTCTATATTTACCCAAAAAAGTAACGTGTTGTATGTTGGATTAAAAAAAAAAAAAGTACTAACAATAACAATTCAATAGTGTAGTTTAACTTTTGTTTTCTTTGTATGGCTTGGGAATCAGTGCCAGCATAATATTGAATTTGTGAATCTCTTATACTAGAAAACAGATAATTTCATTGTCTTAAAATCTTTGTCTTTCAGCTGGGCTTTGGAAAGTTAAATTGGGATAGATAATCCCTCTAAATGGAATATAAACCAAACCAACCTCCTTCTTCCAGCTTTAAGTCAATATACAAGTGGGACTTTCATAATACAATCGCTATTTGAAATCACCCATGAGATGTATATTTGGAGAGAGCTCAGTCCTCTTAAGAGCAGATGATAACTCTGCTTTATTTACTGTTAAAAGTTCTCATTGGATGTTCCTTACATGTCAAAGTCTTTTGGCTACACTGTGCATCATGTGTTTTTCATCTTACTTTGCTAATATGAAAGAAGATTTAATGGGTTTAACAAACATATCCTTAATTGGACAATAATTGGCTTCTGCTGAATTACAGCTTTTCAGTTTCTTCTTGGGGTCTCTGGGGCATGAAAACTACTGACCCCTTCCTTATAAAGCTTTATGAGAAAACATACAAAACTCTAAACGGTTCCCTACCAGGATCTAAAAAATAGAGAGGTTTGTATTCATTGTTTGATTTTTTTTTTTAGGTTAGTGATCAAACAGTTCAGCAACTATCTATCATTATCATGTGGTTATTTTTAGGAGTTTTAAATTCCAGACTACTTTTAAAATTCCCTCAATTTACAGCCTATTGTAGGGGATGGGAGTAAGGGGAACCTCATGACCAGTAATAGAATGTAAATTCTAATACTTGGAATTTAGCATGACTGTAGTCCTAAGAGAAATTATTTACTCACATTTGGGAATGAGCAGGAAATATAAATAGCTTATTAAGCATCAGATTCGGTTTAGTTTTAGAAACAAAAGTAATAGCAATATCATTAAAAATAATAGGCAGTATGGGCCAGTTCTGCTTCCATCAAAATCTGTGGGAGCTCTAGTATTGAATACAGTGGTTGGGCAATTTTTGTTAATATTTAAATAAAAATGTGCAAAAATAGTGATCAAGTTTATTTTTATTCAGATTTCATCAAACAAAGAAGTGATACATTAAAGCAAGCAAACACCCAACCCTGAACTCTCTACAATTTTATGATCCATATTTTAGTTTCCTAGTACTTTGTGTTTGTATTGTAATTTTAGGTAAGAAGCTCGTTAATATTGTGTCCTTGGGAATGTGTTTTCTATGTGTTAGTGGGGCCAAGAATTCTTTCAGCATTCAACAATTAATACTTTAACCCAAAATCTTTATCAGCATTTTGTGCTGCTTTTAGTCGTGGCAATCAGTAAATAGAATCGTTTTAATGAACATTAACACTGTTATCCCAATTGGCGATTCTTACAATGTAAAACATCATGGGAACAACGAAGATTTAAACTCTCCCAGGAATATCTTGGAGTTCAAAGCCCTTGAAATGCTATAAGACGTTGGGACTGAATCATTGTCAAGTCTGTTTTAAATTCTTCTAAATGATTCTGAAGATTTCCATTATAAGTATAGCAAACATTTATTTACAGGAATGTAAATAATCAGACTCTATTGCACAATACATTAATAAATATTAGAAAGCACTTAGGGATGTTCTGCTAATCAGATTGCTGGAGTAGCTAAACATTTCTAACCCTGTAATTTTGCATAAGAGTGAAGATGCCTCATGGTGTGCAATTAACTGATTTATTAACTGCAAAGTTCCTTTTCTGCTGGCTGGCCTGATGGTCTAATGAGGATCAGTATTTATTTCCAAATTTGATCTGAGGCAGCATGCTCAGAGGGAGTGATTCACTGTGTGTATTCTCTAGTGCCACCACTTCAGCCACCCACAACTGCACCCTCTGCTCGAATAAACAATTAGGATTGGTAATGTTCGTAAGGAATTACTTGGACTTTTTTAGGTCCAAGCCTTGCATAGATTTTTGGGTATGACAAACTACCTTTCTTCATTGTAGAGAGACAAAGTGGGTGGCTAATATCTTTCATTGGACCAGCTTCTATTATTGAGAAAGATAAGCTATAGAACAACACAGCATTCTTCAGGTGGGGGAAAGATACTCTGTGTGTATCAGCTAATACAAGGTGTAGAGCAAGCTGTTAACACATATCCCAAGGTGGTGTTTTTCAACCTTTTTGATACTAGGGACATGTTTGCTGCCTTCCTAAACTGTGTCAGGGAGATAGCAGGGATCGGAGCAGGTCCACAGACTGGTCGTTCAGACATACTGTTCTAAGGGACCATTCAAGATTGTCAGATTGTTGCAATAAGCTGTAATTCATTTGTCTTTATTAAGATAAGGATTAATAGTGTCTAGCAAAGCTATGAATTAAGCTCCCAGGCTCATCTTTTGAAGGTGGTGTTTACGTTTCCTTTGATGAAGAGGACAAAGAGGTTCAATATGAAGTGGTCATTTTGTGACGAGTGTTCACTTTGGGTGAGATGGTGGTTTTGTTTTTTATCATTTTTCTGAGTGAGTTAATTGAGAGTGTAGTGATTGTCTGGTGTCACCCTCACAGTTATCGGGGCATTTAGTGCACCGGATGAGGTGCATCACTTGTTGTGATAGGCGTGTCGAGGACTCGTGGACCATGAAAGTGTGTTGTACGGGGTGTGATTACTGTAGTGGTGGAGATATGTCTGCAGTTTTTGCATCTGTTGTTCCGGCAGGGTCTGGAGTTGGTGTCTCCTGGTCTGTTGCTGGTAGCTTGCTTCTGATGATGACCTTAGAGAGGCTTGGAGGTATCATCTGAAAGCCAGAAGAAAGCGTTCAGGACAGATTTATTTCAGGATGTGGTCTCCATTGAGTATGGGTTGTAGTTGTTTGATGACCAAATGGGTTTCAGTGTGAGGTGTTAGGTGACAGTGAGGGGTGTGCAGTTTGCAGTGGTTTAAGTGTATATGTACTCTGCTAATTTGGGTGTTACCTCTACATGTATTTGGTACTGTACACATTTTGATTAATTCCATCAGTGCTGGCCCTGGCTTGCTTTGTCTACACTTAAGGTTCTGCATAGGCAGAGATACATTTATTGCCGGTCAGTAAATGCTGCATTGGGGTTATTTATGAGTACAGGTAGAGCTGAGGGGGCCCTAACAGGCACACATATTTGCCCCAAAATCCAAAGCTCGGTACTACTAGATACCTTATGGACGGTATTTCAAGGCATCCCTGATGAGATCTCTGTTCAGTTCCTAGTTTACAAATATTCGCAGTACATGACCCATCACTACAGTTGTTATAAACTAACACTTTCACTGGCAAATAGACATAAAGAATTAACTATCCTTTCAGCAGTGCAGATGGTTCTAAAAGGTCATGGATGGCGCACAGTGTCAAGGTACACTGAGAAAGCCAGTGCTCCTGCTCCCGGCACACTATGTGTCTGTGAATAAAGAGAGGACATTGAGGTTTGGTGCTGCCACACAGGCCACGCATCATGAGCATTAATTTAATTAAAATATGTATTTTAATGTACTTTGACTTCTAATTTCTTGTCAGAATTTTAGTTTTTTAACATAGCAAAAGAGTTGTTTGTTTGAACCTGGAATCCCATGAAAGGCTGTCCAATCTGTTCTTCAGTAGAATACATATTGTTAATATAACATATGCCTTAAAAGAGATCAGCAGCGCTCGGTTTCATCCAGAACTGTTGTTTTAGAATGTCGTGTGATGAGTGATTTGTAATGTGATGTGATGATTGCTGTTACCTTGTGACGAGCCAAGGACTTACCGGTGTTTGGGAGGGGGATGTCGTCAATAAATTAGATGCCACTTCTGGTTGTCCTGCATGTCAAGTTGTAACTCAGCAGTGTTCCAAGCTGTTTGTATTTGCATGCTTAGCTTATGCCTTTTTACTTCCTCAATGCCAATTAAAGTAGTTACTCACAACTCATAGTAATAGTGAAAACAGGAAGAATTTGATTTTCTCACGAAGAGAAAGGAATCAATAGAAAAATCCTTGCACGTCACGTAGGGCTTTGCTAAGGAAACTGGTACCCATGCAGGTTGAGTGAAGTAAGTAAACTGCCTTCGCAATATGAATCTTGCATGACTCAGCCTGTTAGGGTCAATTTTCCAAAGGTGTTTAGGTATCTAAAGTTGCAGATAGGCACCTCGAGGGATTTTCGTAAGCATCAAGATGCTTTTGAAAATCCCAGTAGGCATCTATCTTTATGTTTAGGCATCTAAATACCTTTGAAAATCTGATCCTTAGCTAATTAGTCAACAGGTGGCTATCTACAACTTATAAGTTTTCCCTTAGAATATGGAACATCCATGTCAGAAAGGAGAAAAGATTTAAAGATTTTCAAAGGGCAACTGCATTGGTAAGGGATGACTGGCTATTTGCTTGATTCGCACTGCAAGTTGTCTAATGTAATTCACAGCTGATTTGCAGACATGGAAAGAGCAAGAAGAAAAAGGAACTGGTTAGAATCTCTACCTCTAAAGACAGAAGAATGACTTAAAAGAGGTCTAAATAAGATTTCTCTTTAGAAATAATGGTCCTAAGAGCGAGATGCTTTTTATGATCTCTTAATTTGGGAGATCTTCTGGATGATTAATAGCTGTTTCCCCCAATCCCAGATACATGCTTGCTCTGGCATCAGTTACATCTTAATAAAGAGATGTGAACAGCAGTATAAGATCAAGAAGAAAATGCATTAAATACATCATCTTGATCTGGTGGTTTGAGTTGGACTCTTAAAGTGTGGCCACACTGCAGTTAGACTGCTGTAGCTGGCCCAAGCCAGCTGATGGGCTCACCAGTCTCAGCCTGCGGGGCTGTTTCCTTGCAATATAGACTTCCAGGTTCAAGCTGCATCCTGAGCTTCTGGGACCCTCCCACCTCATAGGGTCTTAGATCCCAGGCTCCAACCCTGCACTGAAATTAAACATCCCCACAGTCCCAGCCTGAGTCTGCCATGGGTAATCCTGCATTTAATAGTGCATTAATAGATACAGTTGATTTCAGTGGAGTTCTGAATTGGCTCAGCATTCCTCTTGGATGTGAGCTATTGCAGGATCAGAGCTTGAAGTACAAAGCACCTGCTTTGAGTCTGTCCTACCATGAAACTGAAAATCATGTTATCACATGATTTTAATGTGTTTAAGTGGTTCTCAGATGAATTCTTGGTATATTTACAGCCTAAAAGCATAATGACCCAGAGGAAAGCTAGCATGAAACTTCTCAGATGTTAAGTACTAACAAATATATGAAAAAAACCCTTCACAAGCCATCCTGAGCGGAGGTATTTTTTAATTGTAGCATCATATTTCTCTGAGCAGATGACGTGAGTTTTCAGATGCTCACATCAGAAGAGTTGCGTTTTTCTTCAAGGTATCGGGGTGTTGAACAAAACAAAAGAAGGCTAAATGTTTTCATATGTCTTGGACTTGAATTAAGACACTTGGATTTGTCTCACTTTTCTTGCTGCTGTTAGGATTCAGGGACTGAGATCTGATATCTAAGCAGGCAATATAGGAATATTAGTACATAAGCAACTTGAGAAGAAAGTAGGTTCTGTATTCCTCAGAGTAGCGTTTCCCAGTGAAAACAGAAACTTTACAGCTAATATAATTTACAAATTACAAAACCCATTATATTGTGGGCTGAAACCAGGCCTGTGGGCCCTTGGAGGTGGTATGTCTACTTAGAGGGTGTTGCATTGGTGTAATCCACCTGCAGTCCCAATTCTGCTTGGGAGGTGAGAGCAGGGAGGTACAACTCACAAAGCAGGCTCGGCAGATGCAGCTGGAATCTCTTAACAGCTGCCGGCAGAGTATCTATGGAGCTGTGGCTGGAGTTCAAAGCTCCTGGCTGTTGGCAGATTTCTCTGCTTGAGGTAGTACGCATATAGCCGTCTGTCCTTTGCTGATGGTGAATCCCACCTTTAGCGCAGTTGCTTAGATAAGTGCAAATTAAATGCCCTTGAACCCATATGGGTGACTCAGGTCCTCCATAATAAAAATTCACAATAGCTCTACAAAACCTTCAAATATAATTTTTCATCTCTGATGAAAACATCATGAGATTTTTAAAAATAAAAGCTATTTAATAATTCTGTTTAGGAACAGAATTTTGAAATTTGTATCTTACAAACAGGTATGTATATACTATACCCATTGAATATAAATTCTGTATCCTGTTGACGTTATAGTCTGTTCAAATTTATATGCAAATTTGACTCAGTTGTCTTGGGGTTAAACAGGGACTATGGATTTTTCTCGCATTACAACAAGTGATTTGACCTCCCCCTCCTCTATGTGCTGTTCCCCAGTGTTTTGAATCCTAACACCTATTTTGATTTGCTGGTACAGCCTGACCTGATGCTATGTCATACACTCCCCTGCATTTAATTTCCTCCCACTCTGTAACTTTCCTATCTTCAAAGCGTCTGACGAAGTGGGATTTTCTCCCACGAAAGCTCATGCGATAAATAAATCTGTTAGTCTTTAAAAGTGCCACAGGACTCTGTTGTCTTTCTACAATAGACTAACATGGCTACCCCTTTGGAAATAGTCTGTTCAGTTTGTGATGGTAACTCAAATCTCACTGAGCGGGGGAAACAGCACAATACACTTGCAATCAGAAATCTGAGGTTAAATATCTGGAGGTTAAATTCAGGGCTATGATTAAACTTTTGCATTGAACATGTGCAAACCATAGAACACAAGCTAACGTAAAAGGTGTTAATTCAAAACCTTGTTGAAGTTATTTAGAAAAGGCTCCAAGAGAAAAATAATTGAAACCATGTGAAATGCTTACTTATTCCACATCTATAGCCTTCCATGCATGCCCATGCATATTCATGCCATGGCACCCACTATGAAATCTAGAGACAAATTAGGTTTGTTTAGCCAGTGGCTGTATATTTGCTAGGGTGTAGTTATAGATGTTGTAACAAAGTTTGCCAACTCAAAACTGTCACAAGTGCCCCTTATTTTTTTATTTATTTGTGGTTTATTACCATGACTTTCTTTCCAATGCTTCCAGCTGATCTAGCTAGCATCTCAGAGGTTATAATATTTCAAGGAAGCCATTTTCATGAGGGATGATATACAATGGTATATATTTGTGTTTGCATACTATAACCCTCCATTTCTAGTGTGTGTATATAAAACATGTTTTTTTAAATGATTGCATATTTTTAAAAAGAAATGTTATTATTTGAATGTGTTGTAGAGCTGCAGATATGGAGAGGCTAAAAAATTGAACACACTTCATTGTAAAAGCCAAAATAAAACAAAAACCAAACCCCCCAAACCTTTTTTGACCAAGATTTTCAAAAAAGCTGGTCTCTTAAATCCTTATTTAGGCATTTAAAGAAGTGGCCTGATTTTCAGAAATGCTAAGAACTCTGTCTCCCCCAAACTCTCACACTGTGTTTTGAAATAGAGCTTTTCTAAAGAGAACCTCAAGTGGATATTATTTTTCTTAGTATATGATGTGTGCAGTTAGTGCATGAAGTCTAATATATATTATTGCTGTAAATACACATTGCTATTAATTGTCTAACTTTTTCCTTTGATTTTTGGACAGGCAGAAATACTCAGTGTGCTCAGTCACAAAAACATCATTCAGTTTTATGGAGCCATAATTGAACCTCCTAACTATGGCATAGTTACAGGTGAGGACTCTTCCTTTGACTTTTCTTTATAGTATAAAAGATCTAACGTTGTTAGGTAGTAGCTCTGATTGTGAACTGTATTCTTTTGTTTTGCTGTTGTAAGTGTATGGCCTAAAGCCTTAAATAAATTAATTATATCAATATATTTGAGAATGGTGTTTCTATTTCCACTTGTGATTAAATGGGTTAATGACAAGACTGAAATTCTCTCTGAGTGTACTTATGGCTGTTTGCATCCATATTGAGTCAGTTGTGGGATTGAGGGGGTTGGGCCTGATCTGCACTTAAAATTTAGGATGACATACGTCTACATCAGTCAGGTGTGTGAAAAAATCTGTCCCCTGAATGGTATTGCTGTGTTAACCCAGCCTCCAATGTAGACACAGCTAAGTTGAAGGAAGAATGTTTCCATCAACTTAGTTGTTGTTTGGGGTGGTGATGTTCTTCTACTAATGGAAAAACCCTTTCCATTAGTGTAGACTGCATCTACACTATGAGGTATGCCAGCACTGTCGGTAGATGAGTATAGCCGCGATAGTGTAGACATACCTTTGGACTAGGCACTTCTCACATGGAGATCTCCATCTTATTCTCTCATTACTTTGCATAAATTAATTTCATGATCTGTTCTCAGTTTGAATTCATAATAAATGTTCCCGTCATAGACCTCGTATGTTAGCATTGTAAGACTCAAATGGAGTCAATTTTTTTTCTGATTTATTATCACAGAAGGCTTCCAGCATGGGTCTGTATTTTGTTAGCTTACTGTGTCCTCCCTGTAAGATAATTTAGTTACAACTGAATTTTTAATAGGGTTGACATTTTGAAAGCAAGTATAGAAATGATGACAAAACCCGCCTCTTCTAAAAGAACCAAAGCAACTATTTTTACTAGCTATGAGCTGAATTGCTTGACAGTGTTTTAACTACAAGGATATTTTAATAAGTGTGCTCTGCTGGATATACACTTCTCTCTCTTACCCATTAAGTGAGTTATTCATGTTTATTTCTGCTAATCAGCATCTCCCACAGTTTGGAGATGTCTGAGCAGTTCTCCTCTGAAGTTCTGTATTCGGTGCCACCTGGTGGTGCAGCATGAGCTGGCCACGCCCCTTCTCCAGTTTGCCTAGACAGTTATTGCTTCCTTAGGCAGCTGCTAGAGGCAATTTGCTTCATTCTTGACAATTTTCTTTGCCTGTTTTATTTCCATGCATTTGGGGGCAGTGGTGAGCAGCTACAGCTCTTCCTCTTTCTCTCCTGGATCAGGTAATTGGCAGGTCAGCCACACAACCCTGTTGCTGCAGTGCCTCCCATCCAGGACTCCTCTACCCCCTTCTCAGGCAATGGGAGTGTTTCCCCGAGAACAGCAGACAAAATCTATGTGGTGTTCCATATGTCAGGCAGTATGTACAGGCTCTTCAGATGGTCACTTATGCTCTGCCTATTCAGCTGACCCTTGCACTCTCAGGGAATGGAGCTCAGAGCCAGATCAGTACATCAGGACACGCATTCTCTGAGGAGCTATGACTCTAATGCAGAGAAGCCTTATTGGGCTCTTCTGATCACTTCAGGAGTTGACTCTAAGGATGAGGAGGATACTTGTGCCACCCCAAGGGGTAAATCCCACCAAAGACTTGGGCCAGAAGGAAAAAATCCAGTAAAGGACTTGCAGACCCAGATACTGTAGGGTCCATGGCTCCCTGGGCAAAACAGCGGTTCCCCTTTCTCCCTGCATGACTCAGGGGAATCTCATAATGAGTCTCCATCCCACAAGGAGTGGGACTGGGATTCAGAAGGGGAGCTCACAGAGGGAGACGTATCTATAGGGCTAAAGGATCTTAATAAAAAGGGACACAAGAGATCAGCCATAGCCACAGGCAGGCAGGAACTCTTGCAAAACAGGCAAAAAAATTGAAGAAGCACAAAAAGGGAAGAAAAAATGAAAATCTTAACAGAGATTTGTCCTCTGATTCGGACGCTACTTTCTCTGCTGGGAAGGGTGAGAGCTCTCCAGTTCAAGCTCCAGCAAACCAGGGAGAAAAAACAACAAAGGGGTTTTTCTTGATACCATATGTAAAATAATGGTATCTACCATACAGATCCAAACAGAGCAGATACTAGATGAAAAGTCTAAAGATAAATACCTGCCAGTCAAATCTCAGCCTGTAACAAGAATCCTGCTGCACTCTTCCTTTGAGGATGTGATTGGAGAAGAATGGGAAGGAAAGGAGCATAAACAAGTGTGCACGCAGATACTATGAGAAACAACAGCCCAAAATGCCTTTTGCAGAAATAGCAAAGTTAAATGCTGTGGTGGCATCATTAGCAAAAGGTATGGTAATCGCATCTTTCCCAAAGACAAAGCTTCCAGGAAGATGGAGGCACCCTCAAAAGGGATTTTGATGCTACTTCTGAGTATTCCTAACCTCTACCTGCTTTGCAAAATATACACTGTCCTACCCTGGATGACGGGAACCAGCCTAATTTCACATCTACCCTTAAAAAAAACCCCATCCCTAGCTACAATTCTTGCGACAGATGGCTCAATGGATGCAATGAGGTTCTCAGGTAGGGCCATGGGATGACATCCTGCTCAGCAGCCAGCCGCCACATCCGACTTCACCCCTACGCTGCAAACGCCCACTTCAAACAAACACTGTGCTTATCCAAATTCACAGGTGCTCTCTTATTTGGAGAGCAATTGGGTAAGATCATGGCACATAGTGCATCCAAACTGAAATATCATGGGCAGAAAGAGCTTTTGCTTCAACTGAGGAAACTTGTGTGACAGCAACATTCTATTCTTTCAAAATCTTTATTGGACACTCCAGAGGTGTATTTTCTGTCCTCTGCAGAGTCCTCTTATAGCTGGAATGTGCAGTGTGTGGTGATCAATAGCTGATTTGCCATTTACTTTCAAAGGAAGACTTCCCAATTTCAGTCTATTTCTTTGTCTCTCCCTATTTATTTTTACTGCTCACTATTTCCCAGATGCCTCAGTGTGGGACAGTGGTTCCTAAACTGTGGGGCGTACCTCCCTAGGGAGGCATGGAGGAACATTGGGGGGACAACATGTTGTGGGATCAGGGCTAGCCCACAGAGGGGATGGGGAGGGAGCACTATTCAGTCCTGCTCCACACCTAGCTGAGATGCTGGAGAAGGTAGTGTGATTGACACCACTTGTCTTACAGCATTGACCCATCGCTGGAATTGCAAAGAGGAAGGGAACAGCCAATCCTCATCACAAATGAGAACAGTGGTTTTCATACTTAAGGTCAGGACCCAATACTGGGTCGCAGACCCTCAGGCACTGGGTCACGATGCCCCCTGCTGCCACCGCCAAAAGACTGAAATGCATTGCTCAAAGATGTAATTGTTGGGTTGCGGACATAAAGGATTTTTTTCAACTGAGTCCTGAGAAAAAAAGTTTGAAAACCACTGAGTATCCTAAAGACTGCCGACTGCCAGTGCACTCTGGTGATCAGCTGGGTGCAATGTTACCGCAGCCGTGGCCCTTATGTCAGCTACCAGGGGAGGAGGTAGCACGAGAGCTCTGCTATGTTAGCTCCATGCCACATGAGGATTCCTCTGCTATTGAAGGATCCCAGGACTGAGCACATCAACTTTAGGGCTTTTTTTCTTTTCCGCCAGGGCAATGCAAAGCAGCCCTAGCACACTAGAGTAGCAGGGCCAAGTAGTGTTCCTTTCAGAGCAGAATCTACTAGTTTTCAGTATATGTTGTTATAGTGTAAAAGGCTGTTGGGTTTACAATAATTGATCAGTTCATTACTGCTAATAAATCAGCTTATATACCACTAAGGGCTTGTCTACAGAGTGGTTTAGTCTGCATCACAGGGCAGTAAATTTTAATCTGCCCTTGGGTGTCGCACAATAACTGGCTCGTGCAAATCTTGCTGGAACTCACTAAAAGTTCCCTTGAGCACATTAACACAGCACTGTTCGAAATTGAACTACATTAATACACACTAAGGAACTTTTAATGTGCTCCAGCAAGGTCCACAGGGATCAGTTAGTGCGCAACATGATAATGTGGACTAAAATTTACCTCCCTCTGGTGCAGACTAAAGCATTGCGTAGACAAGCCTTAAGACTCTAAAGTTCTCCTGTACCACTGATACGTGTAATTTGTTTTCTAAGTTTAGTCTTCTGCTTATAATAGTAGGTTCCCAAATACTCGATATTGTATTTCAGAAATGAAGTGAATGAGTAGTAGGTAAAAAATAATATTTATCTAGTAGAATGTTAAATGCATGTGACAGAACTACAGAAGTCACTTTAAAAGATATATTTTATTAATTGTTATATTAATTAAAAAACAATATCCAGGGAAATTGTATGTTTATTTGTATGGTGCTTTCTTTGTAGAAAAATATTCCAGTATATGAATGCATTTAATGTCCTAGATTGAGATGGTTCCAAAATACAAAGAGAGAAAAAATAGTAGTTTTACTAGATTTGCTACATAGCTCGAATTATGAAGCCTCTGTTTATTATAAAAAAAAGAAATGTAGAGTGTTTTTTTTTTCTTTCCTCTATATCTTTGTCTGGGCTGGTGATCAGTGTATCTATAACAGCCACTGGGGATATGTCTACATGCCATGAAGCTGGTTGGTTACTTTACTGTACTTTGTTAGGGGCACTGTAACAGGTTCCCTTCTCCGTCCTTCTGGATCACCACAAACAGTGTGGATGCTTCTGAGTTTTATGAGCACCAATGTGTTATGTATTGGGCTCTTTCCATCACTTCCCTTGTGCAACAAGATACAATTGAAGTAAACGTCTCCATTGGTCCAGTCAGGGATGGAGAGGCAAGACTTTGCTATCCTGAGATCCCGTATCCTCTGAGCCTGGCCAGCCTCTCCGTTTCTCTTCCTTTCTGTCTTTTCACTATTCCAACAGATGAGTTGATTGCTGTCATTAGCTCATCAGACTCTGGCCCTAGTAAGCTATTGGGCAGCCATCTCCCCAGTAAAATCCACTCTGGGGGAAATAGCTAGTACTTCAGTGATCAGAGTGCTAAGTCAGTTCTAGGCTCTGCCACGGACACTACCAGTCTTCGGAGAATATAGCTCCCAACCTTTCTACCTACTGCAAGGATTCTGGCATTCAGTGTCTTAGTGCCATTACTGTTACTTTTGAACAAAAAAACTCCATTCCATCACACATGGCACTTCAATACCAAGGTGTCACAAAAGAATAGAAGCTTGTCCTCCTTTTAAAACTCGTTTTTGCTGATTGCCTTGGAAGACATGTCTATCAACTTGATTTTGTTGAGTGCCTCCAACTGACCATGATGATTTCAGAGACACACAGAGCTATTGGATTTGAAAATCTTGGGTCTGTTGGGGATAGGAGGCTGTGCAAGCACAGCAATGGACTACCTGTATAAACATCGACATCTGTGAGAAGTTTGCAGGAGGGATGCTGGGAATGGGGCATGACAGGGATCAGCAGCAGTGCCACATGCAATTGATGGAGCTATGTTGGACATGCCACAAAGTGAAGGGGGGCAACAAGAATCTGGTGCTGTGCTGCAGAGCTGCCATTTTTACAATGAACTCCGTGCCATACTTGGCAGAGACCCACCAGGATCCCTTAGAAGACCCCAAGATAGATGCTAGTGCCATGAATGGTGTGGAAGAGGAGGAGAGGGGAAACACAGTGTGGGACTCAAAACATGCCATGAGCCAGGAACTGTTTGAAACTCTGCAGGAGTCTAGTCAGTAATGCC
Source organism: Pelusios castaneus (assembly GCA_007922175.1). NCBI lineage: Eukaryota > Metazoa > Chordata > Testudines > Pelomedusidae > Pelusios > Pelusios castaneus. The sequence goes on from ML685793.1 coordinate 12,166,695, forward strand.
AGACAAGCACTGATAAAGACCCTGAAGAAAGGGAACAGAGCTTGGGTAAGTGTGTACATGCATTATTCCTTCAATTTTTTTTTAACTTTTCTTTTCTTTAAAACTCCGTCTCCTTCCCAGCTGTTCTCCTGCCTTTATTCCCCATTTTAAAATGGCACTCAGTGCAGCCGCCAATTAAGACGAAGGTATTGACTTTTTGTTGCTTTACTAGTATAATATTAAAGTCCTCAAATCATGGTTTAAAGACTGTAAGGTACAGAGAATCTGCTAATAAGTGAGCTGTGCCCTATGCTACAGAGGGAAAAAAAAAACCCAGAGCCCTTGTCAATTTGCTTTGGGGGAACATTCCCTCCCGACTCCAGATATGCCGATCAGTTAAACCCTGAGCATGTGGGCAAGACTCACTAGCCAGACATCCAAGGAAGAATTCTCTGTAATAACTCAGAACCCACTCCATCAAACATCCCATCTCTGGCCATTGGCATATCCACCACCAATAGTCAAAGATCACTCCATTGCTAAACTAGCTTGTCCCATCACACTATCCCTTCCATACATTTATCAAGCTCAGTTTTGAAGCCAGCTAGGTTTTTTATCCCCACAGCTCCTCTTGGAAGGCTATTTCAGAACTATTCCAGAAGGCTTGTGAGTCTTAAGTTCCCTTCAGGGTCTTTATCAGATGGATCATCATATTTGGTATTAGCCATGCTTTCTGATTCACTCCATGCTGAGTGGCATCCCTCTGCTGGTGCTTGAAAAGCATATTCTTCCTCAGTTTTGGGATTGTGGGGTTTTGGGGCTGTCTAGTAAGATAATCTTAAATTATTCACAATTATCATTCACATTTTTAATTAAATTCTTCCTCCTAGCTGATTCGGCTTGTAATTGTTTTAGCTTTGTGAAACTGGCTTTATTAAAGCACCAAGTATATATATTACTGTTTTGGACTTCATTCTGTCTCGACATTATAAATGCTATCAAATCATGATCTAAGAACATAGGAATGGCTATACTGTGTCAGAACTGTTGCCCATCCAGCCTGTTTCCTTTCTCTGACAGTGGCCAGTGTGAGATGCTTCAGAGGGAGTGAACAGCATGACTACTTTTAGTGGTCCATCCCCTGTTGTCTGCTCTCCGTTTCTTGCAGTTGGAGGTTTAGTGACATGTGGAGCTTGGGGTTGCTTCTCTGACCATTTTGGCTAGTAGCAATTGATTGACCTTTTTTGAACCCAGTTATATCTTTGGCCTGGACAACATTCCATGACAATGAGTTGCACAGGTTCGTTGTGCTTGGTGTGAAGGAGTACTTCCTTTTGTTTATTTTAAATCTGCTGCCTATTTTATTGCGTGATCCCTAGTTCTTGGGTTTATATGAAGAGATAAATACAATTTTCCAATTCACTTCTCCATATTATTAATGATTTTATAGACCTCTATAGGTCTATAAAAGTCATCTCTTTTCTAAACTGAACAGTCTCAATTTTTTTAAAAGCTTTCCTAATATGGAAGCTGTTCCATGCCCCCTAATCCTTTTTATTGCCCTTCTCTGCACCTTTTCCAATGCCAATACATCTTTTTTCAAGATGAGGCAATCAGAACTGCATGCAGTATTCGAAGTGGGCATACCATGGATTTATAGAGTGGCATTATGATATTTTCTATCGTCTTATTTAGCTCTTTCCTAATGGGTCTTAACATTCTGTTAGCTTTTTTAACTATTGCTGCACATTGAGCAGATGTTTTCAAAGAAGTCTCCATGATGACTCCAACATCATTCTTGAGTGATAACTGCTGATTTAGACCTCATCATTCTGTATGTGTAAATGGGATTTTTCCCCTCCTATGTGCATTACTTTGCACATGTCAACACTGATCACAAAATGACAGATGAAATTCAGTCACTTAGTTTAGTGACTTCCCTTTGTAACTCTTCTTGGTCAGCTTTGAACTTAACTATCTTGAGTAATTTTATATCATCTGCAAATTTTACCACCTTACAGTTCATTCCTTTTTTCAGATCATTTAAGAATATGTTGAATAGTGCAGGTCCTAGTACAGACATATCCTTGAAGGATCCAGCTATTTACTGCTCTCCGTTATGAAAAATGGCCATTTATTCCTACCTTTTGTTTCCTATACTTTACGTAGTTAATGATTCATAAGAGGACCTTTTCTCTTATCCCATGACTGCTTACTTTGCTTAAGAGCCTTTGGTGAGGCACCTTGTCATACGCTTTCTGAAAATCTAAGTATACTATTTCCCTCAAACAATTCTAATGGATTGGCGAGGCATGATTTCCCTTTACAAACACCATGACTCATCCCCAACACATGGTGTTTATCTATGCATCTGATAATTCTGTTCATATGCCAACTTGACACCATCAAATTAGGTCTGAATAGGAACTTAAAATGGCTAACTCATTACAAAAGGTAATTTCCCCTCTTTTATCATTCTCACCTTCTTATCTGTTGTTGTTATAGAGCCCACTTCCACACTGTTTGAACCAAAACAGTGTGTTTGGTTTGCTGAAATAGACTAAGACTACCCCTCTGGAACTGTTTGAATTGACCTTGTTGCCCACCCTTCTCTGCATGTATATATCCAACATACTACTATTTTCATTTCATGCATCTGAAGAAGTGGGATTATACCCACATAAGCTTATGTGATAGATACATCTGTTAGTCTTTAAAAGTGCCACAGGACTCCTTGTTAGTTCTTTAGTATAGTTGCAACCAATTTGCGTGGTATGAAGTTAGGTTTACCAGCCTGTAATTGCCAGGATTGCCTCTGGGGTCTTTTTTAAAAATAGGCATTATCCTCCAGTCATGTAGAGAGGCTGAGTTAAGCTGTACCATGGTTAGTAGATCTACAATGTCATATTTGCGTTGCTTACAAACTCTTGAGAGAGTAGCACTTGGTCCTGGTAAATGATTACTATTTAATTTATCAATTTGTTCCAAAAACACCTTTATTGACATGTCAATTGAGGGCAGTTCCTCAGATTTGTCACTTTTTTTCAGTGTTCTTATTAGGTTTTTAATTTTGGTATACATTTGGTTTGAGCCTTTATTACAGTGTGTTTAGATAGTCTCCATACAGTCGGTAGGCATTCCACCCTTATGACTATTCCCTTTAATTTCCATTTAACTAGCTTCCTCATTTTTGTATAGTTCCTGTTTTTGAAGTGAAATGTCATTGTGGTGGGTTTTTTTGGCATTTCCCCCCAATAAGGATGTTACATTTCAGTTACATTACCGTTGTCATTATGGAGCGGTTCGTCTATATACACCTCTTGGATCAGATACTGCATTCCATTTAGGACTAAATGAAGAATCACCTCTCTCCTTGGACAAGTTGGTCGAAGAAGAAGTCATTTAATATGTCTAGAAATTTTATCTCTTCACCCCTACCCAGTCAATATTGGGAGAGTTGAAATCCCCCATTATTATTACATCTTCTGCCTTTTGTAGCCTGTCTGAGCATTTCATAGTCACCATCACTATCCTGGTCAGTTATATGTTCCTACTGCTATATTCTTATAGTTCAAGCATGGGATTTATATCCATAGAGATTCTGTGGTACAGTTTGATTCATTTAAAACTTCTACTTTATTTGGCTTTATGCTTTGTTTTCTATATAGTGCTATTCTCCCATCACCATGACTTACTCTGTCATTCCTATGTATTTTGTACCCTGGTATTACAGATGCCCCATTGATTCCTCTTATTCCACTAAGTTTCTGTGATGCCTATTGTATCAATATCCTCCTTTAATACCAGCTATTATAGTTCACCTATCTCAGTATTCAGACTGCTAGCATTTATGAATAAGCACTTGTACATTTTGTCAATATTCAGTTGCAATGTGTTATATTTAAGTGAGACTTGTTTTTACATTTGACCATTTGCCACTGGCTTCCAACTGTACTCCTATTATTAAGTTTTAATTCTGTGATCAGTTCGTCTTTATCGGTTAGGACAAAGCCTCATAAAAAGTCCCTCTGCGTTGGCTGCAAAAATGAATTAGGAAATTGTGAGCTATAATGTTTAGAAGTTTTAAGGGTGTTTTAATACTGGCGGCATGAGACCTCCAGCATACGTCACTCAGATTGAAGTCCCACATGATGTTGCAGCTGTTTTTCCTACAAATTGCAGCTAGGTGTGTAAGGAGTTAGTCATCCTGGTCCCTACTGTGATTTGGTAAAACCAAATCTGTAGCAAACACCGACCAATATACCATCTTGTGTTTTGTCTGTTAGGACATTGATTCCTAAGCATTCAAGATAGTTTTCTTCCAAGTTATCAGTGACTCAGAAATAGGTAATGTAATTTTGGACATAGAGTGACACTCCCACCCTCTTTTTGCCCATTCAGTCCTTTCTAAATAGATTATAGCCATTGATTTTAACAGTGCAGTCATGTGACTTAGCCCATCATGTGTCAGTAAGAACAGATAGGTTGCATTTATGCTCATAAATGAGTCATTTTATTCCTTTTTTGTTTGTTTGTTACCCAGGCTCTTAGCATTGGTGCAGAGGCCATTCAAAAATTCTTCTCTTCATGTTCTTTGGATAATTGATTAATATTGTTCTTAACATCTTGCTTTTGTGTTAAATGAGTTCTCCTATATTCCCTCTTTTTCTATGAAACTAATGCCATTATATTCCCTGTTATTTCTCTATACCTGTATCAGAGAGGGTGGAATGGGTGCAGTGCTAAATTTCATAGCAACGTGCAACAGAACACACACTGCCAATCCATCTGTACTCACCATGGATTGAGATGGAAAGTGGTGCTGCAGGGAGGCACACCAAAGCCCAAGTGCCAGTAAAGCATCTCTTATTAAAGGTACTTACGGGAATCATATAAGGGAGTTTTGAGACTTACCTTTTCCTTTCCATTGAGGCTATAAAGCTAATGGTGCATCTGTCTGGTTTTATTAGCAGCTTCTGGCATGGTGGCCTCAAGGGGATACCCCCTCCTTTCCCACTGATAAGGAGGAGAAGGAAGAATATAGAGTATAGGTTTATGCAAGATCCCTCCTTCCAGTCACAGTTGCCTTGGACCATGATCAAAGGGCTTGAGGGGCCCTTCAGGATATGAATGAGGAGAAAGACTGAGAATGAAAAGAGCATTTGCTGCAGGCGAGGCAAAAGAACCCAGAAGTCCATCAGGAAATGCACCGGGACATAATGGAGTTGCTCAGGGAACAAACACAAATGTTGCAGAGCATTGTTGACCTACAAGATCAGAGTTCCCAGACTCAGCAGCCTTTGGAGTCCTTGGAGAACTGTGTGGTCATTGGCCCCACATCCCGCAACATACCACATGGCATCGCAGTGTACATTCTTACACCTACCACTCCACAGCAGGGGATAATGAGGGGAGCCATAGCTATACATATACACCAGCTTGAGAAAACAAGTAACCACAGTGAACTACATAGAACTACTATTTACATACTTGGACATAAATGTTTACTTGCATTTTCACTTGGGTTTGTAAATTGTTTTTCACCATATTTGCAATGCTGGTTTAAAAAAAAAAAAAAGCCTTCTGTGTGTTTGTTTGCACTTTACGGTAGTTAATCGCTCTTTTCCTCACATTCAAGTTCTAGTTTTGGAAAGTCAGAGTATCTTTGTTAGGTCACCCCAGGTGATATTTTTCTGAAGAATTGAAATGAGGTGGGACATTCCAATTTACAAAAAGGGTGAGGTCCAACAAAGGGTGAGACCAGGAAGGTGAAGGTTGGCAGTATTACATTGTAGTAAAAACTGAAAAAATGTTTCACAATCATTTTAGTAGATTTAACTCATGTTTAAAAATCATCACACAAATTACAGTTGGTTACTCAAGCCTGCTGTGAAGCACATCTACATCCTTCTTGGTTTCTTGTTGTAATTTTGCACAACTCTGTTAATGAACTTCTCAGATGCAGTGCATTCATCTTTGGTGGCTTCACATGTGTTTGGTACTTCCACTCCTTCATGATATGCTCATGATGAAGCAGAAGGCAACTTCTTTCAGAGCACAACATTCTATTCAGTGAAAGAAAAGAATGCTTGGCAACAGCTTTTGTGACTGGGAATAGCAAGACATGAATTCCTACTTCTTTCATCCCAGGAAACATAGCCCAAAGATTGGTTTGAACCATGTGATGAATAAAGAAAAAGTTGAAGTCAAATTGTCACTCATTCATCATATGACGTTCTACTCTGTGTTCAAATTCTCTATTTTGTCCTGATAACATAGTAGTCACATTGCTGGTAGTACCTCACTCCACTCAACTATCAGCATTTATGAGATAGGTGTCTCTAAAAGCTATGCAGAGGATGAATAGAATCCAAAAGTCACTGCTATAGATTTATAAGACTTATGTCTGTGTATTTCTTTAGCTGGCTTAACAAACGCTTCTTGTCCTCTTCACTTAAGGATTAAATACAAGTGCCTTCATTAGTCAACCACTGGACTGAAGTATTTGCTTCTTCTAGTACATTTTCAATGCATATCTCTCTGATTGATCCAATGTAGCTCCAATTGCTAGACAAAGATCATCTATTGATATAGCAGATGCCTGGATGACAACATTGTTTAATGACCTTAAGTGGTTTCAACAGTAGACTTACAAGAGAGAGAATTGCAATAATTTTCTTAATAGCAAAATTAGTCCACCAATCTCACTACTTAGATCTGTCCCGTCTCGGTAGATAGTTTCCAAAGCCAGTAATAACAGTTGTAGTAATTTAAAGACAACAGCCAGAAACTGTTCGTAAAAAGGCAGTGGGTTTTCCCAGGTTGAATTAATTTAAACTTCAGTCCCAGCGTATCTTCTGTTTTTTCCAACATGTTCAGTCCTTTTGGACTTTTGCCAAAAAAGGAGTATAATGAAGAAATTAAATCTATGGCTTTTTAAAATGTCTTTTGAAGATTCGTCAGCTGGTATTAGTGCTAGCTGAAGGAGGTGGCCTCTGCAGTGTCTATAGCAGGGGTCTGCAACCTGTGGCTCCGGAGCCGCATGCGGCTCCTTGGCTACCCCCTTGCGGCTCTGGATCTTCCCCACCATGGGGACCTTGTGGGCAGTCTGCTCCAGGCCCCCTGCCACCGGGGATCCTGTGGGCAGCTGCACCAGGCTCCAGACTCCCCACCTCCGGACTTCTGTTCTTGCTTCCAGACTCCCCCCTCCTTCACCAGGGGACCTTGCAGCAGGTGCCTTGGCCCAGCTCCCAACTCCCCCCACCAGGAGGCTACACCTATTTTGGCTCTCAAAGCATTTGGTTATAGAAGGAATTTTTGAAAACGGCTCTTCTTATATTTCGGGTTGCCGACCCCTGGTCTATAGGAAAGATTAAGATTACAAAATTTGTACAAAGGTTGTATTCCATTATTTCTTTGGAGAAATTTACAGCTTTGTCTGATGTATAAGCAGCCATCTGTCTGGGGTTCATTTTCAAGAATTTAACTCTTCTCAGTTGTGGGTTGTCACTGATAAAGCCAATGTGTTTACTATAATCTGTACATCTAGAAATGCATCTGCCATTGACATCAAGTTAATGTACACAGTGACTTAATATTTGATATTCATTTACATTGGTGCATTCATCAAATCAAGTATACACATTTTTTGAATGTGTTGAGAGAGTTAAGAACATAAGAATGGCCAGACTGGAGACCAATGGTCCACCTAGCCCAGTATCCTGTTTTCCGACAATGACCAATGCCAGGTGTTCCAGAGGGAATGAATAGAACAGGTAATCTTCAAGTGATCCATCCTGTCAGCCATTCCCAGCCATTGGCACACGGTAGTCTTTGCCTATCCTGGCTAATAGCCATTGATGGACCTATTCTCCATGAACTTACCTAATTCTTTTTTGAGCCCCATTATAGTCTTGGCCTTTACAACATCCTCTGGCAAGTAGTTCCACAGGCTGACTATGTGCTGTATAATGAAATACTTACTTTTGTTCATTTTAAACCTCTATTAATTTCATTTAGTGACCCTAGTTTTTGTGTTATGAGAAGGAATAAATAACACTTCCTTTTTTTACTTTCTTCATTGCAGTCATGATTTTATAGGCCTCTAAATCTAAATCCTGTCCCCTCTTAGTGGTCTCTTGCCCAAGCTGAAAAGTCCCAGTCTTTTTAATCTCTCCTCATATGGAAGCTTTTCCATACCTCTTATGATTTTAGTTGGCCTGTTTGGTACCTTTTCCAGTTCCAGTATATAATTTTTTAAATGGGACAACTGGCTCTGCATGCAGTATTCAAACTCTGGGCATACTTTGGATTTATAAAGAGGCAATACAATATTTTCTTTCTTACTAACTATCCCTTTCCTAATAATTCCCAGTGTTCCATTAGCTTTTTTGATAGCTGTTGCACATTGAGTATTTTTTTCAGAGAACTATCTGCAATGATTCCGAGCTCTCTTCTTTTCTTCACTTTTTCAACTGCGGAGTCTTTTTCTGTTGCACTGCTTTCTTCTAACTAGTCAGTTTTGTTTCTTGCAGAAAAATAGTGAGCATTTGTCCATCTTTTCTAGAATCAGTGTCCAACTTCAGAATTAACAAATGCCAATGCACTTAACATTGGCTTCCAGCTTATAGTGTGTGGTATCTCAATAGAAAGTACGATGTAATAGTCATGTTTGTTTGCATTGACTGTGTTGTGTCTCCAACATTCTTAACAGCCTCATTGGGTACTTCTAAAATTGGCTTTGACAGTGACTGGCTTATAAGGCTTTTTGCATGACGATACAGGCCAGAGACTCACTGTTTTGAAGTCTTTTCACGTAGGTTGTCAGCATTGGCTTTGCTGATTGGCCTGGCAAACCAAGCTCTTCCATTTTTATTATATACATCTGTGGTACAACCACATTTTGAATACTGTGTGCACAGCTGGTAGTCTCATCACAGAAAAGATATAATGGAATTGGAAAAGATACAGAGAAGAGCAACTAAGATGATTAGGGGAATGGCACAGATTTCATTTGAGGAAAGATTAAAAAGACTGGTACTTTTCAGGTTGGAAAAGAGATGACTAAGAAGGGATATCATAGAGGTCCATAATATCATGAATGGTGTGGAGAAAGTGAATAAGAAAATATTAATTACTCTTTCACATACCACGAGAACTGGGGAATCATCCAATGAAATTAATAGGCAGAAGATTAAAATGAACAAAAGGAAGTACTTCTTCACACAGCGCACACTCAACCTGTAGAACTTTTTGCAAGATGTTACGATGGCCAAAACTATAAGGTTCAAAAAGAACTAGATTAATGGAGAATAGGTTCATCAATGTCTATTAGCCAGGATTAGCAGGGATGCAGCACCATGTTGTGAGTGACTCTAGTCTCTCTTTGCCAAAAGGTGGGAGTAGATGACAAAGGATGGATCCCCTGGTGACTGCCTGTTCATTCCTTCTGAAGCACATAGCATTGGCCACTGATGGAAGAGAGGATACTGGGCTAGGTGGACCAGTGGTCTGAGCCAGCATGTCCATTCTTAAGTTCTTATGTAAAAATTAAGTATAATATAATAATAAAAATGTCCCCAGAACAAGACCTCCAGAAATAATGATAACATGAGATAACAAACTTGGCAAATAATACAGTTTAAAAATCTTGGTCTACTAGGAAATGTATACTTTCCCATTCATAAATTGATGTATAGTATACTATATTACATTACGTTAGTATACTATAGTATACTATATTACATTATACATAGTATACTAGACTTAGTATAATGTAATATAGTATACATTAGTATAGTATACTACATTACATTAGTATACTAAGTGTAGTATACTATACTAATGTATAGTATATTACATTACATTAGTATACTAAAACTAATGTATACTTAGTTTTCCACTCACAAACCTAGCATTGTGGAGAAAAGTCACTGAAGCATAGCCAGCAATCAGTGTTCCTTTAACGTACCACTTCCTTCTCCCTCCACCACATCCCAGGCAGGCATAGTAGTTGTCCTTGGTCAGTAGACACACACAGTTCAGAGGTGCTTTCATGTGAGTTCACCTCCCACCCTGGGGATGAGAGGAGAGAATACACCTTGCTTGTTCCTCCAGCTGCTTGTTGCACCATAGGCCACTTACTCCGGCTGCTGCTGTTTGTTGTGCCACTGTTCACTCCCCTGCTCTGTTGCTAATGTGCCATCACCTTCTGCTTCCACCTGTCACTGTGACCTCTGTGAGTTGGTCTCTTGAGGTCACACCAAGCTCTGAGTGATTTCAGCTTTCAGTGCGAGAACCTCGTTGTTAGTGCAGGCTGGGCAGTCTCTTCTACAGAAACTCTGCCCCACAACTGGTTTAAGCACTTATTTGTGATTAATGATTTCAGCTCGAGAGGTCATTTAACCCCCCCTCCCCCCGAAAACTCTCTATAGAGCCTAATCATCTCTATCTTTTAACAAGAGAGAATTGCAGGTTGAAGGGTGCCTGTGACTCTTAGGCAGAGCCACACCACCAAGCAAAACACCTGTCGTCCTCCTCTCTCTCTTTCCACTGGGCTCTGGCATCCAACCTCCCTGCCTAGTGAATTCACTTCATTGACACCTTGCTTACAAATCATAATTTGAAATTATGAGGTTGGTCAACATCGCTGAAACGAATGTGTTGACACTGCCATGGAAAACTACAGCTGTGTGAGGAAGCTAGTCTTCGTTCATACTTTTCAAACCTATTATGCTTTTTCGTTTACAAGTATTGTATCATATATTAGTATATACTTTTAAAGTGTATATTAATATTTAAATTTCAATTCAAATTTCTACTTAATGACTAACTTGGCAATATTTCATGTAACTAGTTGATGACTGGGAAAGAAGGGGTGGTGGGGAAATTTGGGGCGGGAGGGCACCTTCCTCCTGTGGGGCCGAGGGAAATCTTTGAGTTACGAAGCATTGCAGATTATATAATGGGAGGCAAAATCCCAACATATGGCAAGCATTACGTAATTCCTGTCATCAGATTTAGACCAAACCGATGTATAATAATATATACACAGGACAGGCACTATTTCATGAAAGCAACAGAGAGCTGTAAAGTGTCTGATTCTTGAAATGCTCCTTTAAAGTCTCCCTCTGCTGTACAGCTTCAGAATTGGCTCTTCTAATAACGCCTGTTTCTGACTTTTCAGAGTAAACAGACAGGCACTCAGTCTTGACCTTCCGCACTGGGGGCAGCCCCCCAGATATTATGTAGGTCACAACATGCAGCTCTAACCAGAAGGGTGGTTTTCTCTCTGAGATCCAATCTAGTGAGTAAACAATGCCTACATTGCTTCAATCTACCAAAAGCACATTTGACAGTGATGAGCCAGTAGTTGAATCATTCCTTCGTGCTGTTGAGGTGACCATTGTACCGCTTCATGAGTCAGAAGAGAACGTGGTAGGCAGTGTCACTACTGAGATTTCAATATTACCAATGGTAAGCTGCCAGTTGGGGAAGAATGTCCCTGCTTGCATCTCTCTGAATAATTCCGTGTTCCCTGACCAACCCACTTCATTATCTGTGAAATGCCCTTGGTGATCATGAGAGCAATTTCCTGGCCATTGGAAAAGTAGCCCTTTCTGTGGATATACTTTGTGGCAAGTGGACTGGTGCGATATGCCTGCTATCTGCCATTGCAGTTTGGGAAACCGATTGCTGCAAATCCATCTGCGATGTCCTGCACCTTGCTGCAAGTCATGCTTCAATACAGCAGGAAATATTCATCGACTCTACACACTTACATCTCTGTGGCCCCAACTGTGGATTTTCTAACTCCAAAATGATTACCCACTGACCAATAACAATTCAGTGTTGCAAACTTCCAGAGTGCAAGTGCCACTCTCTTCTCCACAGTCGGTGCAGCTCTCATTCTAGTGTCCCTGTGCTGAAGGGCTGTGGGAAGTCAGTACACAGATCCAGGAATGTGGCCTTTTGCATCCAATAGGTCTGCAGCCCCTTGTCATCAGGCTAAATTTATCTTCTGTTGATGCATTCCCAACAGTTGGGTCTCGTTTCGCAGGCCCACAAGCAGTGATCCACCCTATGGAGCATCTGCCAAGAATGCCAGCATCAACCTGGAATGTGTTTTTTTTGTTTGCTGTGCCCATTAACATCCAGTAATTGTGTTCAAACATCTCCACATTGTTCTCATCTCAAGCTGACTGGTAGCAGTACTTCCTCATGCTGTGCAAATAGTGAACAGAGATGCTTCTTATATGTATTAGCAACATATATGAGAACTGTCATGTTCTCTGCAGGCTCCGTGCTTCTCTCGGCATGATGGTGGAGACCAGAAAGCGTGCATGAGACAGTGGGAGCTTTGAAAAATGGTGCTAAAATTATTGGATGTGGAAAGTATTCTGGGATACAGAAAGTGTCTTGTTAAGAACTTGACTACTAGCTCCCAGAAATCGCTGGACACTTTGCTACTATCCCAAAGCATTCCAGAAAGATCCCAAAAGACAGTGTGGCGGTTAGCAATTTAGGGCACATTGGGATACCCACCCAGTGCATCATGTTTCTATTGACACAGGCACTCTTGGTGAGCGCAGGCAGACTGATACAAGAAGCCAGGCATGCATATGCCTGAGCTATATAGAGACTTCAGTGGCTGTATGCCAACATGGCTGAGGAGTTGTGCTTAAATACTGAAGTTCTGCCCCTCCTGTTCTAGCCACTTTGCACTAGACAGGTGGTATAAAGGGTGGAATCTGGCTCTAAGTGACCAGCTAATGATTTCCCTGGTATAGGGAAGCGCTCAGCTGGTGTAAAGTGGTGTAGCTTCATCTGCCCCATATATACCCTAACATAGAGGCCGGGAGGGGATGAGGTATAATGTCTGTTTAATTCACTACAGCATATAGTCTCGTAGGCTATGTCTACACTTGCAAAGTTAAGTTGACTCTGTTAAGTCGACTTAACAAGGTCAACTTTGTCAATTTAAAGTCGACCTTGTTAAGTTGACTTAACAGAGTGGCTACACTTTAAGTCGACTTAATTCACCCTTGTTAAGTCGACTTAACAGTAGTCATAGCCGTCCACACTGGCTTTAAGTTGACTTAATAAGGTCGATTTAGCACTATTCCCTGTCCACACTGGCTTTAAGTTGACTTAAGTCTTAAGTCGACCTTCAGAGGTGGTGTTATTAAGTTGACTTAAGGAAGCATTCAAGTTGATTTAATAAAAGCCCAGTGTGGGTGCAGCTTTGTGTAGGTTGACTTAAGCATTCTTAAGTCAACCTAAGTTGCCAGTGTAGACGCATCCACGGAGACCATAATGAATTGGTGTAAGTTACAGCAGCCCCTAAGCTGCTTCAACATATGCCAGTGGCAATGTACAATTGCACCAGGAAGATCAGGGGGACGTAATTTATTCCTGACAGCTGCTCCTATGGCCCCTTGTCTCACACCAAGCTTGCTATGAAAGAGGTGGAAATTTGGCCACAGATCTTTAACATTTGGAACATTTTTTTCTTATTTTTTTATTAACAAAAGTTTCCATTTATATTTATCCTGTTATTTCTTATGTAAATTGAGGTTCAGAGCAGCAAATTGATACATTTGGCTCTCCTGTTTTCTCTTCTCCCAACAAGCTAATTTGAGGTCATATTCTGATACTTGACTCAAATATTTTTAGACAGTAATTAAAGTAGTTTATCCTCTACTTTGTGATGGAACGTTTTGTCCTCCTTCATATGCAATGTTGCACAATAATATAATGATGAGGAGTGTCCATCTTCCTGTGAAGCACTAAGTATTAGGCACTGCCAAAGTCCATTTGATGAACCAGTGGTCTGATCAAGAATGGCAAATCCTGTGTTCCTGTGTATAATATTGCTATGATTTGAAGCATTGAAAAATTGCTGTCAAATGACACTGTGGAGTTCCAAGTTTGCTTTTATGACTTCAGAATCAATTGTGCTCGGTTTACAAGTAAATAGATTGATTCTAGCTCTCAGTCCTGCGAACTCAGCCTGGTCTCTGAAAGTCAAAGTAGATTCTCTCCATCACCAATAATGAAGAGCCTGCCGGCCAAATTAGCCATTTAGGATCCATCCTCACTGCATTTGGAGGTGTGATTGCAGCATGTGTGGTCATCCCTGAGCAAACTTTGATTTAGCTAGTTCAGGTACCAACGGTCTAGCTGCCAGAGGCTATACCCAGGCTCCCTGGTGGGCTTGTTATCAGGCAACAAGTCCATGCTGCCGTGGCTTCCCAACAGTTGGGAATTTTGTACCTGAACTAGGTAGTTCAGAGCTAGCTTGTGTAGCAGACAGACCTGTGACTGTGGTGTAGACACCCTTAGTTACACCTGTGTGACCACATTGCGGTTAGTGGGTTTACACAGATGTAATAGTACAGAACAAAGTACTCTGACTGTAAATAATTCTGTTGACAATGAACAAGAAGGAATAGAACCCACCTTGCTTTCTTGGCTGTATTGGCTCTACAGGGATTAGAACAGGAAAAAAAAAAAAAAAAAAGTAAAAGCTTATTTTAGTACTTGAAGTCAGTAGATGTAATTCTGAATACACAAGTGGCGTGGCTCTCCTAAATACAAAGTTGACATTTTTATATAGTTGCTTTTCTGAGCGGAACTGTGATTATAAACAAACTTTTTAAAAAAAACCACCCCAACGTACCTGTCCCCAAATATTTAACAAGCTGCTGATCTGAATTCTATTTATGCTGAGCCTTTCTGCTGTCTTAATATTAAAGTCCATTTCTTCTTGCCTGGGGATAATTTAGAACAAAATACCGCTTGTTAACACCCGTACAAAATACAGCCTGCTGTTAATTCCTGAACCAACAGAGTTTTATTGCAGAGTTTTATATCCATTTGTCTGTTTCAACTGTTGTAGGAAAATCACCCAGCTTTTGATTTAGAAGCAATATTTTGAAACGTGTTATGTTCTTTTTTTAATAGAATATGCTTCTGTTGGCTCATTGTATGATTACATTAATAGCAACAGGAGTGAAGAGATGGATATGGATCATATCATGACCTGGGCAACTGACATAGCTAAAGGTAAGAGAGGCTGATTTTTAATAGTAACCCTGAAAACCCTCTACCACTTCCAACCACTGTTGGACTGTGTGTATATCTCCCTTTTAAAAGCAAAAAAAACCTGCTCTATACACAGAACAGCATTAAAGTTGCACTTAAGAAAATACACATTTTTGTTTCTTTGCTTAGAATAATAGGATGATGTTTATTGCCCTTCAATGTGTTCTCTTCATAGGAGATACTGAGAGTGGAAGGGAACGGCTCCTTCCCCCATTGACCAAGTCTATTTATATTCTGGCTCTAAATCCCAGCAGAATATTTTTCACAGGCTACTGTGTACAAAAATACATCCCACAGACGTGTCAGTATCTAGGCTGAGGGCTTGTCTGCATAGGGACAGTCAGAAAAGTTAAGATGAAGTAAAGTGACCTTAATTCACTTTCGCTTAAATATGACTACGGGCTTCTGTACATTGAGAAGTTAATTTTGTTTTAAAGTAGGGTGTGAATTTTAAGTGGAATTAAAGATATTCCAGATTACATTCCTGTGTGGACACTTTCCAATAAGAGTACCTTATTCCAAATTAGTTTAACCCATTTCCAAAGGGAGTTAGTCAGGAATAGATATTCTGTAATACCTTCCTATGTAGGCAAGCCCTTAGTTAAAGCAAGCTGAAATGAGCTAAATGAGAGCATTTAACAAAAAAAGGTTTTACTCACTTTAAATAATATACTCTAACTTCACACCTTTAGTGTTTTTAGTAACTTAAAGTTCCTTCATGTCCCCGCTTAGTCAATGAAACAGTTTAATTATAAATGATCTAAGTAACTGAAGACAAGTGGATGCTATTCTCCATGTATTGTGCTACATATAAAAATTTTGAAACATATATTTATATTATCAGCTATATTTAAAAATTAAAATGACTTACTTTAAATTTGTTATTAACTTGGAAATTACACTTCAGAGTTTACCAAGTAATTTAAGTACTTAAAAAAAACCAATCAAAGTGTTAGCTAAAACTTTTTAGTCCCTTTTAGTTCTGAATACACATTCAGAGATTAGTGTGGATCCTGATGCACATGTGATGTCGCACAGAAGTCTTTACTGCTCTTCAGGAGTCCATGTTAGAGGATTTCAATGTCCCAGAGCCTAAATGGCTAAACCACAGTTTATTTTTCATCTAATTTAAAAAACAGATGTAACTACAAGCCTTTCTGGAGTTTTATCTCAACATACCCAAGTTACTTTCTAAATAATTTCATCTGAATAATGAAGGATCGTGGTTATGTTTTATGTCTGCCAACCACTAAAAGAAGGCAAAGCAGATAAAGCATTGTGATTAACTCTGTGCAATTATAGTTGAAATTCCAGCTATGAGCATGGTGCTTAGGCACAAGAGCAAGATGCTGACTGCCTCCCTGACGGTTGGAACCCAGATCATATTTCTGGGTGATGAGACACACTGTCTCCCCTGCAGTCCAATCCGCAACCTGCCTAGAACTCACCCAGCTCTGCTTGCATTAGATGTATAAAGATATTTAAATTAGGAAATGAAAGAATAGGACTAAAAGCATAAAAACGATGCATCGGGTGGGTGTGTGATGTTTCCGTCCATTTGTTTTCATATACGTGACACTGTATTATGTGTATAATTTTTGTATACTGAAGTCTTTCTACATGCAAATAAGCATATAGGCAAGCAACATTCCTCTTCTAATGTACTCTTGATTATCAGGAACTAGAAAATACAAGCATTGACAAGCAGTGGCCTTGGTAAACCAGCTTACTTTTAAAATCCCCCCCCCCTTTTTTTTTTCTATAGGAATGCACTATTTGCATATGGAAGCTCCAATCAAAGTAATTCACAGAGATCTGAAGTCTAGAAATGGTAAAGTATCCTTGCACTTAAGTGGATCTCTATTTCTGCTTTCAGTTAATGTGACGGCTAAACCTGAACTTTAGCCTTCAAAAGATACAGGGTTAAATCAAGTGTAGCTGAGATGCAGCTGAGGCAGAGAAAAGGCCGTACTAAACCATCTTTGGGTCCTTTCCCTGAATCCTGGGGCTATCTGGGCACCATTCCAGTCCCTAGCATAATTCAGAGCAGTTTGTAGTGCTGCTTTAAATTATGACTTGCTGCCCATGGTAGCAGGTCTGTTCCAGCAGACAAGGTTTGCCAGGGTACTTTCCCCTTTTCCTGGAAATGCCTGGTATGCTGAGACCCAGGAAGGGGTGGTGGAGAGCTGCTATGAACTATGCAAAGCAGCTAAAATGGACTTGAGCATCAAGCCCAGAACTGGAGTTATTTCAGCATTGATTGCACTTTTGCAGATGTTAGTGCTTCCGAAGAATGTAAACTGGCGGTAGAATTTGAATGAATCTGTTCTACTGGTTACTTCAAGGCCAGTTATGAAGCATGGCAAAAAGTGACTTTAATTGAAATATTTACTCCTAGTAAGTGGCTAACAAATTATTCTGACTCACCTAATGCTACATAAGAATGTAATAATGGAGAAATAGCTGGATGTGGTTTCATTCTTAAATATCTTTTTAAAGAAAATATTTATTTTCTTTTATAAACTTGGATTAATCATTGATGTCATTATTTCTAAAATGAAATTTCAGGGGGGATCATTGTTAGCTTTGAGTACTGTCGTGGGGAAAAAACCAGACATTTTTCTGTATTTGTAGTTTGAATTTTATAGTTAAACTCTCCCTCTACCTTTTGAATTAGAAAGGATTCTTTAAGGGTGAGCAAGGCTCACATCAGTTTTTGAGGTAGGCCTAGATTTTTATGCTGAATACTCCCCACTCTAACCAGGGCATAAAAGGCATTCAGAGAATAGGTTTCAATTTACTGTTTGAAAATTTTGTTTAGCTTCTATGAAAGTTTACTAAATGTGTGCCATTTTAGGAAGTCATAGAGTCAATGGCTGCATGAGACATTATGACACTAAATACTACATTTGGACGCCTACTAAGAGATCTGGGTAGAGCTGACAAAGTTTCATGGAAGGTAAAAAGAGCCTTTAAACCACAACAATAAAAGTTGAAATCTCTTAGTATGCTTAACACTTTCCACAATTTGGTTAATTCAGAAGTGACCCAGAATGTCCACCTCCTTAATAAATACCTTTTAGTACCAGTATTCACTGGTTTATCACTATTACCATTAGAATTAATCTTCATCAAGTCCTAATTTGGATGTCAGATGAAGAAAAAGCATAGAAACCTCTAGATTAAAAAATGTAGATTCTTGTTTTGCCCCATGGGTTTATCTATATTCTTCAAAATATTAAATTTCTTTTATAATACAATGTGGAGGGGCACTGGTGGAGAAATAGTGGGGAATTTAAAGAAAAATGCAGTATAGACGAGTTCATAGTGCTGTTCTCTGACACAGTTTTAAGGACTGTGTTTTCCTATCTTCGTGATCCAAAATTAATAAATAAAAATTAGACCACGGATGCCCCAAGCTGTGCTAGTGGGACATGGCTGCTCTTGCGGAGGAGATAAACCTGCTGATGTGCAGCAAGGTGTTGTTTTATTTTCTTTGCTCCATGTGGGAAGGAGCTACAACAAAACCTGGGACCAAAATTTCTATTTTCCCCATCTCTGAAGAGGTACAGGTAATGGCAACTTCTTTCCTTCCCTCTCCAGCCAGAGGAGAAGTCGGAGGTGTTGGAGTACTGCTATATGGTAATGGATGCATTCCATGAGGGATTTGGTACAGTGGGGCTCACCTGAAGGTGATAGACAACAGAAAAACACTGGGATTGCACCTTTTTGACTTCTTTGTGGTAAAGAAGTCTTGGAAGATTTTTTTTTAATTAGAAAATAAATCCAAAAATACCTTTTTCCCTGCTTATATTTTGCATTAGACACTCAATTTATGTAAGTTTCCTATCTTCAAAGCATCTGATGCAGTGGGATTTTTTCCCCCATGAAAGCTCATGCGATAAATAAATGTGTTAGTCTTTATAAGTGCCACAGGATTCCTTATTAATTTAAGTCTTGTCTGCCCTGATTTTATCTCTGATGAACAGAGAACTAGCGAAATGATTGTTAAAGGAGGCAAGAGGGTGAAGACTGAGTTATGTGTTTTGGGTGAAAAGAGTAGAGATTGTTAGTCAAACTCCTTGATTTTTCCATTTTTGTTTCCAACTATTCAACTTTTCAATAGCTAATTAACTTGGGGGATACTGAATATCTTTGTTTAACTTTTAATACCCCTGCCCCTTCAGGTAACGTGTTAGAGTTTACATTGGACATGAGATCTTTCCTAAGATGTCTTTCAACAAAACTAGTGAAGATAGGACTTTACATTCCTGGTATTTCTAAAGTAATTAAAGAAAAACAATTTAACTAGGTGTGTGGAAGAAACCTTTTGGGGGTTTGAGATGTCTGGGGCTATACATTATAGAGGAGGAAAGAGTACAATTTTGTAAACATCTTTGTCAGATTACAATTTGAGTGAAATGAAACATCAGTCTAAGCAGAGTGATGATTCAATGGAAGAGGATTGAAAGTCCATTGAAACGATTCTGGACTTCCACTCCACCTTCACTGTAAGTGAAATTTGACTTTAATTGCGTTTTCTACAAGTGAGTTCCATTATATCTGCTAGTGCTGTGTAAAAAGTAGGATGAAGGTGATTTTTGAAAGAGTATCTGCTGGAAAAGGATTCTGTGAAATTGAAAAAAAAGTTCAAACATCACATTGAAGTTTTTCCTGCTTATTTGCAGCTAGTGTCAACAAATGGATACATACAGTGGGTGAAATTGTGCCCACAATCACAACCGTGCAAGCTGTTTGAGGGAAAGTGTAAGGGAGGGTTGAATGATAACTAAATAGATTAATTGTAGCCTGTTTCTTTATAAATAATTGAAAGTTAAATTTGCTAACTACTAATAGACCGCTTTTGTGAATTTTTTTCTAATGTAGTTACAGCATTTATTTATAGACTTTCAGGTATTTGACCAATGCTCTTCAAACACCTCCCAAGAAGCCAAGAGAACTGTGTTTGCCAGTATAGGATAATTTTTCTTTATAAATTGTCAACTGGTTTGCCATTAAGTTGTTAATAACAAGATACATTGTTCTTTGGAATATAATTCACTTCCATTTTGTTTCTTGATTTCCAGTTGTTATAGCTGCTGATGGAGTATTAAAGGTAGGAATATTTTATTTATTTGGAAGGTTTTGCTGCTACTCTGCCTGATATCTCTGAAGTCTAATGAATGAGAACTTAACATTTTATTGTTTATTTTTTGGCAGATCTGTGATTTTGGTGCCTCAAGGTTTCACTCTCATACGACACACATGTCCTTAGTGGGTACCTTCCCTTGGATGGCTCCAGAGGTTATCCAGAGTCTTCCAGTGTCTGAAACCTGTGACACATATTCATATGGGGTGGTGAGTTGCTTTCATTTATTTCTCTGTATTAATGAGGCACTGGCATAAATGTAAAATGTTCCTAAATAAGGGCAATAGAGAAAATATGCATATTTCATGTCAAAACAGACTCATATATTTTATAATTACAAGCTGAAAACTGGTAGCATGAGCAATGTCTGACATGCTTAGTAAGATAAGTATTTGATTAGATTAGCCATGGAGCACAGTCTGTGAAATGCAAACTGTATTTGAAATAATTTACCTATGTCAGGAGTCAGGCAGGAGCCAGTAAACAGTTTACAGTTTGTCTGTTTGCAAAGGAATGGATATCAGTCTACCAGGAGCAACAGGTTATATTTTAGTAAGTTTATCTCA
Source organism: Pelusios castaneus (assembly GCA_007922175.1). Classification (NCBI taxonomy): domain Eukaryota; kingdom Metazoa; phylum Chordata; order Testudines; family Pelomedusidae; genus Pelusios; species Pelusios castaneus. Next base: position 12,187,494 of record ML685793.1, read on the forward strand.
GGGAAGATTGATTAGCACATTTCCATACAGTTGTGTGTTTTTGAGCTGCATTAAGAAAAGAGGTTTTATACAACTCCTCCACTTGGTAACGGATGTAGCAGCCTGATAACTGCTCTGTAGAGAAAGGTTGGTAAAAGTCTTGTGGGTTCTGCCACTTATTTATAGTGGGAAAATAAACCGGTTTGTAAGCAACTAAATGTTATGTCAATCAAGTTGGGAATACAGTACAGGAGTTCTTTCACTCTGCTCCGACTCCGTGTCCTTGGACTCAGTTCCGTATTGCTCCACAGTTGAAGCTGACAGATGTTACAATGGAGACTAGGGTGTTCGTGTGTTAAAGGAGAGGAGATGGCAGGAATTCTTAGTCAGTAATGTTTTAAACCTCTATCATACATCATTAAAATGAGTACCTAATAGAAGATGGATTTTGCTTTTTGTTAAATAATCATTTATACTGGAAAATTAAATGAGAGACTATGTAATGTGGGTCACAGACAAAAGTGGGAAGGTTTGTAGGGGGAAAAATCTATACTGGAAGATCTAATACTACAGTCTGACTTTATTGAGCTAAGACATAGCCAGTACTAGGACATAAAGTAGCAAATGTAAGTGTTAATGTAAGCTGTAATTGAAAACAATCAAATAGTCTCCATTGAAGGGAAGCATTTCAATTCCAAATAGAGGAAGACAAAAAGGAAATTCCGAACGTGGTCTTCTAGTTCAAAGGAACTTCTGTTACAGCTTTATTGGTGTGAATAAAACTCTAGCGAGAGCATTTAAGAAATTGTTTAATATATTATTATATCACATACTGCACAAACCCTCGGAGCATTTAGTTGTGGTATAAATAGCAAAGATAATTTATTAATTCTGTGATTGTCGGTAAAACTCAGAGCATTTACAATATAGGCATATGTTAGCCAGTTCACTGTTAGTGAAATATTTTAATGCCCACAAAATGGTTTTGGGTATGTGTACAGCATTACTTTGGCCTATGCTTTGTTCTCATGTCGTGATACTTCCGTGTGTATAATAATATGTAATCCACATGGCTGTTTTATCATTCATATGCTAATATGCTCTCATATGGATAGCGCCAATGTTTTAAACACTGTTCACAGGGTGCACCCACCAATCGCTGTTTGTCTGGCATCTCCTCCTGGTCACTCTATGCACGCCTCTTCTTTGGTCACACAGTCTGTCTCCCAGATGTGCAGCAGCTGTCTCATCCCAGGAGCTCTTTGTGACCTAGCCTAGCTCCAGTTAAGTCACTCAGCGTTCCCTGTTCTGCGGTGCAGTCCTTCAATTCCGTGTCATTACCATAGTGACACAGGCAGTCTTCCCATTCTTTGCTCCACCCGTTTATGCAACAGTGTTGGTGGTGGGCAAGAGAACCTAGGCTGATCTTCTACAGTCCAGGGCCCCTCATTTCAGCTTTCCTCTCTCAGCTCTCACGGCTTCTTCCCTGGACTGCTTGCTTCCTCCACTTATTCTGGGTGTACCAATTCCAAACCTTCCTCCCTCTTCCAGGGAGTGATTGTCCTTTCCCAGCAGCTACCCCTATCTGTTGCAAGCTCCCTGGCTTTATAGGCCCTGCCTATTCCTGTACAGATGAACCTGCCTACAGTCACCTCCCTTGCTCTTCCTCCAGGTGCAGCCTGTAGTGTTAATGGGTCTACCTGGCCACTTTTACCCCTTCCTCTTCTGGTTGGCTGGACACCCCATCACAAACACCTAAGTCCTGATTCACCCTTACATTACTCAGGTTTTCCAACACTCTAGCACCACTAATTTTTAATGTAGACACTCAGGTGAGTGTCTTTACTTCAGGGAGTAAAGCAGTAGTGAATCAGTGGGCCAGATTCTGTGATGTACTGGAAATTACTGACTTAATGGAACTAAAGCCAGAATTTGTTCCAGTATATTTTTGAAAGTTGGAATTTTCCTGAGCTAAAGTTTTAGACTAGTAGCAAATTGTTTTAAAAACGAAGAATAAAAGCCTTGGAAAGAGTAGTTTTCTTGCTCTTACAATGATTTTATCTATAAAAACAAATTTTGAACAGTACACTTCCAAAGTATAACATTGCCAGTGGTCTTTGTGCTAGACAGACAAATCTGCTTTACTTCAGCTGGCGTGCAGCTGAAGTGCTCCTAACAAAGAGCTGGATCCTTTTAGAATGTAAACTAGTTATTGCTCGGAAAGGGCATTCTGTTTGTGGAATCTGTGGCCTTCCTTCCATTTTTTTTCCTCTTTTCGGTTTTTTTCCCCCCCTGAAGGAGTTTTCTTTTTGTAAAGTAGTATGGTGCTGTAAATGACAAATGACAAATCATTTCTGTCACCACTTTGGCCTGAGTCTTTACTCAGCTGGGATGAACTTTCATATTTGCAAATGGGTCACACTGAATTAGAAAAGTTCCAAAGGGGTAGCCGTGTTAGTCTATTGCAGAAAAACAAGAGTCCTGTGGCACTTTTAAAGACAAACAGATTTATTTATCACATGAGCTTTCATGGGAGAAAATCCTACTTCGTCAGACGCTTTGAAGATGGTAAATTTACAGAATAGGAGGAAATTAATTTAATTTAAATTAAATTAAATTAATTAATTTCCTCCCATTCTGTAAGTTTCCCATCTTCAAAGCGTCTGACGAAGTGGGATTTTCTCCCACGAAAGCTCATGTGAAAAATAAATCTGTTGTTAGAGTCCTGTGGCACTTTTAAAGACTGAATTAGAAAGGATCTCTCATATATTGCATTCCAGTGTTTAGGGTAATTTGTCCTGCTCTTCATGATTAGCTAAATGGCTTCCGTATTCTCCTTTTGAGATTTTAGTAAATTATTTCATAAGATGAGCTAACAAAAACAATAGAACCATATTTATCCAGACATAAACATAGGTCTTGGATTTTCTTTGAACCCCAAAATGACTCAGTTTCTAAACTAAATCCATACTCTAAACAACAGATGCTAAGCATCAGAACTATTGACCTAGATTTTTCAATCATGTAGATCAAGTTTCTTTCTAATATCATTATATGTTGTGCAAACTATAATTCTTCGCATGTCTAGTTGATATGAAAATACTTGTGGAGTGATGATGTTCACTCTAAAACAGCTGTAGCTATTTTGAAATTGTAAAGAAATACACTCAGAACATCAGTTATTTTATCCTAGCTCAGCAGAATTCTATTTGTATATTCTATATGTGTTTAATTATAGCGCTTTTATGCAGTATCTTTCATGGTTGGGGTATTTTAGCATTTATAAAGCAATTAATTAAATACTGGTTATATAGAGACTATGAAGTTAAATGCAGTCGCAATTGTTCTCTTGGCAATAGCTCACAAGTTGCCCTGGATATGAGAAATTATTTTATTCATACAGGGAATGTTGGCCAGCACAATGGGATTATTCCTTACTTTTTAAAAAAAGAATTATGGAATCTTTAACTTCTACTCAGATAGCTGAAGAGGGCTGCTGCTGAACTAATCCCATTTTCAAGTCTCATAAATGTCTCGTCTAGCAGGACAACACCATAGCCACTTCTGCTAACCCTGTTTATGAATCCAAGTCAATAGGAGAGCCGTACAAAGCTATCAGCATTCACTTTTCTATCAGCGAGAAAGGCCCGTTGTTTTTACCAAAGGTTTGAAGAAAGAATAAAAGTGGTTTGGTTTTCTTAAATTATTAAACTGTGCCTTTCATTGTCCTGCTTTTCTGGCACTTAAAGCTTTTCCACTAATTTTGTTCTCATGTGGGCTGTATGCTGATATCTTTCAGTCACACAATGAAGTGGTAACAAATGAATAACACAGACGAATGTGGCAACTCTTTTAATAGTTGAAGTACAGGTTCATTTATCTGGTAACAGGAGGCATGTAGACCACGTTAAGCATAGTTTCAGCCATAGAAGTTGTAAAACTGTTTGATCCTTACATATATTTTATTTTATGTTATATTTTTATTAAGCATCATGTTAAAATTATTTATTTAACATAAAATAACATTCTCATTACCACTTTAAAACCACCTTGAATCATTTTTGTGTGCCTTCATCCAGCTAACTCATGGCTAGTATTAAGTATCTTTGGATGCCAGCGTCTACAGTACTCATCAGATGGAAGAATAGATCATTCCAAAATCTTCAGTAGAGATTAAAGGGACTAAGGAAAGAGGCTCTCAGAAGTTCCCATTCTACCTTAAAAATCTCTTTTTTTAATTTCACACTCTCTAAAAGCAATATTCTAACAATTAAATTCAGGATTGACTGCTGTGCTGAAGACCTCTCAATGAAAATAATTTTTTACAGGGAGTGTGGATTAAAGCAGGTATCCTAATTTATTTGGTTTTCCATTATCCACATTTCAGAAAAAGCCACTACTGGTATAGTGGTTTCGTCTAAGGGTTTGTCTACACACACAGTTATTCCTAATTAACTATCGCTGATCAACTCCTTGTGTGCACACTCTTAATCTAGAATAAGATTAAAGCTGACCAGGAACAAAACACTTTTATTCTAGATTGAGCTCAATTATGTCAGTGGGAGGTCTGTTGTTAGGACAAGAAAGAATTACTCCTGACCAGCAGAAAATGGAATTACTTTGCAAACTGCCATCACCCACTGATTCTGGAATAAGAGTGTCCACAAAAGGAGTTCATCAATGGTAGTTAATCAGAGATAACTCCATGTGTAGAAAACCTTTCACAAAAGAAAAGAGGAGAAAATACATGACTGCTGTGAGGTTGATCTGTGTTAGAGCCAACATGGAAACTGCCTTGAGCCTTGGCTTTAGAGGACTCTTACAAAAAGTCCCCTGTTGCTGCTACCACCATTCCAAAGCCAGAGTGGTAGCAAGGCACCGGTAGCCATCGGTACTTTAATGGCTGTGAAGGCCTGCTCTGAGCAAGTACAATATAGACAATATGGTGCTAAAAATGCTGGCAGCTGCCTGAAGCCCTGTGTGTACTAGTGGTCCCAACATAACTGCCAGCCGGGGAACTGTCCTTGGAGTAATAGTGGGAATATTTAGCAACTGAATGTTGCTGGGAAAGTATCTGAAACTTTTTGAAAAAGACATTCACATCCTTGCTCTTCATTCCATGTCCTCCTCCCTTTTTGTTCACTTTTTCTGTATGTGTATACAAGAAGAAGACTGAGCTTTCTAGGGACTGCAGTTCGCAAACCTCTGCCTTAAATCCTTTTGTTGTATAGTTCTCTCAAACTATGACTACAGTTATAAAATTACTTCCCTTTGAAGCACTTTGGCTGACATTTCAGTACAGCCAATTCATAAGACTGTTGAAACGCTTACAAAAACAACGTTACTATGGAGCTCCAGCTTGATAGGAAAATCTTTATCTAGATGGTTGACTTAAATATGAAATTGGCATCACTGACAAAGCATTGTTCTAAGTAAATCCTCTGGAATAAACACAAAAACTTATGGGACTCAAGCGCATCATCTTTTGGCTTTCTAATGCTACTAATGAATAATTGGGTACTACAGGGGAATTCTTCCTACTTTTCTCAGATTCCCTGCTCTCCTCTGAGTTACAAAGTGTAGTTTGGAGTATTTGAAACTAATAAAGTTGGGTTAGGAAACCAGTGAGCTCTACTGATGATGGAAATAAAACTAAAGATGGCATCATAAGGAGTTCAGTGCAAAATGTTCTTTGGAAACGTGCATGAATGGAAACATACAGCCGTCACCTATCAAGTGAGAAATACAAAATTGTCGTCTTTTCCAGACATTGGCTGTTGATGATATATAGCACCTATGTTTTTCAGTATTTAATATTGTTCATCTGAAGAGTTTTAGATAATATTTTACTATTCTAACCATTATTACACATTTGATGTGTGATCTTGAATGAGATTTCCTCTGGGATTCTCTAGTGCCATATAGACATACAGTTGTACAGATGAACTAGTTGTGCAAGTCTGCTCAGCTGCACATTTTGGTTGCTTTTGTTTTATACTGGCTGCTTCCTGTGGTGTCTGAGCTTTATGGGAGTACTATATTAGTTAATTTTTTTGCTATTAAATTCCCTTCTTTCTTTAGCTGTATCAGCATAGGTGTGGTAACTGGAATAACAAATTGAGGGGCTTTTCCTTCTTCTAAAGGGAACGAATTGAGCTATACAATGGGATTGGGTACCTGTAGGAATAGTTTCCCTATTCCCTTGAAAATGTTTAGTACAATATCTTCTTCAAGACACCTTTACCTTTAGTAATCAGGTTTTGGCCCAAACAGAATTATTCAACAGTTCTGTTAATAGGACACCTTGTTCACTTGATTTTTCTTCTTGGGCACTGTCCACCAATAATCTGCATTTTCCTGCTATTTACCTTCAAAGTTGGCCATAATTAATTGAAAATGATATGGCTTGAATAAGTCTGAGCACTGGCCCAAATAGCAGGGATATCAAGATTTATACAGGATGCTTGGAACTTTTGGTCAGGTGGTCAATAAATGTTGACTTCTTTTCTGGTGTGTCTTGAGCTGAAGAAAAAGTTTTATATATATGTATGTACATATATATATGTGTGTGTGTGTATATATATATGCATGTATATGTATATATCTGTATCAAGAGATTCATATATGGAGAGCTAGTATAGTAGATACATATATGAATAGAGACACAGTGACTTTTAACTTCTTAAACTCCAGCATTATGTCTTTACAATAGAAAAAGCTTATCTTTTGGTGACATTGATCTCATTTTTACAAACTAGTTGCAATTCTCAACTGTCATTTGATTTAGTGACCTGGTGCAATATCTGCAAAAATGTTACATGTATACACAGATGGAGGCAGTCTTCCCATAACTGACGATAAAGTATGCTTGTAGGGAGAGTAAAGTTAAAACATTAATTTCTGATATCTGCTATGCCACTTAGTTAAATATCAAACTTGTAGGCAGCAACAATTGTTATATTACTTACAGAGTCTATTTTGGAATGTGTGGTTTGTTCAGGTGTATATCAGAAGCTAAAATCTTATTGGCTGAGATATTGATTACTAAGAAGCGCCATTTGTGCTTGTATGGAAATATTTTTAAATATAGAATAACTATAATGAAAAGGTTTGTCTGGTTGGGGTAGGAGAGAATGAGTTCACTATCTGGCAAGTCTGAACCACCATTTTATGGCATTAAAAAAAAAAAGTGAATCTTTCACATGGGTTTCACAAAATTGCAGTCATCAGGCCCCACAGATGCCAGTTTTTTATCTAGGTTTTGCTTTAGAGGAAAACCAGAAATAGTAAAATTAATTTAATCAGAGGTTCTTGCATACAAACATTTATCCAAGTTCCTGCAAATGGGATCTGTTTGCCTGATAATTGGCTACAGATGGTGCTGTGTAAGGATTTAATAATATATTTAAAATACAAAGTACAGAAATACAAATTCTTTTTTTCTGTTTCAGGTTCTCTGGGAGATGCTAACAAGGGAGGTCCCCTTTAAAGGCTTGGAAGGATTACAAGTAGCTTGGCTCGTAGTGGAAAAAAACGAGGTAAGACGACGTTTCTACATGCAGGTACATAGATCAGAAAACAGTATTGGGGGTTTTGCAAAAGACTTTTTCATCTTCTTCAAATTGAAAGTAAGTTCACGCGTATGGAAAGATTAGCAGTAGGAGCTAACACAAAGGGTCAAAGTGATGTTATTCCTCATGAATGGACCCTTTACATCTAATTGTTGCAGCTTCACGTCGTGATGCTGTAGATCAAAAATTGTACAAGTACTGTACTAGTTTCTCAGTCTCAATTGTAAAACCTAGGGGTTTGTTCTTAGTGATGAAAGAAGCCATTGCGTCCAAGGTAGGGGAACAGTTTAACTCCATCTCCTGCGTTTAGGACATCTTTTTACTGGCCGGGAGTTGATATATCTGTAAGAGACCTTCAGCTACTTCAACTTAACTCTCCCAGCAGGAGTCACTATAGTACAAGAAACTGCCGCTTAGATGAGAATTTCAAAAATAAAAGAAGAAAAAATAGTTTGAAAAAAAGAGAGAAATTACAGTTTTGCCACCTACGTTCAACACTATATTGAAGATGAGCTCCTCACTGGTATTGGCAAGGCTGTGCCATAGCTGCAAGCGTCCTCATGCAGAGTCTTTCCCTTTCAAAAGAACTTCAGTGGTGTAAACACCGTTTGTACAGCGTCCCCAGCCTCGCTTTTCTTCTTCCCACAAATTGAGGCTTTCAGTTAGTTGGACATGTGAGCGTATGTCTGAACACATGGTTCTTTGATATCAAAGACAGTAACTACATTTAAAAAACATTTAAAGTTGGGACTGTACCACACACAGTCAAGCATGGAAAATCTCAGTTAAGAGAAAACCTCTACTATCTAGGCACAGTGGAAGTTTGGATAACATTACAATACAACCCAGCATCTCTACAACACAGTTTTATATTCTTCTGTGCAAACTGATTCCGAAAGTACTTTATACTTAAATAGAATAGAGCTACATGTTAAATAGCAGAGGGAGAGAGAAATTAAGAAGGAGACACCTTTGTATATTTTTTTAAGTTCTGTTTGGGGATTGGATTGGTTCCATTATCTGTCCAAGTATATGGGATGTCCAGATAAGTTGGAAATGCTTCATTAAAAGAGAGAAGCTTTATGGACTCAGCCTTCCACAGAATACTATTTTCAGAACAGGAGACATAATGGGATTCCTTCTCCCATTATAGGAAAAGCCTCCTATAGCTAATGCCAAGTTATTTTGTTGAGAAAGACCAGAAAGTTTGTATAAGGCATTCCTGTGCATATCAAACACAGAGTTTTATGCGAGATCTACCATACAATACCAGACCACTTAAAATGAGATGGGGAAAATTGATCTTAGTCTGAAAGATGTCAGACGGTACAGATATGTTTCCTCGTGGTTTTCCAGAACAAGGATCTATTAAAATATAGCATAAACAAAATAAGGACATGTCATGCTGCCTTATTACAGCTAGAAGAAGCTTAAGAAAAAACAAGTGTCCTTCATGAATTTCTCAGTACTTGATTTTAGTTGCAACAGGATGGTAGTGCCTGTTATACAATCTTCCTTCCTAAGTGGTGCAATGAATGGATTGACACTGACAAAATTTAACTCACACAGATCATTATTAAATCTGATCAAAATCTGTTGAATACGCCCAACACAGTCCTATAAAATAACAGTCCTAAAAATGTTCATTTGCTTCCCATTCCTCCACCTCTCTAGCAAAAATGAATTGAATATGTTTCTCAGCAAGTAAATAAATATAAAGGGCAGGGTCTGCTTTCCATGAAAACCCTATTGATGTCAATGGGGTTCCACAGTGCGATTCAGAGCAGAATTAAAAACATTGTTGATCCAACCCTGCTTTCTTCTCTTCTTGAGACTCCTATAAAAGTCAATGCAGGACTGGGTCTCAAGCATACTTACTGAAGGAAAATATCAGCCTGCTGAAAAGTATGTTCCCAAGAGGTTAAATGGGACTTCAGTGATGCATGGGCCTTGTTTGGGTATGCTGTCAAAGGTGAATTTCACCCTGCTCAAGTACTTTTTTATTTTACTCTAAACCCACTCCACTCTGAATATGAATTCTCAGATTGATTCACATTAGCGAATGACAAATTAGTACTGAGAAACTAATACTATTCTTTATTATAGCATAATAGCCTTGGAGTCTGCTACCTATATATTTCCTGACAAAAAAACAATCTGCACACATACGACAGATGTAATTGATAATTACATGTCTCCTAGTAAGTTATCTTTCATCTACTGGAACGGTGAGGGTTACAGACAAATGCCATAGAAAGACTAACAGACATATTTTTAGGCAAATGACTTGATCAAGTATCAAATGGCAGCGCAATTTGTTCATGCATTATAGGAATTTCAGATTAATTCTTGTGCAGAAAGTTCTTCACCTTCACATAATGCATTATTTTAATAATTACACTCCAGAAATGCCTTTATTATATATCTCATGTTTTCAGTTTTTGTCTTGTTTAAATGCTTGTGCAGTAAAGTTTGTTGTACTCCTATTTTGGCACACTGTGGCTCATATAGCTTTTCAGTTCACATTGCAGTAATGTAATGGTATAATTTGATACCACTTGTTCTGCTTTACTTGAGAAGTGCCAGGTTTAGAGCAGTCAAAGTGTCTGAGGTAGCAAGTTGGTCTGACTGCACCTATAATATCTTGGTTTAGATTCCCTTTGTTTGCTTCTGTCCTGTTTATAGCACTACAGAATCATTTTCCCCGTCTTCTCAGATTTCTGGGTCTTTCTGAATCAGCCAATGTAGAATCATTCTGTTCTGTATTTAGGTATCTATTTTAGTTGGTATCAAACATCTGAAGTCAGTTAACTGCATTTGTGAGAATGCAGCAGTATCTCCTTATAGATGTAATGTGGTAAAGATACTCATTTAATCAAATATAGTTGAGTTTTGTGTTCTGACCTTTCCAGACTGGAGAAAAAGTTTGCAAATTAGAAGTTGCCTGTAGCATAGCCTGTTTTAGGAGTCTTTCTTGGGAAGGAAATCAACTGGTTTAGATCAGGTTCCCTGTTGCAGCAGTCCTAGTGGTAACTAGGTAGTTCATTGTTTTGGCTTAGCTCATTGGTTTGGTTTAGTCACTTGAAAATACTCGTAATATGCAAGTTCTTTTTGATCCTTGAGCTCTCTTTTTTAGCATCATATTGCTGGATTACTTTATGTGGGAGAAAGGGGTAAGTTTTCTCCCACATTACATTTATATTGAGATACGTCTATGGGCTACCAGTTATGCAGTTAATTGGACCCAAATATTTAATATTAATTTGTGAGACTTTCCTGAGCATGACCTCATTTTATCAGTTTGGCTCTTGTTAGTTTTTTAACCAACACTGTTTGTATTATATTTGCTGCATTTATCCCTTGTGGATCTATTAACTGGACCTGTCAAAGATGTCTTCTTTTGGATTTTGTAGATTGATTCTCAGTTATGGAGTTTTATTATACTGGCCTGTATTCTGTTACTGGTTAATTTGAAAAATTGCCTAATTTTTTTTTACTTTAAACATCAACAGACCAGTCTTACAGAAGGTGCTATGACTAAACCATTAAGAAAAATAAAATGCTCTTTGCTTTCATTTAACTGGTGAATCTTTTCTCCTTTGCAGAGATTAACCATTCCAAGCAGCTGTCCCAGAAGCTTTGCAGAACTGATGCATCAGTGTTGGGAACCTGATTCAAAGGTAATTTCATTCATTCTCTCTCTCTCTCTCTCTCTCTCTCTCTCTCTCTCTCTCTCTCTCT
>ML685793.1:12198794-12392515 GCA_007922175.1 Pelusios castaneus
CTCTCTCTCTCTCTCTCTCTCTCTCTCTCTCTCTCTCTCTCTCTCTCACACACACACACACACACACACACACACACACACACACACACACACACACACACACACATCCCGCCACACCTGCTAGTTAGGGCTCTTTAGTATGGTCATCTAGAACATATTTGGGGCTAGATGACTCTCTTGCCTTCTAAGGCCAGGCCTCGTTAGGGAAATCATCCATTGCGTTACTGAATGGGGCAGCTGTGCATGGGTTAGGATGGGAAGAACATACACATTTTTTCGGTAACTTAATGAAAAATAGTTTAGTTCTTACCTATAAAACAAATTTCTTGCATAAAATGATGTCTTCACAGATGTCCCAAAGTGGTTGTCCATATGCTGTCACAGTGAAAGGTCTGATTCTGACACACTTAGCATATTGGGAGCACTTGCAATGTAAGCTCCTGCACAGTTTGGATAGAGATGGCGGAACCAAACCCCAAACATGAAAACAAAACAAAAAGCAACTTCAAGAAGAGATTTTATGTCAAGCTGGTAAACCTGTGCACCTGTTTGACTGGCCCAGTGGGCATAATTAAAGGAGTAATTAAAGGGAATCGTTACTAAGTAAAGGCTCATATAAATGATTGAGATGTTCATTTTCAGTTCAGTCTACTACCCTGTTCTTTGTACAGCAAATTAACTGGAAAGAGACCTGTGGGTGTAGTTGGAAACCAGTTTATATTGGCCTCCACTTCGTTATCGAATATGAGCCAGCATTTCCTTCTCCTGTGAAGATAGTTAAGGAAGGAAAAAGATATTCCTTTACACAGTTTGGCAGGACAGAATTTTGGTCCCTTTGAAGTCCACAGAAGTTTTGCCACTGCTTCAGTAGGATCGGGATTTGTTCCTGGATGAATTGCCGGCTTTAAAGATAGATTGCCTTATTGCTTGGAAAGAACCATGCGAGGGAGACTGCAGGAAGGAAACCCTCCTTGTAGACAAGTTCCAGAGGGGTCGCTGTGTTAGTCTATTCCAGCAAAACAAACAGAGTCCCATGCCACTTTTAAAGACTAACCAAGTTATTAAGGCATAAACTTTCATGTGCTATAACCCACTTCCTCAGTTATAGGTTATAGCCCATGGAAGCTTATGCCTTAATACATTTGTTAATCTTTAAAAGTGCCACAGTATTCCTTGTTTGTCTTCCTTGTCGAGTTTTTCCCCAGATTGTTCTATGGGGGGACAGGGCATGTTCTCTCACTGAATGAATAGAGGGTTCTGTACCTCAGACCCTTGAGATGCATAGTGCCTTCCAATGGAAACTCTGTGCCTCTTTACTGTACACCCTCTAACCTACTCTAGTTTCTCATGAAGAGGGTCTCTTAGTTCGTAGACAGCTCTGAGGAAAAGATAATGCAGCCTTAGGCTATCTTTTCTGCAGATTGCTGGGCCATGGTGACAATTTCCTTAGCCCACTCCCTCCAGAAACACAGATCTCTAGTGATGGTATGAGAAGGCAATTGACCCCTTCTTCTGTGAAAGAGGAGAGAGCTGCACATGGTGGAATTCTATATAGGGATGTAGGAGTTTCAGTCTGGCCTCTAGTTCTAAAGGGTTCTTCAGAAATGTTGGTGACTAAGTTGCATGTTGTTAAAGTCATCTCTTAAAAAGAAGTATAGAGTACAATCCTTCTTACAGACAAGTATGATCCTGTTGTAATACTGCAATACGCAACATCTCCTTACCTCTGATTAGTCTGCTAGTTAGGCTTTTCTTTCAATTGTATAGTATTTCTTTGTATTTAAAGAAAATTATCTATCTTATTGCATTTAAATCACTATGAAAAGCATGCATTGAGGAACTTTATTTATATAGTAAAACCCATAAGTTAAATTAACTTTCGCAAAGTTCTTTTGAGATGAAAAAGAACGCTTATGTGCTAAGTATAAATAATGATTATTAAAGATCACCTGCAGTCGGCAATTACTTGTCTTGGACAGCAACATTAAAGTGACCCTATCTCTACTAGACAACCTACTTTTCCAGGATATTAGTTGATTGCTTAACAAAATTTCTCAGTATTTATCTCTTTATTTACTAGAGATGGTTATCTTAAAACAGGATCTCGTATTTCTTACAGTTTTATATGTTCCTATAACTTATCCCCCACTTGATCTGTGTGTGACATCATAAATTAGTAGTAATATGATTACAATCTGAGGCATGGGAATCAGGGGAGGCAGTAGAAACAGATAGAGTAATAGAATCAAAGGTGTTGTTTTTATACCAAGTATTAAACATTGAGTGAAGGGAAGCACTGAAAATATTAGCCAGAACTCTTTGTAATTGGAATTTTTTTGGTAAAGGTTTTCCATGAAACATTGAGATATAATGGACAGGATTTTAAAGAACGACTAGTGATTTTCAGACTCCAACTTGAGAACTCTTTAGGGAATCTCATTTTCAGAAAGTGCTGGTCACCCACCCACTGAGAAGAAGGTATCTCAAGGTGGGCACCTCAAGTCACTAATCATTTTTCCAAATCTTTGCAAAGGTCCTCAGTCCATACTTAGTGTTTTTATTAAATGAAAAGGTATCTTTCCCATTTAAAAAAAAATAGTGTACACTTGTTGATTCCTTCCAACTCTAGACAAAATCCCATCTACCCTCGAGAGAAAAGCCGTTGCCACTCTCTGGCTCTCATGATTCATTGTTTGCCGGTTTGGTAGTGGTACATGCTGGAACTACAGGCATTGTATTAATGTCTGTATCGCTTAATAGAACTAAGGGTAATTCTATACTGATGGTGGCAAAATCGCCACCGTCAGCGCAATCTTCCAGGTTTGATTGAGCAGCCTGTGTGGACGAGCTCAATCGATCCAGAAATCACCATAGCAACTCCAGCCCCAGAACTGGAGTACCGGAAAGCATTTCCAGTCGGCTTACTGTAGTGTGTAGCAAGCTCTTAGTATGTCATCGGGAGATATGCAAGGTGTTTTATGTACTTTGCGTATCTCCCGTTGACTGCCGCCAGAAAGTGCAGCAAGTGTAGAGGAGGGATCAGTCAGTGCTCTGACCTTCCCTTCAATGACAGCTCTGTTTTCTGTCAAGCATTATCTTCCCTGCCATTGTTCTAGACAGGTCTGAGAGTAGTGTAAGATGTAGTTGGTCTTAGCCCGGTCCCATAATTCCCTGTACCCCCAGAAAGACTTACAAAACACAACACGTACAAACATTCTGGAAGTGAGACTTGCATTAATTTCAATATTTTATTGATTATGTAACAAGGAGCTGTTCTCTCCTCATCTGCTCCTGAAAAAAAGGAATATAGAACTAGTTTAGTAAGGACACGCTAGACACCTGTTAAGTGATTGCAAATGTTTAATAGCACCACATAAAATACATTAATGCGGTCCGGGGTTTGCAACATGTTCTGGGGCTATCCTAGTTGCATGTCCCACACTGCACGCAAACAGAAATGGAATGATAGGGGGAAAGCCATTACAATTATGGAAATGCATTTACCATATGTTACTACTCACAAAAAGGGCAAGTGGGTGCGGCCCTGAACTTGTGCATCCTGCTGGAATTGGGTCAGCATCAGCTAAATAAATGAAAAGAATAAAACTTAAATGGAAAAATAAACTGCTGGCCTTTTGAAGCAGCACCACCCAAGATCAGAAATGACTGTACTCTTCTGGGACTCAAAGCACAAAGCCTATCCTGCAGTGGGTGCACAGGAACCTCCTGTCAACCTTTAGCCATAGCGTCGTGCCCATGGAATGGTGTGGCAGTGTGTCCTCTGTAATGCATGTCTGTGAGGATATACTATCAGGAGAGAACCATTTTAACAAACCAGTAGGATTCTATAATAGAGAGCAACAGGTACAAATAAAAGTACTGCCAAGTATGCACCTGCTACTGTGTTATGCAATGGTTCCAGGTTACAGTGTAGGGAACTCTATGGAATAAATGCCCAAATCAACAGCTACAGCAGTGGCTGGGCTAAAGCTGTGTGTCAGAGAAAATCTGCTTGCTGCACCATTTGCTTGAAAATCATGTAGATGGACCAAAAACGACAGACAAAAAAAATTGAATAGTTTGTGTTGAATAGTGCAGCACTACTGTATAAGAGAGCTTGTCTCTTTTTTTGTTATACATTTGACACTTTTTTCTGCTGTTTGACATTTGAAATAAAGAAATTGTCTCTCTTTTATAATGTAGAAATCACTTGGATCTTACTGGGAGAGACACCTTAGCATTGTTCCTAATTGTTTTTGTGCACCCAAATTAAAATGCACGTTTTAATTGCTGCATCTGTAATTTTAGAAGAAATGGTGTAATTACAGATGAGATGCAGGGAGAATGTGCATCATCCCTTCATTATATATCTCCATTTTGTTTCAGCCTTTTGTCTCCATCTTGCCTGGGGTCTGTCAAACAGACTAACAGAGTCGCTGCTCTTTCAAGAAACATATTTAACGGTGGCTTTTTCGGGTTTCAACAATTATCTTATTCTATAGCTTCCTTTGTGACTGAAGAAAGTAACAAATGCAGAGAAGTTATGACTGCTCTGCTCTGTATGATGAGTGAATTTAGTTTTCATAGAGCGAGTTAGAATGACAGTCTTTAGTTGTGCACAGGACATGAGCAGCCAATATAGTGGTAGCGTGAGCTTTTCCACTGCTTTCCCAGCATGCCCAATTCTGATATGAAGGGGTCACCAGCATCCCAGCCTCTGTTGATATCTGTTAGTCCCTGGCCTCTGCCAAGAGTACCAACCACAGGGCCAGTTATGGAGATGTGAGTTTTTGTCATGTGGACCATGGTCCAATAGCAATTGAACTGAGGCCTCACACTCTGTTACCAAATGGCTGTTTCAGCTGTTAGTGACCCTGGGTTACTACCTATGATCGACTGTTGCAAGGCCATGTAATGAAAAGGATTTCCAATCCCTTGAAGTTCCAAAAGGGTAGTCTTGTTAGTCTGTTGCAGGGAAACAGAATCCAGTGGCACTTTTAAAGACTAACAGATTTATTTATCGCCTCAGCTTTTGTGGGAGAAAATCACACTTTGTCAGACTTTCTCCCACAAAAGCTCATGCAATAATTAAATCTGTTAGTCTTGAAAAGCAATCCCTTGAAGGAACCATTCGCCCAGATTAGGATCTTTGGATAGGATTTTTCTCCTTTGCACTAAAAGTGTTCTTTCTTAGCATTAAAATCAATAATAATAATAATAATATAATATGTACATTATGGTAGCACCTAGAGGGCCCAAACTATTTGGAACCCCATAATTGTACATTTCAAGAGTTTCTATTCTGCCTTTTCCAGTGGAAAGTAAACAGTTTAAGATTTGGGTTTATAATAATTTTCCAGGAATTAAACATCTGATAATTATGTAGGCAGCATCCCAGCCTGTGTCCTATTTGCAGCCCTATACTTGCAGTTCCAGTAGGAAAAATCCCATTAATACTTCAACATAGTCTGATTTGAAAACAAAGCCCTGATTACTATTGTTCTTTTGATTTCAGAAAAGGCCATCTTTCAAGCAGATCATTTCAATCCTGGAATCCATGTCCAATGACAGCAACCTTCCAGACCAATGTAACTCATTCCTGCATAACAAGGCAGAGTGGAGGTATGTTTCTCTGCTTCCATAATGAAATGGTTTGGAGTTCATGGGAAATGATGTGGATGAAGTAAGACTCTTTGCAGAGAGTTAAGTGCTGAAATTATGTGGCTCGCATGTGAGTTATTAAAAAGGAAAAAATTAGATTCAGGTGACAAAATGGTAACTTCTTTCTTAATACAAAACACTTGTTCTGTAGATATTTTTGGAACATATTTGATCTTGTTTTTTCAAGACGATCAGGAATATTGTGGAACATGAGTTGTGAGCCAATATGCTTATACCCCATGCACTGCATTAATATTACACTTCTTAGATATCACAAATGTATATAGGTTTTGCCATCCAAATATATGTGTGTATTCAGTCTCTAACTTAAAGATGTTTGTGATACAAGCTATATATTACTGCATTTATACATATTTGTGTGTATAAGTGTGCAAATTACATGTTACACTGGGAAGGCACATAAAAGGCTAAATTTTCAAAACAAGCCTGCATATAGGAGTCTGAATCTTTGCATGTGCAGCCACTTGGTGCATATTTTTGGATATTATCAGTTGTACATCCACATAACTACACTTACATCTGCTGACTCCATTGCTTGTGATAATACACAAAAATTGCATGAGCAAATGATACGCTCTGTTCACAATTGTATGCTTCTAAATGGAGACCAGGTGGTGAACCCTTTCAATGATTTGGGGCAGTTTTCTCATCTAATTTTCAATCTTGTTATGTGTGTGCAAAAACTAACATGAGAGAGAGCTTCTTTCTTAATATGAAAGTTTGGTGCTTCACAATATTTCTTAGTGCTTGGACAAGAATATTGAAAACAGATCTGCACAGGCAGAGGATTGTTACCAGATGATCTTGCTACAGTTTATATTAAGCTTTGGCTGGTGTCCAAGTAAACTGGGAGCACAAATATTCAAATGTTTTGTGCCTGCAGCTCTGAAAACAAGCAAAGAAAAACATTTGAGAAAACTGGAGTGCAGAGGGGAAGAATAAGGAAGAGATTATAGACATGAGGTTTAAACAAAACAATCTCAAACTTTGTTGGTGAACTTCAAAGGAATTGATAACTAGATAATTTTAGTGTGTGTGTGGAAAAAGTGAGCACAAGATGGGCCGTTGGAGCCAGGTCACATGATGAGAGTATAAATAGCATGTTTTAGAGCTGACTTTATTCCTCCACTGACTCAGCAGAGAATCTGGTAACTGCAGCTCAGCTCAAAGTACAGTACACTAACATTTTACGCCATCTGCTGATATAAAATGTAAACTACATGTATACCAGGAAAGCTGCAATTTGATATTGAAGTTCCTGGTACACAACAGATTTTTAATGTGTTGACCTTCAAAAATCTAAAAACATTATTTTTGTTGAATATTCAGCTAGGTTGTCTTTACCAGTTGAAGGAATCTGTTGTTCTTATATTTAATTCTTCCATGTTTGTTTAAAGTGCACTGACATTGTTGAACAGCTTCTATTTGTGACGTTTTTTAATAGGGAAACAGATGTATTGATTTCTTATCTCCTCTTTCGCCTCGTCCCCCATCATCGGGCTTGGGATATCTTTTGAATGTGATTGTCTCCCAAATAGGAATCTGCCTGATTCTTTTGGGATATAAATTGTTTGCCGGACACCACAATTTCTGAGCCTAGTGTATTTTGCTATCTGTGTTGCATTTTTGGTGCCAGTCAGAATGCAAAATGTTGGAAGAATAGGTCTCTCAGTGAGGGTTTATTACCTGACCATAAGCAGTCTCTAAACTTTTGGTCACTATCTCTTTAAACTTTGGGGAGATCAACCCTGCTACTATTTTGATAATTGCTGCTTTTTTTATAATCTGGATAGCTACCTTTTGCATTATTGAGTGTTAAGCTCCATATGAAAAGTTAGCCAAATCAAATTTGTTCCAGTGGATCTGGTAAGGAATATTTATATTCAGATTCCTGAAGAAACAAATACATATCCACTTGAGTCTGGTCCATTCAGCAAAACAGATACATGTTGAATTGACATTCAGTAAAATTAAACTTCTATGCTTTTGGTACATTTATTCCTTTATTAGGAATCTTTTCCAGGTGGCTTAGCTGTTTGAAGGAAATAGTTCATTTTGGTGCACAGAATCCGTTGCATTGTGAATACTTTTGTAAACATGAAGCATTGTAAGTGAAAAGTATTGTGATAGCCATGGAAAAGGATTTCAGCAAAGGTACAGTGTCAAGGTAAACATGAATTATAGAATTTCTCAGAAGAACAGTTATATTTATAGACAAGGGAAACATGAGGGGAAAAAATAATTATTCATGATCGAGACCAGTTCATTTGAAAGCACAGATAATTTTTTAGCTAAATAGAGTCAGAGAAATGTGGCAAAGTTAGAGAGAAAGAGTTTTATTGTTGTGAACGGAACTCTATCCAGCAGTTGAGATGAAAAAGGTTAACCTGCCTCTGATTAGAATAAGGGCCACAATTGCCTGCCCTGAGTCTAGGGACATATTTTTGTGGAGACACTCAGGGAAGTTAATGAGAATTAACTAATAGTGTACAAATTTAAAGAGCCTTAATGAAAGTACATTAAGTTTCCTGTGTGGCCTTCTCTCTCCTTCAGAAGTAAAGGGGCCCCATGGTATTAAGCTAAAGCAAACTGTACTTCTGAATGAGAGCAGCCATGAGGGGCTTTAATGCATTTTACCTAAGGTCTTGTCTACAGTTACAACACACCCATGATACCGCTGCACTAGCACCACGGTAATGCTCAGTGAAGATGCTGCCAATGCTGATGGAGGGCTTCTCCCATTGGCATAGTTAATCCACCCCCCTGAGAGGCAGCAGCTATTTTGACAGAAGAATTTCCCCACCCTTGCTCCTTCCCATCAACATAGTGCTGTCTATACTGGGAGTTGGGTTGGTATAACTACATTGGTCGTGAATTCACATCCCTGAGCGATACAGTTATACTGACCTAAGTTCCTAGTGTAGACCAAGCCTCAAGCTCTTTAAATGTGTACCTTCAGTTACGGTGAGTTAACTTTCCTGAATGTCCCTGTGCAGACATGTCCTTGGAATTTGTCAAGTAGCACATTGGGGCAGCCATTGGTAAGCATGGGAGCGCTGTCAAGAGTTAGCTTGACGACTGATTGTAGAAATCAGAGAGAAGGTTGGAGCTGAGGGAAGAACAGGGATGTGCCTGTCTCCTCGCAGAAACCCTGGAGAGGTGAACCACAGTCTATTACTTACTTTTGGGATTTGGCTGAAGCCAGTAATTGCTGAGGAAAGTTGGTTTGCATTTGTTTCAGTCTTAAAAGGACAGAGCACTTTTATTTTGTATGATGATCAGCAAAATGTGCACCCCAGGAGGGGCGATGCGATATCACAGAATACATACATTCCTTTTTTGGACTTACTGGCATGAAACAGAGAGAGTTGATTTTGTACAGAGCAGAAAGAATAAAGATGGCCAGATGATCATTTGTTCCATCTTTAATATGTTTTTGTTTGCAAGTTTCCTGTGTTGTCTACTGGTAAAAATCAAAAGTCTTTGATCTGCTATGTCTGTTTCTATCATTGTCTAAACATAATCCATAACTTCTTATTTCCTCATATCTGATATTTTTTACCAATGGAGGTCCTTGTTTCTGGCTAGGATAAAACTTGCATAAAACTTATCTTGAAGAGCATATTTAATACGTCTTTCTGCAGGTATCTTTTATTATGGTTGAAAAGTAATGTAAATGTTCATAGTTAAACAAAGATCTTATTTAGTATGCATTTTTTGCATATGTGAGCCACATTTTCCCCCTTTTTAGAAAGACTCTATTTTTATGATTTAAATGTTATAGTATTAATACTTATTTTGATCTATGAGCAAAATGCGAATCTAAAAAAAAGACATACCAGTCACGATTTTTGTCTGTGTCATTTATAATAAGATACATTCTCTGAGACTGTAGGATGAGATGGTTCAACAAAACCAAGCAAGCAAGAATAAGCTGCAGAACTACAGATACACATGGCTTATAATGTATGTTTCAAGCTGCTATATTTATGAAGTAACAGACTCATTAACTGGGCAATGTACGGTAGCTTTCTCTTTAATTACACTGTTTTATTATGTACAGTGAAATTATTTTTCAGAATGCAGCTGTTTTTGCATACTGACCTTTTATTACAAGAGACGTTTCTGTCTAATGAAGAGAGTTAATTACAGTACACAGTATGCTTTTGACATATGGAAAGCTATTGTTACCAGGGCTTTCCTGTAGCAGAATTTTATTTAAGAGAAAACCATAATTTACATATTTTAAAATGTATAAAACTACATATAAGCAGCAAGAAAGTTGGGACACAAACCAACAAAAGCAATGCTAACAAGTGTCTTCAAATTGTCCTTTTGTACACACAGGAGATATAACAACATAGATGGTACACAGCGTAGCCTAGAATATTACTGTCATCAGTTTTCTTTTTCTTGTCACTTCCAGGTATTTTAAATTACACACTACTTAGTAGATTTCATAGAATCATAGGGCTGGAAGGGACCTCATGAGGTCATCTAGTTCAACCCCCTGCTAAAAGCAGGACCACTCCCACTAAATCACCCGAGCCAGGGTTTTGTCTAACTGGACCTTAAATATCTCCAAAGACGGAGATTCCACCACCTCCCTAGATAGCCCATTCCAATGCTTCACCACCCTCCTAGTGAGAAAGTTTTTCCTAATATCCAATCTTGTCCTCCGCAGCTGTAACTTGAAACCACTGCTCCTTGTTCTGTCCTCTGTTACTACCGAGAACAGCCTAACTCCCTCCTCTTTGGAGCACCCCTTCAAGTAGTTGAAGGTTGCTATCAAATCCTCCCTCAGTCTTCTCTTCTGCAGACTAAAGAAGCCTAATTCCTTCAGTCTCTCCTCGTAAGTCACGTGCCCCAGCCCCTTAATCATTTTCGTTGCCCTCCACTGGACTCTTTCTAATTTGTCCACATTCTTTCTGTAGTGGGGAGCCCAAAACTGGACACAGTATTCCAGATGTGTCCTCACCAGTGCCGAACAGAGGGGAATAATCACATCCCTCGATCTGCTGGCAACATTCCTATTGATGCACCCCAATATGCCATTGGCCTTTTTGGCAACAAGAGCACATTGTTGGCTCATATCCAGCTTCCCATCCACCATAACCCCCAGGTCCTTTTCTACAGTGCTGCTACTTAGCCGATTGGTCCCCAGCCTGTAGCAGTGCATGGGATTTTTCCATCCTAAGTGCAGGACTTTGCACTTGTCCTTGTTGAACCTCATTAGGTTTCTTTTGGCCCAGTGTTCCAATTTGTCTAAATCTCCCTGAATCCTGTTCCTGCCCTCCAGCGTGTCTACCATTCCCCCCAGCTTGGTGTCATCCACAAACTTACTAAGTACGCAATCTATCCCATCATCGAGATCATTAATGAAGATGTTGAACAGAACCGGCCCCAGGACCGACCCGTGGGACCGACCCCACTTGTTACTGGTTACCAACTAGACATCGAGCCATTGTTTGCTACCCACTGAGCCCGTTGATCTAGCCAGTTTTCTATCCAACTTACAGTCCACTCATCCAACCCATACTTCCTTAACTTGCTGACGAGAATGCTGTGGGAAACTGTATCAAAAGCCTTGTTAAAGTCAAGGTATACCACGTCGACGGCTCTTCCCACATCCACAAATCCAGTCATCTCATCATAGAAGGCAATCAGATTGGTCAGGCACGATTTGCCCTTGGTGAATCCATGATGACTGTTCCTGATCACTCTATTTTCCTCCAAGTGTTTCAGGATGGATTCTTTTTGAGGACCTGCTCCATGATTTTTCCAGGGATTGAGGTGAGGCTGACCAGTCTGTAGTTCCCCAGATCCTCCTTCTTCCCTTTCTTGAAGAAAGGTACTATA
The DNA here is from genome assembly GCA_007922175.1 of Pelusios castaneus. Lineage (NCBI taxonomy): Eukaryota > Metazoa > Chordata > Testudines > Pelomedusidae > Pelusios > Pelusios castaneus. The sequence goes on from ML685793.1 coordinate 12,210,336, forward strand.
TTTGCCTTTTTCCAATCCTCCAGGACCTCCCCCATTCGCCAAAAGTTATCAAAGATAATGGCCAGCGACTCAGCAGTCACATCAGCCAACTCCCTCAGCATCCTCAGATGCAGTTCATCCGGCTCCATAGACTTGTGCACATCCAACTTCTTTAAGTAGTCCCTAACCTGACCTTCCATCATCGAGGGCTGCTCTACTCTCCATTCTGCGTTACCCAGTGTAGTAGCCTGGGAGCTGGCGCCCCCAGTGAAGACTGAAGTAAAAAAGCCATTGAGTACTTCAGCCTTTTCTGCATCATCCACCACGAGGATACCTGCCCCATTCAGTAAGGGACCTACACCATCTCTGATCCTCTTCTTGTTACTGTCATACTTGTAGAACTCCTTTCTGTTATCCTTCACATCCCTTGCTAGCTGCAACTCCAATTTTCCTTTGGCCTTTCTGATTTTATCCCTACAGTCCCGAGGAATATCTTTATACGCCTCCCTTGTCATCTGTCAAAGCTTCCACTAAGCTTCCCTTTTATGTTTCACCTCACCACGGAGCTCTCTGCTAAGCCACGCTGGGCGCCTTCCACATTGGCTGTTCTTTCTGCACATCGGAATGGTATCTTCCTGTGCCTTTAACAGGGTTTCTTTAAAATACAGCCAGCTGTCTTGGACACCTTTCCCCTTCAGATCAGCCTCCCAAGGGATCCTGCCCATCAGTTCCCTAAGGGAGCCAAAATCTGCTTTTCTGAAGTCCAGGGTGTGTGGATTTGGTCCTTTAAAAAGTTTAGATGTTTTAGTAACAAAATGTATCAACCTTTCTCTTCTGCAAAACTGCCTATAGCAGTTTTTGCAAGGCTTACAAGATATGAGGTCTTCTTGGAAACAAGGGACCAGTGATTATGTTGTTTGCTGGACCTTCAAGGCCAGTCTTGGGTGAAAGGATTGTGAAACACTAGTCTTTAGGAAAAAATTAATAACAGGCTTTCAAACCTAGTAATCTGTTTGCATTAGTTCATATTTTCAAGGTTACCTTTTTTCTTTTTTTAAACAAAGGTTGAGTTTCCCTTTATTTTTGTAGGTTCAATGACCTCAGGCTTTACATGAGCACAAAGGACGTCACTGACCCCGTCATACCAGAGATAACATTTTATCTAAGATCACAAGTGAAAATAAATGTGATGGACCTTTGTTCTGACCACAAAATTAACTGCAAAATCAGCATGATTGGCTCTAAGAAGTGACCCCTAGGCAGGAGTGGAATTTGTGTGCTGGAATTAGGTGTAGTAGCAGAGTTTATTTTGTTAGCAAGCTTGCCCCGGAGTCTGGCTCTGCAAAGTGATGAAAGTTCTTCATTATTATGAGCACCAAATTCCCACACAGATTTCATATAAAAAAGAGTTTTTGAGTATTTAAATTACTGAATTTCTGTTATTTTTTTTTAAAAATGAAATGATACATGAGCTTTCAGAAACTTGCAGCCTAAGCTTAAGGTGGGTGTTCTAGCTGAATTAAAATAACCCTATGCTAGAACTGGAGGAATCGTGCAAACAAACAAAAAAAAGTGTTCACATTCTTTCAAATAAACCCACAATTCATTTTGCTCAAGCATTTGCAGACCCTTTTATTTGTTTTGTGCAAACACCTGTGGGAGCAAATGTTATTCTCCAGATTGTTTTGTGGAAGTGGGAAACCTTGTGAATAGTTTTTCAGCAGTATTTGAAACTGAAGTGTTCATGTGGCCATCTTGAAATCTCCCTATGGGAAGTTTAGAGATCAGAAACAATGCCATGTGACCAACCAGTCAGACAGCATGAATATCGGACGCCTGAGGCAGCAATCAGGGTACACGGTTTGCAAGCAATCTCAGGCTGCAATATGTACATATGAGGTATTTGTTAAATGACTTCAAAAAATGAGTAAATAAGTACAAATTAAAGCCTGTTCTTGATTATTCACAAAGACAAACCTGGGCTAAAGACAATGAATTATTTCTTTGGCTCATCTCTATTATATACAGACTAGTGTACCTGTTGTGAAAGAGAGATTGATGAATGATCTTCCAAAGGGACTGATGGATGCTCCATCCAAAGATATTTTGATACTTGATTGGACAAGCCATTAGAAAATATGCTGAAGGGAACAATCTTGTATTTAATTCACCTCTCACAGATGCAACTTTACAAGAACTGTGTTGGAAACCACTTGTTAGCTTCCCCTCTCTTAAATTCATTCATACCCTTATAAATCCTTCTTTTTCGTTTCAGTGTCAAGGTATATCACTATTTGGGCCTCAAAAAACCAGCAACCCTTTAAAATCAAAGCTAGTTTGATGCAGAGGGTTCTAAACCAAATCCTTGTATCCAATCACCTCAGCTGGCACAGTTAGAAGATGTATCCAAACTACGAAACCCACAACTTTCTATTATTTTAAGTAGTTGGTGTGGGATTCAATTTTTGTTGTGTTAACTTTGAGAAACTAGGGTACGGACAGTCCTGTACTGAGACTGGGTATAACAAGCTTCAGCCCCAATAATATTTGTGGCCAAGTTACAAACTACTAGCAAATATACATATGACAATGCTATTGATTGCCCTGTTATCACTTCTTAATTGATTTTCTTTCACTGATAGCACCTTTCATTCTATTCAAAGAAAAGATGTAAACAGTAAGGCATTCTTGTTTATCCTCTAGTATAAACATTGCTCGCTTTTAATACTCTGAAAGGCTTTGCGTTTGATGATAATTAAACGTATTGCTTGAGTTAGTATTGTACTTTTCAGCTTTTTACATTTAATTAATATTCGTGTGTGGGAATTATGAACAATTTATATCTGTCAAAAAAACCCAAGACTTAACAAATTGTCTCTCTGCAGATGTGAAATTGAGGCCACTTTAGAGAGGCTGAAGAAACTGGAGCGTGATCTGAGCTTTAAAGAGCAAGAGCTAAAGGAGCGCGAGAGACGTTTGAGGGTATGGGAGCAGAAGTTAACAGAGCAGTCCAATACTCCTGTAAGTACACAATAAATCAATCTTTCATCTGACTGCAAAAAACATTTGGAGCATTGTCTAAGAAAATCTAGGGAAACTCCAAGAAAAGATTTCTATTATCATCTCCATTTGTTTCTGTGGGGCTGTTATGGACTGTTGTATTAACCAGTACAAATAATGCTCTTTTTAAAATTCACTCAAAGCATTATACATAAGATACAAACTCCAGGCCATATTACGCCAACCGTACATAAACAAGAGTTTCCCATTGATTTAATTGCATTTCTCAGCTTAAAAATATATGGTCTTAAATGAGAGAGCAGCATTTTCTTTATCTGTCCATATTAGTATTAACCTTGAAAACAATTCTGGCATCTGACGAAGACGGATTCACCCATGAAAGTTTGCGATAAATACATTTTTTAATTTTTAAAAATGCCATCAGACTTCTTGTTTGTTTTGAACAACAAAAATGTGCACTATATTTCATATTTATTATAGTGACATGTCATGAGATTTTTGTTTGTAGATTAAGCACAAGTAGTTAATAAAAGCACAATCCTGCTTGCATTAGACAATAATAACTTCGCTGTTGCCTATAACGGAAGCAGGATGGAGCCCTAAAAGTAATAACTTTTATTCTCTACAGGAAAAGGCTTCAAAACTTACCTGAGTGTTTGATTTCTCATTCTATGAGGCACACAGCCAAAACTGATGTCTTTACATGGTATAGAAGGCCATAGATCTGGAGTGGGGATTTGAGCCTTCAATATTTAATGTGAAGGACTGATTAACATCTTGTAGGAGGAAATGTACATTATTTTATGAATTGAAAGGAGTACCCTTAGGCAAGTGCGTGATCAGCCCCTGAGTGTTTGCAGTGGAACAAAGTTAACTTAGCATCGCAATTATGCTAGTTGCTTAAGAAAATTACAAGACTATTTCTGCTTGAATTTTCAGTATTAGTCAAACAAATACCAACTTGCATTCCCCTATGCAATCAGTTATGAGGCTGTCGGTTCAGCATTCTAATACACAAGTAAATGCTGCTTACATAGGAATATGGATTCTAGCTAGCTCAGTTAACTTGCAACCTAGTTTTGAAGGACAGCTTATTGGCATTTGTATGAATGAAGCTGTACACATGTTCCAGCTGTGTACATATAATGGTCGATATCTGTGTGCTTGCTTTAGCACCAGCAAAATTCCAGTAACTGAGCTGTGGGCCGTCTCCTCCACAGGGCACAGCATGAGACACAGCTTTAATGAGTTATTCTTTTTGTGGGCAAGGCCCTAAGGCTTTTTTTATGCCATACTTGCTTATCACATCCACTTTTCACTTGTAGCTGGCATTGCTGAAGGAAGAATTCATTGTGCTAAGACCTCTTGTGCTTAACGTGTACTTTCATTCTGCATAACATTAACCCAACTCTCTTGCTGCCTTTAAATGATTGAGAACAGTGCGAAATGTAGAATTTAATTTTTCTGAGATCTTTAATGTGCTGTTGAACATCTCCATTTTCAAACTTTTGCATAGAGACAAAAACTTACCTTGTTCTACCAAGGTTGCTCTTCTTCATAGCAAAATATTTTCTGCTTAGCGCTCATTTATAAATAAAAAGAAATCTTTTCTTCCTAGCCATATGGAAAACGCCACTGCTGGTTATTCTCTTTGTAAGTGGTGACCCTTGCAGACAACAGTCTCGGTGCATCCCTCAGCAGTGAGGCATAGAGGAGAGCAAATAAAACTAAAATTATGTAGAGCATGAGGGTATCTGGGTCTCTGCAACAGGTGATCCACTTCTTGGTGCTCATGAGAGATTCATCATGATGTGTTTGAGACTCCCTGACTTTGGGAGGGAGGAAGGGGCAGAGTCAGAGTAGCTTCCTTCTCTCTTCAGTTATAATATGAGCAGGTGGAACTGCCAGAGAAGAGCAGTGTGACATGCTGTCCGGAATTGTTCACGAGCCCATGGCAAACTACTGAAAAGTGGGGCAGACACCCCAAACTGGTAGGATATTCTATAATTAGATTTCATCAGCCCAGTAACAAATGTGAGCTCTTGGATCGCTGTACTAGTCTTACCATGGAGTCACAGACAGTCCTCTTGAGCATACCAATCTATCTTGCCACCTAGGCATGGTGGACTTATCATTTGTGCCGTAAATCACAAAATATTCAGGTTGCTCCCAGTCCCAAGACACCAGTCACTCACTCCAGGTTAGTTTGTACCTTAGATCTCACACCAGAGACAATGCTGATAGCCAAGCCTATAGTAAACTAAAGATTTATTAACTAGGAAGAAGAAATGATTTACATGTTAAAGCAGACATCATAGGAGTTACAATCTATTTTCCAGGTGACAGAGATGTGGTAATATGTCAGCACTGAATGACTTTTAGGGCTAATCCAGGTTAATCATGGCGATCTCTAATTCTGCTTCTTAGCACCAGCCCTTGTAAGAGGCCAGTAAACAAAGAGAAAAATGTTTCCTTTTGAGAGCATCTTTATATGATCTTCTCCCAGAGTTCAACCCATAGGATAAGGGCTTCTGCATGTAACTTCTTTATGGGTGGATGAGACAATTAACAGTTTTGTCCTACAGTGGCCCATTTCATTTTGATAGTACTTCTTGGTGAGCGGGGGAACCACTTTTCCTGCCTATGTTCACATGTTCAGAGCAGGCATTTTTACAATTATAAAGCAAAAGTTGTATATAACTTCGTAGCATGGGATAGAAAAGTTACAAATAAGATTAACACCTGAAGCAAATTATGCTAATTTTATAGAGACTAAACACAAGTCTATCACTTCTCTTGAACAGTATTATCAGACAGGAGAGCCATAGCCTAGCTATGAATTTGTCAGTGCTCAGCTGACACTAACAGCTTTGCCAAGAGCTGGCATGTGGCTTACCAATGTCACACAGTGCTGACATTAATTCATGAGCAACTTTAACTGACAATGCAGTTTGCTTGCCATGGGTGAAGAAAGATGGGAGTCACCTGAAAAACCACAAATGAATTGTGCTGCCAGAGGAGCACCCTAGAGAGCAGCACAGGAGCCCTAGGATCTGCACTGGTTGGAAATTCTTTCCTCAAAGATCTTTGGGCTCCATAGGTTTTGAATGGGTTTGCTCCCATGCATAAGGTCACACAGCCCTTTGTCATTTTCCCTCATTCTTTTCTTGTTGTAGCACCCAAAAGATTGTCTGAAGGAATACCCATCTGCTGTGTGGAGTTTTCTTGAAGAAAGAAAACTCAAACAAGTGAAATGTGGGATTTTTATCTGTGTGGCTGTAATCTACTGTAGGTGAAGCAAGAAGATGTGTTTGAGGTTAATGGAAAGCATGTGTTAAAGCACAGGAACTTAACACAGAGAAACTCTTCTGGGAGTCGAGCTGCATTAGGCATAGGTGGTTGACACATTTAAGAGGCCAGTCCTGAGCAGCTCTTCTCTTGACTGCAGAGTGTCTCCGACTCCACACACCTGTATGAACCTAGTCTCTGCTCTGTTTTGTGCAGAAGGCACCTTTGAATGTCATATTCTGGGGCTACCATGTCTCTTGGAAAGCATAGATGCACAGAGAAATCTGGGGCTGACTTGAAGAAAACACACCTTCTGCAGAGAATGGCTCCAAACCAGGATACCCTTCTGAAGGAGGAAATGGCGGAAGAAAGGGAATGGGTGGGTTCCTGAGTTGGTTACGATAGAGGAAGGAAGCTAGGAGGGATTGGTGAAGGGATGCATCTGATTCAGTATTAACCTAGACTGCAATGCACTTAGATATGGCCATTTCTAAAAAAGATATTGTGAGTTTCTGTTGTGGTTGCAACTGGAAACCCCGGCTATAGAACAGGGCTCTTTGGTGGTAGGCATTGCACACCCATACAACACTAAGATAGCTGTCCCTGTAACAGGGCGTCCTTCTGTTCTTCACAGAAACTGCACAGATGACAGTAGCTGTGCATTTACAGTGCCCTTTTATTTGAAGTTCCCTCCTCCATTAACACAACAATCCCAGTGCAACAGGGGATTTAGAGTCTCTTTGGTCCTCTCTCCTGGACCTGAGGAGAACTGAGGCCTCCCTGTGACTGGACTCAGACATGGGCTGATAGGCTAATAGAAACTTTATCTCACCCTGCCTGCCAGCCTGATTAGATAATTACCTCAGTCAGCTTCCTTTGGGGAACAAATGAGCACCCAAGTGATCTGCATGCAGGATCACCTGTTCACTCCCTGCCCTCGGTCACACTCCCCCAGCGATCTCTGAGACCCGAGTTATTAAAGGTATTTCGGGACTACTCCACTCAATGTTGCAATGCCTAAGTCTCATTTTCAAAAGGGATTTAGGCATGTAAGAGCCTAATTCCATTGACTGTCAATGATATGACTAAATTGCAATTAAAAATCCAGGCTGGCCTGTACCAGCTGACTTGGGCTCATTGGACCTAGCTAAGGGCCTGTTTACTGCAGGGTAGATTTCTGGACGAGCTACGGCACCCTTCCACCGTCCTAGACAGGGTGACCAGATGTCCCGATTTTATTGAACAGTCCCGATATACTTTTCCTTATATAGCCCCCTCTTACCTCCCACCTTCTTCTCGATTTTTGATACTTGCCATCTCATCATCCAAGTCTGAGAGCCCATCTACACTGCAATTAAACAGCCCTGCAGCCTGTGTCAGCCGGTACGGGCCAGCAGGTTTTTAATTGCAGTGTCGACATACCCAATAGGATTTAAAGTTGAGTGCCTAAATCCTGTATGAAAGGAAGACATCACATTTTAAATCAGTTGGGCGTTGCAGTGCAGATCGCAGCAACACTCGAACACCACTCAAAATCTGGGCTTTCATTTTTGCATGTGACGAGGGGCAACAGGTGGATACAACAAATACGTGGGGGGACCCAAGGAACAGTGGGGCGGTTCTAATTAGCACAGTGAGCAAACCCACAGCACATCAACCACCTAGCCTTTGCCAAATATTTTGTAGCCATCATGGCAGAGCTGAACTTTAGAGAAATGCTTAAAGGAGGACAGTGTTGTAGAGTTTTATGGGGAACTCCTCCCATGCGTAAGGAGGATTCAGGAAGCCCATCTTGCTGTCCAAATCACTGTCTGCCATGGAAGCAGTATAAATTGGGCACCCTTAAACTATGCTCAAGATATTTTTATCCCCCATAAACAGGAGGCCTTGTTTCTCTTGTGCTGAGTAAGACTTTATGATAGGTCACTTATGTGATTTTCCCCCCCACCCCATACAGCTTGAAGCATATAAAATTAAAGCTTAAGTAGAAGGCCTCATATCATTCATTCCTAGACAGAGTTCTGTGATTTAAGGCGAATGATTTAAAGGTTCCCCGTGTGTAACACCCCATTGTAATAATTTCCCCAGTAACAAATTGTGATCAGAAAACAGACTGAGCTGTTGTGATGAGCTTAAGCAAGAGGTCTAGACAGCAAGACAGACTTAGTTTGGAAAACAGCTCTGGAAGTAAAGGCCATTTCAGTTGTACAAAAACTGCATAGCATGCTGCCCCTTTAGTAGGTTAATTATGAATCAAACACCAGAGCTCTTGCTCACCATGGAGAGCAGGTATGTCACAGGGGTTACTAGCCTGGCCTCCTTGAAGAGACATTAATCATGATTTAGCGCCAGAGGACATTTTTCATTCTGTTAAAAAAATAGTAGTAACACACTAGATCAGGAAAATGCTATTATGTGTAGGTGGAGATTAAATCAGCAGTGCCTTGTCTAACGGGTATACAGAAACACACCAAATATATGTTAATGTCCATGAATAACACAAAATAAATTGCGAAGGTTTACAGAAGCAATTTATTAATATGTCGACTAGAGACGTGGGTAAGAGTTTGGTCTGTGACTTTAACAGTGGCAGGATTAGCCCTTCTTTATTGTGTTCTCAATTTGGTGAACAAAAAGTTAATTCAACCTATTCAGCGCTGTAGAAATATATGTTATTGCTGTGGTATCTTCTGACCCAGAGATACGAACATTTCACTCTGCACCAGGCTTTGGGGCTTGTTTAGCGTCTTTAACACTAAACTGATTTATTCTTCACTTCTGAAAGCTAAAATTAAACAGCCCAACTGAGACTTGGCTCTGCTTGTACCCTGATTCCTGGGATAAAGCTCATCTGGGTTAGAGACATGTCGGAAACCATTTTGTATTGTACAAAATGAGAGATTCCAAAGTTGGAACCTTCTTTCAACATGAAAGCTGTGCTGTTTGTGGTCCTTTTTGCATTGTTCGGTGATGGTTTTGCTTTCTCATTTTTAAAAAAATGAATCTACATTTGTTTTAATGAATTCTTACTTGAGCTCCATATTTTGATTTGCTAATCATTTTGCTTTCTGTTTATTGCTGACTAATCTGGTGTTGTCTCTTTCCTTGAGTTAAATTGGTGCTAACTTTCCTTTTTACTCTGTCCTTTCCTCCTTTAAATAGCTTTTCTTACCTATTGCTGCAAGAATGTCTCAGGAGTCTTACTTTGAAACTAAAACAGAGGAGTCAAACAGTGCAGAGATGTCATGTCAGATCACAGCAACAAGTAACGGGGAGGTAGCTGGCATGAACCAGAGTCTGCAGGCCTTGATGATGACGGGCTTTGGGGATATCTTCTCTCTGAACAAAGCAGGATCTGTCCTGCATTCTGGAATGCAGATAAACATGCAAGCTAAAAAGAATTCTTCTAAAACCACCTCTATGAGAAAGGGGAAGAAAATCGACATGGCTGTGGGTTTCAGGGAATTTGACTGGTCAGATGATGATGAACATGATGATGATGATTTTGATGATACAGATGACTCTAGTGAATGAAATTAGAAATCTAATTTCTAGCTAATCAAAACAATAAAATTTCAAAAATTGCAATCTGTCATTTTGGTCTGTTTTAAACCCTGTGAAAGAAACAATAACACTACATTTTTCTAGGCCAGTTGTATTTGTATGTAAAAAGGTATATTGTTGTTGTTTAGATTGTGTTGATCTATTTTTGCTTTGCTGAAATTTGGAACTACAATTTGAAAACAAACTTTGGTTTTAAAAAATCCCACAATCATAGCTCAGCTCACTTTTATGCTGTAACATTTGGTGTCTGATTACAGAAACTTCTGTAGCTGAATACGTTTAAGATCTAAAAAAGAAAAAAAAATCTAAAAAAAGTGGGGAAACGTAAACACCTATTTTACTTTTCTTTGTGCTTTTATAGTTTTCTTTACCTGTTTTATTGTTGATCATAAGAATATATTTATGCTTCCCGTGTAGGCTTTTCCTATACAGCGATTCCCTCTGATTGCTACAGTGAAGTGGTGTTGCTAAATTTGTGATTTCTCAATGATTTTCAAGGCAATTTTTTGTGATATCATAAAAACTTTACCAAGAAGGATAAGCAGTGTTGAGAGAAACAAAGCCCTTTCAAACACACAGCTTAAGAAACAGCAGCTGAATTCAGACAATCACTGGTAATAGATAATTTGTATAAATGTTCTTTTCTCACTTTCCCTTTAGTTTGTGAAATACACTCTTTAGCATAGTCACTTAAAATAAAACATCAGCACCTATTTGCAGTTGTAGTCTAACAGCTCACTGTTTTTTGTTACATTAATGTAAATCCAGTAAACTTCTTTAATTTTGTTGAATTTACACTGGATTTATTCTGGTTTAGCTGAGAGCAAACTTGGTCTTAGGTTATTTACTGCAATTTTTTATTTTGCTGTAAATATTAAACTGTTTATCACTGTCCTTCCCACAAAAAGGAGAGAAAGAGAGATTTTAAAAATGTTTGGGCCCTCCTACTGTGATGTACGATAAATTATTGATGATGATGATGATGATGTTAAGAATATTCACTAGTTTATCCATTTTTGTGCTGTGAAATCATCTTAAAATATTGACATATTCTTATGATTTCATCCTAAAATTGAGTCTCTTAAATATCTGCTGCAGTAATTACCCAACATACACGCTTTCCAGAGCAGTGCATGTTTTCTGCTGCTGATCTCTTTTGGGTGGTACAGAAGAAAAAAGAGAAGGAAACAGATACAGGCACAGGAGAAGGGCCCATTGTAAAATGTTCGTCAAATGAAAAAGTGCAAAAATTATTACCGAGAAGTGTTACTTTCATGTTTAGCTGGATTAGAAGGAATACTTAAACTCCTAAGTGACTTGTGTTCATGGTGTTTCTCTCATGAAAAATGGTGATTGGTGCTATCTAAATACCTTAGACAGAAAGTGAATCATTAGATGACAGCAGATCTGAAGTTGGATCTCCAAGAATCTGGAACATTATATTCTTCAACTTAGAAATAACAAGAGAAAAAGCTCTTGAAAAGTTTTTAAATGAGCTTTTCTAGGGTGATGCAATCTTTGAGATGTGAAAAAAAAGAGATCTGCAAAGCACTCAGTGCTTTCAGCTATGCTTCAGTTCAGCTGGCGCTAAAGATGCTCAGCACCGTGCAGGACTGGGCCCTTAAAATGTATATAATATATATAATTTGAGCCAGCTAGCAGGTTCAAATCTGTTGGGTTGAAGTTAGCTTTGTGATATCTGGGGCAATTTCTTTATGTTAGTAAGAACTTGTACAGTGCAATAACTTACTGGGAGAATTTACTCTATCTAATCCAAGTGAAATTTACTCCTGCCATATCAGTGAGAAGAGCATTTTAGTACCACAAGACAAAGTGACTGAGGATGTGGAGAGGGGCAGAGAATAGAAAAAGGGCAACCAATTAAATGGAAATAGCAAAAACAAGCTATTTCCAAATGCAGATTTGTATATTTTTTTAAGTCTACACCTGTTAACAGCTACAGCAGTGGCATTAATTTGATAATCACTACACTGCACACAGGAAAAATTCAAGGATTTGTGTAATTTAATGTGTGTCTATGTTAAACTACTGTACCATATTTCTAATGTAGAGTTCCACCGCTGCAACTGAAATCAGAATTGAACCCAGTATGTTAAGAAATGCAAAACCAAAAATATCTCTTCTTAGCACTGATACTTTGCACTTTTCTAGCACCTAAAAGTCTCAAAGCACTTTATACACACACGTGTGGATTTTAATTAGATGTGCAAATTCACTTTGTGATTTAAATCTTCACCTTATAAAGTATTTCATCACTATGATGTCACAGAACTTTTTTTGTTGAGGACAGATATTCTTATATATCTCCCATTAAATAGATAGAAGTTACTTGGGTGTAATAAGTGGCATATTTGGCATCTTGTACATAGAGGGCAGAGCTGGTAAAAAAAAATTAAATATAATCTTTCACTGAAAAACAAAGACAGTATTTGCATAAATTCTCTCTATTTTTAACCAGCTCTAATAAAGACATATTGAGAAATAAATAACTCTCAAAACATTTATTTTCATGTTCAACATATGAAACTGTTTTAGAATTGTAGTAAAAGAAAGATCTGCTAAGCTCCAGGCTTTTCCCAAAGTTTCCTGTTGTGATTCTTTTAAAGAATGATTATATTCAGAATAGGAGCTGAGCTTAACAAATGACAATGTAGTAGAGATCTAATTTTTTTATTTTCCTATAACTTTCATACTGAATGTGTTCAATTTACAAGCCAAACATAAATTGCGTTTGATTATCCAGCTATGTTGTTTCTGTCTGTAATATCCTCACAATATTTTAACTTTGAAAGATATTTGTTGACAGTTCTATTGATGTGGAGGCAGAACAGTTGATTTTGCTCTGCAAGACTAGCAGGCTTAAACTTGTTTTTTAATCTATGTAGCTAGAATCACCAAAATGTCTAGAATAATTGCTAGCAATAGTTAACCACTTACATAGCACATCACACGATCAAAGTATTAACCAAAAGTGAACTAATGAATCCTCCCAGTGCTTTTTTGTTTAAAAAAAAAGGTGCCGCCAGGGACCTCAGGCTGCCAGCGGCAGGAGCTAGGGCTGCATTGCTGTGAAAAAAAGGTGCCAGTACTCAGTACTGCCCGAGTACCGTCACATAAAAGCCCTGAATCCTCCTATGAGGCAGATAAGGTAAGGTACGGTGTTGTTACCCTGTTTGACAGCTAGGGAAACTGATATAGAGAAATTAAAGGCCAAATACGAATTTTTAGTTTTTACTCAGTCATTATACTTACACTAACGCTGACTTCAGTGGGGCTTATTTCCTGAACTCAGAGTTTAGCCCTTTTATTTGCCCCTAGCCACATAGAGAGCTGGGATTGGAACTCAGGATTTCCTGTTCTTATTCTTTCAGACTTGTAAAAATTGCAAGGAATAGATTTTCTGAGTAAGACTATTTTAATGGAGTTTCTTTTCTGACTATAATAGCAATAATGCTTTAGAATAGCAATTACTTTGAGGTCTGATGCTTAGATTTGAGGACATAGTTTAAGGGCTTATATAGTTTATGGAGTGTTTGGGATATGCTTGATCAGTTGGCCATATTTGTTGACTTGGACTTAGTCTCCCCTACATGCAGGGAATTTTGAAACACGAGATCTGAAGTAGCTCTTCGGAACACAATCCTGTTCTTGACTTGTCGTTCGTTTATCATTTGAAGTATTTTATTCGATAGCTATTGATTTCATTTCATTGTAGACCTTTAAGCGGTTAGTCTAATTAAATATTGATACATGGATGATTAATATTGCTATCAGCAGCAGTAAATCCACAGCATGCATAATAAAGATAAGTAACTAGCAAAGTTACTGTACATCTTTAGTAAGCTAATTCCTGTTTCTGTAATCAGGCAGCTTTTACAGGTTTTTAATAAGACCTCTAACTTGACAGACATTTAATTTCAGGCCAATAGAAAATCCATTCTGTTCCTTCAACTTCCATGTAGCAAAATAGGCTCACAGGACATGAAGTGATCTTTACAGTTCTTAAAATCTGCCGGTAGAAATCTGGAGAGAAATGCATTTTCTCCCTCACCCCCTCAAACTTCAATTTAGTGCACACTATAAAATCTGTATAGAGGTTTCTCGTGTGTGAAGATTTCATTTCAGAACTGTAGTACCAACAACCTACATTAAACATTTTACATTGTGTGCAAAATATTCTGCTGACTTTTAAAGTCAGATGTAGCCCACTGCATTTCTTGCTTCTGCACTCTTGAAAAAGTTGTGTACTTAATAATAGGAATTGATTTTATTTATACTCCGTGTGATCAAATGAAATTTGAATAGAAAATACTTTCACAGTGTTAAAAAAAATGGTCATCCCTCCCTACTGAAACATTACATTGAACAAAACCTGTGCCAAAACTCTTGTGGTGTAAAACTGACTAGCTAATTTGTATGGAACATGCAATATTACACCCTCTTGTGGTAAGACCCTTCAGTAGCCAGTTGTTTTCTTTACCACATTTAACATGTGATATCTTGCTTTAATCGTAGTATGGATTTGATTTTACAGTTTAAAAACACAAACAAACCTGTAATGTATTTAATTTTCTCAACTGGTATCATAAACTTTATTTTGATGTGAAGTTTTCTCTTTTGCTGCTCTTTGTTTCAAACTTCTATTTTGCAATAAACATTTTGACAGTAAATTTTTATGCTTCTGTGTTCTTGTGTAAAATGCTGCTGTTTAAAGAATTCCTTATTGCCTTCTTCTTTGATCTTTTTTCATATTATGCGGGGCGTGGCTTTTTCCCTTTTTTTCTTTTAATTTATATGTTTGTAAATATTTTTAACATTTCAGATCACTAGTTTTCCACTCTTAAAAATGGGAATCATCTGGAAAGTCACTGTGTGTAACCAAGAATGGAATATTGAATTTGTGCAATGGTAGACTACACAATTAAATACAGCAAACTATTGTACCAAGATTCCTAATGGAAAGGAAAACACAAGACAATTTGGAATTTAAGGGAAATTATTTTGTTAATTGTTAAAGATATTACCAGGTCATCATGATTTGCTAGATGATACCCCACCTAATTTCCAGAGATAGTTGGATGCCCATCACTCTCTTAACCCCAATTTAACTGTCATAAGGGGAGACTTTTCTGGATTTTCCTGACTTGTATTTGATATGTCATGAAGCTTGGCCTACACATGGGGAATTTAGGGGAAAGAAGGAAATTTGCCTTTCTGTGTCGCAGTTAAAGCCAGCTTCCCATCCCTGTGACCACTTAGCTCAGTCGTTGGCGCCGTCCACCTGAAAAAGCCATTTCTGTCCTGTAAGAATTACGGCAGGATGGGGCACACAGCGTGGCATGTGTGGGGGAGTGCCAGGTGATCTTCACAGGGATTAACAGAGCTGGTCTGATAAATGGTTTGTAGGCAGAAGAAATTTTCTCTGGAAGCAGATTGGACAAGCCACTGAGGGGTTTTGCCTTCCTTTGTGCATCTTGCAGTGTTCACGAAATGGAGGGACAGCAGAATCTGTAGCTCTAGGCACAGAATACAAGAACGTAGGACAGTCAGCAGGAGTCCATATGAGAAGAGCAGAAAGACCTGTCACAAGTTTGGGTAGAAATCATTGTAGGTGGTTTCTTGGCCTGCTGTATGAGTCTATAGGGTCAGGGAAAGGAGGAGACTGATAAATAGTGATTTGCACACCTGGGGCGGCTGCCATGCATTTGTCAGGGAGAAGTTCTGAAGAGGAGGGACTGCCGTTGCCAAGAGGTTGGACAGTGGGGTAGTTTGCTGGGCTCACAGTGTACGGAGACCACGAAGATTGAGTGTTGACCAGTGAAATCTGAGTTACAGTTTGATAGCTAAGTAATTCAATACATTTCCAGCCAGAATATAGTGGTGAGACTTTGGGTGACACTGCCAATTCAGAAATATATATATAATTAACAGGATACCAATGTAGATGACCCATTCTTTAGCTGATTAGATGGAGTTTACTATTTCAGTGAGATCTTCCACTGTCATATTCAAACAATTCATGTGTTTCACTAACACAGCTTCTCTTCATCTATCATGATCTGATCCCCTCTTATTTCAAGGGTGAATCTGGATCTTCCTTACAACAAAGAGTATCATACATGGAGCTGTGGCACTCAGCTGGCTCTGAAGTGCCCCCTTCCATTTACATGCCACCCACAACTCCTTAGAGGAATGATCATGCAGGTATAAGTAGGAACCACAGGATAAGAAGGGGACAAACAGCCTTACTGTACATTAATCAATAAGAAAATCTAGCTGCATTGATGCAGTCCCAGGTCAATTGTGCTCTCCCTGCTGTGCAGTGACTTCTTCATTCACTCTATGGAAAATCTCCCTCCCAGGTGATATTGGGAAAGACCAAGACACACCTTTCACTGCTGGAGTCAAGAGACAGTAAAAACCCACAATGGTGCGACACTGGGACAGAGCGGTGGCTAGTAAGCTCCACTTGAGGGGGATGTAGGTGGTGATAAAATTCCAAGACTGCCTTTGTTACATGGTGATCTCCTGAGTAGTTTTCCCTTGAAGGTGATGGGACTAATCCATCACTACTGTAATATCACTGAAGCCAACCTGTGATCATTTTGATGAATATGTGAATGTGAGGAACGCTATTCTGGTGTCACTTTATGCAGTAATCCTTGAAATAATGGGGAAAGTCCTCTTCACAACCAGGAGGCTTGATGTCTTCGCTAGAAAGGAGGTGCCAGATAAAATCAGCCATCAAAGTAAAATTGGGGGGAGAGTAAATGATCAGACAAGAACAGCAATATTACTCTTTTCAATTCACATTTCTCACACAGTTGCTGCCTTCCTTTGATATTTGTGCGTGGACTGAAGAAGATGTGGTAAGCATTTTATATTAATTCAGTCTGAATTGTGTTGATGCAGCTATAAAAACATCATTGTAAATGAAATCTAAATTGCAGTGATTCAAGAAATCTGTGGACAAAATTATAGCACTGTATATTTTTAAAATTCCTGTTCCAAAAAGATTTTTAAATGACCCTATCCTGACAGAGCAAAGATTTCATCAGCTTTGGTAATATAGTCGCATGCTCAGAGATCTGTCAAAGCATTGGGCTCGGTAGATTATCAGCCTTAAGTATATGCTGCTTAATTGTCATAGGCATGAATCAGGCAACACTGAAATGTCGTAAGAATGCATATCTCACCAGTGTTAGGAGAGAAAGAAGATTGCAAAGAGGACCATAGTCTATTTGCTCAAGCCATCAGAACTGGAAATCAGTTTAAATTAAGATCCTAAAAGAGGGGTGGGCAACCACCCTATGAAATATAATTGCTTTTACTGTATCCACTGTATCAGCTTTTGTATTTACTGTACTGTATTTACTGTAGCCACTGTATCAGCTTTTGATCATATTTTGAACATCAGTTCAAGTTAACTAGTAAGCAAGCAATGTTAGATATTTATGTCTAACATGTCACTGTATCATACTGATTTTAATAATCTTTTAGCTGCCTTTTAATACATGATGTAGAACGCCATCATTTAACTAAAGGTTACTGAAGGACTGACTGAAAAACCACTTGCAGTATTAGTATTAGTAATAGTCCAAGCTGCTCCTCCCATTCATCACACAACAAAATCTGTGTAAGGAGCAGTAGCAATTAAAAAGCAATAATAAACCGAGAAAATGGCTGCAAAACAGAAGAAAATTTATATTAAATATCCAACTTGCAAATTAGTCCCAAAAGTAAATATGTTAGAAAAAATTGAGTCCCGTCTCCCACAACTAAAAGATTTTTAATTTTTATCTAAAATTGAATTATGAGCATTACATTTTAGGTGTTTTGAGGTGCTGTAAAACATTTTAATTGTGTGACCTTAAAAAATGGGGTTTTTTGTTTTTGTTTTTTATTTTTTACAGTACTTTTGGATGCACCAGCTTGTTAGAAAAGGTAAACTATACATTTTTATACATATATTTTAAGCTCACAGATTCAACTTTTTTTTCCAGTGAAGAGCACTATGGATTTCTGAATAACCTTTCATATCTTAAGGTGATGCGTCTGGTGAGATGAGTGTTTATGCCAACTTGTTTAAGGAAAATCATATCACTGGGAAACGGTTGCTTCTTATAGAAGAAGAAGATTTAAAGGACATGGGAATTGTTTCCAAAGGACATATCATTCATTTAAAGGTATCTTAACAACATGCCTTGATAATTGCAATAGTATATAGTCTAAATGTTGACAGAAATCATATCTTTTATCTAGCATAAGACAAGATCTAAAAGTTAAGGCTAGAAAAAAGAGTCATGCTGAGAATTTGCTTAAAATAGGCACCAAAGCAAACCTGAACACTTTCTGAGATGCCAAAAAGTTTGCTAACCTTGAGGTCTTTATGGCTTTTATTGTGTTTTTCCTCTTAAAACTATCCACACTCATCTGTATTTCCTAGTTTTGTCAGGGACAGGAATAGGAAGTATTGCAAAGGACTCTTCTCACAATATCTCCCACCCATCTGAAACCTTAGAAAATCTTATGACAGAGCTTGTTCTCACAAGATTTCCAGCCTGATCAGAGAGCTTTGGATAAGCACCAAAAATGTATTTGAACTGAGATCTCTGCATTTTTCAAGTTTCACCAATCATTTCTAACTTAAAATTGCTTTGTGTACAAAAGCCTCTTTGAACAATTGTAAAGATGGCTGAGTGCCAGTAGGTTGGGCTCTTTTGCTCTGTGAGCTTTATTTCATCCACAAAAGATCGTATTGCTCTAATTATTTAAGAGTTACACTGAATCCAGTAAAACCTTGGCCCTGAAAGTAGCAGCAGATGTAGTAATAAAAATATGTATGTATTGTCAAAGAACATGGCTTACTTATCTGGGGTTCTGCTCTGAAACATGACTAAAAATGGCACTATATGGGTTTCCCTTAAGTCTCAGCGATTCTGTATCCAAAGTGCTCCATTTACTAGTAGAGGACACCTCTTTTTGGACTGCCAGCCCTGCACACTTACCCAAGAGCCAAATTAGGTTATTTCTATCTTGTGCATGAACACAACAAGAAAGGTACGACAGTCCAAATTAATATCTCATTTCTATGGGTTATGCTCCATGTTTTCCAAGTTGTTCCATTAATGACTTATGCGGTTGCCTGGGTGAAACTTATTTAAAACTTGGTAAATAAATGGATGTGCAAGATGGGATAGAAAACACAGTTCTTGCTGAGTTGAGTCAGCAAGGCTAAGAGGAATAAACACAGACGTGCTAGCTCTCCTTGAACTAGCATGCTAAAACTTTTTGTCTAACCCGAAGTCGCATGGGCAGCCGCTCCGGCTAGCCATCTGGCTAAAAGGCCAGCTAGACCCCTGGGTAGCTGCCACTCCTGCTAACCCTGGCTACATTGCTATTTTTAGTACTCTAGCTGGAGCAGAGCTAGCATGTGTCTTCCTACCAATTCGCGGAAGCCCAGTTTATATGCTAAATTAAGCAAATCTGACTCAGAATGCTCACAAGGGGGCAGATCTGCTGAGTAAGAAAGTTACATTTTACAGTCCCTTTTCAGAACAGAACTGTATATTAAGATGGGCTATTGAGAACACTATACTCCCTGAATGAATTGTATATACACACACACTGTGCTGTTTTTCACTCCTGCTTTTACACTATTGGATTATGATTAACTATTGTTTGATTTGGGCTTGTTTGTTTTTTTTAACAGACTGCTATTGAGAAATTAACTCACGATTACCTAAACATGTTTCATTTTCCGCCATTAATTAAGGTAAGCCTTTATTGATTTAAAGGGTTCTGCCTGTCTTCACACAAGAAATTTACCCAAGCGGGGCTACTAGGACTTATTATAGAGTGCATATCTACATTGCCATTATCTGTGGCAGATTTTTGAGGTCACACTAGCAACAGGAATGATCATATCAGAACAAGTCATATCACAACAATAGACCCTTTACAATGACGTACAAAGAATTTATGCAACAGAAAGATGCCTTGCAGGCTAACATACGATAGTAATATCATATGGCCAGATTGTGATCCCATTACTTGTATCAGTGAGCAGTTACTCCCATGAGTAATCCCACTGAAATCAGTGGGTGCGTCTACACTTACAAATTAAGTTGACTTAAGCTTGCTTAAGTCGACTTAATTTACTCTGCGTCTACACTACACTTTCCTTAAGTTGACTTAAGCAGCAGCTTAAGTTGACTTAAGGAAAAATAAAGCTGACTTTACTAAACATAGTTTTAAATCGACTTTGCTGGCTAAGTCGACCTTAGAAAGTCACCTTAGCCAGTGTGGACGCAGAGTAGCCCTAAGTCGACTTAGGGGGCTTCAGGGCTTCCCCACTGCCCTCCCTGCCAGGGTGGCTGGCACAGCCACAGCCTGGCGTGCTCCCCCATCCTGCTCCTATGCCCTGCAAGGGTCCCTATCCCCCTCAGCCCCCATTGTACCAAGGTACAATGGGGCAAAGGCTGAGCCCCCTGGCACTTGGCAAGGGGTGCCCCCCCGCCACCGTGGACCTGTCCCAGGTCCACCTAGCCCCTAGAAGTCAACCTAGGCATCCAGGGTGGACGCTCTAATTTGATTTGGCAGGGTCCCTTCTAAGTTGACTTAATTTTTGCGTGGGGACATGCTAAGTCGACTTAATAAAGTCTTAGCTAAGTCGACTTAAATTAACAAGTGTAGACATAGCCAGTGTGAGTAAAATAGTCCCAATCCAGACCATAATGGGCACATCGTTCCTTGCCTTGCTGTTTAACAGGAGGAAATAATTATGTAGCCATTCATTTGTTCCTAAGTCTCTTTCATGCTAACCATACAACTTTTGGGTCTGTCGATTTAAGCAACAATAGATAGGCTACCAATAAAGATACAGCTGGTCTGTATCGCCTCTAGGGTATATAAAGGCTCACCTGACTTTTAGGGCTTACCATCAAACCCAAGGTCGGTGAAATAATATCTCATATTGATTGACCTTCTCTTAGTGAAAGGGACAAGCTTTCAGAATTGTGGTAAGAACAATTCTCTCCCAAACAGAAGTTGGTCCAATAAAAGATGTTGTCTCTCCCACCTTGTCTCTCTAGTGTCCTGGGACCAACATAGTAACAACTACACTGCTTACATCAAACCCGATGAATTCTGTCAGCTAATTAGACAATGCTGGGCCCCAAAGGATTCAGTTGCTTTTACAGCTGTTATAATTTACAGCTCAATGATACAGGGGGACCCACTTAAAGAGAAGTCAATCCTACAGGCAAAGGAAAGTCCAAAATTGTTCACTGCATTACAATTAGCAAGCCATAATTCCAGTTACAGTGGACAGCTGCTCACAACACTGTTCTGTGAAATAACAGCTTCACGTGAATCCAAAGGTGCTCGATACCTCACAGGAGCCATCCCTGTAAGACGCTGCCAATGTATGTGGTGTAATACAAGCTAATGTGTGAGTTCTGGTATGTATATGAAAGGGTAGGATTACTGAAAAGATGGGAGTACCCTCTCATTAGCCAACAGATTTATAACATACAAAAGGCAAAGCTATTAAACTCTTAGTGTCCGACGTTTTTCATCAGCTCAGACACTAATAATAGAAGTCATTTCTTCCACTGATTTCTGTGATAGGATTCTGCAAGTGGCAATGAAGAGAACATGGAGAAAATAGTGAACCTTGAACTTGTGTTTGGTTATCACTGGAAACCAGGAAACGGTTCACAGGTAAATGAATATTGTTGGGATATCATCATTTTATTTCTGTTTTTTAATCACGACCCAAAGGGCCCAATATTTGTAGAAATAGTTTCCATTTATAATGTGAATCCTGCTGGTCAGAAAATCACTGAGCAAATTTCAAAGTCCAATGCTGACTCAATGAGGATCAAGGCTAAATGAAGGGTACAAGAAAAACAGTGGTACAGAAAGATTTGAATTAGTTTTCCTTCATAAGCATTTTCTCTAACTTCAGTTTTGTGATCTCTTACGTAAGACCTTTATCATACTGAGTGTGAGACATATTTCTGTTATAAAGATGGATCTCCCAGTGCAGCATGAATTACTTGTGCTTCTCCAGTGCTCTCAGGCACCCTTAACTTGTAGTGCTGTATCAGTTCTTTCCTTTAGGTGCATATTGTGCCTGGCCTTCTGCTACCGTGCAAGGGTTAGTCGTTATGGTTACTCAAGGGCACAGGGGTTACTCCAAGGCATAAGGCCTTGGAGTGTCGGGGGAAATACGCTGCATCAGCTATATGCCTGGCATATGGGGACTTCTCCTACAGAACAGGGGGAATCCAGGAGACAGATTTTAACAGTATGTTTCCCACATTGCACCTGAACTAGCACAACAATGTGCTGTCCCTTCTTAGGACTCGTGAAATATCAATGACTGAACCCCTAGTGGGTTTCTGTCATGTAATTGTGGAAGACTTCCTTTTTTTATGTTTTGTTTCTCTTTCTCATTTTCCAACTAGTTTTCTTGCATGGCGAGTTGGTGTGTGCATACATGGGAAAAATACATTTCCACTGCTAACGTGTGCTATGTGTTAGGCCTTCCTTTTATGAATTTCACCTTTTCTTTCACGAGTGCATCCCAGTACAGACTTTCAGCCACAACAGGAATGCACAGACCCTCTTCATAATGGGATTGTCTACACTGTGGAAGCTTCCTCCTGAATTCTAACTGAATTCAGCTAAACTAGTTATAAAATGTGGTTGGAACCAAACACACTGTACCAATATTATACAGACAAACCCTACAGGGAGAGAGCCTCTCTGACAAACTTTTTTGTGGGATATATTTTAAGAATTGCGGTAAGAAAAATTTTGCTATAGCCTTCCTAGATGGATTCCTTAGCAGGATTCTCTGAAGAAATTCCTAGCTTTGCAGTTCAAGAACGCCATGCTGGAATACTTTCTAAGTATGCTCATTTAAACCCAGGTGCAACTAGCACAGGTCCAATTCATTTTAAAATTGATCAGAGACATAGAGTGAACCAGGTTTGGTGGATGGCCTGAACTCCCTTTAGTGGTCTGGTTTCAAACCCAAAGTATTTCTTTTAATTCAGTCTGTAAAAATATTGGGTCATAGAATCATAGGTGATTAGGGTTGGGAGGGACCTCAGGAGGTCATCTAGTCCAAACCACTGCTCAAATCAAGACCAATCCCAACTAAATCATCCCAACCAGGGTTTTGTCAAGCCACGCCTTGAAAACTTCTAAGAATGGAGATTCCACTGCCTCCCTAAGTAACCCATTCAGTGCTCTATACCGTGGTCTATACTAGGACTACATAGCAGGTTCTGAAGGTTTATTTTAGTATTTTGTATTTATAGAGTGCCATAAGTGGACATAGCACTATATTAGAGAGTTGTTCCAAACAAATGTCCCTGCCTTTCTGTCCCACTGGGATAAGTCTAGAGACACAAGCTGGTACAGTGCCGGAAGATACAGGACAACATAATACTAAAATGTAATGGTACATTGTTATTGTAACTGAACGCAATTAAATGAGAGCTTGTCACCTTTTTCGAGTTATTGCTTCCTGCATTCTTTTCCACCTGTTTGAGATTTAAAAAGTAAAGGAAGACTAGTATCTCTTTTCTCTTATAAACACTCCTGACTTCAGACAGAAACTATCAGTCAGCACAAATTTAATTTGCTGTTTGAGGAACTTCTCAAGTTGAAATGATGGCAAGAAGGATTAAAGTCACATTTCATATCCAAAATTAAGAAGTTCCCATTTTCCAGCTTTTCAGTTGTACTTTTCATACATTACATAGGTATGTTAACACCACTATTTCCATTCTGTTAGAGTATTTCTCATGAGCCACTATCTTCTTTGCAGGACCCTTGAACGCTTTTAATTTCTTGCACATAAAATTTTGTAGTCTAATAATCTTTAGTTCCAAAGATTTCTCAGCCCTTAAAAATTCCAGAATATGGTGGAGAAGGCCAAGCAGAACCATTGTCTTCTATCATTTATTATAGCAGACTTGTGTAGATTCTAATAAAACAAAGAGACACAGATTTTTTTGTAAAACTGAAAAAAATTTACTTGAGCAATAAAATAAATAGATCTCTGGCTCAATTAATATGATTATATGCACATATTTATTGAACTGTAAAGATGTATATGCAAGCTCATGGAATTTTTTGACTGAATAATTTGCTCACTTGCCTTTCTAGAGAACGTTTTTTAATTTACAGTACACCCAGTTTGGATGAAATTGCCCTCTTCCAGTCCCCATTCTTATAGACCCAAAGCCCCAGTAAGTTAGGTTTATACAGAGATCACTACTACAAGACATTTGCAGTTCCCAACCCATAGACAATCTGTTGGCTTGCAACACAACCTTGCTCCAGGGCCACTACTCCAGAATGAAGCCCCAGAACAGTAGCCACTGCATTCCCACATGCTCAGCTGTTGATGCAATGGTACTGCCCCAGCCTACCTCAGACCTCCTGGGCTGATATACAGAATCCTTTGGGCACACAAAAAAAAAATTGTAGCAAATCCCTGAACATCTCCTTTATCTGATGACAATCCACCCCATGCTCCAACACAACCCCATTGCTGAGTGAAAATAGCACAGAAAGCCTGGCACGGGCCCCCACTGTTGGAGGGTGTATTTCATTCTTTCTGAATCAGGAGGGCATGCACTCTCCTGCATCTCTTTTGGAGCAGTCTATCACTAGTGGTAACTGAAAAGTGTCTACAAAAGTGAAGGGATTTGTTAAATGGCATAAAGGGTATATTCAGTGCTTGGAAAAGAGAATACTGTTTTTCACATTTCCGCCTTTATTACATTCACAAACAAATAAATTGGTCATTTATTTTTATGATGATGATCAGGGCCTAACCAATCCTTATTTGTTTGCAACCATTTAGTGAGGACAGACCTTTGTAAACATGGCAGCTAATCTCAGAACCATTTCTGTCTCAGAACTCTATCTGTCTCAGCTGCTGAAACCTGCTGTTTTCAAGACATTAGAGCTGAACATCTACTGACAGCACCTGGGTTATTTTTCATTTCGTACAACCCTGCTACACTATATTTTATTATGTCGGATTTAAATGAAGGATAATATCAAGTGAAGGATATTTTTGCATATTAAATGCAATAAGGTTCCAATATTGTGTTCCTCATTCAGGCAAAATTCCCATTCATCTGGGACTTCTGCCTGATTTAAGAGTGCAAGTTCACACCCATCAAGTAGCCACACAGACAATCAATTATATAAATGTATGTTTAACTTGTATTGTTTCTTTATTTTTTAAGAGCACCTCTCTCTAAAGCCCTCTCCCTCCCCCTCCACACAAAACTGGAACAAAAAATGCCATGCTGCAACCTTCTCTGTACCGGTGTCTAGTTGGCAACAATCTGCCCTGACCTGAGACATGAGCCATTGTTAAGGGTATAACACATTTACATATTTTGCAATAAAACATCAGTTATTTGCATTACTATGTCAAGTTTTATTTGATTCTTTCACCTAAAAATGACTCATTTTCCTTTCTTGTATTTTAAAAACCAACTACTCTAAGCTTGTTTGAGAATAATCAAAAATTGCCCATTTAGCTAGAAGTCATTTTCTTTTCAAAAGGCAAACGTTATTTAATCTTTCAGCTGTTCATTGTGCCATCATAAATACTTTCTTTTCAGCACAGTTGTGGGGACTGAAATGAGCCCACTAATTGCCTCCCATTTCGACTGACATGTGGTGGTTTAGTGGAAAGAGAACACAGCAGGGAGAAGGAAATAGGAGGCTGAGAAAATGAGAGCTAATTATTTTCACTGCCTCATGTCAGGCTCTGTGTCAGCCTTGTTTTTACAAACTGGAAGGTTTAGCACTAAATAAAACAAACTGGCGTCATGTTTTTATGTACTGGCAGTGTCATGGAAGCAGCTGCACATCTCAAAGACAATATAATGCCTGCATTCGCATGGACACCATCTGACAGCCACTGTGAGCCACTACTAATGAGGATATCACAGTGGTGCCAAGTGAAAGGTGCTGAATTATGTATGATTCTTCATCAGTACAGCAACGGTCCTGTACATCATTATGAGACATTGTTTTGCTGAAGAGATTAAAACATTCTTAGTTCCAAACCCTGCAACCTATACACGCTACAAGAGGTTATTAATGGAATTTTTAGGGAGAGTTTCTTGTGGATTTCTTTTTGGTTAAAAATATCTCATGGGACAAAGCAGTAGCAGGTCATGACACTATATATAAAAAGAAGAGAAGCAAATTAACCATACTTGTGTTATCTTCCTTTAAATCCAGCATAATAAAATGTAGTGTAGCTGGGTTATACATAATGATAAATAACCCAGGTGCTGTCACTAGATGTTCAACTCTTATGTCTTTAAAACAGCAGGTTTCAGCAGCTGAGATAGATAATAGCTAAGAATGTAAAGGAGCTACCAGGGGCCTAAATCATCAACATGCTACTACTTTTAATACCAGCATGACCAGCATTTTTTTCATATTTGTTTCATCTTGCATTACATCTTACGTTTTTCAATATCCAGTTGCCTGCTAAGATGCTGTTTCCATTTTTCCTTGAATCTTAAACTTTTTTTATTGCAACTACTGAATTTAAAAACGAACCCAGAAATCCATGCCTCTTTCCAGAATGCCCTCTCTCCCCAGAGGGAGTTTTTTGTACCTGCTATAACAAAGAGGTGTGTTTTGTTTTTTAAAGCCTGTAGCTGATTTTTTATGTTCTTTTCATTTTTTCATCATTGACATTAATATTTGTTGTTTTTAAGGGAAGGGATGTGATCACCAGAATAAACAGAAGGCCTGATTTTAAAGTGTTCTTGCTTACTATTATGGATCTTGGGACTAGTGAGTTTGAAATACTTTTATGATTTGCTTTTCTCTTACCTTCCTACAGCCATTTTCAGAGGCTTGTGATTTACTGGCTTCCTCTAAATCGAAGTCAGAAATGAGATGCACTCACGTTTTAGTGTTTGTGCCTCGGTTATGCTACTGGCTTTTTTTCATAGTCCAAAAGCTGAATTTCTTATATTTATTTACATCAAAACTGAAAAGAGAAACATTTGATGAGACTTTTATGTTTGAATTGTATGTGCCAAGGAAAATCTTTTGTGAAGTACATTGTATAAAGTATTTTAATGAGCTACTTCCATAATAAGTTCCCCCCTGCCCCCCACTTTATCCAGGTAGTAGACTTCACCTCAACTCGAGAGACCTGTATGGCCCGTGATTCAGCAGAAAACTTAACCACATGCTTTAGGTCTATTGAATTAAACAATTTGAAATAAATGCTGTGCTGCTGACCTGAAGTGGACATAACATAAGCACATATTTATGTTCTTTGCTGAGTCAGAGCCTATATATAAATAGAGAAAGAGAGAATTCAATAATTTCTTCTAGTTTCAAGCTTCTTTGAACTCTGTGAAAACTACTGTTGCTTATCATATTGTTAAACCTAAAGATTGGTATACACTAAGGAAAATACTTAAGGAAAGTAGCTGATGAATAAACTGATTTCATGCTGTCACACTTATATAAAGGTGAAATAGCAATATTCCTCGAATAAAATAAGATGTTCATTTTCCAGTGGCCATAGAGGGCAGATTTAATGACTGAACTCATGGGATTGTTGTTTCTTTTGGTATCTCTGGGCCCTGTGACAGACACACAGGAGGATTGAGGAGGATTGTGAGTCAGGGGACAGAGTTTTAAGTGGTAAGGTTTCATATCTCATTGTATGAAACTGCATTTTAAAGAAGAAAAGACCTTGTTCATGTACAGCTCCTAGCATAGCTGGGTCCACGACTGTACGGGCCAGAATGGTTTATTACCCTGTCAAAGGGGCTTCTTTCTATGGGTCTGATCCAGAAAGGCGCTATGCACCAGTACCTTGCTACTGAAGTTACTGGGAGTTGGCAGGAGTCAGTGCCTGTCAGGCCCTATATTTAATGCAGTAGTTACAGTTCTTTTCTTTGGAGGTGGTGGTTTGAGTTACATTATTTATTAAAACAAATTGATGTTCATCAGATTTAGTTTGGAGGGGGGCTTTGCCAAATCAGCACAAAATCCTGATTTACCAAGTAATAGATAGAAACAAGATTCTGCAAGTGCAAAGTGTAGGAAGTGAAATGGTGGTAACCGCTACGTGCTTTGCAATGGCCTTTTGACCATACACAATATTACACAGAAATACGCAGTGTTACGTTTCTGCCAATGGAGAAATGAGGCACAAAGACTTGCCAAAGGCCCCATGGCAATTCAGTACCACAGCCACAATTGGCGCTCGGGGAAAGAAACGTTGGTGCCCACTGGTGTTAACTGGAAACAAAACTGACAATTCTGCTTCTCATTGCTGCTCTGTTATTCTGTTTCAGCATGCTTATGGAAACCTCCCAAGCTTGCTCCTGAAACTATTACCAGTTAGAGCAGGGGTCGGCAACCCCCGGCATGCGTGCCAGACCTGGCACACGGGCCGAGCCTGAGCGGCACGCGGTGCCACTCAGGCTCCCCTGCTGGCCCCGCATGGCTGAGGGCTCCTGCTGGCCCTGCCCCCTGCTGGATGGCAGGGGGGGAGGGAAGGAGAGGGGAGCAGAGCGCATCGTGTCACCCCGACCTCCCAGAGCCATGCTGCTGCTGGCAGGGCTCTCGGCAGGTTGCGGCGGAGTAATGCGACTCACTCCGCTCCCCTCCCCTCCTGCCATCCAGCAGGGGATGGAGTCAACAGGGGCCATTAGCCCCATGCCACCACTGCACGTGGAACCGGAGACTGCCGGCTGGCAGGGCACTGGAAGCTTGGCCCCGCCCCCCTCTGGCCCCGCCCCTGGCACCTGCTAAGGGTGCGGTGGGCAGGGCTGGCACAGGTGCCGGCAAAGGTTGCCAACCCCTGAGTTAGAGCATGTATATTTACACTATCTCCTCTGAGCCTCTCAGAGAAAATTCTACCATTTAAGAAACTGAAACGCTGAATCAAAATGACTGTTTCTCAAATGTGAACCAGTAGGAAGGCTACTAAGAGAATGGAAGGGTTCATTCTCTTTGGATACTTTTATTCGAAATAGAATTCATAAGAAAATATTCCAAAGCTTTGACTGTTTTTAACACATTTAGGGCTTTGCTGATTTTGTTTCCTGTTGTAAAATTGTATAATTCTCTTTTAATACTAGGACTGTAAATGGAAAATGTATATGGAGATGGATGGGGATGAAATTGCGATAACTTACATAAAAGATGTGACATTCAACACTAATCTACCTGATGTAGAGATTTTAAAAATGACAAAGGTAGGGTTCTGTTTACAGCCGTAAGCTTTCATGAATTCTTAGATCTCAAGCAAAGACATTAAATACCACAGCAGTAGATTTTTGTGCTTATGAAAGCTCAGTCTCTTAACAGCTTTTAAGTAAAATGCATTTTTTGCAGATGTGTATCATAATGGGAGTTTTGTTAACAATCTCTATTAAGTCATGCTAATGATAAAGCAAAATGAGAGGAATCATTTAAAGTTTTCCTTTTTTTACTTCCAGGGTATTTCTTCTTTATTTATTTATCACTTTTAAATGAAAGAAAAAGTACGAGTGATAAAAATGTTCCATGTACTGAAATTTCCATGTGCTACAGTGTATTTTTAAAGACTTTCACTTTGTTATGAAACTCAGCTCTCCATTGTGATCACTGATCAGGTGTTAAAACTTGTTCTTACAACCAAGACGAGAGCTCAGTGCTTGCATCTCCAGCTCTTTGCCACATTTTCCCATCATATAATGCAACATTGTTTTATTGCAAAAATGGGAAAATTTGGCAAAGAGATGAATGGATAGTAGGATGTACTCCACACGCAGCACTGTCAGTGAAATATGGAGCATCTTCAACTCCATGTCAATGGGAGTTTAACCAGACTTTAGAATTTGCCCCTAAATATTTACCAGCCAGTGTCTTGACTGATTTAAATCTAGATGAAACTTTTTTATTTTTTAATAGGCAGGGCACTCTGCTTGCAGTTCATTGTAATTGATTGTTTTTATTAATGGGACCCACCCTAATACCTTGGCAGCTGGTAATAATATAAACTTCTAAATGAAAAAATAAGCGACATCTTGATTGCTAATTAGAATGCTGCTCTAATGTGCCCTGATGGAAAAACTCTCATGAATGGCTTTAACTATGTACATTCCTTATTCAGGTAAAACTCTGTGCCTTTATTGGTTGTTTGTCATGGAACAACAACTGGATCCAAACCCTCAACAGGAAAAATAACAGGAAATAAAAATTAGAAAATATGGTGTGACTATGATAGGCTTATTACACATAATTCCCGCATTGGAATTAACACTAATGTTCTCCTTGTATTTATGTGGCCACTGAATGTTGGAACCTTTATCATTAGTGTTAAGAATAGTTTGCTTTTACTTTTTCGCTTCTGAGACACATTTCTTTTTATTTAATTTCTCATAGCTTTTCTGTTAGAACTTTATCAGGATTAAAATTTAACAAAAGAAAATTGTCAGGTATAATAAACTTAACATTCAACATACTTCAATGCTCTTTTAACCTGGAGGAGAATGTCTTTAGGAATCTAAGAATCTGCTCTTGCTATTTTTTAAAATTTCCTCTTTGTTGCCAAGAAATTAAAAAAGAAAGAAAATGTTACAGTTCCTACAATAATATATTATGTTTTCTATGCTCCCTCTGTTAAAGAAGCTAGCTTAAGAATACTATTCTCCACATATGAATATTACTGCTAATTTCCATAATGAATATGGTGTACAAACAATTCTGATCTGTGTCACTTTATGTCCCATTAATACATGAGGAAAATATTGATGTGATTACCACATGATGGACAAAATCTGTAAGGAATGAGTTTTTTAAAAAACCTTTTTCTGTAATAATAAAGCAATCAAATGACATATAATAACCCCCACACACCCAATATTCTGTTTATCCTTTTCAGCCACCATTTGTAATGGAAAAATGGATTGTGGGAATAGCAAAAGATCAGAATGTAGATTGTGTTATTACATACGAGGTAAGTACAGAAAAAGTAAGGCAAATTTTTATCCAAGTTGAAAACCTACAGGTGTGGTTCATTAAGGACTGATAATAGTGCTCTTTGCCCTATATTGTAATTGAGGCTCAAGGCTGCATAATTAATTGTAAAATCTTGAGTTTTGATGAAAAACTGAATTATGTCTTCAGAGACTGTGTTCAGACACTTAGCTGGGACAGCTCTCTTTCTCAGATAAGAAAAGTCCATTTTATTTAAGCAATGATCAGTGTTGTTGGTGTTTGTTGAAGAAATCATGTTTCTTACCTTTTCAGGGAAGTGTTAATTAGCTGAGGAACAACAGGAGGAGGAAGGCCATAGGAGAAATGGAGAAACATAAAATAAAATCTGGAGATAATTTAGCACTGTTTAGCGTGATGGAAATTAGACTTTGTATAGGAAGGTTTTGGTTACTTACAAAAAGTGTTTTATAAAGACCAATGGCATGCTTCACACTGAGGCTAATAATTGAAATCCCAGCTCTGTCCTGAGGCATGGATTCAAGCAGTGATAGAGAGATAGGAAAATTCTGGCCTTGGCTTGCTTGCCTCAGAAGTGAAGAACACTGGTTTTTTTCTGGCAGGAAGAATAACCCCAGGTTCCTTTTAGCCTGTAGCACCGCACAGGAGTCACAGAGACTGACTGCAGGATTAAAGAGCTTGCTACAGGAGTCACAGAGACTGACTGCAGGATTAAAGAGCTGGCTACAAGTTACCATGAAGGGTACCCCGGCAACAACATCTCTTTTAGTAGAAAGGACTGTTTACTTGAAGTGCAACTTGGTTTAGTTATTAGTAAAATATTTGTTAAAAAGCAAGGCATTTAAATCTTGCCTTCATACAGGTTATTATCTGGTAAAGAAATTCATGATCAGATTTTTAGCAAAATCATAAACTGTTATCCAAAATCCTCTGGATTCTTACAATCTCTGAGATCAGGCAAGAGGGTTTTACTAAAGAAACCCTGCATACAAAATGATAAAACCATCTAAGTGTTATGAAAGTTCACTGGTGTGTCAGCTTTATTTTGCTGTGTCTTAAATGTTAATCTGTTCTGTTTCTTGAATAGAGTGATGTTCGAGCTCCAAAAACCACCAGACACATGCATGCAGTTAAATGGAGTAAGCTGAAAGCTCAGGATGAGGTGAAGGCAGTACAGCTCTTGATACAGACCTCCCTCCCAAACTCAGAAGGCAAGACAGGAAACAGATCCAGCTCAAGTAAGTCAAAACTGCATTAAATTTATTGTTGAAACATGCAAAACTTCTAAAGAGGAATAGCAAAAATCAACTAAAATTCTGTTTCAGCATTAGGGGCCCATCTTCAGTGTAACTTTGAGGGATGTGAGAGAGAAAGATACTTGAAACACTAGGTAATAGTGTGCTGATTGCAGGATTATTCTGTATATGTTGCTAAAAGAGGTAATTTTTGAGACTAAATAATTCATGGCAATATATTTTCGCTGTGCAGCATGCCACTTGGAGCTCCTTGGGGACAGCAGAAACAGAACTCAGATCCTCCTATTTCAAAAATACAATCTCTTCCTAGCTCAGTTAAAGGAGAATTTCATTAGTAAAGGGCCTAAAGAAAACCAGCTGAGCAGATCTGCTCAGCTATCAAGTAGAGAGCGGGCATGAATACACACACATATGGGTTCTTTACAATATTTCATTTGTAGTTTATCTTAACATCTAGTAATAAGTGGTAATGGGAGGTAAATGTATTCTGCCTCCCCTCCCCCCAACTAAACAGTCTATTAGAACTCCTGAAGATGTTTCCTTCCATCTGACTGAACCCATCATGCAAGACCTTCCAAACAGGAGGCTTGTCTATGCAGCCTGTCGGTGCCCAGCCAACAGGGACCTAAATCGACCATGCTCTAGCTGCTGTTTGCCATGCTTGTGTTTGAGACAGCAGGACACAGTGGAACTTTTAGTGTGCAGCTGCATTAAAGTGCTGTACATTTACACCCCAGCTTGCTGAGCACTAAGAGACTGTGTAAACGTGCCCTGAGTCTCCTACCCTTCTCTTTAAGCACATTAATCAAGGTTGGACCTATGCATCAATGCACAAATCCAGCCATCACTTTCAGGACTATGAAAACCCCCTAAATAATGGAGCCAGGAATGTTTTCACAGCACAAGGGGGGAAGGTAGATTCCAGGGACGGTAGCACCGAGGGGCACATTCATTGCAAAGCTCAGCTTAACAGGGATTCCCTGTATAGCACCATGCTCAAGGTGGGAGAGTGGGGGCCAGGCGATCCACCACTGCAAGCACTCTTAATCCTGTCCTGCACATTACAGATACCCACACTCCACTTGTGGGGCTGCAGTAAACTTCACCAAGTGTCTTGGAGGAGATCACTGTCCTTGTCTTCCTCTGCCTCTTCTCAGCACCTGGTCTAGCTACTCAGGCTGAATGCTGGGCTGAGGATTTCTGCCCACGAGAACACATCCTGTATTCTGAAGTGGTGGGCTTCAAACTTTAATTCACGAATAGCCACTGCATCACTGAGAGGAAGTGCACGGTAGCTGCAGTGTCACGCCCTGATGCTGCCTGGCAAACGTTGGTTCAATCAGTATGTGAGGAAGATATATCTGTCTGCCTCCATATGCTGACAAACTGACTCTTAGCTAGGAAGAAAGAAATGAGCCTGTTGCCCCTCTGTCTTCTCCCATCCCTTCCTTTCAATAGCTGTAGGAGAAGAGGTTCTTCCTCCAGCCCCTTCCTGGATCCTCGGAGGGAGTGTTGGTGGTGGCTGTTGTCCTGGCCTCCTCTCCCCGCCCCACACAAGGGGGAAGAGAACTCCAGTCAGCTCTCGCATTCTGCCTCCCTCTGTTCTGCTCGTGGGCATCCTGAAGCACAGGCAGCTTCCACAATGCCAGTGAGGAATGTCTGTGTGTTAGGAGCGACCTTGAGATATAGAATCTCTTGCTCTTGCTGGCTGTCAGGCAGAGGACACTGAGCTGCATGCAGGGCCATGAAGAGCTTCAGTGTGTGACTCACACTGCGTGGGAGGGTAAATCCATCCTGCACATTTTTGACTACAGGCCAGCAGTGCTGTGGGGAAGAATGAAAATTTACATTACAAATTCTTCCAACACACCTCAATGTGATCTCATGGGCCAGCCTGCACAGCTCCAGAACGTTTAGGAACACTGTTCGTTGTGGTGCTGAGGCTTGGCTTATTCGATGAGATATATTAAACAGGCTTTAAACTGAGATTGCTGCACTGACTTCTTTCATAGACGAGTGCACGTTTGACACAAGTGATCAAAGGCAGCTCTGCTGTAACTCCAGTGACTTCAGTGGAGTTTTGCCTGAAAATCTGCCTCCAGGACTGCTGTTGATATACAGATACACATAACCAGAGGCAAACTTGTGCCCAAGCTAAAAGGAGACCATCAGTGTTTAGATATAGAAAACTTGTTTTAAAAACTGCTAATTCTATTATCGGTTAATGTGTTTCTTACTAATAGCACTTTAGTGATAGACAGACAGGCCACAGACTGAAAAGTGTGGCCTGTTAGTGCATCATTATAGAGCCTCGCCTTGTTGTTAAACTGCACTGACCCTATAAACCAGCGGTTCCCAACCAGTGTGTGGCAACACCCAAAGTGTGCCGTGAGAATCTCCGGGAGCTGGAGTCATTTGAAATCTCCCACACTGCTCAGCCCAGCCACGAGGGCTGTGCAGGGCGGGAAAAAAAGCCTGCAGCAGAGTTTGGTCCTGGGGCTGCGGAAGGGGAGTGAATACATTTGGGGGCATTGGGGTTGGGGGGCTGCTGGGGCCATGGGACAGTGGTGGGGGTGGGCAGAGAGATGCCACCAGCCCCATTCCGGCTCAGCTGGGGGATCCCTGGAGCCGCCGCCCACTGCGGTAGCAGTGGCGGACTGATCTGGCCCCAGCTGGGGTCCCCGGAGCCGCCGCTGGCCATGGTAGCAACTCGATCTGGGCCCAGCCGGGGTCCTTGGAGCTACTGCCAGCCACAGCAGTGGCGGTGGCCCAATCCAGCCCAAGCCGGGGTCCCCAGAGCCGCCAGCAGATCCCGTCCCGGCCAAGGTCCCTGGAGTTGCTGGCAGGATCTGGCCCCACCAGGGTCCCCAGAGTTGCTGGGAAAGCGGGTATCAGGGGGAAGTGGGCGCTGTATTAATGAGAAAAGGTTTAGAGAGAACAGCTGGGTTAGACCCAAAGTTAACACTGCAGGAAAGAAATGCTCTCACTGGGCGACATATTTATTCTGCATACAGAATGTGTCAGAACCAAAATATCAGGATTTCTAACCCCAAATCAAGCCATGGGGAGAGGTAAGACCTGCTCCAGCCCCACAGAGATTTTAAAGGCATAGAAATATCTTCCCTGAAACAAGCAGGTGAGGTCCCCACTAGGGAGCTGACAGCCCCTGTGCAAAAAGCAACACAGAGCAGCCGTTAAAAACAGTAAAATAGACTACTTCAGGTGCATTAAAGAGAGCGTCTCATTCAGAAGATCAGTTAGTGGTGGTTACCCTGGTGTTATGAGATGGCTGCTTGCCACATTAGGCAAGGAAGCAGGTGTGCTTCCACAAAATAGTAACAAGCAGAATCACAAATTAAAAGTCCTGAGACTGCTGTTCCTAGGTATATGATAAGGTCAGTGTTTTGCATCCATACGTTAATGAGAAGAACGTAGGAGACTAAATATAATATGCAGTATGCACAAAGCACAAATGCTCATACCACTCATATTTCTTTAACACTATACATTACAAGGAGAAGGCTCAGAAATCTAGGAAGCAAATTGCATAATCATTTTCAGGAGGGTTCATCTTTGTGTGCAGGCGAGAGTTGTCTAACGGGGGGTCAAAATCAGCCTTTGACAGGAAAGGCTTTTCCTGTTTGATATATTTGGCATAAAATTGAAGTGATTTAAATCTCGCAGGATTCAACTAAAACCTAGGGAAGGATAAAAAGAATACCAAGGGACTTTCACCCCCCACCCCCTTACCAAGCCTACTGAATGGGCAAGATTTTCTATCAACTCTTGAACAAGAGAAGATATTTACTTTGTTTGTGAAGGTCAGTGCCACAAACCAGACCTCTGAAAAATTACCATTGCAGATGTTGTGGTAACATCTTTAGTAAAAAGGTAGTGTTCCTGACAGAGGCATTCTTCGGTCAGAAAACCAACAATAAGATGGAGGAACCTGAAGTACTCTGCTGTAGCTATTTGCATTTCAGTCGAGCTTATGCAGTCTGCAAATACCAGGACCATGGTCTCCTCCTGAAACATTAGCATTTTTTTAGGACAAATCCATTTAAATCTATTTTGAACAAAATTACTCAAACTTCATTCTGTCTGTCTACATGGGTAGGTGCTATGCAGTTTTCAGCCAAAGCCAAGGCTGCTAGTAAAGTGAATTCCTAGCCTCCCTATACCCTACCCATGGCCATAAAACAACAGATAAGGCAGCCCTTACAATTCAAAGGCAAAATTTAGAGCTACAAAATAATATATTTCGTATGGCATCTTGTACAAACAGCCCTGATTTTCAGAACGGCTTCAACTCAAACTATGGGTGCTAAGAACTTGTGAAAATTAAGCCCCCTCTCTCCTCTGTTTTTTTTTTTTTAATCACATCCATTAGCATAGAACCCTTCCCAAATAAATTATATCTGCTTGTCAAGGTCAATAGTGGAGCTTATAAAGTCTTCTGTTCTTCTCCCTTCCCTGGCTATAGAAAGATCTGCTTGAATGACACATGTATATTCATGCTGGGGAAGCTTTAGGTATTTTTCTGTTATCTAATTTGACTTCATTCTAATTGTATTTTTCCACGTATTGATTTATTTATATTTTGCTATGGTGGCAGGAAGGTTTTTACAAAAGTTTTCTTGTAATATGCCCTAAAAATGGTTAGACTGTGAATTAGTCTGACCTCATTATGTAGCTAGATTCCATCAACTGAGAACAATATTTCTGGCAACAATATGCTTTGTCCTGGGTTCTGTAAGGTGCATTGTCCCACAGGTGCACAGCTATCTGGGTGGATTCTGGATGGAGATGTGGTCCTGACCTGTTGATAACTTAGAAGATCAGGATGATGGCCTTGTACTGGCAACAGAAACAACCCCAGATGCAGGGAACGACAATAATCCAGTTTGGAGATGATGAAATGCATGGATCATAGAAGCCAGATCTTCCTCCAGGATGAAAGAGCAGTTTGCTAGTCAGATGGAGGTAGAAGAAGGCATTTTTCATCATGGATGCTCTTTGATCATTTAGGTTTAATGAAGAGTTCAACAGGGGCCCAAGCCTTCATACCACTTTGAACAATTTCTTCCCTTCACTTTGTCAAGGAATAGGGAGGACAATTTCCTGCCTATATGTTCAAAATATTTACCCTTTCTGAGCAGCATGATTTCAATCCTGTTTGGGTTGAATTTGAGACAGCTGCTTTTTGTCCAGGTGATGGGATATTCTTGTGAGCTCATTGGTTATACTTATGGAAAGTGAGATCTACAGGTGTGTGTCAATGATGTATTCTTGGTAGGGCAGCCCTGTACATATTATCCCCTCTCCAAGCAGTCTCAGGTGGCTATTAAGAAAAAGGGGAAACAGGCTGGTTTTCTCTGGGTCCCTGAAAGTGAGGGACTTTGGGGTTGAGGAGAAGCTGTACATCATCAATGTTGGAAGCCACTGTAGTTCTGCACAATCTTGTTACATAAGTGGGAAGGCAACAACCTATGGTCAATCATGTACAAAGCTGCAGAAAGGCCAAGAAGCATGAACATTGAGATATAGAATGGTTAGAGACTGATGGGGAGCATGTCTGTTAGTAATACTAGCCCTTTGTCCTGTGCCCTGGTCTGAAGTTTGATTGTGAAACACATAGTATGTTGGCAGATGTCACAATGTGACTGCAGCTTGGTTGTTACTTCTCTTTCAATGATTTTGATGAAAATAGGAAATAAGAGAAGGGACAATAGTTGGAGAGAATTTTCTCTTCTAGTTTTCAGAGGATCTGGAGGACAGTAGAAAAAATTGGCAGGTTTTTTTTCTCTGGAAACACGTTTGATTATTTTAGTTAGCAGGGGTTTTTGCTCTGCAGCAGGGGTATGGAACTGTTTCACAAGTAGTGCTTGAATATTCTTTTAAGGGCTGCTAGGACTGTGTCATTTTGTGTGAGAGGACCAAACCATCAGGAATGGTGCATCAGTAAATGCTATCTGGTCCTGTTTCAACTTTACTGCCACAGTTATTTCTTCCCATACTCGGTTGCTCTTTTCCGTGAAATGGAATAAGGGCTTCTCATGCTGGTTGGTGCTTTGTGTTTGGATTATGCAAAATGGATTGATTACCATTTCTCTGTTTGGAATTGCTCTGCCAGATGTGATTTGATGGCTGGGTTGCAAAAGAATAGAAAGTGGGGAGGAATTCATGGAATTTTTTGAGGTAAGGGGTGGGAATGTGTGTGTTGCTCTGTCACTGTAGTAGTGTCATTCTTCAGGAAGTCTTCGTGCTGTTGGCAGATGCATTTAGATCAGGTTTTGCATCACTTCTGCCTATGAACTTCATTCGATGTAATTTATATATGAACCCCAATGATTGGCTTGGTCAATATAAGTGCAGAGAGTGGCTTGTGGGCCATCAACAGTACTAGCATAGTAGTTGGGTAGTTTGCTCTCCTACAGCATACTGAAAGAATAGGTTCCCTTCCCTGTACGTAGGCCATTTTTATTTGACTTCCTGTTTTTTATTGGTTCCTTAACTGTAGTCCATGGAACACTTGCTGGTGGCCCAGGTGGAGAGCTAGCTTGTCACATGATGTTGGGTCTTCTTGTTTCAAGCTTCTTCTATGTCTCTTGGGCTCTTCTTTGCGATATAGGCTGTGGAATGATTTCTCAAGAGCAATAGTGGAAGACAGCTCAGAGGGGATATTTAAAACTAGACTTCACAAAACACAAGACATCCTATAGGAAGCAAACTTGCATTGGTGGATAGATGGACTGAATAGTTTAATAGATATTTTCTATTCCTAACCTCCATGATCCACAGAGGTGACACTATATGCACCGGTTAACTGATACATTCAATAATGTTATTTTGAATACTATAAAACCTGGGATTAATTTGTGGCAGGTTGAGAGGAAGGAGAATAATTTGACTGATAAAATTTGCTACATTCTTAGCAGCAATTACTCCCTAAATATTTTGAGTCCTTATCTCAGGTCTTCATTAAGCAGGAATCCAGTTTCCTAGTAATTCAAACCACATGACTGTTGTCTCCATTTTTATTTCAGATATAGACATTGAGTGGATGCACACCCTAAGAATGCGTCAGATGGAAACAAGCACTTCAAACCAGCATTCCCATCCCCACAGTCCTAACAATGTGGCACAATTTTTACCATACCTTCACAACCAAGACTCGTATGCTGCTGCTGTGAGACGGACACGAATTCCCATTAGCTATCAGATTACACCCATAAATCATTCCAGAAGTTCATCACCAACCCCATATGGACTGATGAGAACTCTATCATCCCTACATCTTAGTTCAAAGGGAAGTAGTACCTCTAGTGCAGCTTCTGATAGCCCTTCGGAAAGGGACAGATCTGCAGGGAAAAGCTGGAACAGTTATGTCAGTGAATCTGCCAGCTCATCCGTAAATAGAAGACCTACTCGAAAAAGCTCACAAACTACTCCTGCAGCAGCCAGACACTCTGGAAAAATATACAGGACTTCCCAGTCAACATTCAACCCGTCAAAGACATATGACCACAAAAAGCACACACACTATCCCCATCAATCCAAGTCCATACCAGGTATGCCTTTCAAAACTGAAGGCAATCCTAAAGCAAATGATGAGGAGACAAAAGTTAATGAAGGTGGATGGATAAAGGTAGAGCATTCAAAGAAATCTCACAGACAGGGTACAGGCAGGACAACTAAAGACAGACCAAAGGGAATTTATCGAAGCCGGAAGATGTTCTGAAGGGGGGACTAAGTGGCAATTTTCAGAGATTTCTTTCCATTTAATTTAACAGAATTGTTGGTTTTTACAGTGAAATCAGATCTAGTGTTTAAAAATTTTCTACCCTTAACAAATGCTGTCTAGAGAAACTCCTCTCACTGAGATGACTTCCAAACTCACTACCTCCAAAACATTTGTCACTGTCTGCTGTTGGAGGACAGGAAACATGGCCATCGGTCATCCAGTATCCCTGTTCTTGTATTCAGACAAAGAGCAGGACTGGAATTCCACTAGTCACAGCTCCTGCAAAGAACATCTGTCTGAGACAGCTTCTGGTCATGATGTTTTTACTCCAAATGTTGGTGAATTGCAACTGGTTTTCTCTTCTCCCTTTCTCTGCTCATGTCCCTAGTTGGCTGGGAGTTCATTACATTGGCTTAATAGTTCAAAACAAACTAAGTAAGATAACTGTGTACCATAACAAAAAGTTCTTCTGTTCATGCTTACCAAGTTCTGCTGTTATGACACTCAGCAACCTCAGTCTAGGACAGGGGTGGGCAAAATACGGCCTGCAGGTCCACCTGAGGTCTCTGTCTGGCCTGTCACCCCTGGCGAGCTCTTCCCCTGCCAGTTCTACACTGCCTCCCCGCTGGCTGTGTTGTTCTGGGGCTTGCTCTCTGCCACCACCCTGGGGCCAGTGCCCCCACACCGGGCTGGCTCTCCCCTGTTCCCCCACCCCGAGCAGGCTCTCCAGCCAGTTCTGCACCACTCTGGGGCTGGCTCGCCACCACCACCTCCATGGGCTGGCTCTGCCTCCCCCTACCCTCACCCCTCCCAGCCCACCTGTGAATATTATTGCCCACCCCTGGTCCAGGCTCTGGGTTGCCAATACTCTACTCTGATGTTCAGGAAGAGATCATTACCTTATTCACAAATCTCAATACAGTTCTCTTCTCTCCAACCTTGCACCCATTCCCCCCAACTCCTCTCAGTCTGCTCCTGGGCTTCCTTCCGCTGCTTTGGGTTTGTTCTCCACTGATGAGAAATTCCCACGTCTCCATTTAAAGGCAGAGTTAGTACTCTGTGACACACAGATTTGTCGTGATCAGAAGGGAAAAACAAGTGATAGGTTTTTATGCTCTTCCTAGGAGAAAAAGAGAGTGAAATTACCTTGACAATAGCTACATCTAATCCTATTGAAGTGTGTGATAATATTTATCCCTCTGCAGCAGGCATTTTTAAATTGTATTTTAAGTGCTATTTTGTCTTGCAGTCTTTAGGTAGTAAAGAGAAGGTTAGCAAACTTTGTGATTAATGTGATGTGTGACTCCACTGAGAGGAAAGACGCAGCTGTAGACTGTTCTCTTCAGAAAGCTTTTTTGTTGACTTTTCACTCAAGTTGGATTGCACGCAATTTAAAAAGTTAAGATTTCCCAAGATTCCCCCTCACCCCACTGAAAAAAAAAAGTGGAGAGGAGCCCAAAGCAATGATGGTACAAGTTTGATCTGAAAGCTGCAAGTTAGTGATGACCTATGTTAGAGAGGCAGCAAATACCAGACTTGCTGCAAAGTGACTGTGAGCTTTGGTGGGTCTGGGAGAACAACTAGCAGGACTTTCTGGAAGCAGCTGCAGTCAATTTTAATGAACTTGTAAACTTGCAAGTTGAAAACCAGCACACGAGTCCACCCAATTTAAGATCAATCAAATTTTGCCTTTGTTTATACATTTTTCATATTGAATTATCACTTATGTTTTTTGATCATGTATATTGACAGATAAAATGGAACAAATGACTGAGTTCTGCGGTACCAGTAGCCTCTTTATCATCTCAGTTTCTGGTCCCGTGTGCTCCAACTTGGGCCCTGTTTGCTTGGTTTCTTTTACCTCCCCACATGACATATTCATAAGCTTTCTTCCAATCAACAGTAAGCGTTGTGACTTACATAACCCGTACAATACACATATGAAAGATTCAATGAACGTAACTTTTGCTGACTGTGCTGTTTTCATGTCATTGTCTCATGTCGCCCTACTCCTGTTTCTCCTAATATAGGGACTTTTTAGTATTCTGTTTTGTTATTTCATTATATTAGTAACTACCTCTTATCTATGTCCTCCCATACAATACATTCCATGAACCAGACATCACCTTTATCCTGTCTGCATTACTTAAGCCCACCTAAGAGAAATTGGCCACACCACACTCACATCAAAACAAAGCCTACACCAAAGGCATGGCATAAGTACTATCTTGGCCTATCCAGACTCATTCATAGGTATAATCATAAAACTTTAACAGAAAACTAACCAAATGTACCCCATATAGTTACCATTCAGTAATTCTTCAGCTTTGAATATCCTAATTTAGAACTGTACATATCTATCATCCTAAATTGTTCATTAACCTTTATTTTTAATAGGGGAGTTATGGAGAACAATATGAACTGAATGTTAGCATTTTCTTATCTTTTCCAAACATGGATTATCAGGGGACTTTTTGCTCAAAGTCTAGCATCACACACCTGTATATTATTAAAAAACATCGTCAGTGTTTTGTCTGCAGCATTTTGAGATGCTTTATTCAATTTTAGGGCCTTGGTATTTAATTGTTTCCCAACATATTGATTCTTTGCCAGCCAACGTAAGGTAAGTGACAAAAACTCTACTTTTTAGAGTACATCTACTCTGCCAAAAAATATGCATGGCAGTGAGGCTGAGCCCCAATCAACTCAGGCTCATGGGGCTCATGCTATGGAGCTAAAAATAGCAGAATGGATGTTCCTTCTTGGGCAGGAGTTCAGGCTCTGAAACACAGGCAGTGGGATGGGTCTCAGAACCAGAGCAGCAATATCAGCATCGCTATTTTTAGCACCGTAGTATGAGCCTGAGTCAGTTAACCTAGGGTCTGAGACTCGCTGTTGTGAGGCTGGTTTGTTTGTAGTGTAGACATTCCCTTAGATAGATAAATGATTGTAGATCCCCAGGTATTGTTAGCTTCACTTCAATGTTCACCAACCTAAAGAATCAAATATCCTTTCATTTGAAATTATTTTTCAACATTTTATGCCAAACCGAATGGTAGACTGTGAAGGCTGTCTAATCAGTTCCTGGTCTAATAATCTGTCATAGGGCGAGGTGGAGCATAGAGAGAAAAGTTGCCTGATGCCTCAGTTGTGAGCACTAAAGCACCCTTGCTGAAGATAGGTTTTAATGTGCAGGAACTCTGGGTTAATTCAAATTTGCAACCTGCACACTGCTCTGGTTTACACTGAGGATTTGGACTCTGAACTCAGACACGAGGATCAGCCAACTGCAACAGGTGCCTTTGTCCCCCACCTCTCTAAACTTGCACAGCACAACTGTGGAATCTGAAGAATCTGAGCCAAGAGTTAAAAAAAGAAATAAAAAGAAAGGTCAGATAATAATCAATGCATAATTGTCATAGTTAACCTAAATCTTGTCTACACAGCAATTAACTGGTATAGTTGTTTCAAAATAAGCTCTTCAGGAATAGCTCCCCTGTGGACACTTCGTTCCAGAATAGTGGTTTTATTTCAGAATCCTTACAGAACAAAGTAACTATTCCAGGACAAAAGTCACTTTTATTCAGGAATGGGGTGTTTGGAATAGTTTATTCTGCAAAAGCTATGCTCGTCAATTTCCCTGTGTAGA
This sequence comes from Pelusios castaneus, assembly GCA_007922175.1. NCBI lineage: Eukaryota > Metazoa > Chordata > Testudines > Pelomedusidae > Pelusios > Pelusios castaneus. The sequence continues at coordinate 12,253,894 of ML685793.1, forward strand.
CGAAGCTCTTAGGGTGAGGGATTACACAGATGAACACTATGGTACGAACTGTAAAATGGGATGAACTTGACATCACAGCTCAAGGCTGAAATTTGTGCTATGGTTCCCCTAGCCCCCAAGTGGCAGAGATGGGATGCTAAATTAGGTCAAACAGCTTAAACCGGGTATCTGCAAATAGGGATGTTTGGAGGCCTCTAAGTATGTCATCATAGCTCTATGATTTACTTATGAACCACGATCATGTAGACTGTCATTCCTGGACCTGCTGTCCTCAAAAGCTGTAGTCCGGGAAATAACATCACCATGTTATGTAAGACGATAATTGGACTAATTCCTAGATATAGAAACATCAGGGTCATCCCTAGGGGTGAGCAGGGCCCAGGACCAATCAGCCTGTGGGGACCTCCCCACGGCATTGGGGAGGGCCGCCCTGGGCCAGAGGCCGGGCTCCACGCTCCTGCCCCACCCCTGGGCCAGCTGGTCTGCCCCCGCAGTGGGCCAGTGCATGGTGGAAATGCCGCCAAAGCATGGTGCCCCATGCCACCGAAGGCAGTGTGGGGCCTGCCAAATCGCGGGGCCCAAGGCAGTTGCCCTGCTCATCCCCTAAGGATGACAACTGAGAAATACCTGAAGTAGAGCTTCTGAAAATGACACAAAAACAGCTAGCTCCACTAGAGCCCCGCAAATCCGTGGCTATCCACATTATATCCACAAATATGTGGACCATTTCTTGTGGATGCGGATCAGATGTGGATTCACATATTTGTATCCATGCAGGACTCTACAGATGAGTAGAGCCCTGCAGATATCTTCATTATATCCACATCTGCCAGTGCAATACAGATATCTGCAGACTATTTCTTGCAGATGCAGATGCACATATTTATATCCACATAGGGCTCTAACCTCCACTGTTTAGGACTGAATGGTGATAAGGAAGGAACTGCAAGGCTGAGAGTAGACATGCTAGTTACACTGAACTAGGGGTTTTATTCCCTGCATTCAGAACATGTCCAGTCAAAACCAAGCCAGCAGAAAGAGTGGTTGCTATTGGTAGGGCCTCACTGTAGAAAACCCAAGAACTTTATTACTTAGCCATCTCTCCTTTTGGGAGACATGACAGAAGATGGAACAGAATAACAAGACTGAATTAGGCTGTACATATAGCTTTGTAATGTTGTTTTATGTTTGTTTTAAAGTGCTCAAAGCTGTTGCAACATTCTTATTTACCTGGGCAGGGCCAGAAAGAATAGATGCATAAAGTGGCTATTGCCTTATTTTGGGTACTTGGAAAATGGAACACTGAACATTGTTCCCCATTCAGAACAAGAATTATACTTCATTTTAATTGGTGTTCCCTGCCCTAGCTAATACTTCTTGGTCTCACCAGAGTTGATTTTGTGTAATACCTTGTATTAATTGTACCTGAGAATATGTGCTAGAATTGAACCTGAGTGGAAAGACATGGAATGGTAATGATCAGGAGGGAAGTGTTGCATCCAGCATCATGGTTTGAGCCTTCTTTAAGAAAGAATTTGAGACAATTTTCAAGAGAGCATTTACCTTACAGATGGGCTAGGGTAATTATACTAACCTTGGATAAGGCCTGACCTGACAGAGATCCTAGGAGGTGGGCTGTTGATGATGGCAATCCAAGCACTTTCAGCTGGTTGGGGTTGATTATCAAGATGTCCAAACTGATTCCTCTGCTGTTTGTAAGCAATTTAATGCTGTGCCTAATTTTAATCTGCAATGTGCTGTGTATGTCCACATCTGCTGTGTTAAAGCATTCATTAGCATTTAAAGGAAAATCTGATGGTATTGATCACTCTTATTAAAACTAAACAATCATGTAACTGTGACTGATTAAAAATCTTTTCACTGGGTAATGATGGCTGTTAAAGCGAAAGTGGTGGAACTTGTCAAAAATCTATGTGCTAGAAATATTTGTTAGGTCAGAGTGATGTGTTCTTGTACTCAGATGGCAAGTGTAAAGGAAAATATGAGTTACAAAGTGGCAAACTAATAACAAACAATCAAAGCTCTCAGTTTGAAATATATTTGGATTTAAAAACTGTTTAAAGTGTTAAAATAGTATTTAAGTATCGCAAAATGCACTGTCCCCACAAGATATTCTTGCCTAACTCTAACCAAGTGAAAAGGGCTCAGCAAGACCTTTGTAGTGCTTTTTAATCTATGTTGCTTCCAGTCTGTTTATTCCTTATTTTAATAACAATATAGTATAGTATAGTAGGGTACAGTACACTTACAGAACTCCTTTCATCCCCGTGTGTTTTACAAACAAAAGACATTCAGGATTCATTTAATCCAAAGGTGGGCAAACTATGTGGGCTGGATGCAGCCATGAGAGCTTTTCATCAGGCCCTCCAGCTGGATCTGGTTGGAGCATGGCAGCTGCACTCCCTCCTGGCCCTTCTCCGCTCCCACCATGTGCCGCAGCTGTACCCTGAGCAGAGAGCGGTAGCTGCCCCTCTCCTATCATGAGGGCCCAGCAGCGGCATCCTGACTGGAGCACGGTGGCTGCTCCCCGCTCCCAGCCCAATCCCTTTCCCACCACTCTCCTCTCCCAGTCCTGCCCCCCTTCCCTGCCCTTCTCTGGCCTGCCTAGAGGCAGATATGTTCCTCCCTCCAAGTTCCATTCAAGCTTCCTTTCACCAATTTTTGTTGTTGTGTCTTCTGACCTGTAGGGGCCAGAGATTACTAGTATACAGCCAACACCAGCAGTCTCTTGTGCCTGTACTGCCAGTTCTACCTTTCCATTGCTTCATAGGTTCACCCAGGGGAAGACAGCTTGTGCTTATATTCCCATTTGGTAATGAATTGTTTGAATTCCATTGCTGTGTACTATGACCCATTGTATGTTAGGTAATTGAAACCTTGAAAAATGTATCTTCAGTTTCCAGATCACAGTGTTTGCCTGGGTTTCCTTCGGACAGCCCACCTCCCAAAAACAGGAGTATCCTGGGACCATGTAGTTCTCTAAAAATAGAGCTGTTTTGATCTTTTTTTCAGGATCAGGCTGGGATTTTGTGAGTTCCTGTCTGTTGTCAATCACTAGGCTTTTACTACATTGCACTCTGTTCCATACATGGTCCCAATTCGGCAGTCATGCCTCGCTAATAGATATGCTCCCTAATTAATCTGTGGCCATGTCTACACTACAAAATTGTCAACCTAAATTATATCAGCGTACCCCCACTGCACTAATTAAATTGCTTTTGCATGCCACACTATGCTCCTTGGCAGTGCGCATCTTCACTAGTAGTGCTTACATGATCCAGAGAGCAGTGCTCCATGGGTAGCACAAGATGTTTTGTGTTTTGACAATGCCTCATTGTGGGGTGCCTGGGAACATGGGTTCAATGTCCCATGATGCAGTTTTCTCCATCCCATTATTTCATGGGCATCCTATTATGTTTTGTGCCTCTTTTCTAAAGCCATGCAAATGCCAGTCATCCGCCATCCTTATGAGAAGCATGGATGAGCATTTCAAACACAACATGCCTAATCCTGCAATATTTTCAGAGCTGCAAGATGGAATATGAGTCCTTTACAGACTGCCTTGCTCTGCACTGTGGAAAGAAACAATTCATGGTTGCTATTTATGAAGCAGCAGCTCATGGTAGAGCACAGGTTCTGGGCCCAAGAAACAAGCACGGACTTGTAAGATTGCACCATTATGCAGATATTGGATGACAAGCAATGACTTAAGAACTTTTGGCTGCAGAAAGTCACATTCCTGGAACTCTGTGTGGAGCTTGCCCCAACACTCCAGCATAGTGCCACCAAACTGAGAGCTGAACTGACAGTGGAGAAGCAAGTGATCACAGTGAAGAAGCTTGCAATGCCAGGGTGCTATCAATCAGGTGGGAATTAAATTGGGGTTGGAAAATCCACCGTGGGGGTTGCTATAATGCAAGTGTGCATGGCCATTAATTGCATCCTGCTACATACGAATGTGACTCTGGCCAATGTGCAAGAAATAGCGGATTGTTTTGCAATAATGGGGTTCCCTAACTGTGTGTGACAGGGAAGGATGGTGAAGGATAGATGGCATGTATATCCCTGTTTTGGGACCAGATCACCTTGCCATGGAATGCATCAATAGCATGGACTATTTTTACATGGTATTGCAAGCACTGGTGGATCACAGAGGTTGTTTCACTGACTTCAGTGCTGGCTAGTCAGGGATCTTTAAGGACACACACATCTTTAGGAACATAGGCCTGTACAGAAAAATGCAATCAGGGACTTTTTTTTCCCCAGCTCAAATGATTGCTATTGGGGATGTTGAAATGCCTTGGGAGACCAGCCTACCCATTACTCTCATGGCTTATGAAACTGTACACTGGCCACCTTGACAGCAGCAAAGAGCACTTCAACCACATGCTCAGCAGGTGCAGAATGACAGCCTTTGGCCATTTGAAAGGCTGTTAGTGCTGTTTACTCATGAGATTAGACTTCAGTGGAAAAAAAATACCCTAGGGTTATAGCTGCCTGCTGTGTACTTCATAATATCTGTGAAGCAGAGGAAGAGGTTTCTGCAGGGGTGCAGGGTGGAGATGGAATGTGCCTGTCTGCTGATTTTGAGCAGCCAGGTACCAGGACTCTAAGAAGAGCTCAAGAGGATGCTATATGGCTCAGGGAGGCTTTGAAGGACCATTTTAACAATGAGCCATTGTAATATGTGTTGCTGAAGAGTGCTTTGCCTGGCCCATACTTGTTTTATTGCATGGTATGAACCTTGCAATGAGTGCTGCGTGCATGGTAATATAACATTGCAAATGCACTTGTTGCTATTATCTATGAATTATCTCAGCCCCAGTCAGCACATCTTGTGAACTAATACAGATGAATTCAATTTCCATAAATGGATTTTTATTCCGAACCCATGCAAACAGATGTATTTAAAACTGAACAAACCATCATAACATCTCTGAAGGGGAAAGAACAGTCATTTCCATTTCACAAATACACACACCCCTGGAGTCTCTCACACGTATGTGCATCTGTGACTGTCTGTGCTCTCCCCTGGGTGGAGTGGTAGGGGTATTGCAAAATGGTGTGGGACAGGAGATGTGTAGGGATGCACCAGAATGCAGTTCTCTATAGGCTTCAGAGAGAGAGAAGCATGGATCTATTGAGCTTGAAGGTCAATCAGAGACTGCAGTGTTTCTGTCTGTTCCCTGAGAAGCTCTATCATCTCTTGCTGGCTTTTCTCCTCACTATTCCTTTCCATTCTGTCCTCAGGCATCATCCTCCAGGTCCTCTGCTTAGGATCCAAAGCACTAGAGGCCTGCAGGATCTTCTGTCTTCCTTTGTCCTCCAATCTCTCTCTCCTTTTCTGACAGCCACTCCGCCAGTGGGGATGGAGAGACCCTCAAGTCCACATTTGCAGCTGCAAAAGAAACAATGGACAGAGGTACTATTGTGAGTGCATTCACTCCCCTTGATCCACAAATTACAAGCACGACATTCTCATTTCTGCTTGGGGTTCAGAGAACACGGGGCGGGGGGACTCATGGGGAAGAGTATATGCGAATAGGGCAATTGAACTGAATACTGACACCGTTTTCCACTGGCAGTGCGACTTTAGCTGATATCTTACTGCTGAGGGTAATAGAGGCTCAAAGGGAACAGTACCTGCAAACATGCAGCTGCAAACTAGTTCCACATGCGACTAGCCTTTGTGCTGCAGTGGTGGCTGCTGAAGTAACAGCTGAGTGGCGTGGGAAAGTGTCCTCAACGGCCAACGCCTGCAGCATGAGCCAAACCCGGTTTACCTTGGTGCGACATTCAGTAAGTCATTAATGTACCACAACCACTTGAGGAAGATGGCAGCCAATGTCAACATTCAGAACAACCTGCTCAGGAAACCGGCCATTTCAACTGAGGGTGTGAGCACTCGGGCACTTAAAACATCAGCCCTTGCTGTTCAACAACAGAATACTGTGCTCCCATCTTGTTATCCACAAAAATGTAGGGCACCCCACCAATATGCAGCTGAGGGCTCAAGATGTGACTCGGTTAATTTAGGTACCCCCACCTTTCCCTACAGAAGGCTCAGGATGTAAGGCACCGGCCTTTGCCTACAGGCTCAGGGAAAAGCGTGGTTAAGTAACCACCCATACTATTGGGCCTCGGGGCTCAGAGCTCTACGGGTCTGCAGGCTCTTTTCCCCATGAAAAAAGTCATACAAACTGTGTTCTAAACATCTATCTATTAGCAACACACATAGAATATATATGCCAAGAAAATGTGTTATGCTCACCACTCCCAATATACAGACAAACTACACACAAAGGCCAGTCAGGATCCACTCAACTGAGTTGCTGGTGACAGCTCTACATGTGACAGTCATGAAGAGTTCTGGCAGCTTGATGTTGAACTGCTGTCCGGTGATTTGTCCACCAAAGAGCATTGTTTTTCATTTACATTACATATGTAAAACGGGCTACCTCCTTTAACTTTACTAGATTTATGACATTATTCATTATCCCCAGATAACAAAATTCAACCAATCCTATACTGGCTATCTATGTTTTCTCCTCCCTATTCAAGTCTTTTTTTCCATTTTTCTTTCTTATGCCCAAAATGTAACTTATCTATGATCGTCTTTGTTTGTGCAGATGATCAGCATGAATTCACTGCTCAGTGCTTATCTTCTCTATTTTGTTGGTTGCTGGCTCTTTCGGTATGCTCCCTAAACATCCCAGCGCTTGGGTGTCCCTACTTTATAACTCTGGGCATTATAACTCTTGTTTGGAACATTCCATGGAGGAGGGTACTGTACCAGAAGTGGAGCATTTTTTTCCTTAATTTTAGTGGTGAAAGCCCTGAGTTTCACCCAAGGCCGATTTAATATGGGGATGAGTTAAGTCCCAGGTCTATGCATTCATCTCATACGAGGCTAGTTGAAACAGAGCTTAACAAAGGTATGCGTATTGTTCCTGGGACTTTATGGGCAACCTTGTTGCCATGGCTACCAATACTTAACAGCATAGCACAGACCCATATGTGCCATGAGAGGCCTCTAGCATGCTGTTGGCTAATATCTGTGAGAATAGCAACCTGCCATTGTATGCAGACTTCTTCAACCACCCACTAGTTCACCTTTCTTCTAAATGCCCATTGTGGTTATTTATGCCACCACAGAACATGATGATGGAACCTGCTGGGTGCAATGAGTAGTCAATGAAGTCAGTTGTTAATCACTCTCTCGTCACTAACCCAACCAGCTGTCCACAGATTTGGATCTGCTATGGCACCTATGGTCATCTCTAAACCATTTTTTAACAGGAATGGCATCTGTGCAGCCAGCACCTTTAAATGGTTTTTTTAAAAAAAGATATGATGCAGCTGCAGTCAGCTCCAGACTATATTGCATATAATTGTTAAGTACCCACTGACTAATTTCAGTGGCAAGCTACCAGTCCTCCACCTTATAAGTGATGATGCCATTAACTAGCTGGGCACATTGCACATATGCAGATAATATCCCTGTAAATCACTGTACCCCCTTCCATTCCTTTGGTCTGGGCATGTTCTTAATAGATCTCAGTAGTGGAGTGTAGCTAAATTTTATTAGGCCTGCAGAAATTCACCCATTATGCATGTGATTTTTCTTCCTCTCCACTCTATTCGTTTACTATTACAGCACATGCACCCTGCCATCCTGTAGGTCAGAGCTGAAGCTGCCGATTCTACCTTGGCCCATTTGAAGTGTGATGTGTCACAATGATGGGCGTCCACTCAAAGCACTGCTCTGGGAAAGGGCAGTGGGCCATGATTGGGGGGGTGGGGGGCAGAGTAGAGGGTGATTAAGCCCCTCCATGCCTCTGCCAGCCCTAACCCAGCTTTCTGGGTTGGGGTAAAGTTGGTTAGCAGGCAGGCAGCAGAAAATAAGCCACAGCTGAAGGTGCTGATTAGAGTACACCAGTTCCAAAACTAACAAGGCAAGGGAGAACAGTTGTTTCCCCGGCCATTGCAGATTCCAACTTGAGCTGCAGGGAGTGGCCTGGCTTTCCATCACCTCCAGGTCCTGGAGCCTGATGAGTCTTGTCCGTGCCAACTGTGTGGGACTTACCAGAGACCCTTGCCACTTACCTGAACCACCAGCGGTACAGAGAGATTCCGCAGCAAACATCTACTGCGTTCCTGAATCAGGTCAGTTTCCAGGGATACCATCACCTGGACGGTAGAGGACAGCGCCCTGTAAGGGTGAAGAACAATAGATAAGTGGATTTCCCAGTCGGAGTTGAGGGTGGAATCGAGGGGGGGGGGTTACCGCTAATGTCAGCCTGTTGTTACCTTTGCTCACTCAAGTTATTGCTGTTTAAATAAATCATTGTTGTTGTTAAATTACCAAATCAGCCGCTCTTCTGCTTCTTAGTAACTTTAGCTTTAATAGATGTGCACGGGCATAAAGATCCTGGGGCGAGATGGGGCGTCCAGTTTAATATAAATATAATCTTAATACCCTATCCCTTCACTGTGGGTTAACAACCCCAAAGAGTTGAGAAGTGGTGGTGGTGGTGGTGGTGAGACCAGAAAGGAGAACAATAGGGAAAAGACTGGGGGAACAGGGGAGGAGTGATGGTAGGGCTGATGGAGCAAGGGGGAGTGGGTGGATTAGTGGGGCATCGTTATAATGGTATTGTGAACAGGCCATTTCTTCTAAATTTCAATGCTACCAGGGATCCTGTTCCTTAGAGCCCATTTTTCAACATAAAATACATTCTGGATTTAGTATAATATTTTAGTGTCCAGTCATCCAGCAATTTCCTCCAAAGCAGCCCATCCATAGCAGAAGTGAATCACGGAGGGCAAAGCCATTTCTTCTCCCATCACTATACTCCCTATCCCCAGCCTCTGGAATGCCAGTGGTTACTGGCACCCCAAAGTCGTCGAGACCCATAAGCTGCTACCCTGTTTACTACAGTGCTGCCAGCCCATGGCAATGTGGGATGGGAAAACCACCTAGTGCAAGGGAAGAAACAAGGCTGCCGTCCCTAGAAATGTTTGGGAGATAATTGCAGAAAGTCATTTTTGGAGTTGGAAAAATCCACTGTGGGGGCCATTATCATGCCAGTGTTCAGGGCCAGGGAAGATGCTTGATGAAAAATCCTGCATTCATGCAATAAGTGGTATTGTAGCTTAGAGTGCCTGTGGATATATTGGGTATTTATTGTACTACTAATCACTGCCTTAATCTGGTAATCTGTGTAACCTGTATCCAGTAAGCATAAATAAAAGTCACATACATAGTGTGTAAACAAAAATTCATTGCTAGTGATGGTCTCTGCCTGGGGGTTTTGGGAGCTTCCCCAGCATCCGCACCTAAAGAACCAGGTATTGTTTGGGCACCCTTCCCCCGTTAGGGGATAAAGCCTGACAACCATTACAAATATCTACTGTAAATGTTACTCTGGCACTAAAGGGATTTCAGCAACTCACCTAGTGTTGGGAGTCCTGCTCGTCTTTTCCTTGTGCTATGTACTTCAATAAGATGAGCAGGAATTGACCCTGTTGAGATAATGGTCAGAGAAAGGAATTCAAATGAAAACACAGCTTATTTTCCTTGATAAGTTTAATGAAGTTTGGTTCCTAAGATTTCAGCCCTGCACCATTGGCACTGGGATTTAATGATGTCATTGGATCTGCATAGGGCCCGAACCTTACTTGCCCCAACATTGCTTTCTGCTGCTTTAGAGACCATTTTGTGGTGGGCAGGGAACTGCACAGGATCTATTGATGAAATAATGCCATATTATGTGATATGCATATGGATGGTGTTTTTCAGGTGAAATATTGCACAATGACTAGTGAATACAATATTTTGGGGTCCGCTGGAAGAGGAAAAATTGAATTTTTACAGTTACTTAGATGTCTTGCAGCAATTAGCTAATATGCATCAATAGAATATTCTCACCTACTGCTTCAGTCTGGGATGTGACTACAACAGAGATGGAAGAAAGGGCATTCCATGTTTGTATTGCTTCTAAGCATGGCAAGCAGCTACACAGCTTCCTGAACCAACTTGGCAAAACAGCTTATTTTCAGGAGTGTCAGTAGAGATGTATAATTGGGGTGGAAGCTGTGTTACTAGCTAACAGATTTACAACCAGAGGCTGAAATCAGATTTCACCTTATACTGTACCATAAAATGTAACACCACTAGACAATTAGAGAAAGCACAGCAACCTAACTATATCGTTTCCTTCCCTTCCCAGCACTAATTGCTGTTGTCTCAGAGGATCTCTGTTAGGAAGTCATTAAAATACAGATTTATGTATACAACGGTCTCATTTCTGACTCAACATATGCAGAAAGAACTACATAAATCCAATTCCTATAGAACAATCTGGCCACAGATGGTTGCAAGCTGCTGTTTGACTAAACATTATCATCAACAATGGGGTTTAGGGGTTTCTGATATACTAGTGCCTCCTCACTAGTCAGATGTGTTCATATTCAGTGGGTTTGAATGTTAAATTGCTTACTTTTTAAAGAAAAAAATTCACGGTTCTAATTTCTCTCTGCCTAACGTGCTCCCACTAAATATTTCTGAACTACTCTTCATATCTGACAACCACTGACAGCAACGCTACCCTACATGGGCACACATCAAAACCCCCATACATTGACCATTATCCAGCAACTTGCTGAGCTGATTTAACGAGGTGAAGTTGCTCGAACACTCTTTGTTCCTCCCCTTCCTCCTGTGAGCAATCACTCAAAACAATGACCTCTGTGTGTTGCACCACTTATAGCAATTCTGCTCTCTAACTCAGCTGATGCTGCTGAGGATCAAACCATACGCCTTTTAAGACCAATACATTCTATATACTTGCTCTCACGGATATTGGGATACGCTTCAAAGATACACATTTGAATTTTTTTGATTGTGCTAGTGAATGCACTTTGACCTAATTATTATTATTACTTTAGACCAGCAAAGACAGGCTGCTGCTTTTGTAATTGTGGAAAAACCCCAAACCGAGAGACCTCTTGACATTTTGCATCACTAAAATGGATCAAAATAACAATGCTACTTTTGAAAATTACATCTGACAGAATTATTTTATATGTATCTGGTCACACTGGCACTGGCTTTTGCATAATTTTCTTCCTTAATGAACTGCCAAAGCTTAACAATTTGAGTCAGTTTGCTGAGAAAAGTTAGAGGTTATGTAGGAGAAGTCTGTTATGGAAATAACACTAATAAAGGTCTGTCAAGATTATATTTATCCATGCGTAAACAAAACCAGTTTGAGACCAATGTTATACTCATAAAGGACGGGAACAATGCTAAAACTCAATTGCAGCCCATGACATGGTGAGACAATATGGTGGTAAAACACTGGCCTGCTGTCCACAAAACAGCTTCTTCTAGTAGTTAATTATAACTACAAAGTGTGCTGATCTAAGATACCCTACAACTCTCTCTCTCCAGACAGTTGTATACAATAGAACAGGTTTCTGATATCTTCATAACAATGACAATGTTTAGCTAGCAACATTACTGATTTTATATGTAAAACTAAGCTGTGTGGATTTACCTGAGATCAAAAATAGAAACCATTTTCCACCTTTAAAAATAACTTCAAGAGAGTCAATTTCAGCAGTAGTCTCTTCTCTTCTGGCACGAATGTGCCAATCTGCTTTCACTGTATGAAAACCTATAGGGTCTGAGAGCTGGGATAGGGCAGTAGGAGAGAGGGTCATAAAAGAGGGATCAGAGCACTCTTGGCTCCACAGGAATGTTATCTTCTGTCCTTCTTGTGTTTGGAGTAAAAGTATGCAAGAACCTAGAGATGCCTTAGAAAAATAACTGACTTTATTAAGTATAAGAGATTCATTCCAATGAGGTTTACTGAAAGTGCATTTGGCTATGTCTACACTTACTAAAGTTAGTTTGAATTAGTTAATTTGAACTAACTAATTTGAACTAATTTTAGTTAGTTCGAATGAACTTAATTCAAACTAGCAAAATGTAGTTTGAACTAAGCAAGTGCCATTCACGGCAGTTGCTTAGTTCGAATTAGCGAATTGCATTGAGTTCAATGGGCCGGTTAGTTTGAACTAAGCAATTAGTTCGAACTAACATGACCACATTGGTTAATTCGAACTAACTAGTTTGAATTAACCCTTAGTTCAAATAGCATATTCAAATTTATTAGTTCGAATTAAGGAAGCCCTGAATTCGAGCTAATGAAAGCCTAGTGTAGCTATGGCTTAAATTAGTTCGAATTAAGCTTCCTTAATTCGAACTAACTTGCCAGTGTAGACATAGGTGTGAGAGCAAGGAAGGGAAAATTTTATTTTACAGAAACTCCACCCACCACAGCTCAACAGGATGACAAATCACAAGCATCACATCACCAGACCATTGGCTGCCACTCTTTAGTAGCTGCTGATGGAAGCAGTAACTTAATGCAAATTAACACTTACATGGGAGCTATTAAAGTCTTAAATTCCAAAGTGAAACAACCTTAATTTAGCTGATGGATTCATTAAAGTGGTGGTACCAGGCCCACTAAGGCTAGAAAAGCTCATAGACATTTCCATATGAAATACCATCATTTGAAATACCGCATGTATCACTGTCTCCTTTTTGATTGGAATTACTCTACCTATGCCCTTTCCAGTTGACAACTAAAGGGGTGTCTCCCGTAGCTCAAATGGGAAAGGCCTATAATTTTGCAGCAGGAAAGCAAATTCATTTAACAGTTGCCATTTACATTTTGAATGACCTTAGGATCATGCATAATGCAACCTGTAAAGTCCTACGTGGCAACAGATTAATTACAATAGTATCAGAGGATTTAGGATTCAGATATGAACATTTGTACTAAGTGGATTCTAGTCCTCAAGCACTTTTTTGCACGTTTTTATTCTGTGTACAGTGATGTCCACTACTATGAGTGTGTAGGAAGTTTTGTCGGTGATTTTTTTTTTTTAATGTGTAGAGCAAAATGCAAATTCTGGGGCAGCAAGGAATAAAAAGTTCTGAAATACTGAGGTTTGAAAGGTGCCTGCTGGACATTCGCAATGGACACGTTTGATCAGGCTTTTTGTTATGAATTTGGTGTTATATTATGGATTCAAGATATCTAAATGTGCATTATCTTTACATATACACAGCATGCATCATAATCACCTGATGTTCTGATTGGCCTGTTATGGTGCATACTTTGAAAAAAATATGAAGACGTGCAATAAACTTGTCCACGTCAGTTAATCTAGTGGTAGCCTGATGATCTTATACTTAGCTGTGACACTCTTTGTATCTTTCCCAGACCTGAAGAAGAGCTCAAAAGCTTGTCCAGTAAAATATATTACCTCAGCCACCTTATCTCATGGGGCACAGTACAACCCAGTATTCTTTATCCATCTGGGTTGTTTAATTCCTTTGATCCTCTTTCTTCCCCTCTGTTCACCTTTATGGACCTGCAAAATCTCGTTTATAACAAAAGCGTGTCCTATTGCTTATTAGGACCAGATCTTCCCACCATCAATTCTAAGTGCACAGTGTACGTCCACCCTGCTTTTATTAATAAATAACACATAACGAAGCACACAGAAATATTTTTTAAACTAAAACTTAAAACTGCTCATGCAATTTTTCCCCTGGGGAGAAGGCAAAGACAGTGAGAGAAGGAAATAAACCACACATGAGAGATACTGATCACATTGCCTGGCATGTGGTGCTTTGCTGAGCTGGTATAGGAAATGTTAAATACCCTAGCTTTTGCCGTTAGATAATAAAATACTCTAGAAAATGTTCATATTCAACTTGCTTTCTTTTATACGTCCACCATGTCCTATAAATTTGTGTTTATTATTACTGCAAAATCAAATATTTTTCTACAGATTTAGAAAACCCACAAAAATAAACTTCCAGCAAAACTGTTGAGGTATAAAATGTTACTGGTGCAAACCTGTGAAACAGTTGTGCGCCTGTTTCATTAGGACTCCTGTCCCGCATAGGTTGCAACCAGTAAAGGGGTACATGATCATCCGTAACTTATTGAGGTTAATACTGCATCTTGTGCAGCAGTAATGACCATTGAAAGGTGACATGAAAAATCATGCGCCAAAGCAGATCTGATAACAGCCCAGTAGAAGGCAGAATTACACATGCCAAAAGGGGGGGTGGGGGGACAGGAGAGTGCGTCCAAAGTTATCAAGTTACATAAAAATTAGTGTTTGATAATTGACATTTTTTCCTGACTCATTTCAGTGCACTAATAAGAATTATAATAATACACTGTCATTTACTGAGAGCAAAAGGTGATTGGGAAGCAACTAAAGTAGTTATTAATTTTGGCAATTAGCATTTGCAACCTTATTCTTTTCTTAGGATCCAATGTATTTAGCAGATTTCACGGCACAACAGGTAAACACCACTGTGAGTTTGAGACTCCTAAACTCCTCACTTCCATTGATTCATTTGTATCCATCTGTGAACGTGTCTCCCTTCACTACAGTAATAGAGCATCTGCATCTCACAAACAGTAATGACAGCCTCACAAAGCCTCTGTCAGGGAGGGAAGTATTAGCCCTAATTTTACAGACAGGAAACTGAGGCACACAGAGATTAAGTGGCTTGTCTGGGATCATGCAGAAAGTCTGCAGCAGAGCCAGGAACTGTCTCATACTATCATTGTCTGTTGGTTAGCATTCTCTGTACCATAAGCCTGATGAACTCTCAGAAAACTACACAACTGTGTTTGAGGAGTTTTGTAAAAATCCAGCCAGCCAGCCAGTCTGTGGAGTGATCTAGCGACTGCTTTCTTCCTGGCTGGCCTCACAGGGACTAAAGGTTGGATTTACTGTTTCTCTGAATGGTGCTGTTGTTGTTAAGGATGTATGTTTGAAGCTACTAATGTGAAAACATCTTTGATTCTTATAGACCAATGCAAAATGTGCTGCCAAGTTAATCACTTAGTTGTTTCAACCACACCACCAATGTTGGATGTACTTCAGCTCTGTTCTAACAAGTAAATACTTGAAACACCAGCAGTGGCAGCAAGATGAAACAATATGATGGAATGCAACTTTTTACTAGGGTTTATGCTATGACAGTTACTGCAGTGGAAAAAAAGCAGTGGCTGATCACTGTTTGGAGCGCTTTCTCCTTCTAACAGGGTGCTGCTTCTTTTGAGATAACTATGCTTGATGTGTCCTTTGATAATTTCACTGTAAACCAGCTCATGTCTCTTACCAGACTTCTCAAATACTACCTTCATATACTAAAAACAATCATTTCAAGAAACACAGAGATCTGAAAATGTTGCTTCCATCCCTGAAAACACTTGACAAGCTTCACTACAACCCCAAACTGGGTTTGTTTGGGGATATTATGATGACATCAGTACGGGTAGTCATGCCTAGCTCTTTGCTTAGGAGCCAAATGAATCAGCATGGGGGGGTGTGGTGGGGAAGAGGGGTGCGAAGGTGCCTTCCTGAGCAGTTAGAAGCAGAGGACTATATGTTCCAGAAGAGGAAATTTGGGCCTTGGATTGATAGCAAAAAGGGCAATTTTCTCAATTGTGTTAGCGCTCAATCAAGTTAGTTTAACACTCACTGAGATGCAGGCTAACTTGCCCAAAGCTATTTAAATGGCTGTGTTGTAGTGTAAGTGGAGGGCTCACCACAAACCACAATATGGCCTGTTTATACAGCTTCATACATGTTACCTGTGTCTTAAGAAATGTTAAGATGGCTTTCTAGTTAAGTTAAATTAACTCAATTGAGTTAAAACCATTGAAAAACACATGTTTTTCACCTATCAATCCAGGGCCATCCTTCCAGGCTGTTTGGAGTAGATGGATAGAGGATAGGAGGAAGGGATGAGATGGTGCCAAAGAAAAAGCTTATAGATGGAGAATGGAGACTTTGTGAGGATGAGTAAACTACTTTGCTCCCACATTCACTGGATGTTGTGAGGTCATAGACATTCTGAGGATCTTGTTAGTATCTATGTATAGAAAGCATCACTGAATCTGACTTGTGCATTACACACATTCTCACAGGCCTGAAGATGAGCAAATCAACTTTTTATTAGATGTATAAAAAAAGGGCAGCAGCAGCAGCCTTCTCCACAGAGATTACCACTGATGTTTCAGGTAGAAAATAAGTGTCAGGGTTAGCTGTGAACCAAAAAAAACAAACCAAAAACAAAAAAACCCAGTGATTTTTTTTTCTAACTCAAAGTAACTGAATACAGTTATTGTTCAGTATAAAAACAGACTTTAAACTGTCCTGTCCTGCCATACTTCTTCCTTCAGTGTCAGTTAGTCTGTCCTTGTGCTTTGCACACTAACAAGGGGGTGCTGTGTGGAGCCTAAGCGTTTCATACCACTTTTATACTCCTCAGATTCTGGAGCAATACAAGATATGGGTTCAATCATCAGTTACAGCAGTCTCGGGGGCGGGGGGGGGGGGCGGCAGAGAATAGCTAATGCAGTATATTTTTCTGGCCACATCCTCTCCCACTGGCCTGCCCCTGGTGTGGTCCCTTCCTCTTATGTCCTGCTTCCTGCCTGAGAGACAGAAGCAGGGCCAGCACAGAGCTGCAATGGCATGAGTGCTCTTTCATACAGCCGTTATTTCCTGTGGATCCTGTTCCTGCCTCTATATGCTGCTAGCTAGAGATTTATGAACACACTGTTGTGGAATAGGGAATTAGTCCCACTACATCCCCATCTGCTGTGAGTGACTGCAGTACACAGAATGCATTGGTAGCTTATTTTGCTGGGTGGTCTCCTAGGACTTGGGAGCTCTCTGTCCAGCTCCCATGCTAAGTTCAGATTGCTGCATTGAGCTTGGGAGGATTCTGGAAAGCTGTGTTCCAAATTAAGAGTGGTGGCAGTGAGCTACTGCCCTTCTTGGTTTCCATCATGGTTCCCAATTCTCTGTACTCCTTGCCAAGATTAATTTAGGTCTGAGGTTGTGCACTGCAATCCATATCCATTCACTGATTACCTCTGCTCTGTAATTCCAAAACTAAGCTATTAGTAACTCTGTATATTTTAAATTTTAGGTCTTGTTTAGTATCATTGTGTTGGCTCTCAAGAAGGCAAGTCCTATGATTAAAGTTTCTCTCCCCCTCTCCCCAATCTCTGCACACAACAAAAGTATTTAAAATTTTATGTAACTTTGAAAACAGTCCCGTCCCCCCCCTTTTTTCCCCACAACTTTTTTTTTAAAAACTCAGAAATTTGGTACTCAAATAGCTTCGAAATTTCCCCACAAACTCAAACCAAGCTGGTGATTTGGTGTACGATTTTTCAGGCTAATCTGACTAATTTGAGAGAGACGAAATTCACCAGGAAACTGAAAATTAGCTGAAATCCTACCCATGTAGTCAGCCAGTCAGCATTGCTTAACAGTATTGGTATGAAGCAGTAAATTGCCATATGCATCCATCATTTTTTTAATGCAACTGCTTATCTTTACAATCCTCTATGTTACTAAGCTCTGTTATTGGTGGACAGATTTTCTTTAATATTCTGTTCCTTTCCTGTATGTAATTTGTATTTTATAGTTTTTCTGGAAGTTTAAACAAACAAACAAACAAACAAACCTCACCAGGTTGGCTGAGAACTGTTTGGGTAGCAACCCTCAACTAATGCGGATTTAGGAAATATCAAGTGTGGTCTGGTCTCTAGAGGACTGTTTTTTTCAGTTCATCTGCTTTTGTGTGAAGTCTGTGAAGCAGGTAAGTATGTAATTAAGGGCTTATTTAAAATGGAGATTCTTTTACTTGACAGACTGCAGCATGCTCAAAAGGAATCATGACCAAAAAGTATAAAAACTGTTTTTAATGCTGTTGTATTCTATTGTGTTATGGCTTATTTAAGGTGTCTGGCTTACAGCTCATTCTTGGTTCACATTACACAGTATCAGGTTTATGTGTGTGCCATACACGTGCAGCAGGGCCCAATTCTGTACTACTTATGTAAATAGAAATTTTCAGCCTTATGAAAATATTTAGGATTTTTTCATGGAAATGCCAATTATAACTACGGTTATGTTGCAATCCTTTCCCAAAACCAGTATGAATTAGTTTGGTGATAGTAAAAGAAATATTACAGAAGAGAGATGAATTCTCAACTGGGGAATATCTGAATCTTAAGCTATCAGGTATGCACCTTCTTGAAGTTTTCTACTCCCCTCATTACAACTGTCAAACAGTGGAAGTTACAATAATTTTGCATTCTTTATGCCATTATAACTACTTGATTTAGTGTGATATTATATAAAACTACCTAATAAATAAAAAATCCACTTTCTCTGTTTTTCTCCAAATTATGTTTTGATCTTAACAGAAAATTTATTCCATTTAAAGTACTTTTGCATTAAAAAAAGTCCTATTTCTTTCCCTTTCTGCAAAGAGATGCAGATTACAATTTGCAGTTGAACAGATCTGTGTCCTTATTCTCTGTCTACATTGTGTTTAATTGCATTCTTGCTTGAGCGTCAAATAATGAATTATTCACTGTTGTAAAAAACTGTTTTTTAAAAAAGTATTTCTTGATCCTTCACAGCATTTTTTAAAAAACAAAGTAGGTTTTTTTTCCTTGAAGCTGGTATGATCCATTGAAAATGCAAAGTAGCTGCTGGAAGACTCCAGATAACAGTATCAGAACACGAACACAAACTTAAAATCCAACAAGACACAGAACACTGAAACAGACCTTTTCCTCTGTATCAAATTATGAAGGATTTTCAATGGCCATAAGACTGGCCATACAGGATCATACCATTAATTCATCTAACCCAATAGTCTGTCTTCTGCTAGGACGCAATACTAAGCGCTTCAAAGGGAATTAACAGAATAGATAATTAAATGATTCATCTCACTGTCCCCTGTTCTGAGGGTCGAGGAAACATAGGCTAAGGACATTTCAGAGCATGGTTTTGCATCCCAAACCAGTCTAGTACGAGCCATTAATGGACCTAACCTCCCTGAACCTATCTAGCTCCTTTTAAAAGCTTGTTGTAATTTTGGCCTGAATAACATCCCCTGGAAAACAGTTCCACAGGTTGACAGTGCATTGTGTGAAGAAATATTTCCTTTTAAACATGCTGCCTATTAAGAGCCCATAAAGTGTTTTCTTAAAATAATTACAATCATTCCAAAATGTTTTGTCGCTTATGCAAAATAAAAATCTGAACTACCCATTGGTCGCATGGGGCATAAACTTTCAGGTCCCCTGTGTGCTAGAGAACCATGGACTGACGTGTTTTTTCACCCGCTCTCGCTATGCATGAACTAGGAAACGTGGCACTCTGTTTTGTAACTTTCCAGCTCTAACTCTTCTTTGGGCTCATTAAACACTCTGCAGGTCCGATCCAGACCTGTCCCTTGTGCAGTCACTGCATCACCTTCTTCCGAAAACTAAACGCGAGCTGCAACCAGACTCGCGTGCAGAGAAACCTATAAACGGTTCTGCCCTCCTTCCACATATGCAAATATTACCTCTTTGCTACTGGGAGCGTTTCGCGCCACAGAATTAGGCCCTTGCAGTACTACAAACTCCACTACAGAGAGGGAAAAAAAGAGGATGCTCTCGACCCCCCGTCTTTGCTAGTCCCCGGAAGCCTGGGCTGTTCTCTGCACCAGGTTCAGGATGGCTGTTGCACGGGGGAGCTATAAGGAGTTTCAGCCCAATGGGGTGTTGTCTGCACCTTTCAGGACTCGGGCTCCAACGCGGGAAAATAGTTGCGCTCCCCCCACCCAGTCCCCGCCCCCTTAGGCTCCTGAGCTGGTTTGGCGCGCAGCAGCAGCTACTCTCCCCGAGTGTCCCGTTAGCGCGCGCTACACGAACGGACTGCACCCGAGCCATCCGACTACTCCAGCCTTACAAGTACTGCACGTACCCTACAGCTGCCAGGATGTATTCCTTCCGCGTGCGGGTGAGTGGCCGACTGAGGCCCAGGGTTGAAAGCACGCGCTGGAAGAAGGGGGTGGGAGTGAGTGCACTGTTTTGCACGCTTTGGAGGCGGGAGGCTGAGGGGGAACAGGGGATGCAGTGAGTTGCATGCGCTCTCGCCGTGCTGGAGAAAGGGGGGTGGTTGAGCGGGGCAGGGGGTGCAATGAACTGCACGCGCTGGAGGAAGAGGGCTGAGCGGGGCAGGGGGTGCAATGAACTGCACGCGCTGGCGGAAGAGGGCTGAGCGGGCAGGGGGTGCAGTGAGTTGCACGCTGCAGGAAGGAGACTGAACGGGGCAAGGCCCCGGGGTGCTCCGTGCAATGAGTTGCACGCGCTGGAGGTAGGGGGCTGAGCAGGCCAAGGGGTGCAGTGTGTTGCACGCTGCAGAAAGGAGACTGAACGTGGCAGGACCGCGGGGTGCACCGTGCAGTGTGTTGCACGCGCTGGAGAAAGGGGGCTGAGCAGGCCAAGGGGTACACTGTTGCACGCTGCAGGAAGGAGACAACGTGGCAGAATCGCGGGGTACACTGCAATGAGTTGCGGCTTGCAAGCGTTGCAGGGGGGCTGAGCGGGGCAAGGGTGCAGTGAGTTGGAGGAGGAGGAGCCGGAGGGAGGGCAGCAGACTCTGGGGGAGGGGCTGGACGGGGCAGGAGTGCAGTGAGTTGGGGGAGGGGATCAGGGAGTTGCAGTCTGTAGATTCAGCAGCGAGGGCCCGGGATTGAGCAGGGCGCTAGTGGGGAGCGGTGACCGGAGTTTGGCTAGAGGAGGTGGCTAGTAACTGAACTTTGGCTGAGGTGCCGGCTTCTCTGGCTGCATTTGTCCTGGGGGCGGCCCGGCTATTCCTTCGGCTTGTGTTTTCCTGTGGAAATACGCCGCGAAACCTCTGCTGCTTCTAACCGGCCCCGGTGCTCCTGCGGGCGGGGCAGTGGCGGCGGCGCTCCCAGCAGCGTGTCCGCCGTGGCTCTTTCCACCTTGGGCCGCCTGGACACTGCCTAGCTCGCGTTGAACCCAGCGCGTCCCGCCGCCCTCGGGGTTAATCGCCTCGATTGCGGGTTGACCCTGCCCCGGGTTGCACGAGGGACCCTCTGGGGAAGGGCAGCCGCAGGGACATGGCAGGCCCGCCCTGTGTCCCGGCTACTGCGGTGATGCTGATTCCTGCAGCCCCACGTCTGCTCCCGGCTCCGCTCTGTGCTGTTGCCTCCCCCAACCCCAGCTGCTCGCCCTGCCTGAGAGTATCTCATCTGGCCCGGGGCAATCCCTGCCCCTTGGGGGCTGTGGTCTGGGGCCCATAGGTTTGCTAAATCTAAACAAGGGCCTTGCACTTTCCCCTCATCAAAACACCAGTGGCTGAAGCCTCCCCCTTGGAACATGGAGTGGGACTTCCACCAGTTTCCCAGAGTGGGAGCTTTCTGGGCTATTGCTCTGGTGTGGTGATAGCTGTCCCCCCAATTGATTCTCCACTGCGGTGGGAACAAGTACTGCGAGCCCAGCTAAAAACTGTTCTTTAGCAACTCAATCGCTGCACATGTGCTGGAATTATTATTTTGGGCTGCTGTAGCTTCACTGCGCTGGCTCTGCATCTTGGTGCTATGTGTGCCACTTGTGCTTTGTAAGAGTGTAATTAACCACATTGCTCCCATTCTGTAAGTTTCCCCATCTTCAGAGTGTCTGAGGAAGAGCGATTTTCTCCCATGAAAGCTCATGAAATAAATAAATACGTTAGTCTTTAAAAGTGCCACAGGACTCTGTTGTTTTTTTGCAATAGACTAACAGGGCTACCCCTTTGGAACTTCGCCTTGTGGTAGTTACACAGGTACAAATTTCCACAATTCAGACAAGCGCTCACTACTGTGAGATAATTACAGCAGAAGGATTTACAGCGAAAGTGGTCAGATTCACTTTGCCTGTCTGTGCTACAGGAACTGCTACCGTGTTGGAGTTGCCTAGTTGACACTCAACAGGATTCCGTCTTGTGGTATAAACAGGACCTAACTGATGTGTCAGCAAAGTGTGCACTACTTGGGGATACATTTGAAACTCAGCTCCCCTTAAATAAGTGTGTTAATAATGGGAGGAGGAATTGTGGATGTTGTGCTGTAGAAAAGATTTTTCAAGCTATCCTGCTTTGTCTAGTACAATGTCTTAAAGAAAAATAAAATCTTGGCCTTGGGGTTTTATAAAAGTTCCACATCTGGCTCAGTACTGAGTTGACAGTGATAACCACTTTGTTTTTTCTCTGCAAAGCTATCTTTATCTCTACTGGCAGAGAATAGGGTCTCTAGTTACCAATGCAAATTGGGGCAGAGGCATACAACAATGGAAGATGATTAATAAAAGAAAAATAAAAAAAAAAGTGTAAGGCTGGCTTACACCTAAACTTTAGATTGACTAGCTGAATTCCTGAGAGGTGAGAGAGATGTAGTTAAATTGATCTAAACCTCCGTGTAGATAGTGCTGGATGGGGGAGAGGGATAATTACCATGACGGGAAAAGCCCCTTTCATTGCTGTACCAGTACCAGTTGTTTACAGTGGTACAGCTGCCATGCCATGGCAGTGTGGATGTAGTGTAGACATAGCCTGATCCCCATCGTTGGGAGGGTTAGAGAAGATAATAGGTATGATCTGGATGGAAGCAAATAGCTGTGTGTAATTGTGAGGAAAGAGAATGGGCTGCGTGTTGGTGCAAACTTCAGACTCAAATGGGGTGGCAGTAGTTTCTACAGTTCTGTCAGAAATGAGATTACTTTCTCCTAGCTCAGACAAGTGTATGCAATGCCCATTATTTGCAAAAAGCACACATTGTTAATATTTTAAATCTCTCTGTCTTGCAAAATTTTAAACAGATCTCTTAAATATTTCGACTCATGGAAGTTGGGCTGTGAATTGCTAGTAACCATAAGAGTACTTTCAGCTTGGAATGAGCCACATCAATTACAGGTCATGTTGCTGTAACTGTTGGGTCCTGTAGTGTGTAAAATGGGCGCAAATTTGGTCTTCATCCACAACTCAAAACCCTATCTGGGTTACTGAGGATATGTGAGATTCCCAGAAAATGATAAACTTAAAGACCATCAAAAGATAAGACATTACAACTCACTAATGAAATAAGCCCTTATTCCTGAATCAGTTGTTATGGTGTTCTTTTTCTGTTTTTTCTTTTTATATGATTTAAGACAATTGATCAATATTTGGTTTCAGAAATTAAACTGCAAACTGAAATGGCGATTTCTAGGTGCTAGTCACATTCTAAGATTCCACATAACAAAGTAAAACTTGAAGAACATGGACAAGGGATGTGACTTGGTGGGATTTATTATTTATCATTAGAGAAAGAAATTTTTATATAAATCACTTATGTTAGTGACCAGAAATGCATTAGAGCAGAAACTCTACTCAATTTTAATTTTAGAGCTCTACACGTGTCTCTCTTTAATGGTGATGGTGTACTGAATAGATACAAGTGTATTGCATATCTGAAAATATAACCACATTAGGCTTTATAAGCATACTTTTGAAAGCGAGTGAAGTATAATAAATCTCACATTTTAATGGTATCGTCATCCTCCCCTTGCAGCAAGGAGACCTTTCGGGAAAGAAGAATTTCTTGGCATTCCGAAATATGAAATTGATTCCTATGGAAACTTCATCATCTGACGACAGTTGTGACAGTTTTGGGTCAGATAATTTTGCAAACACAGTAAGTACAGTATATGAATAAACAACTGAAAGTGCTGTATTGAAAATGTCCCAAATGCTTCATGTGTGATTTAAAACGGCATGCTTTACTTACATTGCTATACAGTAGTATGAATCTGTAGTATGCGCTGTAATTTCATTTCACATTTTGCTTGTGCTTCTAGGTAGTAATTGTTGGAGGCAGATTAGCTATTTATTCTATTCTTTGAAATGTCGTTTAAACTAACATGTCTGATGATTTGCTATAACAGCTCTGAAGCCATTTGTAAATCCCTGAACCATTCTGTTTTCTTTGTTACAAAAGCTATTCTCTTGAAGTACATTTGTAAATGTGATTTGCTGTCTGCATGGTTCATGGAAAAATTGGTTCTTATTTTTTTTAAATGTCTTTATTCTTTTAATAGAAACCCAAGTTTAGGTCAGATATCACAGAAGAACTCGCTAAAATTTTTTATGAGGCCTCAGATGACGATGATTCGTTCTGTGGTTTTTCAGAAAGCGAGATTGAAGATGTATTGGTGAGATATGCAAATTAACTCTCAGGTTTTTAAAGTTTAAGCAAATACTGATATGTTATGGCAGCATCTAAAATATTTGCTGGAATCCCTCTTTAATTTTAAAATAGCTTTTCTAAGTGTATAAAAACATGTGAATGCCTAATTTTGAGAAAACTAAATCTGTCATAAGAGAGAAAATTCAAGTGTTGCCAAAAACAAATATAATTCTTATTTTCATAAAACATAAGATCAGAATTGACTGATTAAAAGTTAGCTTAAAATAAACTAGGTCCAAGCCTTTTTTTAAATTGCATGATGAATTTTTTTAAATCTGGCAAATAATACAACTTGCGCATTTTATAAGAATACTTTTTTAATTTAAAAATTAAACTAGTAAAGATTGAAACATTGCTTATCGAATGTACTCTGATCATGAGCATATTTTAAAACGGTTTGAACAAGATGGCCAGCATTTGCTAGAATCTGTGTACTAACATGACTTGTGTAGCATAACAGGAAATAGTACAGGAAATTCTACACTTTGTAGGCAACGTAGAAATAGCAGTAGATAGTAGAATTTCCCCTTTCTACCTTTATTCAACTGCAAAATATCAGAGAGGCTTATTGCTTTAAAAATTGCCAAAGAGTAAATATTGAGTATTGCAGAAAGCAGTATATATTGTATATAACATGGGCTTTGGAGTAGAATGTTTAGGTGTGTCCAGAGAAAAGAGTAGGCGTTTCTCTTGTGGAAAGAGTGCACATCTAAGTTAAATACTGAATAAACAAGAGTACAGAGAACTAACAGTGACAAAGCAGGCACATATACTCAAGAAAAAGGCAGGGACAAACGATGACAGCATGAAAATGGGTGAGTGAGAACTACATACCAAGCTTAATACAAAATTATAGAGAGATGGATTGTCAGTCTAAACACTGACGAGTAGGAAAAGAAGTACTAATGGTTCACAGTAGGGCGTCTGTTACACAGATTAGTCCTATGTAGAGGCAACTTTATTTTGGTTAAAGTAAGATCAGGCATGTCACCAAGTGAATAATAAAGCAAACAAAAAAATAGAATAACTATCCTCATTGGCATCATTAGTAAATTCTCATTACAGTTATGAACAGCATCAGAATGCTAAGATGCTAAAATATTTGATTTGGGACCATAATCGTCTCTGGCTATTTGAGTTGGTACTGTAATAGTCTCAGTGGTTAGTTCTGGGAGTAATTTACAATTAGTTAGTGATCTTGTTTTGGTATACAGTGAATTTTTTGTAGAAGACTTATTACACCCTTGTTAAATAATTTGAGGATTGGGCCCCCAAAGCGTACCACCTCAAACTATATATTTTTCTCTGAAATATTTTTACTAACTAGATTTATGAATGAAACTAATCTCTTTTTTTATGTATTTGAGCACTATGGAAAACCACAAAACTTACAAAGGGGTTTCATGTGTAGTAGTGCCCAAAATGTTTTTAACCACCCTTCCCACGCCTCCAAAAAAAACCCAAAACAAACCAAAAACCCCAAAGCCAAAACCCAGCATCTTAGAATTCAGGTTGGTGTGATTCTTTAAAGTAAACATGCTTATCAAATTAAACTATACAGCAATTAAGTGTGATTTTTTTATAAACTACAGTACTGGTTTTTAATAGAAATTGAAGTCAGACTCAGAGGAAAACAATTTGCATGCTAAGGACAAGTTGCAATATACGAGACGTGAGAGGCGTTCGATTCCTCTGAAGGTGGCTATGAAGTTTCCAACACGAAGGTCTAAAAGGGGAAAGAGCGAAGTAGCATCACGCCCTGAAATACAGCCTTCTGCTCTGGATTCAGACTCTGACTCTGAAGAAAAGGGTCCCAGATTCTTAGAGAAAAGAGCTTTAAACATAAAGGAAAACAAGGCAATGGTATGTATGCCAGAAAGTTCTTCAATTAATTTTTCTCCTTGACTTTTAATTTCCATGCAGGTCTGTTCTCTCATATATATATTAACATTAATGGGAGTTAAGCGAATGCATTAACAGGAGTTCAGTCCTGATGCTGCACGTTCACAGGCATGTGAAAATCAGCATACCAAAATAGTTTCTTCAGCTGAAACCCCTGTATTCTGAAGCCTTATTCTGTGTTCAGGCTGGCAGCCTATTTAACCTAAACATCACTTTCAACCTATTTTCAGACACAAGGACAATAAAAATCAGATATAAAAGTAAAATTTCAAGATTATGACTGCATTTCCTTTAAGGCAGTAGTACTTTTAGGCAATTGCCCTAATCTAATAGTCTGTAATAGCGCATAAACTCTTTTTAAAGATCTTACTTTTTTTTTTCCTAGCTTGCAAAACTAATGGCTGAATTAAAAAATGTATCTGGTATTTTCACTGGGGGAAGATCACTATCAACTACCAGCCCAGTAAGTAGAAATTTAATTTCTGTTTGCCTTATACTTCAGTCATCTGAGTTAGTCTGCTTCTGATATAAAAAAACAAAAGACCTTTTCAAATCAAAAGCTTAATAGACCAAGTAAATCAAAGTCCAGTTGTTCAGAGTTTTATTACTTGTTAAAACAATCATCCTAGTTGTGCAATTCCCTTTTGATTTGCGGTTCTATAGAAAATGAATAACATATCCAGCTATTGGCACCTGCAAGTGTCAGTATCAAAGACAAGTTAAAGCGATAAAACAAAAACAAACCGCTTTCTAAATGCATATTTACACAAAGAATGGAGAAAGGTGGGAGCGGAGCCCTAAGGCTTCAAAGGTCAGCTCTGACTGTCATCTACAGTTTGAAGGTGCTTGAATCCAGGTGCTGGTTTGGGCACATCTATATGTTTTAGGGCTGCAATGTCAGTTTACATAAGGAGGCAGCATGTCTCAGTGGATGAGTCACAGGATTGGGAGTCAGAAATCCCTAGATTCTACTCCTGGTATTACCAATGACTTGCTTGAAAGTACCTTTCCCTTTGCCTTGCCTCAGTTTCCCATCTGCAAAATGGAGATAAAGATAACATGGCCTTCTAAAGCAAACACTTTAAAAGTACTATTAAAGTGCTGCTTATTTGGTTATTAAGATACTTGGAGTCCTGAAAATGTTCTTTTCCATAAAAGAGACGAGAGCTCTCTGAGATTCTCCTATGTTTACATAAATGAATAGGTGCCTTCTATGGACAGTCTGCTCCTCGGTGCTTTATATATTTCTACAGTTTGTTGAACAGCAAAGGTGAATTTACCTGCCATGTAGTAACTGTATTCAGTTTTCTCTACTTCAGAGTTATTTTGTTTTTGTTTTTCTTCAGGGGCAAAAGGCTTTAACTTTTTTTTTTTCTTCCAGCGACCAAAACGAGCTCCAAGAAGCTCATTTCCCCAAAGTGCTTTAAGGAGGAACCCAGACCGTATTTCTCGGCCTCTCACAAGATCTAGGTCTCTGATTGATGGGCCACCTACTCCTTTACAAGAGGAGGAAGATGATAAGTACAGCTTAGTGAGGAGAAGAAAGATGTCTGATGAATACTCAGAAGTAGGTTTAATGTGTTTGTCTTTTACGGTAGAACATTAGTTAAGGGAACTTAAATAATGTAATTTACAATTGGTAATTCAAATAAGTGCAGCTTAAGTCTTGTTCTTGGTCTCTTTGGCAGAACTAGAAGCTCATGCAGAGCTAGCTAGTAGTACGCTAGTCCATAATGAGGGTAATGGGGAGGGGATGTTTGTAGAGCAGTGTTGTACATTTAACATTTTTTTTTAATCATTATACTGGAGGATTTGTCATTTCCTCCACTGCAACAGGAGCTAAAGATTATCAAATAACTGAATAAAAATTATATGCTACATTTCTAGTATTAAAGTGGGAGACCTGGATTGAAGTTTTCAGAGCATCCCATTAACTCAATATTTGTCTGCTAATTCTTGTGGGAAATGCACACCTAAATCCCTAGACTGATTTGAAATTCTCTGCCCTTGTTTGTGTCTGATTTCTGTTGGCAGTAATATTATTACCACAAAATAAAACTTGGATTTTTATTCTTCCACACTTTCCAGCAAGAAATGCGAACTCCCAGGAGAAGTCGCCCTGGTACTATGGCTCTTCCTCACATAGTGCGTTCAGTGGAAGAAATAACAGAAGAAGAGTTGGATAATATCTGTGAAACTGCCCGAGATAAAGTATATAACCAGGTGATGGTAAGTGTATTGCACATCAGTAATGCAGATTTGTGTTAGGTTAGCTTTCTCTTTGTTTACACGGGGTTGTTTTTAAGAGTGTCAGGTCTTGAATGAGGCCATGGTTCTCAGATGAAGGATCTGCCACTGGTCAAATTATAAGAACTCAGGAGTTGAAATCTCTCCTCGGCCTCTTTTTTTGCTTGTTGGCCTTCAACAAGTCATTTCATCTGTTGTCTCATCTGATAGAGGTAGAACACTTGCACACAACTGAGGTATTGAAGATTAACCATTGTTTTTCAAACATTAAAATGTACTTGGTAGTCAATATTAAAATAGACATTTTGCAGTTTATTCAAATTCAGGTAAACTTGGGTATTGGAGATTCCCTGTCATGATGCACAAAACTTCTTGGAAGAAGTACTAATGCAAAGGGCTGAACCATGCTGCCATAGGGTGGGTTGGTGGTTAAAATGTTTTGTCTTGTTAACTAAACAACCATTCTTGGCTTTTTTCCTGTTTGTGTTGTAGGGATCCACTTGTCATCAGTGTCGCCAAAAGACCATAGACACAAAGACAAACTGTCGTAACCCAGACTGTGTAGGTGTGCGAGGTCAGTTCTGTGGACCTTGCCTTCGCAATCGATATGGGGAAGATGTCAGGACTGCATTGCTGGATCCGGTAAGATAATTTAACGTGGGCATGGGGTTTGTCCTCCTTAGTGCAGAGGGAGCTCTGTTTTTGAAGAAATACATCGTAGTTAATGCTGAAGATAGGATGCTAGGGGCAAGCTGTTTTTAATGCTTTTTAATACTGTAACATATGCACACTTTTGCCTTTAACTACATGACAGAGCATCATGGGGGGAGGAAGGGGGTTCACAGTGGAGATTTGAGCTCTGGCGCATCCTGCTGCCTCGTGGAATTCACAATCCTGAGTTAGTGCCCAGGCTCTCTAGACAATGCATGGGGAGACTTGTATGTCTAAAAACAGGATTCACAAATGCCAACTTGCTGAATGGGAAACCTCTCATTGGCTATGCCTACACTTAGAAACATAGGTCAACTTTATTAAGTCGACTTTAAGTTGACTTAGAGTCTACACAAGACTCTTAAGTCGACTTAAAGATGACCTTTTTAAGTCGACCTAGTGAGTCCACACTAGACTCTCTAAGTTGACTGGTTAGGTCAAGGGGAGCCTCCGCTTCCCAGGCTAGGGGTGTTTGTCCAGGAGAGAGCCAGCCCCAGGGGGGGAGGGAGGGAGGCTGGCTCTCCCCAAGACGGGCAAGCTGCCTCCGGCTCCCCCAGTTCCCTTCTGGCCGGGACAATGGGGTCCCGGGGAGAAGGGAGCCCCGTGGTCCCTTCTCTGGGACCACGCTCCAGCTGACAGAGAAACCCTGGGGATCCCCTGTTGGCTGGAGCCACTCTGTTCTTGCCCGGACCCCGTGGGTCCAGGGAGAAGAGAGCGGGGCTCCCTTCTAGCCGGGACCACTTGGGTCCTGGGGAGAGAGAGCATGGGGACTTTCTTCTGGCTGGGACTGCTTGGTCCCAGGGAAGGGAGTTCAGGCTGTGGCTCCCTTCTCCCTGGGTCCTGAGTGATGCTGGCCAGAAAGGAGCCCCGCACTCCTTTCTCCCCAGGCCACTCGGGGCTGGCGGCTTCCCACTCTCGGGGAGAACCATCCCCGTGTGGGACTGGCTTTCCCCGGGACAAGCCGTGAGTGACTTCCCGGGGAGAAGGGAGCCCCCAGGGCTCTCCATCCAGGGGTCCGGGGGGATTCCTTCTGGCTGGGGAACCCTTCTCCCCAGGACCGCGGCTCCTCTGGCAGAGAAGCTGCGGGTTTGGGGAGAAGGGAGCAGGGGGCTCCCCAGGGGACAAGGGGGACTTTTAGACCAAGTTGACTCAGGGCATCCACACTGGCTGCAATCAACTTAAGGAGCAGCTTAAGTTGAATTAAGGAAAGCCTAGTGTAGACGTGGAGTAAATTAAGTCAACTTAAGCCTCCTTAAGTCGACTTAATTTCTAAGTGTAGACGCACCCATTGAGAGTGAGAGAGACCTAGGTTTAAATCCCCATTCTGTCTGATGGATCAGGAATTTAAATTTGAGTCACCCATCTCCCAGGTGAGTGCCCTAACTACTGGACTGTTGAGTATTCTGCATGGAGCCCTCTTATTTTTCCTCTTGGACCTGCTCCACCGTGCATAAGTATTTGAATAGTCATTGGATCAGAGACAGACTGATTGTATAGCCTAGTGGTTAGGATGCTCACCTGTGAGTTGAGAGATCCATGGAGCTCCAACAGAGATCATGAAAGACTAGTCTCTGAGCAGGGGTTTTGTGATTGTCAATGCCACTAACGTTCCCCTTGCTGTTCCTATCTAATGGTACCATGCATTTCCTATAGCTATCTATTATGGAAGCAGAGCAGCTACCAAAGCATATTCTTGAACTTGTTGCATTCAGGCTATCAAAATATGGAAACAAAATAGTTTCTCTGTCTGGCTTTAGTATCTGTGTTGTAGAGAGGGGCATGCTGCCTTGAACAGAGAGTTAGTTGTCACTGTGCTGGGCCTCAAAGAGAGAGGGGAAAATTGGAGTGCTCCTTATGGCTCAATAGAAGGATAGAAGATGCCTAGCACACTGAAAAACTTATCTTTTAGTCACAAAGACTAACATTGGTTGGAATTTCTTGATAGCATTTGTGCCAGCATAGAACTGTTTTGAGTCAGTACCAGAAAGGGAAGTGGTTGGTGAGGACCTATCAGCAGGAGTAGTACCTGAATGAATTTCTTGAGATTTCAGCTTTTTTCAAACGATGTCTTATTTTTCTTTAGAATTGGCGGTGCCCACCTTGTCGCAGCATCTGCAATTGTAGCTTCTGTAGACAGCGGGATGGTCGGTGTGCTACTGGTGTGCTGGTTTATTTGGCCAAGTACCATGGCTATAACAACGTTCATGCTTATCTAAACAGGTAATTGCTTTTTTTTTTTTCCTCCCAAGCATGGTCTGGTTTTGTGGGTTAGGCAAAGGTCTGAAAGCCAGGAATGGAGAAATCCTGGCTTTTCCACTGACTTGCTTTAAAGTCTTGGGTAAATCTCTTAGCCTCAGAGCTGTCATCTGTGTAGCTGAGATGATCTCAGAAAGCTCTCACAGGAAATGTTACTACTTACTAATGTGTAAAGTGTTGTACAGAGTAAACACTAAGTACTTACCCTGCTGGCAGTGAAATTCAGTTAATACTTATTCCCATAGCTTCCAAACTGTATCTAAACAGAATAGACATCAAATCCTTTAATGGCTCAGTCTGGTTTTCTTGACACTAAACCTGGTTCCCTTTTGTATTTTGCAGTCTGAAACGTGAACTTGAAATGGAAGATTGAGGTTGTGATGGGTTGTCAATGGCATCTTTCTATAGTCATGTGCTCTTTCATCCATGTCAAACTTCGTGTGCAGCTAATTGCTCAAATATTTGAAGGTTTTAATTCCCGGATGATGATCATCTTCTTTTTGCCAAGTAATGAGAGAGAGAGATTTTTTTCAAGATAATCAGTAGGTTTTCCTGGAATCAGGTTGAGTCCTGTGTCACAGGCAGTGATACTCCTTTAAATAATGTAGGGTAGGCTCTGTAGGGTGGTGCTTTTCTAAATAATGTTGGGTAGGCACGGTACTTCTATTATACAGTATGGCTCAAATTTGGATAGTAGTCTTTAAAAAAGAAATTGAATATCCTGACTGGTCGGGTATGAAATGAGACTTTCCCTAAAGGCTAAAAAGTAATAGTCAGGGGGTGCAGATGTAATGGTCTTTTGGTAGCATTTCCACATGCTATGACCTGATCCGAGCACAGGATAGTTGTAGTCCCTTTTACAGCTGGTCTCAGCATAGCTGGAGAAAGTTATTTTGCATGATGTGGTTGGTTAATTAAATAAGTAAAAGCGAGGAGTTAAATTAAAAAAGATCTAGTGTGCTGCATGGATGAGACCACTGAATATTCAAAGCAATGGAAAGAGCACTGCTATAAAAATTACATTGGATGAATCACAGTAGGTGTTTGAAAATCCTCTTGTAATGATGAAAGTTATTGTAGAATTAATGAAGAGCTAGGATGTAATATTATACAATGTATATGGTTAAATTCTAAGTATAGTCAACTTGGATTTGTTGGGCCTAGAACTGGGAAAAAGTCTTGGACCTTTTTGTTAGTAGGGTATTTTATGCAACAACTTTTTCTCGTGGTTTTTCCCTCTATCCACAGTTCAGTACCTCCTACTGAAGCAAAGAACAATAGTAAGCTAGAGTGGGACTTTTCAAAGGTAATTAGGCATCCACCACTGCCTTTTGTAACTCACTTTATGCCTCTGAAAATCTCTCCCCTCTAACTTACATCAAAGCTTAAACCAATGCAGAATCTAAGGTGGCTCGCATTCTTATCCTAAATCAAGGGAATATGTTCTTGGTCAAAAAGTTAAGATTGCTTCTGCATTTCATGAAGAGGGGACTTAAGAAATAAATGTACTGTGATAATGCAAATTACCTTCTAATTGTCATACCGGCATTTGGTTTGCCAAGCTGTGTAAGTCTTTCTGAAAAGTTTGTATTAAGGCAAGACCCTAATGCCAACCTGAAAGCATGTCATGTGAATAAATGCTATAACGGGATCCTCTGAGGTGCTTATGTACAAAATTTTATTTTGATAATAAAAGCTTTGCTTGGAGTGTCTGCCTCTTTTTTGTTAGCATTTTGCTTGACTCGGGTTGTTCTGTGCTTGCTTGCTTTTGTGTTCATTGGGTTAAATGTTTATGCCAATGGAAGAATTAAAGAAAAAACACCAACTCAATTGACATGACCAACCACTCATTCTTGAAATAGAACTGCCTGCACTTTCTATATCATATGTAGCTATTGGCATGAGAATCTCTTGATTAGAGAATTCTTATTAATTATACATACAGTAACATTGTTTAGTTTGCCTTCTTTGCCCTCAAAGATTCAGCTTCCCTCATGACT
The DNA here is from genome assembly GCA_007922175.1 of Pelusios castaneus. Lineage (NCBI taxonomy): Eukaryota > Metazoa > Chordata > Testudines > Pelomedusidae > Pelusios > Pelusios castaneus. Next base: position 12,287,227 of record ML685793.1, read on the forward strand.
TGTATATAAAGCTGCAATTTAAAGAAAGGTAGAACTCCAGTTATTACGCCAATACAATATTTGACCTTGTTTATTGTAGTAGAAGGTGACGTTGATTTGGGTTGTGTGAAAAATATTGTATTATTGCTATTTGTGTATCAATTGCCGGACAATTTAATTTGAAGTAGCATTGCATTTATAGAGTATGCAGCCAGCAAACATGCTGTAATAGAGATGGGCATTCACTGCTAATTGGTATACCGTTCCCCTCCACCCACAGGAGTGAAATTGGGCCCAGTATAGAAAGCAGGCAGGGGAATAACTGCAGTCACAATGGGAGACTGAGATAAGATCTTCTTTTGGTGAGAGAGACAAGCTTTTGGGCTTGTCATAGGTTGGATGTGCTAAAAGTTCTATATTGCGCTTTCACCCACAGTAGCATATGGAACTTACTCTGTGTAGTACTAGCATCCACACAGTGGACACAGCACAGTACAGAGCGGTAGATTTACAATTTTCCCCTTCTCCCCCCCTCTCCCTCCCAGCTTGCTGTGTGCTAATACTTCAGATAGATGTGCCATTAGTCACTTTAAAAGTGACATCTTTCCACATTCACTCATTGCATCACATATATTAAAAAGCCTTAATTAACATGAGTCTGGGAAGCAAGCTCATTTTTTTTCTCACGCACGTTTCCTGGGCATCTCTTTAGTTTCCAGATGAATGCCTGTATGTAGGTGGAGCCTCTTGGTTGTATAAATGATATTCCTACATGTTTCTTGGCACCTATCAGTCAGGATGGCACTCACAAAAAATAACAGGACTCAACAATATTGAAGCTTTCAGTTGAGCTTCATCCCCAGTTCATCCCTTCAACGTCCCAGAGAGTGCCCGTAAATATTTTAATTGAGAAAAAAGCTGTAGTGAGTCTTAATCACTTCAAAGTTAAAAGAAGTTACAGTTGTTTTGGAAAGTGATGCTGAAGTGAACATACAAACAGAAACAGCATCTTCTATTATATTTTGTTGTTAAGGGCCAGCTGCACAATGTGTTTGGGTGCCACTGATCTATGCAAAACTACTTAGCTGCTCCCTGAGCCTAAGTCCCCACCTGTAGCATGCCTAAAGTCACCTAGGCACTGACAGTACCCACAGCTAATAAGATCCTTGCTGAAACCACAGCCCCAGAGACTCAGAAGCAGGATTCTCCAATGCGGTGTTCCTGCTGCCAAGCTCACTGGGGGCTGGGTGGGCTGATTCCTTAGATGTGCTCTGAGAATGTCTACCACCTGTCACAAAAGACAGCCAGAGGCTAGTGATTACTGCACTTCTGTGGGTGTATGTGGAAAAGTCAAATCCTGCTCTGACTTATTTGGTGCTGGGGCTTGATCCCATGTTGTCTACATCCCACGTAAGTTCAATTAGTACTCAGGTACTGTGTGTAGGTCCTGGTCAGTCTTTTTCCTGTTGAAGCTTTCCCGCCTAGTATAAATATTCATATGGCACTGCAAAATGCAGCATTGCAATTTTTGTGGCTCTAGCAGCCCAAGGTAATGAATAGCATTTGACTTTACACTCGGCACTTAAAAAAAATTCATTCCAATGCCAAGGAGAGTATTCTAGTACCAGCACTCAGTTAAACACAGAGATTTTCTCTAATCCAGAATGAAGTTTTAAGTGTGCTGACTGCAATCCTGCTTGATTCTCCTTGCTTTAAGCTTATTAACCACATTCAGTAATGGGGAAATATTACATTCCTATGGTGCTAGCCTATATTTTTAAAATTGCCTTTGCTATAGTGTGAATACCAGTGCAAATAGTGAAGTGCCGAGAAAAAAATAGTCTCAAAATAGTCAAAGTCAAATTTTCTTCTTGAATGCTGTTAAAGGAAAACTCAGACTAGAAAACTGGGGTTGGCGTGTGTGTGGTGGAATTACTTAATGGTGGTTTTGGGTTTTTTTATTTGGGGGGGGGGGTTTGGTCTTCTCGGGACTAGGAAGGCTTTTTTATTCACCCCCTGCATCTCACTGCACATTCCTGCAGGGAATGCTTAATCCTGTGAAAGCCTTTTTGTTTGTGTTTTAATATAATTTTTTTGGAAATGATGGTGACTATTCATAATCTTGAAACTGTAACCAGTGTACTTTTGAGTTGTGAGGGACCAAGGCTCTTGTGACAATCGTAACTTAGTGTGGTAAGTAAGCAACTGCCATTTATTATTTATTTGAGCATTTCTTTGTGGGTACAAAACAGCCCCTACAAATTTACAGCCTTTCTGAAGATTAGGCCCACAAAAAAATAGTGGGCACAGTCTACCTAGCAACTTTGCCTTAGACATCTTGAGGCCATGTTTAGACTATAGTGGCACAGCTATAGAGGTATATCTAACTATGGTGTTCAGGCCACACATTTTTTCAACAGTCCTGAGAGATATAAACCAGGCCTTCTGGGATCCCTAGGTAGGAAAATGAGTACTTCCCCATCTCAAAAGTATAACTATATTAAATATTGTGAGGTGCTCAGATATCACAGTAGTGGTGACTGTGTGAGTAACTTAGCTAGAACAGTTAACAGGAGATGATCTTATGGAAGATATGCTTTAGCCAGACACAAGTTACTAGGCTCATCACAGGGTGAAACTCAGTAAAAGTTTATGGTGTTATATGTTGTAATGGACGTCAACCTAGATGGTTTAATGATCCCCTCTGGACTTAAAACTGTGCATTATATGATTGTGCAAACTAGGTTGACATCTCTTGCAGTTTAAATGTAAACTTGTGTTTGCAACATTTGAGGCCCCCTTAAAAATCAGCCCCTCTAAGCTTGATTATATTTATGATGTATTTTCATCAAGACTGAAAGTCCCTCTAACTCTAAAATGGAATAAATAAACTTAATATTTCCTTACATTCAAAGTACAGGCCATAGAGATATGCCCCTTCTCTAGCAACCTGAATAAACTTCTCTAAATGACTTCCATTATTCAAGTGCAATTTATCCAAAGACCAATAATTTTTATAGGCTGGATTCAGCTTTACAGTTGAACTAAGATTTTTTTAAATTGTGTCACTCCGTTGATTGAGTATCCTGTGTCTCACTGGTCTCCTAGACTTCTACAATATAGAAGTTTGTGTAACACATTGCGTTTCCTAAAAGATAATATTAACTATCTGGTTTTAAACTATAACTGTGAGGAAAAATGTTGGCTAAGAAAAAGGGTTGAGTTTTGCTCAGGCTTAGCTAACACATGGTGTTACTTAAGTTCAACCTTTTCCCTAGTGTAAATAGGGGGTAACACTTTCAGGTTGTTGAGTGTAGCCTAAGCTGTCTGCAATGAGGCCATTTAGGTATCTTCAGAAAGGTAGCACCAAATGAGCTGCAATATTTAGACATAACTAAATTCAGAAGTGGAAAGGAGGGGTCTTTAGTTACATGCTAGTAAGTAAGGCTGACAGACAATTCTGACTTAGAAATCAGTAAATCCACTGCAGTCAATGGAGTTGAAGTTGGTGGAAGTTAAATCAGAATCTGGTCCAGAAGGATCAAATTTAATGTACCGTTGAATGTAGGAGGACTTAAAAAAAAAAATATCCTTCCATTCACTTAGAGTTAACTTTGAATTTGATAGGTGTGTGGAAGGGAGACTATCAATTTGAAATTGTCAATTAAAAAACAAAAACAAAGAAAAAGTACTTTTAGGTATGTCAGCTGTATTGTAATCACCCTGCTAATTTTCATGGCTTTATCATATTTTCTTATTCTAAATGGGTTTTTCTTTTCTGTATGAAATACTCAGGCACATACCATAGGCTGCGTGAGGCAACTTTATAATTGCATTAGGAAAATAACTTTGCTCTCAGTTATAGAAGAAAACTCACTTCAGTTTAAATCTGATACTGAAGTGCTTTGAGATATATATATACTACCATGCCCTGACTGTGAGGCCTTGTCTTAAGTATTTTATTGGTTAAAAATTGGCTTGTAAAAGAATTGTTGAAATGGGCTCAAATGATGGCAGAAAGTGGAATAGAGTGGATTATTTTACAACCTGCTTATGTTAGCAGGAACTTCATATTTCGGTACTGCTAAATCTGTAAGCAAGGCAGAAGGTTTAATTAAAGTGATTACATCGAAAAACTACCTAAGCATTCGATGGTACTGTTTGCCCACAACTTAAGTTGTACCTTCATTGTTTGGTCCCATCTTGTCTAGTATCTCCAGTTTAAAAAGTTAAAGAAAAACAGACCAAGCTGCTTTACCAGGGGCTAGAACAGAGTGAGTGAAAACAGGGGAAACGCTCTGCTTTGACACCAAAATACACAGCTATGATCTCTATCTTTACTAGTGAGCACTATTTTACTTTTTGCAGCAGATGCTCCGGTTTCTGTTTCTCCCATCTATACCTTGACAAGGTCGAGCTGTTTACTCAGTAGCCATTGATATGAATACAGTAAATTCTTTACAAATAAAAATCAATAGTCACTGCGTATTGAGGAAAATAATTGTTTATGGCACTCAGCTTAAGCTGTTCTGGTAATCACGTTGAAAAATACAATATTTATTCATTAGATCAAATTTAATGAGGCCTCCTGGCAGTAATTATAAAAATTACTGTAGCAGTAAATTGCTAATGAGCTGTGATGTGCTTCCTACCTGTGAGAAAGGACTGGGGGTTGAAAATGCCTGATATTCAGACAATGCTAGGGAGGGAGAGAGCCAGAGCCTAGGAATCAAGCTCACAGCAGATCACAGTATCTTCGGTGGCAAAATAAAAAGGAGAGAAGACTCAAAAAGAAGTGTGTGCATTTTAAACATTCATTGAAGTTCTATGTTGTTCATTTCTGAATAAAGATGTACAGTATTTGCAATAACATTATTTGGCATAATAATAATGCCACCTGCATAATTAATATTCCTAGTGGCCAGTCTAAATCAGTCGTGTCATACTGCCCTTTTGATCTCAGACTGAGCATGTGTCCTACATGCTGTTTGAACATGTGAGGTAAGGCATGCGATCCCATTGCTAATGAATAGTCGAGATGGCGTCTGTCCCCAGCAGTAAACTATCACAGAGCGTTGTGGAATGATTAATTTCTCAGATGTGCGTAATGCCATTGACAAAATCAGCTGCCCACGTATTCAGCAGCTGAAGTGAGCCACTCTGCACCTGGACTGCTCAAGCCAGGAGCAACAGTTAGCTTTTTGGTGACTCTAAGTGGTGGCGTATTTTTGCAAACTGATTCCTTACAGATGCCACCGGGGAGGGTAGGGGGCGGTAAGCCATTGGCTCACAGCACAGGGTGACCGCGCTTGGAGGGCCGGCGGTTGCTTCTGGAGCCATGAGCTGTTCAGAGGCACTTTCTCACAGGGCTGTCTGTGAAGTAGCGGCTCTGGTCATGCCTCTGGCCCATATCCTGGAGCAGAGGGATTGCTTGCTGCTTGTGGCTTTTTAGTCTGTTCCTCAGCCCTAGCTGTATGGGCTGGGTGCTCGTTTCCAGTAGTTCAGTTCTAATTCTTATAGAGAACATAAATAAGTCAAAGGGGCTGCTAAAACAGCAACCCTTTAAATGCTTTTTGGATTAGATAGTGAGTATAAAATAAAAATGAGGTATTTAGTCTACTTTAGAAGAGCAAATGAATTTGAAGAGCAGTTCAGCAGATGGTGAAAGGATTGTTTGGTGGTTAAGAAACAGAACGGGGAGAACAGGTTTCTTCACTGCCATAAATGGTTTCTTTCTTTCTTTCTTTCTTAAAACATGTATTAGAAGACAGCAGCATAGCCTCCCACATGGGCATGCCCTCACCCAGCTACTTCATCTGAAAACTACACAGCCTTGTCGTCACGGTAGCGTTACAGGGATGGTGCTAATGCATGCTCATTCACTCACTGTAAACCTATCGTCTTTTTTGACAAAGATGCTGCAGTTTTAGGTCCAGGAGCCCTTTGTTCTGTGCCTAGCTTAGCCACACATTATCTTTTCGATCGTGGTTAAGTCAGGCTCTTGCTGCCTCTGTTTCCTTACCTATAAGATGAGAGTACTGCTTTTCGGCTTCCCTTTGCTGTACGCTCAAGGCCAAAGGCTTGAGTATCAGTTATATAAACGGATGGCAAGCAGAGGCGGCTTTTGGGGCAGTCAAAGCAGGCGGACACCTAGGACCCCAAGCAGTGAGGGCCCCTGTCACCTGCCCCCAAAACCTGCATCTGCCTTGGTCAGCAGCAGGAGGAGCTGGGCTCGGGGCCACAGCCATGGGGTGGGAAGCTGGGGCAGGGTGGTGAGGAGGGGCTGGGGGTTGGGGGAGTGGGCCCCCATGGGCTATGGGGGGCCCGACAATGGGCCTTTGCCTAGGGCCCCCAATAGCCAAAGGCCGACTCTGATGGCATGTATACACTACACGGACTACAGCAGCACAATTGCATTGCCGATGCTGTGCTATAGGGCATTGGGTCTCAGTCTTTGCAGGTCCCAACACGCTTGGCAGCATATTGCAACCCTAAAGGACACACCAACCCACCCACCCCCAGGCCAAATCCAGCCATTTCCTTGGCTCTCCACAACGCACTTACCACTGTGTGGTGACACAGTAATGTGTCCCAACACAGTGGTTGCGGGGAGACCCACTGCTATATAGAATAGTGCCTGTGGTCTGGATGCTTCCTCCAGCAATGGAAGGGTTTTTCCCCCCCCCCCCCCCCCCAACCCAGTGATGTAGGTAACCCACCTCCATCAGTGGTAGTGCCAATTTGACATTTCATCCCTTGACCTATCAGTTTTCAAACCAGGGATTAGGTCAGTTTATTGATAATGGTTAGGGGAAATGGAGTTTTCACACGCCTGAGCAATTTCGCTAGGTTGATCAAAATGTTAAGCGTAGATCAGAGCTTAGTTATCTAAAATTTGATTGAAACACACCCTTAATAGCCAGATATGTACATTTAACGCCTATTTGCCTTTGGCTAAAATAGGCTTTAAAGTGTGCTTGTTAGCTTGGGGGGGAGAGGAGGATTTTTTTCAAAGACGCACATGGCGGTTAGGTGCCATTAGCTAACTAGCTAGCAACTTCTAAACCTCTAGTCAAGACTGATGTCTTAGCTACACGACCCCGTTTTTTTGTCAAGAGGGACCAGCAGCAAGGGGGGGGGGTGCTAAAAATTAAAGTGTTGCCAGGTATACCAGCAGGCACAGGAGACAAACAGGCACGCTGGTGTGGCGCTGCTTCCATAAGGCGCTGCAGGCCCTCCTTGGTGGAGCCCCCACCTCTGCCAAGACCCCTATGGAAACTTGTCCATGCCCAATGCATGATGAGGAGGAGGTGTTGAATGAGGACGAGAAGGAGTATGGGGGACAAGCCACTGTGGGAATCTAGTGTATAGGACATCTTACCTATACCAGAGCAGGCAAGCCACTCACTACTGTGCAGCACCAGTCAGCCTGATGCAGAGGACGAAACCTCTGGTAAGTGTGCCGTTTGCTTTGATATTGCGGGGATCCAACTGGTCATTTACTGTTTTTACTCAGCCTAGAAGAGGTAGGTAGAGTTGCTCTCTGCTTCCCAGTCCCTGGTACATTTAGGAGGGGCCCTGAAGAATAGTTTATGCGCACGGGGAAGTCCCCTGAATCTTGAGTTAGACGAACAACTGAAACGTACATCTTTTTTTGCCTGTGTGGGCATGGCCTCCAGCTGATGTTGTGGGGGACTGCTGCCCTTTACACATTCCCCCGACATGATCCTTTTTTTTTGCATGCACTAAGACCAAGATCAGAACAATGAGTGGTGCCGGGGTTGGGGTGGGGGAGCACCTAATTGTGAACACTCTGACATGGGGAAGGGATTCTAGGGGAAAAAGATTAAACATCAAAATTTTTCAATTTTCTTTCTGGGTTGTTGCAGGATAATATTTGCTGAAGCTTTTTGAGGTGTGCAGATTGAAGGCACTTCAGAAGCACAAAATGTAAATGTAAATTCATGGACAATAACAGGCCTCAGAGAAACACAAGGCCGGTAAACCAGGCTGTTCCCTGTTTTTAAAACCCATTAGGACGTCACAGGCATTCCAAAGTCAGAGGCTTGCAATTTAGGCTGTCTTACAAGAGAAAGAACATGTTTGCTGAACCTTGCGAGTTCTTATGCTGTGTCATATTGCTGTGCTGACATGCAGGGAAAAAAGAGAAACTAAAGCAGCAGAATGTGACAGAAAAAGCTTTAGCGAAAGGCCATCTGGTTCAACATGATAGACCTTCTTAAGAGGATAAGTTAGGATGGCCAGAATACATTTACCAAAGAGCTGGATCAGATAGCTATCTGTTAGAGCTGTGAATCTGACAAATATGACAGCTCTGCGGGGCAGGACGGGGCCCATTGTACCGCGGGGCCTGGGACGGTTGCCCTGCTTGCCTCCTTCCTAAGGACAGCCCTGTTGGAGTGACAGTGGATTAGAATGACTCTGCTGTTCATGGAGGAAGTCAGAGGCCAGGGTCCCATCTTTTTCCTGCTGCCTGAGGTAGGGACATGAAATAGAGACAGCACATTCCTCCTCTCCACTGGGTCAGGTATTGGCCTTATAGCCTATGCAGAGAGCTGAGCTTCAGCCATGAGCTAGATTTATGTTGTGACCATGCTTTTATAAAAAGGCTCACAAACGTAAAACAATACACTGCATTTCTGTGGTGCCTTTCTGCTGAGACTCTCATCGTTTTTTAAGTTTTCATGAACTAAAGCACTCAATCCCATTGTGAGGTAACCCTGCATTATTGGGAACCTGAGGCTCAGACAAGTTGAGCCATGGCTTAAGTCACATAAAAGATAAAAGAGTTGGGCAAAGAACTCCTAATGTCTCACTGCCAATTCTGTGCTCTAACTGTGCTACTTCTTAGCTAAAGTCCCAGAAACCATAGACTGTGCTCTTAACTGCATTTCCTCATAGCTCTGCATATGGTGTATGATTAATTGTATCATTGTTTCAATAGTCAGAAGAAATTAGTTTCTAACTCTACTTAATCAGCTGGACAGCAATCCTTTGACAATTGGGTGTAGACATGGCAATGAAAAAGGTTTAAATGCTGAGAGAGAAACCAGTGTCAATTGTCAAGCATACAGGGTCTTGTCTCCCCTGAATGTGCAGAACTCTTGTGAATGTCATTTACATGGAGTTCTGAGGGAACAGGACCCTAAAGCTACACTGTCCTTCATGCATAGCCGCCAATTCTCTACAAAGCTTACACCTCATAGGATTCAACAGTATTGGTTCTTTTGGGATCAATGAGAAATTCACCACCCATCTCCACTATCTCTGAATTACAGAGCAGAACCAGATCAAATACAGAACAGTTCCCTCATTTATCCTGCCTCTGAAAAACTTCAGAGTATGTGCTGCATTCATTTTGTGTAGGCGGGCAGGTGTCTGATATGTTCTGTGAACATATTTATAAAAGATTAACCTGTACCTAGTATTCCTGAAAACTGGCTTAGTTAAAATACATTTTATTCCACTTGTCTCAGCCATACATATCTTTTCACTTATCTTTGCTATTAGTCATTTTCATTGGCACATAAAGTACTGTACATTATCAGTGTGCCTTCTACATATGACACAGCTTTTTCATAGCCAATACCAGTTTACAGGTTATATGCTCTGTGGCTAAGAATTTTAGCATACAATTAACACATTAACTAATGGGTTGGACTATAATTTTAATAAATATCTGAAATTTTATAGCATGCTGTACATTTTTAACATTTAGACACGCCATGGAGCTATACAGGCATGCACCATGGCACCTGAAAGGAAACCACGTGTAATGCACGCATGCTCACACACACACACACACACACACACACACACACACACACACACTCTCTCTCTCTCTCTCTCTCTCTCTTCTTGCACCTTCCGTTTTAGATATGATCCAGTAAGCCATGAATTGTCTGCAACTGTAAATAGCTTCATATATATTTTTTAAAATAGCTATGTGAGCGCAGGTGCTACTTGGTTGATTTAAGAGAAGTATTTAAAGGAAATGCATGTCTATAGTTTGGCTAATTGATTATTCTGCAGAGATAGTCTTTGATCACCTTTTACAAGTATTTGAAGCAGGGCACAAACTTGTTAAGTAAGTGTGATTCTGGGGCCTTAACTAGAAAGACTGAGATGAAATTAAGACTGAATCAGTCTGGGTTGAGTATTATGCAACATTCATTACAGGTCAGTTCTCTAAAAAAGTCTCCCAAGGGCATCATTGGAAAACACATCATTTGAAAGTTACTTGACTCGGAAATTCAAGATTTCACCAGTAATGGTAGCCACGGTCGCCTCATGCTCTGCTTCTCTAACAAACACTTTCTCCCTATTTTCATGAGTAGGAACGGTTCAAGTCAAGATCCATAAAGATACTACCTTATCGTTCAAGTCCCTCCTCATAACTCACTGCCTCTTTAATGACTATAGTAAAGTGCAGCTTGTTAACAGGTAGGCAGGTAATGAGTGTGATTACTGCGCTAGACGAAGACTTGCACGCATCCAATTTTTTTATTACGCTATCTCCCCTGTCTTCACTCTGACCTGCTGATTTATCTCATCCACCTGTTATGCCTTGTCTTTTAGCTTATAAGGTCTGAGGGGGCTGTCATGATCTTTCTTTGTACACCAACTACCACAATGGGCCTGGGTGACACCTTTAAGTACTACTACAATACAAATAGTAAACACCCCGCCCTCCCCACCACCACCAACATCCACCATAGTGCTGTGAGAGGGGTTTGATTATCAAAATAGGTTTTTCCCATTTTTAGCGATCAGTATTTGAAAAGTACACAGTAGACGTCAACACTGTAGAATGTGCGCTCAGACACTGTAGTTTGCCTTTCAGGTCTGCCTGCTTTTCAGCCTATGGTGCCACAGTTCAGCTTTAAAGTTTTAAATTTGTGGATATTAGGTCTCCAGATGAACTTCACTATGTATCCTATTGTTATTTCTCGTGGCTCTGATATAGAAACATATAGGAGCATTACAAGATATTTATTATTTTTTTAATAATTGACTCTTGAAATCCATTTTTTATGTGTTATCAGTGCCTGGAACATACTTGCTCTGCATATATGGGGAAGACAATTTTTTTTTGAAAGCCTGGATTTGTTCTTCATCATCATTTGCTTTGTGAATCCAGCCAACCGATTGGTTTATTATTGATGATTTTATATTTGCACTTAAAGTTGGAGGATTTTACTCAAGATGAGCCAGTTCTGTGTTCTGTTGTTATTTCCTTAGTTATAATGCCTGGGTCAGGCATCTTATACTGTTTCTCTCTCAAAACATATTGTTCTGGTATGATGTGTGACCCATCTGTGCCTAGGGTAGCCCACCAGGCAATGCCAAGGTCAGGAAAGGCTGCAAAAGGAGAGTAGATTCTCCCAGCACTGATGGCTAACACTGAAGTTATATTTACCAATCAGTGCTTCTGGTTCCCCACACAGGTTATCAAGGAGCTAAAAGAAGAAATTACACAGCCCCTTTTGTTGCGTTCTAATCTCTGACTTTCAATCAGCAACTAGGTCCAATAAAGAGATAAGTTATTTAAAATGCTATGCCCTTTACAAAAACATTCTTCTGATCCCAATGAGTCAACGGCATTACCAAATCCATATGAGTTTTGATCTTACCCAAAATATCATGCTGCCAACCAAACCTTTAGTAACTAAAACTAAGTTTAGTATAAAAGTAAAGAAACAGAGATGATGAATGATGTTAAGTGATCAATACAACCCAGTTTATACAACTGACTTCAGAGTCTCTTTATATCAGATTCTTAGCAGTATTGGAGGTTGCAGGCTTGTAGAGTTCCTCTGCTGTACCTGTACATTCAGGAAGATCCCTGTAGGTCACTACCTGAAAAGACAAGTCAGTACCTGCCTGGATCTCAGTCTTTCGTTTCATAGCTTCAGTTGTAGTTGAATTGATCCAGAGGTAGGAATCAGGAATGAAGACAAAATAGAGCTTGTGCAGTCATTTGGTCTGCCAGGTAGCCTGTTTCAAAGACAAGCTCACAGCAGATGGGTAAAGAAAAAGCACTTGCAGTCCTCCTGACCACAGGCTTGTCCCTAGAAGTTTGATGACTCATAGGTATAGTCCTCGGCTTCTCTCTTTGGCCTCATTGTATAGCTGATGGCCCTTGATTGGACAGGCTGGACAGTCCTGAGGCTAATCTGTTGGAGGTGTCACCCAGAAGCACAGCACACATTTTAAATACCAAAAGATTACACATTCATAGCCTTGAATACAAAGACAATGCATAAATATAGATGAGCTTATCATATTTCGTAAATGGTAACTTTTCCAGCGATATCATACATGGCCTATCTTTTACTAATTATTGTACTTTTGCAATATTTGTATCAATAATATTATAAATGGTCACTTAGATAGCTGATATCCTCACATGATGTAATGCTCAGTTTATCATTCGTCTCAGTTTAACAGCAACAGCCTCAAATTAAGTTCTTATATCGAAGTATCTTTTTTCGGCAAAGAGCTGCAATTGTATGTGTTAATTAACTACATCTGAGATGATAGCAGCGAGCGCAGAAAACTGTGCATTTGCAGGGAGATCTAAAACAAGCTAATGTCCCTCCACCCTCCATGTTCCTAGCTATATCATAGGATGCGTCTATACTTGTAAATTAAGTTGACTTAATTTACTCTGTGTCTACACTACAATTTCCTTAAGTCGACTTAAGCTGCTGCTTACGTCGACGTAAGGAAATTTTAAGTCAACTTTATTAAACCTACTTTAAAGTCGACTTTACTGGCTAAGTCGACTTTATTAAGTCGATTTAGCGAGTGTCGATGCGGATTAGCCCTAAGTCAACTTTAAGTTGACTTAACAAGCTCCCAGGGTTCCCCCACTGACCTCCCTGCTAGGGTGGCTGGCACAGGCAGAGCCTGGCGTGCCCACCCACAGGCAGGACACAGCCCTGCCCACCCCACTCCTGCCCTGCCACTGTCCTGCTCAGCCCCCATTGTACCCTGGTACAAAGGAGCAAATGCTGAGCCCCCTGGCACTTAGAAAGGGGTGCCCCCCCACCACCGTAGACCAGTCCCAGGTCAACCTAGCCCCTGCAAGTCGACGTAGGCGTCCAGTGTGGATGCTCTAAGTTGATTTGGCAAGGTCTACTTTAAGTCGACCTAATTTTATAGTGTAGACATGCTAAGTCTACTTAACAAAATCGACTTAAAGTCGTCTTTGTTAAGTCGACTTAGGAAAGTCGACTTATTTGGCCAAGTGTAGGCATAGCCATAGAGCCACACTTGCACCCTTGCTTCATGTACTAAAGCTTGCAGAAGGGAGTGGAGTGTTCTTTTATCTGAACGGCTTTAGAGCTACAGCTTCCACTCCATGATGCACTTTCCCTGCATCCCAAATCAGTTCATGTTACACAATGTTTCCATAACCTGCTGGCTGACTAACATACCCCCCCAACAGATCACTGTGCATTTTGTCCTAGAGTCTTCCAACAGAGTTGTACCTAGTTACTGGCCTACTCTTATATATCTATATATATATTTTTTAGGATTTAAAAAGTCCCATTCCCCATGCATTTGTTATGAAGGCTATGGGTGGGCGTTTGCACACTGTGTTGCTGTTTTTGCCCAGGTTTCATCTGCTCGTTACAATGCGGTTCTCCTTGCATTCAATCCTTTTTTGACTGGCTTCACAGGAAAAAAAAAATCTCTGCCTCAGGTGTTCTGTGTAACTGAGGTTGTTGTAATGTCACCCTTCCACTTGACTGACAGGCATCTTCCTGAATGCACAGTACATTTTATCTTGGACTGCTCATGGTTATCACTCTAGGCCACCTCCACCCCCTATTCTCCTGTTCTTGTAATATTCCTTTCTTTTTTAACTAGTATTCCCATTCCTCCCTTTTAAGATTCCTTCTCAGGATAATAACTGCCAGCGGTTTCAAATCAGCTGCAGATTCTGCTACTCACTATAAAAAAAAAACTTATAAGGCCTTTTCCCTTCAAGCATGTTGTTTTCCACTTTGTGAAGGCGACAGTACAGAAATTCTGAGCCTTTATGGGATTATTTTCCTGTTCCTGCATCTGCTTATTTTGTGTAATCCTGAGACATTAGCCAAGGTGCACTTTTCTGCATTTTGCAGCATCCTTTGTAAATTTTGCTGCATTTGTTGAAAGCTTGAGGAGTGAGGGAGGAGATTTGAGATAGGCTTTTTTTTTCCAAATGTATCTCATAGATTTCTCTGAATTACTGTGGCCTGAGAATCAAAGCATCAGTACATTTCTTTTTTTTTTAATCCCACTTATAGTCTATGTCTCAACCACCATCTTTCCATCAGAAAGATGGGAGGCACTCAGTGGTGCTTCATAATAGCTCACTATTAAGAAATGCAAGATACACCCAAGCTGCAGCCATGCCATCTCTAGCCAGGTGTCAGAGGCATTTGACTACTGGTGCAGGGGCAAGAGAATGAATCTAAGGCCTTATATATGGCAGAGTGAACCACTAGTCATGGTAAGAAAGGATTTGCCAGAATTTACATTAGTTTCAGATAGTTGTAAAAAGATCCAGCGCGATCATATGGATGATACAGTTATTATGTGCTCTGCTAGTTATCTCCTTAATTTAATCGCTCATACTTGCTGTTTCTATGACATGTTTGCTGTGCCCATGAAGTTCAGATGGTGCATTTATTCAGATTTTCCTCTTCACCTCCTTACCTTATTTCACCCCACCCTGAAACAGCATCCGTTTAAAAAAAGCAAAGGTCTCAGCTGGTGACATGTCAGGCAGGAATGCAGCAGAGAGAGAGATTTTAAAATCAGGATGAGTGAGGCATCATTTTCCCTTGCAAAGTGTGTAACAGAGAGAGGATATTCTCCACTGATACTGATGATAAAAATTATTACAAAAAAGGGTTTTCACATGCAACAGCCAGGTTTTAGTTACAGGCTCTAACAGTGGGCTACTGGTGTCCCTAACACATGTGGGCTCTGTGATCAGCCACACCCATGCATATCCTATGGGCCACCCTCAGCCGCTCGCCCCCATGCTCTGGCAGAGAAAGCTGTCATGAAGGCCAGCTGTGTGGCTCAGAGTTCCCCTTGCAGAGCATTCTGCTTTTCAGGGATTTCACTGCACTTTGCGCCTTATGTAAAGGATAACCCTTCATGTTGACTCCTAATACTTCAGTCAGTTATGTTTTAAACAATCAATGCATACTGTCACCCTCCTCTCCAGACATGAATACTGGATCTAGCTTGACTTTCCCTTAGATTTTTTTTAAAAAGGAGCAGCTGTGGTGTCCTTCATGAGAACAGCTTGTAATTTACCATTACTTCTTTATTTCCCCATGGCAACGCTCACGACAGTTATCTATCAGAGACTCCACAGTATCTATGTGGTGTTTCAGTTTTCCGTCAAGGGAAGCTAAAGCTCCTTTTAATTCCATGATGCTCTCGTTGATCTTTTCCAAAACCCACCTCTGGTGCTTCATGAGTTCTCTCCCTTTTCCTCTTCTGGGGGCCTGAATTTGAGCAAAGAGCCAGTCTGGTTTCAACTTGTTTTGCTTTCTGGCATCTGTCTCGTGCTATGCCTGGCAGCTCTAGCAGTGGACTGGTAGAGGCCTGCTATCCCTTGGGTGGCTCTACAGTGCAAACTGGCAGAGACCAGACCCCCTTAGGCTGGTATCAGTGCAGGATGACACCATTTATAACTCCTTGGGTGGTTTCTAGTGGTTCTGACAGCTGGAGGCAGTGGAAGCTGGCAGAGCTTCATTCTCCCCTTCAGACAGCTCCTTGAGGTGTTCAACCAGATGTTTTTTTATAAAGAAATAACAATGGATTGTCACTGAACTTTTCTCCTCTTCTCTTGACTTTTACTTCTTTATGCAATAAGAGCCCCACCCCTGATGCTAGACTAAGAGCTATAATTTCTGCAATTGAGGCCCCCCATTAATGCTTCCCATCACAGCAGCAGACCTGGGTGGATCAGCACTGTCAGCCTTTTCTGAAACATCTCCTCAAGGTTTCTTTGCCTTTCACACAAAGTGCTGCACAATGGTTACCCCTGGATCGTGACCCCTTTTCCCTAAATGTACCCGACCGGGTAGTTATTACCTGTTAACTTTATGAATCATGACCCAAACAAATAACCTTAGTCGAAAGACCATAGTCTTTCAAGTGGTCGGTACTATATGTTACCGCTCTCTGCCCAGCTATTTTCAAAAGCAATCACAGCGTGATTTGAAACAAGAAAGAACGGACAGTGAGAACTAGAACATTACAGAAATCTTCCCATGTCGCCAACCCAAGCAAGGTAAATGTGAAATCTCTTTGCTTTTCACAATCCTGTTAATATCAAGCTACAAAGCACTTTTCTGTATTACACACAGAGACAGGATATTTGCTGGAGAAAAAATCCCATCGTTCATATTCTGTTTTTCTGAAGGACAAGAAGCACCATACATTCTGATTGACTGTTGACATGCAACTTACCACAGAGCTAGACCATATGCTGATGGATAAGCCAGTCTCATCCAAGTGTCAGCAAGATTTTCTTTTTTTTTTTAAAGAGCTGTCTGTAGTTGGTCCATCTTTGAGGAGATTGCCAACTCACCCCAACAAAAGAAAACATTAGTGTGCTATTTGCATCTCACAAAGAGACTGTGATAAGATGACATGATAAATGATAGCGAGCTCTCGCTCCTCCCCCCCCCCCAATAAAAACACATAAGGTAGCTAAATGATGAAGTGTAAAGAATATCTTGGCTTATGGAACTGGGGTGAGCTGTTTATTAACAATAAAATAAAATAAAAAGTGACGGTCAGAAAAACAAGAGTGAGTGTAGTTTCTGGTTTTTCTGCATTTCTAAAATTAATTCAAATTTACATTATTTAGAGGAAATACCTATGTATACCCTGAGTATTCTAAGAGCCAAATTTCCACACAGCTTTATTATGTGCCCCCACAAAATTGTACAGGACAAACGGGGTAGAAGCTTAACCATTTGTTTGTATTAATGGCCATTAGCGTGCCCAAACTACGTAACTATTAAAAGGAATGTGTGTATTTCTCTTTGGCAAAATTGGAGTCTACTTTCAAAGTCTGGCATTGACAGGCATGTCTTCAAAAGCTAGTCATAGAACCATGAGCATTAGTCAGTTTTGCATACAAATCATTTGCTCATACATGCAAACTGCTGTTTAGGCACTTAGGCTATGTCTACTCTTGGCCAAATAAGTCGATTTTGCTAAGTCGACTTAACAAAGTTGACTTTAAGTTGACTTTGTTAAATCGACTTAGCATGTCTACACTATAAAATTAAGTCGACTTCAAGGGGACCTTGCCAAATCGACTTAGAGCGGCCACACTGGACATCTAAGTCGACTTCTAGGGGCTAGGTGGACCTGGGATGGTTCATGGAGGGGCACCCCTTCCAAAGTGCCAGGGGGCTCGGCCTTTGCCCCATTGTACCCTGGTACAATGGGGGGGGGGGTCTGAGCATGACAGGGACAGTGGCAGGATATAGGAGCAGGGTGGGGAGGGCTGTGTCCTGCCCTGTGGGTGGGCACGCCAGGCTCTGGCTGTGCCAGCCACCCTGGCAGGGAGGGCAGTGGGGGAGCCCTGGGGCCCTTTAAGTCGACAAAGATGACTTAGAGCTAATCTGTGTCCACACTGGCTAAGTCGACTTAATAAAGTTGACTTAGCCAGTAAAGTCGACTTTAAACCAGGTTTAATAAAGTTGACTTTAAATTTCCTTAAGTCAACTTAAGCAGCAGTTTAAGTTGATTTAAGGAAATTGTAGTGTAGATGCAGATTAAATTAAGTTGACTTAAGCAGGCTTAAATTGACTTAATTTGTAAGTGTAGATGCACCCTTTGAAAGTCATTTGGCTGCACAAACATTATCTGAACATACGTAAGTCCAGACACAGAAGGTATGCCCTTGCATTGCAGGCAAATATCAGGATTCCCTTTGTGAACATTTGGCTCTAAGTATTTAAGAGTGGTGAATGTTAACTATTCACTCTGGTCATATTCAGTGACTGTTAACTACAAATAAAGAGCGAGTTAGTTATAACACAACCCCCTGCAGGTTAGTTATGAACTCTCTTTCTTTCTTTCTTGGAGCACTTAAGACATGCACAACCAGGTTGGACGAGTGTAACAGCTTCATTTTAAACCTGTGTACATACTGAGACTGAACCGTGTCAGATGGCTAATGGTTATCTTCTAGTGATGGTCAAAGGCACATGTTGATCCATTTAAGCGACTCCCACCTGCTCTATATATTGTGGGCCATTAGATATTTTAGTTTCACAGAGCAAGGTGAGCAGACTTCATGGTAGACTTGAGTGGATCCATTTTTTCTTTCTCAGAGGGCTCCCCCAGTGAGATATCAGGGAGCTGCTTTCTCTCTATCGGGTGCCTCAGCCGCACATCCCCAAAATAACCACCACAGCTTGGCAGTGGTTGCAGCAGAGCGGCTGAAGGACTGGATGGACATGGAGACTGGACTCCCTTCTCCCTGCTACCTCCAGACTCAGACTGAGATATGGTGACAAGGCAACACTCAGAAGTTTGCATTGTCACGTACTAATCTGTGGAGACTTGGAGGAGCTCAGTCTTCTGAGGAGCACCTTTTGAGATAACACATCTCACACAATTTGAAAACCAAACAAGCCATTTTAGATGTGGCAAACTGTGTAAGAATATTTTTTAAAGTCAGTGCAATAATGAAATGACAAAAAGCCCCCGAAATGTTAAACCACAGACTTATACTATAGGCATACACAGTCAAATCCTTACTTAGACTACATCATCCCACAAAGCACGTAAGCAAAGCAAACATACCTCCAGAATTAAATTAAATCCTGAAAGTAAATGCCTTATCTCGTGTATTAGCATATTCATTCTCTCACACGCTTGAAAACAAACCAGGGTATATGGGGAGCATTCTGCTGTTTTTGAGATAATGTCAGCCATGTTATATTCTTCTGGAAGTTTCTCCTGTATGGCATCTCATATCGCCTTTACCTTCAGGCGATAACGTGTTTTTCAGGTGACTCCAATTCTGAATTTAAGAAGCTATTTACATGCTGAAGACGTTGCAGACATGCTTAACTTTATGTCTACACTGCAGACGTTACAGCAGCACAACCAGACTGCACCACTGTAAGGGCTCCCATGTAGCAACTCTATGCCGAGAGCTGTCTCCTATCAGCATAATTAACCACCAATCAGAGGTGGCCTTTGGCTATTGGGGGCCCTAGGCGAAGGCCCATTGCAGGGGCCCCTATGGGCCCATTTCAAGGCCCCCCTCATGTGGCCCCAGCTCCCTGTCCCAGCCCCCCCTGCCCACCCTGGCCGCCCCAGCTCCCAGCTCCTCCACCTGCTGCTGACCAACGCATATGCAGCTTTTGGGGTAGGTGAGGCAGGCAATGGGGCCCCTTACTACTCGGGACCCTAGGTGTGCGCCTGCTTCGCCTACTCCAAAAACCGTCTCTGCCACCAATGAGTGCTGTTAGCAATGTCAGCAGGAGAGCATCTCCTCCGGACAAAGTGCCATCCACACCAGGGCTTTTGTCAGTGACTGATATGTCGGCCGGGGTGTGGTTTTTTTCACACCCTAGACTGATAAAAGTGGTAGTGTAGACCTAGCCTGAGGAATTCCACTGATTCCACTGGTGGAATTACTCTCAGTCTATAATGATAAGTACATGTATAATTCTTAGCAGGACTGGGGCAAACATCTTAACGGCAACCACCTAGGGAAACTCCCCACCAAATCCTTTGGAATATAAAAATCTCCTAATGTGTATGCTCACACTGATGGGACAGTTTATATGAATGAAAAGAAGAACGTCACATCTTGCGTATCTGACAGATGACTGCTCGTTTGCTTCTTGCAGGATTTTTGTAGCCATGTTGCTCCCAGGATATGAGAGAGACAAGGTGGGGGAGGCAAAATCTGTTATTGGACTAAATTCTGTTGGTGGAAGGGACAAGAATTAGACCTTCAGAGAGCACTTCTTCAGATCACCCCTTTCCGAACTACTCTGTATTGTAGTATTAGATTGCTCCCCTTGCAGGATCAGCCCCATTCAGACAGTTGTGTTTGTGTGGCGTGGAGAATTGCAGCTGTGTCTGTAGCACCATCTTCCACTGTGTCTCTGGACTCAAGAAGCTACTGGAGTGTCTAGGAATTGAAATGTAGGACACAAACTGCTCAGGAGTTCTTCCAGGCCCCTCCTGCTGAGATAACCCCCTTAAAAGAAGGCAGGAGTATCGGGGAGGCTGCTGGCGGGAAGAGTTGGACTGGTTGAGAGAATCAGGCATTCCCAGAGCTAGTATGAAGGTAAGTCAACACAAACATGCTTGACCTTCTCTGAATCTTCCTCGCAGTATTTAGCGGCTTTTTCTTTGGGGGTGGGGTGGGGGTGGGGGGGCGGAAGTTAAACAAACTCTATCCTCTCTTCTCCGGATGAATTTGGAGGAAACCACGTGAGAACGCTCCACTGGCTTTTCCTACAGGATGGCAAGTTCTGCGGTACAATTCATGGGAAAACAGGTTACTGCAGCTTGAGAAAGGGTTCTAAATAGCTTAGTCCTACTAAAGCAGAATAAGACTGAAAGAGGATTGCTGTATGATTCAAAACAGTGTTTAATGTATTCACATTTCTTTTATGTATCACTTAGACTGTAGATCATTTCCCCACATTACACATTTCAAATCAAAGCTTTTTATAAAGCCATACAAAATAGCTTTTACTGGTGAGACCGAAGCGCCGACAGGAAAAAAACAAACAAACATTGTATGAAGGATTTTAAATCTGTTTTTACTAACCTTTTCTTCTACAGTCTGAGAGACTTCCTTCCCACTAATCAAATCCTTGGATTGCACTTCCAGCAATGTATGGAAGTTTTTCTGAGGTCACTGTCAAGAATTCAATCTCTATATTGGGGGGCAGGCCACAAGGCTTTCAGGAAGGAACATTTTATCAATGTCCTTATGGTAGCTTTGATACTCCAGGATCCTAGATCCAGGAGCTTGACCCAGGTTCTTGTCAAACTGTCCAAAAAAAACCCCAAACCCCCCCAACAAAAAAACAAACCGCGAACAATAATCCTTGCTAAACAGAAATAGGAACCTGCCTAGTGATAAATCAAATGATTCTGTTGCAGAGTCAGTGCTGGGAATGACAGGATTTCTGTAGCTGGTTATGTCTATGAAAAATTAATCCAATTTTTTCTGTACTTTAATTACCTTCTTTATATCACACACAGATACTGATGTTCAAAAGACAAGCACTACATGAATTGCAGAAAAATCAAGTTATTCTTCAGCTAGCAAATAATATACAGATCATTTTCATTTAAAAACTACCAGGGTAGAAATATTTTAAAAGAAAAATGTTATTTCTTCCAAATTACAAAGTGCTGCTCTCTTGTGTAACATTATTATTCCTTGTACCAATTTATTAAGTAAAGCAATTTATGGTACTATCTCTGAAAAATGCCATCCTTTATTGAAATGGAAGTGAGTAATAGTTTAAGGATTGCGAAATGAAGAGGCAAGATTTATTCTTCAAATTATTATCAAAATACATGTATTGTCTATTTGACAGTCAGTACACTCCATAAAATAAAATGGAGCTGTGGTCTCATCATAATGATTTCTTTTCAAATGATTTACTGAGAGCCAGGTTTTGTCCTTTATAACAGAAAGACAAAATTGTTTAATTCAATATCACATATTCAGAAGCTATAATTCTGCTATATTTCAAAATTGCTGCAAAAATATTTTAGGATCACTAGACATTTAAAACAACAGACAGGTGGGAGTACATTTATTTATTTACATTTGTACTACCTTTAAATTCAAAATGCTATTTGATGCTTTTGAAGTATTACTGTGGGATGCTAAATTACTATGGGAATCTTACAGTATTGTGATACCTTTCAACCTGCCAAGATACATAATGTTGGTGATGAAGATGATTATAACAATAATAGCACTATTTCAGGATCCTAAAAAAAATGTGGGGTTCACTTCTGAAAGACAAATATAATTTTCTCTAACTTCAGTTTTATGATTCAGCATTTGTGAGACAAGTAATCTGCAATAATGAAAGTAAAATAACCACAGGTTTGTATGGGATGGAAGTATATGTGAATCTAAAATGAGGAGCCTCCCTTATAATGAGGGACATGTTAGCAACATACAGTGCCATGATGCAAAGCTTCCTCTAGAGACATTGCAAAAAAAGTTCATCTTCAGCAATGACACTCTACTGAAGAAATGAACAATTACTCCAGATATGCTGCCTACCATGGCTCAAATCTTTACAATGTCTCATCAGATCTGTTTAGAACAGTGTTTCCCACTGTTTCTTTGAGGGAGAATGCACCACATGAGTAGGGCCAGAGAAAGCGGAATGACCCCAGATTTACAGCAACCCCAACTGCAAAAATGGGTAGCTCCTTGAAAGGAGTTACAGCTTTCCTCCCTGCAGTCCCTCTATATTCTGCTATTAAAAAAAAATTAAAAATTCTTGTTTCTTTTCACTGCATCCTTCTCTTGCCTTTCTTTTAATCCTTTTCCGCTCTTGTTCTTTTCTTCCCCGTGTTCATTCTCTCACGCTCAGTAGCAGGTTACTTGCTGCTCAGGGTGGGTAGGGAATGTCCATAAGCAGGCCGTGTGACTGTGTTCTCAAAGCTGAGCAGAGTGGCACATGGGAGAGAAGGAAGAGTAGCTTTTGGCACAGTCAGCTTGTCAAAGAGGGGAAAGAAATTAAAAAATAGACATAAAAGGAATAGGTACGGTGGCAAATGTACTGCTTCATGAAGAGGGGTGGGGAAATCATAGCAGGGGTTAGTGTTCATCCATGTTCACAAAGAGGACTGGGAACCACTGGACTTTACAATAATTAGTTATTATCTACCACTGTCGTAATGGTCCTGATTCTCTAGCCTACAATTCCCAGTAATTTCCGTGCAGAATCTGCATCTATCTGAACAACAATAATTTGTGCGCAAATGAACTCTCTTGTACAGTATAAAGGAAATGGGCTTTTTCTGCCACTGACTCCTAACGTGATTTTAGAAGTTGAGGGAGTTCTGTAAATATTTAACCCTCGCTGTGTGGTTTTGGTGCAACCAGACCTCATACAGCATTAGCAGAAATGTTGGCTATTTGAAGGGAGATCAGATACTACCGACAAAAACAATTGGGATTGGACAAATAGACTTCTGAGGAAAAATTAAAATAGCTAAAGCCTTAAACTGAACCCACAATCCTTATATAGATAAGAGATGACATACTTGAGGCTGTCTCGATGGAGAAAAAATAATATGCTTAACACCAAAATCTACTTTCCATGGAGCCTTAAAACTTTGTGCCAATGGTTGGATGGATGCAAGGCTGGATAATCACTGGGGAATCACCCCTACAAATGTTCTGCCTTTTCTCCAGTCCCATTAACTTCACTCAGATACAAACTCATGCTTTTGGTTTAAAACCAAATCTAACCAGTACACAGGGCCAGATTAAGGCCTTGGGGAAGAGGGGGCTGCCCACCCTTGTGGGGCCACAGGCCCAGATGGCTGCAGGGGGGGAGTTGTAGGGGGCACAGGCCAGCGCTGTTGGGGGGGCCCACAAACTGCTGCTGCTGCTGGAGGCTGGGAGTGGGGGGCAGAAGTGGAGGTACACCAGCCCCATTCTTGAGCTGACTGGTGAGAAGACGAGTCAGCCTAGGGGCTGGGCAGGCAGGCTAAAGGTGAATGGCAGGAGTCCGCCACTCAGGCTGGCCAGGCTGGATTTTTGGGGGGCCACAGTTCCCCCCTTTAGGCTGGGGACCAGGGGCTACAGCCCCTAAAGCCCCTGCCTTCATCCGGTCCTGTCAGTATGGGTTAGAGTGAGACCTTAACAGAGAGACATAGACTTGAGTACACAAGCTGGATTATGTGCAGGGCAAGGTAAACAAGTTTGACTATGCAATAAATGATGTAATCATTTTTATAAAAGAGATGAATGAAACCTTTTGTGCCGTTCCTAACCCTTCAGATAACTTCCTTCACAAATTACCTTGCATGTTCATGCATTTCTTTATTCCTGATTACCAGCCAAGAATGAAAGCAGAAAGCTGAAACTATCTTGCAGGGTAGTTCTGTCTTAACTGCATTCAGGAAGTATTAGAAGTTTCACAAACCTGCTTGAAGAAAATCCACTTTTGTTAATGTAAATGGTTTGGTGGCTGAATAGCCACATCTACATTCTTTTAAGGGGATTTGTTCTAATCTACCCTATGGCAATTTACCCACTGATAGTAACGAAATTACAAGCATTTAAGCAGTATCCTTATAAAAATACTATTCAGCAGTCCAAAACATTTCAGAATCATTATTTTAAGCTTTAGCCTTTTGGATTCTTAATATAAAATAATGTAAGGGTTTTGGGTTGTTTTTTTTTAAATATAGTGAGAGGATTTTGTTGTATTGTAAAATGAAACTGTTTAAGGTAAATAATGCTATAAAATGATATAGTTTTCACTGCCAGTGTAAGAGTCAGCTGAATTAAAAGGTGAAATATCACATCATGATCCAGCAGTGCACTTAGCACAAACAACAAAAGTTTAAGAAAATTAGAGTCCTCAAAAATGTTAGAGCACATATAAAAATGTATCAACTTCCAGAAGGGGGAGCTCTAACTCTGGAAACACTTTTGTGGTTGCCAAAGCTTTTATTACCTGATTGGATTGCATAAACTCTTCCAAGTATGTTCGACAAAATCTTTTATCCCAGTTATCTGTAATATGACTATCACACATAATTTTGCCAGCCAAGTAATGGAGATTTTCCCAGGTTACCTAGAACAAGAAAGGTATTTTTTAAGTGCATTGTTTGATTCTAAAGGAAATGAAATAATTATGCAGCCAAAGAGCAGAGGCTAGTTAGTGTATCGGGATTGCTAACCTCAGTGAAGAAAGATTCAATTCTGTCTGCCAGTCAGGTTTAGAACAACAGTTGATGGGGCAGAAAATTTCCACCATTCTACTTGTCACACAAGATAGGTCACACAAAGTCATCCTTCAAGAATGTGTTAATCATCTTTAAAATTTGTACTAAAAAATACCCCCCCCCCATTGCACATGTGGGAAACAACAGGATTAAGTACAGCACATTTATCAAAATATTCATAGATGGCACATGCTTACCTAAATAGGTTTAAGGAAATGAAAAATACCTGAGAATTTGCTTCTAGGTAGCTGTAGAGAACACAGACAGAAATTGTGAGGTTCCCATTGTTAAACAGGTACTTTCTGTTCCAACTCTGAGGTCCAAATTTCTGCCAATCAGCAACATAGGCATGACAGTAGCAAAGTGAAAAACAGAATAGTTTTGAATTCCTATTATCAGCTGAATGTGCTGAAATATCAGAGAGATTTCACTTATTCGAAAGATGCCATTAATTTGAAAATCACATTTCTGTCTGAAGATTTTGTACCTCCCACAATTATCAGTAACACTGCAGATTATTATAACTGACAGAAGTTAGTGACAAAAGTACCTTCTCTATTTTTTGCAGCTTGTTTACTTTGTGCATTTGTCAGCACTTTCTGTATCATTGTTCCCCCTGTACAGTCAGCTTGCTTTCTTCCTTGCTAGGAGACTCCTATAAACATCAACAGAGGAACAAGAAAAGCCTTTGCAATTTCTGAAGGGATTTTAAGATGATTTTCAGATCATATTATTTAAAATTTGAACTTCCAGAAAATAGATTTTTTGCAATTAAAGTGAATTGTCTCTCTTTAATGTGACTATTCATGTTAAAGAGCCAATTGATTTCTGTGACTGTCTCCATCAGCATCACTTACAATTATTAACTGTATCGGCGTTTGTGTGTCTTCAAGATCAGTAAAAGTATTTTAATTAAGAACAGATTCTATAAAATGGTAACAAGTTGAGAGAAAAATCTGATGAGCTTTCTAAGTGATATTTCATATTAAATATGATCAAAACATATAGGACTGGATCTTTAAGTGTAAATTGGCATAGACCCATTGATTTCAATAAGATTGATTGATTGACACCAGATGAGGATCTGACCCCAAGTGCACAGTAAACATACAAGATATTCTGATGGCACGAGGTACAAAAATCCATGTTCTCACTTCTAAAAAACTAAATGAAACTAGCCCAAAGTAATTTATCATTTCTACACTATAGTAATTATCTGTAATGTCTGTAAACTCTGTTTCCCATGCACACAGGCATATATTTAACCAGAAGCCATATATCATGCTTCAGAATGAGAGGGTCTAATTTATTGTTTGATGTACAGTTACCCCATTATAAGACAATTTTGTGAATGGATCTTTATGAGATGAAGTTTATTCTGTTTTATTATCTCATAGCTTGCAGTAGCTGTTAGTGATTTTTCAATTTTAAATGGCTTTAGAATAATAAATATAATAATCCTATTTTTGTATTTTATAACTCCTGTGATGTTTTACTTGCCTGGTCAAAATTATTCTGTGCAGCATGAAGATTATCCAGCATTCCAGTGGGTGGCTCATTGGTTGTTTTAATAGAGTTTTCCAGAATCCCCTGTGGAATGACATATTCTTTAGGAGAAGGGGCAGGTTCAGCAATCATAAAAACCCGATAGTCTGGGTGACTTCCTTCACTGTGTTTCTCCAGTAATTTCTCTAATGCGTCAAGGCACTTTGCTACATGATGAATATTCTGGGCAAGGGGGTGGGAAGGGAGGAGAGAGAAATAGGCTTCCCAGTGAGCTATTGATTTGAAATATGAAACATTTTATTGATACAAGCAAATCCCAGGCACAAGGAAACAGTTCGATATAGCACGATATTCGAAAAAAATCACTTGCATCTGTTTAGCACAATATACTGCATAATGACAGCAATATTCCCTATTTGTATCTATTCATCTGATTATACCGCCTAATGGTTCTTTTTGCTACACATTTATTTACTAAAAGATTTTTTTTTAATGGGTAATACATTTGTAAATCCGATAGCATGTGTTTGGTAAAAGACTTTAGCCAACTCTCTATCACACAAGGCAGATGCAGTTCACATTTTATGTGATATTCAATGACCCATTAATACACACACCTTGATATGAAGTTATAAGCCCCTCTTTTGGAAGAGAGACAGGAAGTTTGTAATCATTATTTAGCACTGTTTTATCAAGATGCACCTTATTTTGAGAAGCTTCCGTTTTTATACTGCAATGCAGCACTGTTGTAATGAAGAGCTTTGACTTACTTGAAGTATAACCCAGTGGCCTTCTTTTGATGCTTTTACCAGAGCTATTTCTGCTACAGCTTCCTGTCCTTGACCCAGAGATACATTGTGAAGTTTTCCAGCATCAGTGGTAAATTCAAGCTTGTTCCCTAAACAGAACAATATATCATATCTCTTCAACCCAAAGAATTAAAATTGTTCAAAGAGTCATATACTATACACAGAGAATTGAAATGGTAGACATCATGTAAGTCACTAAACTGAAAACAAAAACAAACGCTCCAAAATATAATTGCATTATATCAACTGTGTAATGTGTTTTATTCCTTTGTGCTTCTTACAAAATAAAATTACAGATACAATTTGAGGCAACCCAAAAGGAAAACAACCAATTAATTCCCACTGAGGAAGTCACTTCCTACTACACATACACAAAGCGATTATACAAGGAAAATGCACTTGTTGGTAAAGTAATGTAAAGGCAAATATAAAAATAACTTCTGCCTAAAACAACATAAACTGACTGGGGTATCTGCTAAACAGCTGCACTTCCTAGCTATATACACACACAGTGCAAGAGTTAACTAGAAATCATTACATTGAAATTGTGTGTTTCTATGGGAGGGGTGTGGTCTTGGCATAAGGAAGATTGAATTGAGATTAATACGTTTGTCTCTTATCAAAGTAACTGGGTCGACGTCTCCTCAGTTACGCCCATGAAGAACTATTGACTTATACTGGCCTACCCAAAACAGAAGCTGGCCCTTTCTTTTTTCACCAGAGAGCAGCAAACAATTGCGTTGTACACTGTCTGAGTCAGGCACTACAATTGCCATACAGGAGTATGTTTTCCAGATGTAATTTATACATTAATATATAACAATACACACCCATAATAGAGATTCCTTAGTTATTTCTCTGTGATAGCATTAATTACAATGAATTTTTGTGGCATTAATGTGGATGAATATGCGTTCCATTCCAAATCAGTAGAAGGTATTTTAGTTGTAAGCATTCCCTTTTGTGCAACATTAACAGACATATTTGGCCTGGACTTACCTAATAATTCTCTGGCTTTCAATGGATCAACTCCGGGACATGTAATGAAAAGTATAGGGGAAGCAGAACTGCTTTCTGGAAACTATTTTGCAAACTTATGTTTATGCATCTCTGTGTATTTAGTTCCAAATTTCTCTTTAACAAAGTTTCTGTAAATACAGCATTGTAAATGATAAAGCTTCAGGGAAACCAGCATTTAAAAATCTATAGAAAAAAATATCTATACTACATTGTATTTTTATCATGACTTATATTTGGTAGAAATTCAAGTCCAAACCACTTAGGACTCATTCTGGGGACAAAAATATGTTCCCTCAAAGTGTTAAGTCTAGTAATCCAACCTAATTCCATTTGTCATCTGATCCGGTCTCATGGCTCACATCATACTCAGCTTCTGGAGAGAACTTTTTATTTCCCATTCTTGTGAAAATTTCACTTTCTTTGGACATTCTGATTCCACCACATTTCCCCTTTGTTTTGGAGAAGGCTTAAATATCACTATCCAAGCCACAAAATTCATCCTTAAACTTACTGTATAGATATGGAAAAAAATTAAGCACACTCATCACATTTGACCGTGTATTTTGAACAGTAACAACCCTAAAGTATTTGCACAGATTTTATTCTTTAAAAAACATTGGTTTTGGGCTTCCTTACAAGTCTTGCTAAGTTCCTGGGTACATACTAGACCTTAATTGCACTCCATTCAGAGCTGGAGAGAAAATCCAGTAGGTTGTTTTAGCAATGTGCAATATTAATTGAGTAAGAAGTCAAATTCACACGCATCTATTTCCATAGTCATATAAGTAAAAGCTGCAAGACAAAACCTTTACATAATTAACCAAACAATTCCTCACATAATGTCTACAACTATTTTCATATTTAGGATTCCATTCATGACCAAATGCCAGAGGTTTTTTTTTAAACAAGCAGTCTACAGGTACCATCACATATTGATTTAAATAGACAAGTATTCCTTACTACAGTTGAATCAATTCACAGTAGATAAGTGGACAAAAGGTAGCAGTTGGGTGAACTCATTGGAATCAAACAAAAAGCACCCTGAACCTTCATGAACTATACCACAAACCGAAAGCTTTTTTTTTTTTTTTTTTTTTGAAGTTCAAAACATTTAACCCTCTCTGTTATTTTTTGCTCCCATCAGTGTGCCTGTTTTGTAAGGGACCATGGGTAGAAACACTAAAATGTCATGAGAAACAATATTTTTATGGTATTCCTGGCGCAGTGAGAACCAAATAGCTCTGGAATGTCATATTAAATTTCCAGAAGGGAGAGGTCTGGGTAAGCAATCAAATTTTTGGATGGTAATCAGAACTATCTAAGGTTAGCACATTGCCAGCTTTTGGCGACTGCTTTATAGAAATCAAAAGTAAATTCAAAACCGCTACAGTATTTACTGTCTTGTGGAAGGATATGTCACTTGCCAACATTTGTAATTTACTCAGGAAGCATTTCAACTAAGTGTTAGTAGCCACGTACATGCAGCTAAAAAATGTGATAAATAAACTATTGACTGCAATGGCCCCTTGCAAACAGACCAGGAATGCTTTGGGGGAAGGGGGGGAGAGCATCCATACCCCTGGTGGAAGTCATTGTTCTCCAGAAACTGGTAAACTAACCCTGGCTCATGTAGATACTTGAGAATGGAAATGTTTTGTCTTTGAAATGCACCAGATTACATGTAGCTTCAAAGAGTGTTCATGGGGACGTTCCCCCTGGGACCACCTTACAAGGGCTTTATTTCTTGCCTACAAATTAGTCAGTTCAAAACACTGCTAGACTCATCTGAACCCTCATATGGAACACTACAGATGCCATTTGCAAAACGGAGTGGCAGAAAGGTGCCTGTTTCAGAGAGGACAAAAATATGACTAAAAACTATAGCAAGGAGATTCTTAGCCAGGAATCAGTTGCAGTTCAGCTGGCAAGTAATAAATTGACATTCTGATGGATTTTTGAGGAATTTAAATAAATCCCTCTTTTTTCCAACTTCAGCCGGGGCTCATTAAAACCGTTACGTGTTCCAGGAGGCAGCCAGGCAATAGCATCTAAATTATTTTTAAGTACGCACCCACAGCATTATGATGATTACAACTAAATCCATTTTCAAGGGAGGGTGGAGAAGGTCAAGAAATGAATTGAGCTCTTCGTGTTGTGTGTCGCTGACAGTTCCCAACTCCCTCAGTCAGGTATGGGTTTTGTTTTGTTTTAAGAAACTGGTAAAAGTACTGAAGGATTTAAGGTTATCGTCTGTCTTGCTGTCTAACTTCTGACATCAACTGTCACAGTCGTGTAACAGGAGGGCAACACAATGAATCCTAGTAAATCAGGGAGGGCTTTTTTTTTTTTTTTCCCAACTTCGCTGCCCTCTCACCCCCATTTCGTCTTCACATAACAGAGGTGCCATCTGTTCATAGGCCTAAAATGCATATATTTGATTTCCATTCAGTAATAGCTAACAGAAAAAAGATTATCAAGCAATCTAAAGCACGCCTCAGCATTAGTAGTCTCTCCCAGCCAATGTGTTTTCTTTGTACTGCCGAAGATTTCATGACAAAAATGGAGACAAACAAGTTCTGTTATGGCCTAGAATTATTCCTCTGTCTGACAGAGGACTATTTATTCAAAGACACAGAATATGGCGGGAGTAAGGAAATATGAGGCTGAGTCAGAAAGATTTAGGAACCCCAAATGAGCAGAGGGATGTATAATTTAAGTTTCATGTGCGCTAGCTTGCGTTCATATAGCAAGCAATATTATTTGGTGCGTTGCTATCAAGATGCTACATTAGAAAAAATCATTTCCAAGTAATGAGGTTTCAAGATGCAGTATTACCTTGCAATGCTGCAAAAAGCTTTATGTTTTGAGGCTATGGGTGTCAACATTAAAATGTGACTCCAAAAATCAACTCTGTACAAAAGTGTTCACAAGATTCCATGTATAGTGTATCTCACTCAATGACTTTCGCTCAAATTTGTGCAGTTTATAGGTTTAAAAAAAATTCTTTTTTTTTTTTTTTTTAAAAAGTTCCACCCCAGCAAACTCATTTTGGGATCTAAAGGTCAAGCTGGAGTTTTAACTTCTTATCTCATTACCAATTCAGTAGGCAAATCCTGCCCCCATTTACCACCTCACTGAAAGCAAGGGACTCTACATTTGGTGCCAATTTGACTTAACTACTTTTCAAAGTAGAATGGCACATTAATGCTAAATTTCTTAATGGTCTGACCTCTGCTCCTCCCTGTCCACTCATACTCTCCATTTCTAAATCATAGATATTAAGGCCAGTAGGGATAATCTAATCTGACCTTCTGTATGGCACTGATGCTAGAAATTCCCCAAAATAATTCATAGCAGAGGTCTTTTGGAAGAAATGTCCTATCTTGATTTTAAAATAGTGATAGAGAATCCACCATAAACATTGGTGAACTGTTCCAGTGGTTAACTACTCTCTTGGTTAAATTATCTGTCCATCTCCTATTTCTTCCCTCTCGGTCTATCCTCTCATCTGTTTTACCCACCTCCTGCTTTCTTCTTCGTTCTGTCCATTTCCTTAATTAAAGCAGCTTTTATATGTCCAGGGCTGTTCCACCACTGCTCTGTTCCTACTGTAAGATGGCAGTTGGGCAGATCTTGGAGCATACTAGATGTATGGGCAGCACTCCTGCACTGTGAAACTAACTGGCACCATGGTAAGACAGTGGAATACAGCCAGGAAAATGGCTGAAAAGCAAGCTGTGTCATTGCATGGGGGCCCCAGGAAGCTATGCTTGTGCTTCAGACTAGCTATTTTGTTTAGCTGTTAATTTATCACAAGCATCAAAGGCTATTCACAAAGGTGGAGGTGGGGGAAGGCAACAGCTCAGCAGTGTTATGCAGTGCAGCTGCAGGGAACTGCTCTATAAATGGCTAATGGCTGGGTTTTGATGTGGAAACTGTGGTCAGTGGATTTAAATTTATGTAGTAAAGAATCTATCAGATACGGAAAGAGTTCATCCAAGCAAACAAAGGCTACCAAACCCTTGGGGGGCAGGGGTTGCAAGGTGTGGCGCTGGAGCTTCATGCAGCTCTTTGGCTGTCCTTCTTGCAGCACCAAGCCCTCCACTGGGGAACTCTGTAGGCAGCCCACCCCTAGAATCCCCTCCACCGAGGGACCCAGCCGGCGGCCCATGTCAGGCTCTGGGCTCCCCCAACCACTGGGGAACCCTGCTGAGGGCCCTCTCCTGGTTGCGGGCTCCATTACCTTGTCAGGGGATCCTGCGGCAGTACCCTGGCCCAGCTCCCCCCACCAGGAGGCTACATCCATTGCAGCTTTCAAAACCCTTGGGGTATGGAAGGAATTTTTCAAAACAGCTCTTCTCATCTTTCAGGTTGCCAACCCCTGCAATAGATGCTGCAGCGTAACTGTGCTGCTGCTCTGGGGAGAGGATTCCCACTGTGTCCTGCAGGGATGCTTACCCCAGGCCCAGCTGCTCGTGCTCAGAGTGATGGGCAATCTACAATACAGCTGTGCAAATCAAATATTGCATAAGCAGAGTCAGAAGCAGATCTGTCTGGCAAACCTCCTGATTTCTACATTATGTCAAAATACATGAGTCAACATTTCATTTTCCCAGATTTTCAGTAATTTCGTTGTCCTGTTCTTGTCCTTTATATCCTACACCCTGATGACATTTTTTAACCATATTTTAGAAGTTTAATTTGATCAAATGATCCAAGGGAACTCCCAGGAGATACCTTTGATTTAATGCTAGATCTGTTCTGATGGTTAACATTTCTGACAATGATATTTTATTCCGCTCCAGTTAATTTTTAGGGAAAACATGCAGTATTTTTACATGAGTCAGGAATCCATGTTTTCCCCCCTCAGTACAGCTAGAAAGTAGCAACTACAAAAAAAAAAAAAAAATACAGAGCTCAACTGTGCTTAGAGCTGACCACCCTCAACAAGAGGAGAGGGTGCTCAGCACTTTGCTGGATTAAACCCAGAATAGATCTTCCACTGTGATAGACTTAAAGGTGACCTGTAGATGACCTGGAAGGAATTGGGTGTAAGATACAGCTCAAGGACTGCAATTTGGATCTAGTACAGGTGGTATTCATACCTCCAAACTTAAATGCTAGCAGTGTCTGAATATCAGCTTGCACAGCCACTTTCGTATTCTCCACATTGGATTCAGCCGCCTCCTTCACCACAACACGTTCAACAAGCCAAACCAACTCCTCTCCCAGAGTGACCATCTTCCTCCTGGACCTGGCAACTCACACCCGAATAGGCCCTGCGCCCTTCTCTTCTGGTCTCATTTATTTTTTATAGAAAGGACATATAGCTTGTGGCAAGGGATGCTAAGGCCTGTGTCCATCATACAACCCCATCCCTGAGCTGAGGCGAGCAACATCTGGGCTGAGCAGCAGAGACATACAAAGAAACTTCCAAGCATGCGGAGGAGGGGAAGGGAAGCACTTAATACCAAATCAGAGAATATTACCCTTTCCTTCCCCATTGGGTTGTGGGTGGGAAAAACACGCCAGCCTTGGATGGCCCACTATGTAATTTAAAAAATGAATCCAACTCCCACATTTTGTTCCCAGGAAGATTAGTGGGAAACTCAACTCTCTTCACTGGGATAACTTTCCAGGAATTAGGATTTTTGTGCCCTTAGGAAAGCAGCTGGAAATGGCTGGGAGTACTGTGAAAATAGCACACTCAGCCCTCAGGGAGTATCTAAGACTCAGATTGACCAACGTCCAAATCTCCAGTAGCCTAGCAGCGGCACGCTTCAGCATAAGGAGCTCAAGCAACAGTATTAGGGCCTAGATGAAATGTACAAATTAGTTCAATCTCTCCCTCCTACCATAGGATGAAAGGAGAAGGATCTTTCGTCATGCTCAGCAGAAAGGACCCTCCAAATCTTTAGGTTAGTTCTGCATACGCAATGACGATGGAGGAAAGTGTTGGGGGGAGGTGGAAGGAGATCATGGATTAAGAGAGCACGTGCATGAGCGCGTATGCATGCACATGCACAGACACACAGAGGTGTCTCAGTAATCGACACACTGCACCTGGAACGTCAAGTGGGCTGTGAAAGTAAGATTGTCTCTTTCAAATGGACCACGACTGATGTAAATGAAAGTGGAGTATGTCACACATCAATCAGGGTGTTTACTCTCTCCCTCCCATTATTGGAGGGGTCTCCCTGCTGCACTGCTTTGCGAAACACACCATGAAAAGTCTGTGACAGAAGGGAGACAAGAGTGTAAGCCAATGGTAACACTAGATTAAAACAGCAGCACACAAACATATTGATCCCTTCCTAAATGGTAACCTTGAGCAAGACTGATATATTGGATTGATTTTATTCAGCCCATCAATGAGGACACAGAGCAGGGAAGCTCTTGCCACCACTGACCGATAATGCTCATGAGCCTCATTGATCTTTACCTTGTTGACTTTTGCTTCCAAAACCTGCAGCATACCAGAGACACGGAAACTGTGAGTGAAGAGCTGGACCTGGCATGAACAAAACAGACCTGATTCAGTAAACAGCATGCAGATGTATGTCTTGGGAGAAGCTAAAGGATTTGAAAATTATGGCTGTAGCAACATCTGTTTGGTCTGTTTCTGCAAGTTACTGCAAGGTTCACCATGTGATGTACTCTCAATTCCCATTATTGCCAATGAGAGCTGAGAGCACTCAGGCCTAGCAGGAGGATGAGGCCCCAAGATTGAGAACAACATGAACTTCTTTTCCCTGCTGCAGTTAGTTACCTTTAAAATCATATCAGGAAATTAGAAATTCAAAGTGCTGTGTCCTAAAATTCTTTTATATGCAGCACTCCAAATAAAGCCATGGTGTTTTGAGTGTAGACATTGCAGGACTGGGCCCCAAATATTTAATTTCAACCCATTTGTTTCTCACTGTGCAAACATTTTAAAAGAAAGAAAGAAAGAAAGAAAGAAAGAAAGAAAGAAAGAAAATCAGTGATTATTTCCCCACAGTTCTTTTTTGTGAACTGAGAATAGAGAGAAGAAACAGAAAAGTATCCAGCTACTCTATATGCCCATGGCGAATGCAGCTGATTGTAACATGCTAGAACATCTGTAGGAACGTGACACTCATGCAGAATCACACCCATTTAAAATGTAGCTTTACACAGAGAGCCGTTTAGTTATGAAAGCAAAATACATTTATTTTAAAATAGCTTTGCCCACTGCCTCTTCTTGCTCCCTTTACATAATTTTAACTGAAGAATCCTGTCAAATTGCCCATTCTAGGACAAATCCTCAAGTCCTTCATAATTTTTTACACAATCCTTAGTAGGCCGAGTAATGTCATGGGAAAAAATGAGTAAAGGTTTCTGGATTTGGCCCCTTTTGCATTAATAACCACTATGCAATTGTATCTCTTCTGGAGAGGCAGGAAACGACCCAAAATCTGACAGAAGGAAGAGGTCACCATCTAGCTGAAACAGCCAAACTCTTTCCTGGAAGAGCTGATCATAGTAAGATGCACTGGTAGGCTGCAGACATCAGGCAGCAAGGGCTTGACTTTCTATTCCCCTGCAGCTTGTATAGTCATTTATGCAAGTGCAGGGTGGTAAAAAAATTCTGCCATTCCAAGCAATTTTGCAATGATGTAACTGATGGCACAAGGTCCATGAGGATGGATAATGAGGTCCCTCAAATGGGATTTTTTTTGTGGAGTAAGAGGCAGCCCCTTCCCTTGTTTCTTTATTAGTCCCAGCTAAACCTGCTTTCTTCAGAGTCACACCCAACCATTTTTAAAGGAAAGTGTTTTAAAAGGTTCTTTTAAACTCCAGTCTGTCACAACAAACTCTTTCTGAAGAGTTCTGCGTCTTCAGTTTATTTGATGGCTTCTTTTGAAAGAGGATTTTAATTGAATGTTTACTGTCTGCTGCTGTTTTATCAATATAGGTTGTTTCCTTTGGAATGTAGCGGTTTATTAAACGAAGGAATTTTTATAGGGGAAGGTTTCGCCCTGATTTTTATATCTGTGCGGTGACAGCTCCACACCAAGACAAATATAAGCCTGCAGCTAATGTGCAGATTCACTATTTACTGGGCTCCTTGGAAACATCTTCCTTGCAGTCCCCTGAGGAGAGTTCAGGCAGGAGGCGTACACACAGGGTGATAAGCTGCATCTCCACTCTCTCATCCTGCACTCTGGCTCCAGGGCTCAGGCAAGCCTGGTGGAAAAGTAGCCCAGCAGGGTTCACAGATTTCACAGCACTTATGCATCCTCTCCACCTAATGAAGGCCTTCAGAAAAGCCTTCCTCTTAAAGAGACAGTGTGCTATCACATGATTAATGGTCTAAGACATTTCTGTGGTTACTTGTTGTGGTCATCTGTTCTGAGCTGGGAAAGAGATGGGGTAACTGGGTCTCTGCCGATCTGTTTTGAATGCTAACATCCTCAGATTTTTTTGGTCAAGTCACTTAATCACCACGTCAGTTTCCCTATCCGTAAACAGGGATGAACTATATTTTCCTACCTAACAAGGATGAACGGAGGATGCATTAGTTAGTTTGTAAAGCACTTTGAAGATGAAAAAGAGATGCAAGTGTTACATATTTATTACTGGTATCACATAACATTTTATACTTATGAATCTAATATTTCTCCCAAAACTGCATATGAACCATGACTTTAAAATGCAATGATTTCTAACAATAGCTTCTTGGTTTGCATAGTTAGCACTATTTGTACAAGAGACGAAAAAATGTGCTTCAACATAGCAGAAATAGATATAGAATACAAAATGTGTATTGAATTCATCATGTTCATGTTACCTTCTTGAGTTCCTCAGTTTGCATGCGTATATAATGCATTCCATGAAAGGTTTTCCATACTGGACATACGTTTTTACAGTCGATTTTGACTGCTTAGAGCCAGAGGAAACACCTTCAATGATCAAATCTGACTGTCTGCATTTCACAGGAGTAATTCTTACACTGTTCCCACCTCTGTTTTATCTGTTCTCTTTGAGCTCTTAGTAGTTAGTGCCTAGGTGCTTTTTGAAAAACCCCTATAGGCCTATCTGCATCAATGTGTAAATACCTTTAAAAATCTGGCCCATTAGTCTTATGACTGAGCAGTGGCAAACAACCAGTAATTCAATACAGTGGAATCTCACCATAATTCTAAACCAAACAACATAGAAAAATATGAGCAAGTGTTTGGCTCATAAAAAACTATGAAAAGAGATAAGTGTCCAAGAAAAACTAATTTTCAGTTAACAGTCACATATGAAATGTATAATACCAGTCTAATTCTTTTCTTTAAGTTTTTATTTTAAAGGCTTTCATTGTGATTAAAACATTTTATAATAATCAGGGCACAAATTACAGAAAAATTCTACCATACTACATATTATTTGTTATTTATTTAGTCTTATTTAGTCTACAGAAGAGAAGACTGAGGGGAGATTTGATAGCAACCTTCAACTACTTGAAGGGTTGCTCCAAAGAGGAGGGAGCTAGGCTGTTCTCGGTGGCAACAGAGGACAGAACAAGGAGCAGTGGTTTCAAATTACAGCTGGGGAGGTCAAGGTTGGAATTAGGAAAAACTTTCTCACTAGGAGGGTGGTGAAGCATTGGAATGGGCTATCTAGGGAGGTGGTAGAATCTCCATCTTTGGAGATTTTTAAGGCTTGGTTAGACAAAACCCTGTCTGGGGTGATTTAGGGGGAGTGGTCCTGCTTTTTAGCAGGGGGTTGGACTAGATGACCTCGTGAGGTCCCTTCCAGCCCTATTATTCTATGATTTTATGATACCCATGTAGTTTCACTTATATACAGAACTGAGGCTGTTACCCATGGAAAAAGAGCTATTAAAGAGAATCTCAGAAACACATTGAGATCCTCACAGATTAATAAATTGAGAAAGAGAAGTTATGCAATAAGTATAATTATGAAAGAAAAACATCTGGTTTTGATCAAAAAGAGCCGTTTTCATCTTGTCAGAATGGTCATTATTGTTGCTGATCTGATTCTTTTTATAGTTTACTTTTATTTCTATTTCTACTGCTGAGTGTTTTGTTGTTTCCAGTTTCTCAACCAGCAGTGTATCCCCAAGGAAATTATTCTTGGCAGCCAAAACGCACGTCAGTCATTTATCCTCAAGCATTTTCAACTCTATTTTAAAATAATTTTGCTGCTTTGTAAGGTTAGACTGAAATGAAGATGGTGAATTTACAAATCTATAAATCAAACCATGTTACTATAGGAAACATGCATCTCTCTGCTTCATACACACTGACCTCCTACTTCTAATAAGCCTATATTTTAGTAATTCAGTTTTGGATTAACAGCAAAACGAAGAAAAGGTATAAATTGTGACCTTTTTCCTTGAACATTATTAAGCAGACAAACCAGAAA
Source organism: Pelusios castaneus (assembly GCA_007922175.1). Taxonomy (NCBI): domain Eukaryota; kingdom Metazoa; phylum Chordata; order Testudines; family Pelomedusidae; genus Pelusios; species Pelusios castaneus. The sequence continues at coordinate 12,325,971 of ML685793.1, forward strand.
ATGTTGCTAATTATTGGCTATAGTTTCCACCCTAATAAATGTGAGTTAACATCCAGATTTATGTCTGACCATACCTTACAATTACTTCAGTGTACACCAGTCACGTCATCCTCTTTCAGGCACAGATATGGGGAAGAGGGGGAAAATCCCTCATACACAACATTAATAGCTTCAAAGCCATGGAAAACGTGAGGCATTATCCCCTAGAATCAAAGGGGTAGTAGCTGAACAGACCTGACCAAAAGGGTGGCCTCATTGTACACATCCATGATGATTTGCAGAGAATCATGGCCCCAAATACTGTTGTTCTGAGGGAACCTAAATGGCATGCCTGCTCCACCAATTGCTGCAGAAGCAGCTTGGTGACCTCAACAACATTGGTCCATGGTCTCCAGTGGAACTTTCTCAGTGAGTACAGGTCATCAGCCAGGAGCATAAACTTCTCAGCACTTAATCTGTGAGCAAATCTGTGGGCTTCTGAAAGGAAAAATGCTATCTACAGGCAACTTCCTCTACCCCTTCCAATTACTGATACCTCCAACCCCCAAACCAATAGTGTACCACACTTACAGGGAGGCTGAGGAGACGTTGCTGGGGGAGGAGTTGAGTTGTCTGCTCATAGGTTCTGCTTTGGCATTTTTCAGGGCCCAGTTCACATGATCCGTTCAGTGAGTTCATTTTTCAAGTTACATTGCTTTATCTCAGGGGTTGGCAACCTTTCCCAACCTCTGTGCCAGCCCCTCCTCCTCGACCCTCAGCTGGTGCCGACGGCCCACACGTGGAAAGAAGCCACCTGGAGTGGCTCCTCTGGGCAGCATGCCTGGGGACCCCTATCCCCAGGCATGCCATGGAAAGAAGTTGCCTGGAGTCACTCCTTTTGGCAGCAGCACACCACAGAAAGGAGCCGCTCTGGGCCGCTTCTTTATACAGTATGCCTGGAGCATGGACATGGCAGGGACCTCCGCACTGCAGCTGCCCCAGAAAGAAGCCACTTGGAGTGTCTTTTGGTGGCTATGGCGCCACAGAGGATGCCGAGTGCTGCTCCTAATGGGCTCGTGTGCCACTATTGGCACCTGCTTTACCTCTTTACCTGTTAGGTCTCAGCTTTTTTATCAGTTATCAAAGTGCCATTTCCTTAGTGAGGATTATGTACTTACTTACTCCAAAGTATAAACGTAATTATTTTCAGTTACCCTAGAGTAAAAAAATCAAATCCACAATTTTTACAAATATAAAAAGTGCATTTATTTCGCCCTCAAAGAACCCTTTTCGATGAGACCAAGCACGAGGTAACAGTTTTCAAGTACCTAAAAGATAGTTACAAGGAGGAGGGAGAAAAATGATTCTCCTTAACCGCTAGTCAAAGGACAAGAAACAGTGGGCTTAAATTATGACAAGGGATGTTTAGGTTGGACATAATGAAAAAATTCGTAACTGTCAGGGTGATTAACCACTGGAATAAGATGCCAAGGGAGGTTGTGGAATCTCCATCATTGGAAATTTTTAAGAGCAGGTTAGATGGTAATTGGTCCTGCCATGAGTGCAGGGGACTGGACTCAATGACTTCTCATGGTTCCTTCCAGTTCTATGAGGCAGTTCTGTCCAAAATGAGAGTTCTAGTGGTGGAAAGATGAGCTTATAAAGAACATAGCCATCTCTAACATAACTATAGTGTTGCTACTGAAATGCTCAAATGGTAAAATTCAGTCTTGCTGTATGTCCACCACATGGGGAGGGAAGCTTTAGGGTAACATTTTCAAAAGTGACTTGGACACTTAGGACCTAAGGCTTATTTAAAATTAGTAGAACTTAATTTCCTAAATGCCTAAAATTTCAAAATCCTTTTGAAGATCCACCTTATGGTATTAAATTAAATACTTAGATGCATTTGAAAAATTTATCCTCCTGAAATTTATACTGGGGGGGGGAAGGGGGAAAGATATTCACCAGCAAGTCTTAGAGACCAGATCAACTAATTTGGGCTCACACTATGGTGCTAAAAATAGCAGGAGTAGCCATTTGTACTTGGGCTGAAGCCTGGGCTCTGAGAGCCACCCCCCAAAATGTGGGAATATTCAGGTCCATGGCTTTGATTCAGGTCCATCTATCTAACACACATAAACACATTAAACTGATTCAGTGGAGAAACTGAAACTACATACAATAGTTATACTGCAGTGTAACTCATGATGCCTGATAATACACTGGGACAAAATCCACTCTTACCCCATTATACAGGTGTAAATTCAGAATAACTACATGGACTTGAGAAGAGTTACTTCAGATTGACACTAGTGTACGGGAGATTGTAATATGCCCACTTAGCACCATGCACAAAAGTTCACCTGCTTGTCTACTGGGCTATATACATTAATATATCAAATACGAATGTATTGATGAAAGTGAAAAAAACAAAACAAAACTGGTGTGCTGGTCCCTCCAGCAAGTGGAGGTGTCATACTAAAGAGCATTAACTAACAGGATTGATGTTACAGTAAACACACACGCACACACACCCTTGATGGGATCTAAGTCTGATCTTTCCAAATTGATGTATGCCAACAAATGATCTGCTAAATCAGTCTGAGTAACAGTGAAGTTGATAAGTAGATTACTGTTTTTTGGACCTGGATTTCTGATTTGCAAACTGTGGGTGGAGGCTCTGCCACAATTTACAGTGAAATTTACATTCCTCATCTCTTCTATACTCTCACATTGGGGGAGAGAGGAGAAGGAGGAACACAGCAGTAGGAAATAACTGTACTTCTGAACAAATAAAATGTGAGTGAGAGATAGCAGTTTGATTGAAAAATGAAAGGGGGTGCCTGGCTCAGTTAGTCAATAAGTCAGAGACAAAGGGACTCTTGTAGAGCTTATTGTAACAGAAACTGTGCATTTCAAAACACATTGGAATTCAGAATTGCAACAAAATATAATTAGTAGCAGTAACTTTGGAAGTTTCAGCATACCAGGAAATGTCTTGTTGAATCAAGTGTCTCCCAAGGGGGGTGAGGAATTAAAACTGCCTTTCTGTTCTGAGCTCGTACACGCTAGTGGATCAGTCATCATAAGGCGGTGTCTACATCTAGTTGAAGTAGGGAGATGTCATGACTGAGGAAGGATGCTCTCAATAGGTAGTCTAACTTACAAGCAAGATTTAAAGCGAGGTGGAGAAATTAAGATATCAAGAGAAAAAAGGTGAAAGGATTTAGGACAGGAACATAGGGATTGTGATGGCTCAATTTAATCTGTTTGATTAGAGATCGTCACAGCTGCTGTAATTAGAACTAAGCTTTAAGAGTCAGGAATTCATTCCTGTGGCTCACTACTTTCTCAAAAAGTAGAGAAAGGGTCCTGAAGGAATTCTGCTCTATTCCATTCATAGATTTCCCTCTTGTCTAAATTGTAGGTAAGCAGTGCACATGGCAACCTTCCTGTGGTTAAGTTTTTCAAAGAGATTAGACAAGCTAAGTAATGTAACAAACTGGCATGCATGATCCCTTTAGTCAGACACACTCTTAGGTGGTAAACACAACTATCGTAAAAGAGAGGATATTCTCAGTTCCTGGCAGGGTCATGGGATGGAAAGAAGAGTCCCTGGTAGATGCACAAAGGAGTGTAGGGAGATCTAAACTAGAGGGCAGGAAAGTGTTCAAGATTATATTGGGAAGGAGGGGGAAATGCCATGAGATAAAAGGAGGATTGAATAGCTGAGAACGTACTTGTATTACCCCTTCCTCTGTTTCAAGCACTATTTCAGAGAGCAGGGCACGAGACTTGCATTGAGGGGAATACAGCTCTCCATGTCAAAATAGAGAATAAAAGAAATCAGGTTAATGAAGTGGAGGAGAAGCATACCTTCCAGCCACTCCTCCTCTTGGGGAGAGCACTGTTAAATGTTTCCTATTTTGTAATTTTGTGTGGCATCATCTAGGCATAACCTTTCCTGTGCTACAGCAGGGAAGTGAGGAAGATTCCATATTGGTGTGCTGGGGAACACTACCCATCTGGGTCTCAGAAGGTCCCCCATATAATACAGCCAGGCTTGTGCAGACAGAACCGTGGCACAATCTTTAGTTTTCCCCTGTCAGGTGTGCACAGGTGTAAAGCCACATAGGGAAGGGTTGAGCAGCTGGAAAAAGATGCAGCTGAGCCCAACTGCTCAGGGATGCAGTACCCAGATGGTAGCCCACATATCACATAAATGCCAGAGGAGAACTTTTTATGAAAAGGTCCCTTAAATATAGATAAACATAAATGGAGAGATGGCAGATGAGATAAATGGTATCTGAAACAGGGAGATCATAAACACCATTGCTTTCCAAATAGTGGGTCATGTCAAGGATCAATGGTTTCCTACGAGTTCTCTATCAAAACTGGCTCTCTCCAGGAACAATCACTGGATATACAATATCAACATACCTGTAAAAATCCACAGGGTCTGGGTAGAGATGCGGACACAATGCTGGAGATGTACTATGTTCATTATTTCACTGGATACTTTGATAAATGTAAATGAAGAAAACAGGTTAGTAGAGTTTTAAGTGCTTCTTGGGTTATAGGGAGAATATCTTATGCAACATTAGCAGTTCAGGATAAAATTAGCATCTGAATCTCTTCAATATCTCAGCAAATAAATGTTTCTATTCCTATTACTGGCAGCTGCCAACTAGCTCGTACCTTGCCTGACTCAAATGGATGACTTTCAAATCTGAGCCATGTTTGCTTTTTATCCATTTGATCTCCCTGGAGTGGGAATCAATCAATAGAGGCTAATGTTCACAGTTTGTAAGAATAGTGACATTTTGTGTGGACATGTATCACTAGACAAGCCTTCATTGTTCCATTTAGCAATTGTTGCATCATCCACCAGCGTGGAGATTGGATCAAGACCTTCCATCATTGGAATGGGGACCTAAAATAATAAAGGTTAACTTTTATATTTCTAGTTTCAGTGACTTCTGCATCACAATATCTTTACACCTATATTTGTAATGCATGGGAAGAACAAGATGCATCAACAGGAAACAATGCATTATACTTCTTAACTTTTTATTAATCAACACTTGGGTTAAATTTTACACACTCAAAAGACAGGAAATACACAAATTAAAATATCATACTAACCTTAACTCTCCAGTGCAGCACAATATGCAATTTGATTGTCTGTGCGACATTCATTTACGTAATTTGGAGTTATACATGCACAAGGGCAGAAATAGTTTCATTGTATATTAAACCTTCAGCAGTATAATCAGCACTTGGTGTGCCACTCTCACTTACACTGTCTCATAGCGATAAGAAATCTTGTTTTCAAATAAGTTACTTCATAGGGCGATATAACTGAGAGCAGAATTTAGCTCTATACATGCAATGTGGGCAAGTTGACCTTTGCTTTTTGTACTGCCTGAATGTTTAAAAACATGGCCTTAACATTACATTGCTATAAATGCCTATAGTTTATTTCCATGTTTTGAAGAGTAAAGGGGATTCAGGCCCAAATTTTGTCCTGTATTAGCACAAAGTTGCTCCAACACTGGGTTAACCAGCCCATAGAGCAGGGGTAAATCAATCATTTTTTGTTAAGATCTAAATGTCTTGGTCAAGGTCCAAACTCCAGAGAAAAGAATACAAAAATAATAACAATAAAGATAATAAGTAAATAAAAGATTTCACAGTCTGTTCAGAAGCATCTGGTGATCCGGATTTGGCTCGCAGTCCACTTATTTATTACCCCTGCCATAAAGGATTTCTCCAGCATGAGGGACTCCTTGGCTAGCACAGAGCTACTGTAATGTGCTTTGGCACTTATTCTTTCATCCATGTTGCAAAGGAAAGTGGAGGCATTTTTCCTTTATACACTGAAAATCTTTTAGTGTTAGCATGCTCCCTTGATGTTTTTGGGAACCCACATAATAATTTAGAGCAGCCCTCAGTTTGCTCTAATTTACAGAGGCCAACTTGGCACCTAGACAGCACCAGGCACAGGAGAGGGTAAAAGCAGCCTGAAAGCCAACCTTGCATTCCCCTCTCTTCCTGAGCTGTGCCTTGCACTCTCTCTGGACAAAGCACATAATTCACAAAATGACTAATTACTATACGGCTTTCACTGTGAGCATCCGCACTTTAATAGACAAAAACAACTATATGGAACACGACAGTGAAATTGTAGCACAAAACACTGGTATTATGTAATTACAGTATTTTTATAATGCCTTTAATAAAATTGTTACTTAAACCTTACACTAAGTGATTCAGAATAGAAACCCCTCAAATAAATCAGTTAATCATATAAAACACTATATGTGATCTTTCTTTCTTTCTTTCTTTCTTTCTTTCTTTCTTTCTTTCTTTCTAATTAGCTTGGAGACTGGCCTCAGTCAAAACTAGCCACCTGGAAAGTTTCAGCTTGTAACATTCAGCTTTTTGTGAATTATGAATATGCAAAAAAGACTTTTTTTTTACAGTAGCAAAAGTATCCTCCCTTTGCATAATTCAATATCAATGAATGGATTTTACACAGGCTTGTAAAAAAAATTACATTTCAACTGAAACCAAGCATGAAAAATTTCATATGTAAAGGAAATTTTCATCTGAAGGAAAGCTATGAACATGAAACAACAGCAGGTTAAAATAGAAGTCACAATGCAACCTTAACTATAGCATTGGTTTTTAGTAAATGCTATAACCAAACACTACATCTTGCTCTGAGCAATATTGGTGCAGAATGGATGGGGAGACAACAGACTAATGCAAGCAGCTGGAAAACTCTCCACAGCACTCAGCAGAATGCTGGCTAGGCCTGGCAATTGCTCTGGGTTACAAACCATTTCCCCACGGTCCATCGTTTGTCTGCATGTCTAGTCCATATCACCTAGTGATAATGTTGCAAACAACAGCAAGTACTAACTAACCAGTGGCATAATTTGCTCTTGTTCAGGAGTGCACTATGTTGATTTATCATTTCCAAATGTATCTTCCTATACAATGAGATTTTTGCAGAAAGTACGTTTAAGTTACATGGTGAGTCAACAGGTAAGAAAGGAAATACAGCGGGTGCTGGATTTTTCTGATTTAGTGTGCTTTTTAAAAAATAAATAGCATAAGCACTTCAGTTAAGAAGGCATTGTGTGCAAGTCTTGAATTACTCTCTAGTTTCTCAAGGAAGGAATCCACAGGTTTTGAACTATCTCATGCTGATATCGCTTTGTAAATGTACCAGTATAAGAAATAAAAGCTGCAGGTAGGAGCACATCTCCACACAGAGTTTCCTCCTGCTCCCAACCCTAAGGGACTGACTGAGTTTGGAGTTATGGCCCAAACAGTTGTTTTGTACAAAATATCCTGTATTCAAAGTTATGTCGGGCTACAACAGGTTGCCTTTGGCAGTGGAGTGATAAGATCCAGTCAACAGCAAAGGACCAGCTAAGCTGCATAGTTTCAGGAGTTTCTATGGGAGGGTTAAAGCTTCATTGTGGGTCTGGCTGGCTTTGGGCATTGGTAAGATCTCTGATATCCTGATGTCTTAGGCAAATTCAAGTCAGGGCATCAGTGATGGAAAAGTTATTGAAAATGGCTGCTCAGTGATTTATATGAAAATGAGTTGGTTGAGTCACAGGCAGATGATAACAGCATTATTGGCAGGAATCAGAGGCCAAAGATGGAATGGGCACAGAGAGGGAACTAACCGCTCAGGTCCAAGAGATGATCTTTTGTGGCAAGGCTCAGGTGGAATGGCATGGGAAATGACAATCCCACTGCCTATTTTAGGGCTTGATCTTGCATTTAATAAAGTCAATAGAAGATTTGGCGTTGACTTCAACTAGTGCACAATTGAGCCCTGGTTCCTTTTCCTATGGTGTTTGCCCTTCAGCTTCCAAGACTGTGCATTCAGTACTTCCCCCAGGAATCTGAAGAGAAAACACAAGTACTGGTTACTTGTTCATATACTCATGATTTTCAGGATGAAAGTCTATTTAGTCTAAAAAAAAAAAAAAAAAAATCGATATACCTATTAATGCAATAGAAAGATCCACTTACATAGCACCTCATCAGAGGGAACTTTGGGAAGAGTTGCCTTTCCAGTATTTGCCAGTCCAAAGTGCAACTGTCACTGCAGCAATGGCTTTGGCCTAAAACTAAAGAAATAAGATTTTTTCAGCAAACATTAAATGAAAAGAAATCCTCTTGTTCACTGGGGACTGGATTAAAACCTTCATATAGGCCACCAGACAGCTATCCAATGGCCACAGCTTTGGGTCATTGCTGATCTCAGTTGAATTTGACACAATTATGTACATATGGTAGTAAACCTATCACCAATCTCTTGAGGTATCCAGTCTTTTAGCGAAACCGTTCCTTTGCAAGGTCCCTGGTGAAGGGCTTGCCATTAAAATTCGCCTTACTGTTGGCTTCATTTAGTGAATGACAATGTTTTTTTCCTTTCATCTCATGATACATCCTCCTTTTCTTCTCTCTGTTGATATTCCAATGCTTGTCAACCACAGCATGAGGTTATGTTGGAACCAAACAATATGAGATGTTAGGTGGAAGAAAATATTAACTGATGCTGCTCCAGAATAACAATTTATTGCAATAAATTTTAAAGGTCTGTTGTATTAGATACTTTATTCGTCCATATTTTGTATGTGGTTTAATTTTAGAGGCATCAGTTTCACACTAAAAAAATACTACACTTTCAATTGGTTAAAATGTTAACATTTTAAATTATATGATTGTGCTTCTCTAAACAGAAACAATGGGCCTTTTGCACCCCACCCACTCCTTCAGTTAATCAATACTTTCTATAATTTCTGGAAATAACTGTAAATGCTGTTTTTCATTTCGAGTTCTCCCAGAGACATTGAGCAATATAATTTTACTTAATAACAAACATCTTTTATTTTTGTTGTCCACATAATCTAAAGCAGCTTCAAACTACTGACTAGAACTGCTCAACACCAATAGTATTAGTAAACTATTGAAAGAGAATCCCAAGTGAATTTTAATGTGGAGTAAAATATAAAAAAAGTATATAAAAGATTAAAAAATTAACAATAGATGAATGACAAATGAAAAATCTGTCAGTAAAGATGGATTCCCCTGAGCCAACTTGGATCAACAGACAATATAGATTTTTGATAATTCATGATCCTGCCATTATTATTCGTTCTCATGTAATAGCCACTGCACATCTCAGAGAACTAATTAGAGAATTATCATAACTTAACAAAGTAGCCCAAACTGTATTATTCTGTCTGTCCCCCTTACCCCAAGTGAGGGCAGTAACATTAGCATTGTTTAATTGTTGCAAATAAAGCTATTGCATTCATTAAATCATCTTCATTGTCAATACCTAAGATTGACTAGATCCATTTTTTTTAATGTTCTTGGACGTGTTAGTTACTAGGTAATCTTACAGTTAATATATACCACTGTGAGGCAAAATATAAGAAAATGTAAAGGTCAAAAACATGCTTCTATTATGAAAAAAATGAATGATAATGACATAATTTTTTCAGCTCATCAGGTTCTTTGCTAAGTGCCTCTGTTATTGCCAGATCAGTAGTGTATAACAAAGAAATGCTTTCTGTAGGCTGCTTCATTAGCCTGCCCTGTAGGACCTCACCTCCAGACCTTTCACTAATCTGTTGGCCAGCTCAATAGTCTTGTTAGTTCTATTCACTTCTTCCTGGCAGCGGATTTTCTCAGCTGTAGCTCTCTCAAAGGCAGTGGTAAAGGCAGCCAGGTTTGTGTCTAGTTCCTTCAAATAAAAACAGTAAGAAACAACTTTGGACATTGTAAGAACAAGTAAAAATATTTCTGCTGTCTTATTTTTTATTTCTGAAAGTTAAATTATACACCGTGAGAAAGATGTAAACATGACTGCTCTTAGCATCTTTTCCCAATTCACACAATCAGAGGGTACAGTTGGAAAGCAGTAGGGAAAAAAAATGTGACAGTTCCTGTAATTTTTGCTGTTTGTTCAAAACAGCATTCAATAAAGAAACCACAGATTTGATCTTGTATGAGGGAAAGAGGAATGACCTTTTTTAGAAAGGTATCTGAAATTTAGCAAGCCTTAATACAATGTATTTCTAATAAGAGTGCATAGAAATAAGAGGCATCAAATACACTCCACAGAGAGCTCCGTTCTGAAGCTAAAGAGAGCAGAAAGGTTTAATGATGAGGGGTAAAAATTTGCTAAACAGCCTGGCCTATACTACAAAGTTAGGCTAACATAAATGGCCTTGTATCAACCTATTTGTGCATGTGTCTACGCTCAAATTTGTCTTTGGCTGACATAAGTGCCCTGGCATGGTAACACATTAAAAATCACCTCCCCTACAGCATAGGAGCCACAGTTGACCGACTGAAGTTGACACAGCATTAGAGTAAACACTGTATGACCTATGTCTACCCTGCCAGTCTTCCAGTAGCTGCCCCAGCATGCTCCACTGCCTGTAATAGTAACTGCTTTGGTCACACTTGTCAACTCCACTGACCAGGGCTCACAGGACTGGAAGTCATTCCCTTCCCTTAAAAGCCTCCACGTATTTTTTTGAATTTCTTTTTCCTGATCAGTGGGCACACCTAGCAGCTCTCTTGTGTGCAACTGCCCAACCCACCATCCCAACTCCACATACTAGACACACGCCTGCCTAGAGTACACAGGAAGTACTGAACTCTGGGGAGAGGCTGTGCAAGCACAGATACAGATCAGCCATAGAAACATGGACAGCTACACACAGATTGCACAGGGAAACACAGGCAAAGGGCTAAGACAGGGATCAGCGGCAGCACTGTGTGAAAGGGAAGGAACTGCAGCAGCCGTACCACAAAGCCAGGAAAAATCACAACAATCAATAGCTCTGGTGCTGAGCTGTGCAGGTAACAGTGAACACTCAGGCTGGAACTTGGGCGCTGAAGCCTAGGGATGGGCACCTGGGCTTCAGAGCCCAAGCCACAACTTCCCAGAGTTGTCTATACAGCTATTTATAGAGCACTGACATGAGCCCTGCCCCCAAGTCTATGAATTCAGGTTAGGAGGCTTGCTTCTGCAGGACATGTAGACACAACTTTCCAGATTCCATCATAGTCTAGCCACTAGCACCAGCTGAACACAGATGAACCCAGAAAAGGGGACAGGACCTCAGGGAAGTGTGGCCTGCCATTTTCCTTACGATGGTTCAACTGTAAAGATGGCACCCACCCCAACCCCAAGCTAACAAAACACAGGTACCAACCTTGCCTTGTCTAACTCATATGAAGAGGTGTGTGGCGCAACACTGAGAGGTTGAGTTAGTATCTGCTTTTCACTCCCCTGTTGGGTTAGACAGGGAAGGAAGCAAACAGTTAAAGAGCAGTTTGTTTATGTGCACAGGGATGTACCTTGTATCCCCTTGAGAGACAGAGATGAAACTTTCATGCAGATTCTCTGCAATCCTCTCTGGAAAGTTTCTAGGAATGGCTTGTGGCTACCTGTAGATGTTTTCCAGCACGACACCCACCGGATGGATACCTTCTGGTGTTGGTATAGGGGAATTGCTTAAATGGTACCCCCTCTAGCAGTCTGTGTTTCATCCTTTCGCACTCAGGACCTCAGACCTCTGGCTGAATGCTTCTTAGTTCCACCCCTTCTGGGGTTAAGCACAGTCCAGGCCCACTTTGTGTCAGTGGCCACTCTCTGTCCATTCACCACCTACTGGCCATCCAGGGCAGGCAGGAGGAACCCAGGCCCACCCACTTATCTCGGCCCCAGCCCCAGCCCCAGCCCCAGCCCCAGCACAGGGACCCTATGTGCTCTGACTGAGTGCCACTTTAATGCCCCCACTCCTGTTCAACCCGTAGTTCAGATCCCCTGGGCCATATGCTCACCTCCCCAGGTTCCTTTGAAGTAGAGCTGCATCCTCACCAAACCCTGGCAGCCTGCCGTGCACAGTCCTTGGTCCTGCCAACATGGCTCCAGCACACTCTTCCCTCCATGATAGAGACAGGCTGCCCCAAGCTGTGCTGCAGACTCTGTTTATACAGGCTTCTCTGCCCTGATTGGCACTCCCAGCCACCAGCTCCTATTGGCCATGCTTCTTTCCCTGGGGTTTTTAACTCCTTCTCTTCTGGAGCGGAGAAACTACCCTGCTACATTGCCTTATTTCTTTCTTCATAGTAGGATACGTTCCCATGCCATTCTGCAATGAGTTTGGCTGACAGTAACCCAGCTAGCAGCATATAGGCTCACATGGTGTCAGGACACCAGGAGCAGCTGTGTTCTCTGCACCTTTGATACCATCAGAAATGATATCAGCTAAAGCCACCACTGCTGGTGGACAATAGTGCCAGCATTCAAGGCTGTTTCCCTATGCTTGTACCATTGGAATAAGAACCAAAACTTTATTGTTTCTTGCAACTGAAATTCCCTCCCCCCACCACATCCCTGGCAGGCCATATTCACCATTCCCAGAGCAGAAGAGCCATGTTGTGCAAACATGCTACAAAGCTGAATGGCAATAAGCATGTCTTATTGAAAGGTTTTATGGGAATAAGTGAAGGGTATTTTGAAATGATGTTTTTTCCTTTCCCTTGACACTGTAAACCCAATGGTGCATCTATTTGTTCTGGGCAGCAGCAGTTACCATTGTGGCCTGGAGGGGTCACTCCCAAAGAACAGGTGACCCTGAGTAGGAGGAAAAAGTAGAGGACTCAAGAGGACATGTTCAGCGAGAACCTGCAAGCGGGTGCTGCATCAACCCATGAATGGAGGGATTGGTGGGCTAACATGGCAGGCAGCCTGGAGAAGGAAAGAAAGGACAGCCTCATTGCTCTATAGGGTCAACAATCCCAGCTTCCCCAGTGTTTCCACTCCTTGGAGAACTCCATGGTAAAAGTTGCCTACAACCCTCAGCATACTATGTGGCATCATAGGATGTATCCTTACTCCTATGACTTCATGCTGGGAGACAGCAAGGAAACTCTGGCTAGGAATACTCTGGCTAGGAATAATGGAATAGGACTTGGGTTCTATTTTGTTGGTTTTGGGATGTGGGGCTATGATTAAGAGAAACAGCAGGGGCAGTTATATTGTGCCTCTAGAGTTGATATTTTTGGACTAGCACAAGACCATGCTGCTAATTTATGTTAAAAACTTGTGTTGCATTGCTTGTTGCTTTCCCCGCACACTGAGTTTCTGCACTGTTCTGACCACACAACAAATTTCTATTTTTGGATTATAAAATTATCTTTATTTGTTCATACTACACATTACAGAATTCATAGCAGCGCTCGGTGCATGCAAACCAGTAAATGCACAGCAAGCACCACTTAATTCATAGCATGAGGGGAAAAAGAGGCATTCATTAGAAAAGCTACACTTAGCACCACCCAATTCATAGCAGCACTGAAGCTCCAGGCTCAGAAAACAGCCCAGCATAGAGCATGACAGTGGCTCAGAGTACTCTTTCAGCTGCCCTCCAATGGATAGCTTCATACCTAGCTCTTGTAACAGCCCTTGTGTCTGGCTGCTTAAACACAGACATCTGCTCCACCTCTAGCCTCGGCAGCAGCTTTTCTTCCTTTGCCCCCCCTGATGTTATGGAGGACATGCTAGGCAGTTATAATCACTTGGGTATTTTTCCCACTGAGATCCAATCTAGTGAGTGAACACTACCAGCATCCCTTCACTGCACCAAAACCACACGCCACAGTCACTTTGCACCTGCTGAGCTGGTAGTAGAACACTTCCTTGATGTTGTCAAGGTGTCTGCATGTGGCTTTATAAGCCAGGAGAACAAGGGGTAGGCGGTAACCCTCAGAATCACCATGGGTGTATCTACACTTACAAATTAAGTCGATTTAAGCTTGCTTAAGTTGACTTAATTTACTCTGCGTCTACACTACACTTTCCTTAAGTCGACTTAAGCAGCTGCTTAAGTTGACTTAAGGAAAAATTAAGTTGACTTTATAAAACCTCATTTAAAGTCGACTTTTCTGGCTAAGTCGACTTTAGAAAGTCAACAGCCACTGTGGACGTGGAGTAGCCCTAAGTCGACTTTAAGTTGACTTAGGGGGCTCCAGGGCTTCCCCACTGCCCTCTCTGCCAGGGTGGCTGGCACAGCCACAGCCTGGCTGGCCCCCGCAAAGGGCAGGGCAGAGCCCTGCCCACCCTGCCCCATGCCCTGCCAGGGTCCCTGTCCCCCTTTACCCCATTGTACCCAGGTACAATGGGGCAAAGGCTGAGCCCCCTGGCACTTGGCAAGGGGTGCCCCCCCCGCCACCATGGACCTGTCCCAAGTCCACCTAGCCCCTACAAGTCAACCTAGGCATCCAGTGTGGACGCTCTAGGTTGATTTTGTAGGGTCCCCATTAAGTCGACTTAAAATTTGAGTGTGGACATGCTAAGTCAACTTAACTAAGTCGACTTCAATTAACAAGTGTAGACATAGCCCATGAGATTTCAGTAATGCCGCTCCACCATCAGGAAAGAAAGTCCCTGCCTGCAGCTTTCTGAACAGGCCTGTGTTTTTAGAGATGCGAGTGTCATGTGCTGCCCCTAGACCAGCCCATACCGATATCCATGAGCACCCCTCCTGATCCACCAGTGCTTTCCCAACCATAGAAAAGTAGCTTTTTTTGTTGACATATCTAAAGATGGCAAGGTGGGCTGGTGCCAAAAGAAGGAAGTGTGTGCCATCTAGTTCCCCACCGCAGTTTGAGAACCCATTGTAGGAAATCCTTTGTCCTACACATTGTCCTGAGTCACACTTCTGAGTAGCAGGAATTGATTAATGGCCCTGCATACTTGCATGTCAATGCCCTCCCACCCCATGGATTTTCTTACTCCAGAATGGGTTCTCATTGTGGCATTGCAAGTGCGCAGACTGCAATTGCCACTCACTTCTCTACTTTCCATGCAGCTCTCATGCTGTGGTCCCTGCATTGGAGGGGTGGGGGAGCTCAGCACACACAACCAAGAATGTTGCCTTTTGCATCCAGAAGTACTGCAGCCACTGCTTGGCTTCCCAAACCTGCATTATCAAGCACTCCTATGAGCCACTGCTCATTTCCCGAGCCCAGGAAATCACCCAGCACATCACCTTCTGCAGATGCTCTGTGAAGGCTACAGACAACCTTCAATTGTTTTCCACTACTACCTCCATAAATTGTCCTTGAGTAAATCATCATAGCCTAACTGTTGTTGTACCAAGGGTGGCACATCAGGAAAATTGTGTGTCCTATTTGCACTGTTGATGAGAGGAGTGCAGAGTTCTGTGGGCTCTATGCTACCATCAGACATGGTGGACGCTAACAAGTGCTACACAGATGTGTGGGATTAAAAAAAAATGGAAAAATGATAGAATATGATTGTTTTACAGGATGAAGAAAATTGCGAACCTGATCCCCTAGTTGGCAGAGATCCCTGGGCAACACAGTTCTACCTCACAACACATTGTGAATGGTTCCCAAAAGACATCTTGTTGGAGAGCAGCATATGACACACCGGGATACCTACCCACAGTGCTTCATACTTTGCATTCCTTGTGAATATGCACTACACTGATGCCAGCAGCCAAGATGCACGTGCACAAGCTGTATTCAAACTTCAGCGACTGTCTGTTGACGTAACTTGCATCAATCCAAGATTGTAGTGTAGACATGGCCGTAATGATTTAGGAGCCTAAATCACATAAGTTGTCAATTGGATTTAGGCTTCTAAGACTCCTGTCCCCCACAGGGCACTTTTGAAAAGTGGCTTCTAAATCACTGAGTTGATTTGAACATTCAATTTTAAGCTTTGGAATGAGGAAGCAACTTGGGCCCTGATCCAGCAAAGCACTTAAACACACTCTTAACTTTAAGCATGAATAATATTGTTGAAGGAGAGCCCCAATTGTTCCCAAGATAGAGTGGGAGGCAGATCAGCATGGGTCGTTGGACATCTGCAACTAGCGAAAGAGTGACTTCCCAGTTAGGAACGTCACAACCGAGGAACACAAACGACTACAAGAGGAGAAGGGCAGAATGTATTGGCTAGCGAGCTGATAGATGTGACAATAAATGTGTAAAGAATTTTGAAAGCCAAAAAGGTGCTTTTAAATCATACTGCAAGGCCTCAGATCCAGTGAAGTGGTGAAATTTGGAGACTGTGCCTACTCTCATTGGCTGGGATGTGGGATTTAAACCCTAAAAATACTGAAATAGTCTAGACAGCCAAATATGTAGGAAGCCAAAAATCTATTGTAAGCCACATTCTGCTAACATTAACACCTCTGAAACCCTTTTGAAGTCAATGCGATTTCATAGCCATAACTTTAAGCAGAATTTTATCCTTTATATTTAATGATTGAATTATGTGATTTAAGAGATCTGTGTTTACACCTCAGTCATACCACTGTCTTGCTTTGTGTGCCATGGAAAAAATCAAAACCTCCCCATGACGTGGTTTGCCCATCTGTAAAATGATGATGCTAATAATACTTAGCTATCTCACCAGGATGTTGTGAGGTTTCATTCATTAACAGTTGCACTGAAATTCCTGCAGCATTATAGGAGGGTAATGTATATAATACAAAACACATGTTGCTTAAGTATGGTAGAGGAATTTTATTGGCATGAGTTTGGAATGACCACATGAGTTACACAACATAAACATTCCCAACAAGGGCCAGTAAATGTATTTCAAATAAGGGACAATATAAACTTTATACTATACCACGCTATCGTATTTAGGGACAGATGATCCCCAAGACATCAAAGCAGCTCTCAGAGCACAGAGGAGTGAAAATGCTGGGGGATGGGGGAAGGGAGATGTTTTTTCAGCTACCTTCCTGTCCCCTGGATGAGGCATGTTGGAATAGCCTTAGGCTCACACAGCTGCTCAGTTAGGAATGATTGCCAAGGCATGTTGGTGCAGATCCTTTTAGGCACCTAATTCCCATTGAAATCAATAGGGGTTAGGTGCCTAAATACTTAAGAGAATCTGACCCAGTGATCTCCGGCTCCACCTCCTATACTGGAGCGGCCAAGACGCCGGTCCCATACCAGCTAGGAATTTCCCAAGGAAACCTTACGCAGCTTTAAATCCCCTTTGTGCTGCTGGAGGGGCTGAGCATATGGCCATGATGTTTATGCTCTATACTTAACAAACTTTCAAAATAACATTAGGGAGCACTGGAAGTTTTTTACTTGTATTGTTTTGCTCCCTCTGCCCACTGAGTGCAGTGAGCCACCCTGTAAATCCCTCAACAGCAGAAATATATTATAACTGACTGAATTTTAGAGACCTCTAAACGCATTATTTTAAAGTTTAATATCTCTGGACTTCCCAGGGTCAGAAGCAGGAACAGCATGCCCGAAGGACTACCTGGAACATTGGTCTGAGGATCAGGGTGAGCCCAATGTAATTTTTGGCAATTTTAAAAAAAATGAAAGGCAGCTGTCTGAAGAAAAAAAAATAGGTAGACACTGAGATATGGAAGAAAACCTTGTTTCTGATTAATCCACAAAAGAAATGGTTCCAGTTCATGTAGGTTAAATATATGACCTGTGGTCTGCTGCCAGAGACAGTGAACCTCTGGTGAGCTGATGAATAAGAGCTATTTGGGGAACTGGAAGTTGCCTGGGGGCAGTATTAACTTACCTAAGCAATTTTCTCAAGATTTCATCATATGAAATATTACATGCAAGAAAATTTATGGGACTTGCTGGTAGGTACCGCTTTCTCACTTCCGTCTTTTTCTACAACCTTTTAGGTACGGCTTCCTTCTTTCTCTACACCTTTTAGGTACTACTTTCCTTTTTCCCCGTCTCATGTCCCCACACGCACTTGGTAAGTTGTTTATGAATTCTAATGCAGCGAGAAGAACAAACTATAAGTAAATTTAAGAAGCTGAGCAGCACTACCTATTCAATTAAAAGTCCCAGACAATCAGGGCCCTTGATGTGTTATCTTTCATTTGACGACCCACATTTTGACTTTCTGCTGTAAATAAATGTGCTAAATGGATAAAAGACAATACCATTTTTCTGCTTTCCCCTGAGTTACTGATAATAAGACAAGTCCCTACCCTTACAGTTTGTGCATATCAACGCGATGTAATTTTTTTTTTTTTTTAAAGAGTGCCAAAATCTCTCCCTCGCTCTCTCTCTCTGCCTTTTTAGAGCATTGCCCTTTTCAAAACAAGGGGAAATTCAGTATAGTTTCCGTGCCGCACTGATCAAACAGTGTCACATCACTATGGCAATTGCTGCCCAGGCCAGGAATACAGATCAGCTTTAATTGTGCAACGCCTTATTGCTGGTGCATGTCAATCAGAACCTATGAATTGAGAAAAATTTGCTCTGTTCATTCTGTTAAATGATGTATCCAATTAAACCTGTTAGAATTCATGATCTTCAGTCAAGGTTAAATGAAAGTAGTTACTCCTGTCAGCTAGGTGATTAAATGCTGCCTACATCAGGCACATTTATGTGCAAAATTAAAATTTTGGTATAAAGCATGAATCTTTATGCATGCCAGTTAATTATCTTGCGGTTCCTCCATTTATTAAATGCCCACTGCATTTCTTCTTAATCATCAGCTTCCTTTCAAAACTTAGTTCATTCTCCACATTATGCCAAATTTCAGTGTTTAAATGAAATGCTTTATCAATGAAAAACTTGCTCTTTTCAAGGATTTGGCTGTTGCTACGCTACTGAAGATGGCCATTATTAGTAGTTTTTTTTAGTCATTATGCAAAAGATCTGTGTTGTGTTGTATAATTCTGAGTGACTGTGATAGGAATCCCTTGTGTTGTTGCTGTCGGTCATTGCCTCATTCTCTGTACCTGTCTGGGACTTGTGCTGCATATCAGCCAACGCCAACAAACACCAAGACAGTAATATACAGTGCTACAAAATTAGCATAAACCTAACTGCTATGGGGCCAATCCTGCCTCCCTATCTTATGCGGGAATGGAATGGCTTAAACACAGACAAATTAGGAGCAGTTTTGCTGCGTGTGGGGTATGGGGGAAGAGAAAAAAGGGGCAGGATCTAGGGAGCCTGCAGCATATCCATAGCCTCTATATGCCAGATAAGGATTTCCTTGGAAAGCAGGGCCAGTGAACATCCAAACCATAAAAAAAAGAACATAGTAGCTGTGAAGTTCCAAAGGGGGAGCTGTGTTAGTCTAGGTCAGCACAACAAACAAGGGCTATGTGTACACTAGAAAATTAAGTCAACTTAAGAAAGCTTAAGTCGACTTAAACAAAGCCTCATCCACACCTGGTTTTAATTAAGTCGACTTAAGCAGTTCCTTAAGTCGACTTAATAACTACCACTCTTTAGGTTGACTTAACAATTCGTTAAGTTGACCTAAAGATGGTGTGGCTGCCCTAAGTCAACTTATTCTGTAAGTCGACCTAGGGAGCGGGTCCCGGCGAGAAGAAAGCCTCCACTCTCTTCTTGGAGGGACCCACGGCTTCCTGGCCACGTCTACACTTGAAAAGTTAAGGTGACTTAACAAGGTCGACTTTAAGTTGACCATTAAAGTCAACTTAACAGAGTCGACTTAACTTTTCAAGTGTAGACATAGCCAAGGAGTCTAGTAGCACTTTTGAAGACTAATATTTATTGCATGAGATTTCGTGGGAGAAAAACCCTTGGGAAAGCTCATGCGATAAATAATTTTTTTAGTGTTTAAAAGTACCACTAGACTCCTTGTTTGTTTTATAGTAGCTGTGAGTACACAGCCTGGAGGAGGAGCACTGTTGCGCCATATTATGGGGCAGATAGAAGACTTTGCGCTCTTTCTCCCACCTCTGCTACCTAGTTTATTTACTCTGGCTATATACAGTCATGTACTGTACCTCAAAATTCTTGTCCAAATTACGGCAAGAATTATGTATTGGATATTTATTTTCAGAAGTTTCAATAAAGCCGGGATTCCGGTGCTGCATGAAGTGTAGAACCAGGATATAAATTTGAATAGTGAGCAGTAAATAAATCTTTTACTTGCAATGTATACCAAAAAAAAGAAGGTGAAATACTCATTTAAAAAACAAAGGTCAGGCACCATCTTTGCTCTTACATGGAACATTTCTTTCTGTGATCTGAAAGATACTAAGTGGGCATTTATCCCCTTTCACAAAGAGACCGCAATAAGAACCCCTCTGACAAACAATCAACATTAAAAACCTACCATGCCCCTTCACTGACTACTAATGAATAATATTTAAATCAGACTGGGAGATAAACTAGTGCAATATACTCGATTAAAACTGGTACTAGAAATAGGCACAACATTGTTATTAAAGATAAACACCTACACTAGTTTTCTACTTGTAGAGTATAAATGTAATTTTTATTCACATAACATTTTTAAAAGCACAGATAGATAAAAAATATACATTTTGAATGTGGCAGGAGGAGGAGGTCAAGTGGGAAGACCAGAACTACTACTATGAAGCACACTTCCTGGTGTGTACAGCCCTATCTCAGAGGGTCCTCAGACATTATGGAATGCTGGTTTGAGTCCAAGTTGAGTGATGTGATTTGACTTATTCAGCACCACGACAGAAACTATCTGAGGCTTACATAAATAGCAGTACGCTGTCACTCAGTGTATATTTCTAGATATTCAGTAAGCTTTCTGCACAAATCTTTTGTGGACTGGAGCCTGCAAGTCAATCAATTCTAGCTGAACTTTGGCGTCAGCTTTTTTTGAGTGCAACTAAAAACAACGTGTTTATCACTTTAAAATCTCTGAAGCACCTTGATCCATGCAGCAGCCCACTGATGGGTAACCATCACAATCATATTTCTTGAGTATCTGAAAAATGGAAAAGGTCACTTCAATGAAGCAGCCCTGGTCTTGAAGGAAAGGCTTCCTCTTGCTCTCCCTATTAAACAGCTAAAGGCAAAGCCCTTCTTCCGGTCCCAGGCAGCTGCAACGGTCTCTCTCCTTAGCGTTCTCCCATCCCACTCCCCTATCAACTGCAGATAATGGACTTTTCTCTCTTAGCTTTTTTTTCCTCATGGGACTGCCATGCTCCCCTCCTCTTTCTGGCAGTTGTTTACAGCCTCTCCATGCCAAAGTTCAATACTTTTAGGTATCTATATTTAATGCTATCAGCCACTGTGAATAAAGGAGTATCCTCAGACTTGTAAACAGCAGAATCCTCAGCACGCCTTGGGTGGTGACAACCCTAGTAAAGTTAACCAGAAACTAAGCCTTTCCCAAGCTGCCCAGAAAACCGTTGCTGACGCGCCTGGATTTCACTCAGCCTCTCTGGTACATAAATGTTTATTCTTCTCCCTTCACCCACACTTAGTACT
Source organism: Pelusios castaneus (assembly GCA_007922175.1). NCBI lineage: Eukaryota > Metazoa > Chordata > Testudines > Pelomedusidae > Pelusios > Pelusios castaneus. Next base: position 12,347,280 of record ML685793.1, read on the forward strand.
ATTCTGCATATCCAGACATATACAGAGGCTAGGAATTGCAGGCCTGATATGATAGACCTGATATGTCTTTTCCATTGTTAATTGTTGCCACATGAATCACTATGGCTGAGTACTTTAGCTGGATATTTCTTATTAACTACTCCCCAACAGAACTACCCCAATTTGTGTTGTTGTGCCCCCCTTTGGAGATTCACATCCCATGCATGTCCCCACCCACCCTGAAACTGTATTTTCATGGATGCCCTGAGTCTAGGATTCCATCCTGATGGGGTCAGCCCATTCCTCCCTGGCCCAGGACATGCTCTGGGTGGACAGCCCTAGCAAGACACAGACCCAAGCTGCACCTTCTCCTTGCGCCTCTGTCCCATGGACCCCCAGAATCACTTTCAAGCCTCAGGCTCCTCTAGCCTTACTGGGAGCCCCGGCATGCATGAGCAAGAGCCTGTGCAGGTGGGCATGAACTACTTTACCAGGGGGCACATGCACATCAGTCTCTGGACAGGCGAGTTGGGTTGTCTCCCACACCTTCCAAACAGAGAGAGGCCACAACCCTTTTCTCTTCATGCTTCCCTTCTCCTTGTTCTTCCATGGCAGAAGTTGGAGCAGGAGACTGGGCTGGAAGGAATTCTTATTTTATCACTAATAATTGGAAGAAAGAAGAAAACATTCTTAACCAGTCAGGTCCTTGTACCCATATGATAACCTCATAACCCCCCTCCCATGTGAAAATCTTTGATTCCAGCTGTGATCCTTAGGTTTCAGGAATATCCCACCTACTTTAAAGATGTTGTTTCAGGCTGTGTGTGTACAAATTTAATGAACACAAGCCCTCGTTGATTTATATTTCATATAATTTCACAGGCATAAGGGTTAGAAACTTTTTTAATGGCAGATTAAACTGTGCAGAAACTGAGTGACACAAACATGTTGTGGGTTGCGCATCACAGATATACATGTACACGGATATTTTAATACATACAAGTTTATCTGGATTTCATATGCTGTTTTATCTCTCAGTCTGATATACAAATATAAAAGCAGTATTTTATAGTAAAGAGAACATCAGAATTAAGAATTCCACAAGAAAAATCATCTCTGAATTCCTCACTTTTCAGTAACTCATGAAAAAAAATCCAGAGAGAAATTTTAGGATTCGCACTTTCAGCTAAAACCTCATTACACCTATAGATAGAAGGCTATTGAGCATTTTTATCTATTAATTCATTATTTTTTGTTTTAAATTTTGGTGTGTTTTGCTCCTAAAAACAAAACAGAATTCATCATGCAATGGAAGCAAATTTTTAACTGAATATTGTAAATGAATTGAACACAGATTGCTAGTGTTTGTCGTTTTCCTTACCTGTACACATGAATATGCTATATGCTCATTTCCATTGCAAATGGTACATCTAAATCATCATCGCAAACTAAAGTATACTGTACATTTCATTATTTAATTTCTTTGGAAATATCACTCACAAAAATATTCAGTTGTTACTGTTCTCAAACTAAAGCTTTATAAATCAGTGAAAAGCACAAGAGGGCTAATCGTGTCCATCCAGAGTAAAAACAGGCCACAAGCTTTGGAAAACTATTAATTACATGTATTAAAGTACATCTAGAGTTCCTAACCAAGTTCATGGCCAATTGGACTAGATACTACACAAAGACTTACTCCCTCTGCTTGTACATTATATTCCTTGCCCTTATTCTTCATGTGTCTTATCAGATTAGGTTGCAAGTTCTTCAGGGCAGAAGCTGTTTTATATGCTATATCTGTGTAGTGTCTATGACAATGGAGCCATACTCAGCTGCCTCTAAGCACTGCGATAATAAACATCATAAATAATAATAAAGTTCATAGGAAAAGAAACTCCCATCCCAAAGAGTGTACTCTTCTTTAGTCGATGGAAAACAGCCAAATGACAGGGGTTAATTCAGTAATCAGAATTACATTCAAAACTACAGTAGGAAAAAAATTCAATACGGATCATGGATTGGAGATCTTCATCACAATTTTAGGAAGGGTCTAGCAACCAGAACATAAAAACAAGACAGAGGAATAAATATACAACAAGGAAAATATTCTTTTCAATCCAGTAGGGCCAACATTAACGGGAACTCTACACGCATATTTTATTGTATGCTAAATTCATTATTGTGAAAAGCATATCTGACCAAATCCTACAACTCTTACTCATGAATCCAATGAAATCCACGAGAACAGTTGTGAGAGTAATGTTGTTTACTTGTCTTACCAAGGAATTATATGATCAGATTAATTTTTGGAGAATTATTGGACAAATGCTAGAAAAAAAAATCACTATCGAGACAACTTTTTTTTTTGGTAAATAAAATAAAATAAAAAGCCCCCCACCCCCAATGCCTAGTGGATCACTTTGAGTTCAAATGTTCATTGTTCCTAGTGTTTTTCAAAACTCCTTTTTAAAGCTAACTGATGTAAGGAGTCCCTTTTCTCATAAGAACATAAAAATATAAGAATGACCATATTGGGTCAGACCAATGGTCCATCTAGCCCAGTATCCTGTTTTTCAACAGTGGCCAATGTCAGGTGCTTCAAAAAGAATGAACAGAATAGGTTATCAGCTAACATTTTTATTCCAATCACAGAAATTTAATGTTTTGCAATATTTGTTCACATTGATTTAAGCATTTTAAGTTGTGGAGTATAGACTGGTAATGTGGAAAAGATAGTTTTAATAATGTAACATTTATGGCACAGCATCATATAGCTAATTATAGTTTAACTATTAACTGGTTAGTTAGAGAACCAACCAAATTATAGTTGGTCTACAAGTAAATCTATTTACGGTCAAGTGCAGATTTGATAGCAACCTTCAACTATTTGAAGGGGTGCTCCAAAGAGGAGGGAGCTAGGCTGTTCTCGGTAGTAACAGAGGACAGAACAAGGAGCAATGGTTTCAAGTTACAGCTGGGGCGGTCGAGGTTGGATATTAGGAAAAACTTCCTCACTAGGGCTATGTCTACACTTGTTAATTTAAGTCGACTTTAACTAAGTTGACTTTAAGTCGACTTAGTGTGTCTACACTTAAAATTAAAGTCAACTTAAAGGGGAACTTAGAAAGTCGACCTAGAGTGTCCACACTGGATGCCTAGGTTGACTTCTAGGGGCTTAGGGGGACCTAGGGGAGGTCCACGGGGGCAGGGGGGCACCCCTTGCCCAATGCCAGGGGGCTCAGCCTTTGCCCCATTGTACCTAGGTACAATGGGGCAAAGGGGGACAGGGACCCTAGCAGGGCATAGGGGCAGGGTGGGCAGGGCTCTGCCCTGCCCTGTGGGGGGGCATGCCAGGCTCCCCTGTGCCCCCCGCCCCAGCAGGGAGAGCATTGGTGTAGCCCTGGGGTAGCCTTAAGTCGACTTAGGGCTACCCCACATCTACACTGGCTTAAGTCAACTCTAGGGAGTCGACTTAAGCCTTAGGTCGAATTGAAAGATGGTGTTATAAAGTCGACTTAATTTTCATTAAGTTGGCTTTATTTTACTTAAGTCGACTTAAGCAAGCTGCTTAAGTCGACTTAAGACAACTGTAGTGTAGACGCAGCCTAGGAGGGTGGTGAAGCATTGGAATGGGTTGCCTAGGGAGGTGGTGGAATCTCCATCTTTGGAGATATTGAAGATTCGGTTAGACAAAACCTTGGCTGGGATGATTCAGTGGGAGTGGTCCGGCTTTTAGCAGGGGGTTGGACTAGATAACCTCATGAGGTCCCTTCCAGCCCTATGATTCTATGAAGGTCAAATGTTATTTTCAAGTGTGAAACAGATAAGTCTCCAAATTTGGTGGCTGCACACTTCATCGATAAGGGGGGGAAAAACAAAAGAAAAACATAATTCAAGCTATAAAATAACCAATACTGAGAGTTTCTTTCAAAGACCTTTGAGTTTTTCTGCTGCAATGACAAGGTCTGGATAGGCTTGAGGAAAGGACTGGAGTTTAGACCCACTTCACAATACAGCTAAACAATAAAACAGTTTCAGCATTTGAAGAGTGAAATATTCTTCAAAAAGGTCGGGCATGATTGGCACATATATTCTTGCTTACATCAAGAGACTGATATGTTAAGATTGTTAATAAGTAATAGGGAATAATGAACTGGAATTAATCTCCTCTTTCCTAGAGATGGGTCCTTTAAGTTTGAAGGAAAAAAAAGGCAACCCCAAATAGATTGAGAATCCACAGAACTCTGGACTCAAAGCATTTGGCTCATATAGCCTCCAGGCATACCACCAAGAATCCAAACAATCTTTCTTCAAAAGCTAATGGGCCTTTTGGATGTCCAAAAAATGAAGGATTGACCTTTTAGAAGCAATGATTAAAGGCTCATGCTGCAAAATGCTGAAGGCTCTCTGGCTATGTCTACACTAGAAAAGTTAAGTCGACCTTATTAAGTCGACTTAACAAAAGCCGAGAGCTTTTCTAGTGTAGACATAGCCCTTTTTTGACCTTATTAAGTCGACTTAACACTTTAAGTCGACTTAATAAGGTTGACTTAGGCACTAATCCCCATCCACACTGGCTGTGTGGCTGGCTAATAAGGTTGACTTAAGCGTTAAGTCGACCTAAAATGAGGCGTTATTAAGTTGACTTAAGGAAATGCTTAAGTCAACTTAAGGTAAACCCAGTGTGGACGTGGAGTAGTTTAGGTCGACTTAAGCCTCCTTAAGTCGACCTAACTTGTAAGTGTAGACACACCCTCTAAGCTGCCATTAAGTTAGTTCAATGGGAATTAGGGACTCTCAGCATCTTGCCTGACTCGGCCCTTATGTAGTACCCACCCCTGTCCTCATTGATTTTAGTGGAAGTTTTGTCTAACTCAGAAGTGTGGCATCAGCCATAACCTATTTTATATATTCTAATTCTACTCTCATGTACGCTCACGTGACACCACAGGCCTCCATGCAGTTGCACAGGTGTAACTGGGGGCTAAATCTGGCTCTTTATGTTTTATAAGAAAAACAATACAAATAGAATTCTGTACTTGGTCACAGTACTAAACATTTTATTAAGATCTTTCAATCATTTGCACAGGAAATTACAGTAAAAATAAGAAATTTTGTTCAAAGAAACAGCACTATTGTGTGCCCCAGGGTCAGCCAAGGAAGGACATTGCTTCTCCGCTGCTCCAGGGAGTGAGGAAACTGCAGCAGATCTATTCCTAGTGCAGCGCAATGTACTATTTGCAGCATGTCTGTACAACAACACTAATTGATGCATTGGAGACTGGAGCCAGGGTGCTAGCTAGTCCCTTCCCCCCTCGACTCCCCTGTGCAAGGGGAACACAATGATCCTGTACAGCTTATTTCCCTTCTCCTTCACTGCCCCCCAGCCTTGTCTCTCCTTTTGGCCCTAAGTCACCAAGCTAGCTGGGCCATCTGACAAATGACAATATTACCTTACAAAGAAATGCTCAGCAGTTCTCATCAGGCTTGAAGGAATGCATACCTACCTTAACAGGTACTTCTCAAATATTCAATATCTTTCCAGAACTCTATTATGAATGCATTTATTTGTCTATTAATAACAAAGTCAAATGTCATTAAAAAAATCAAGACAGCAATTAGGAACATTAAACCCTCTTACAAGCTCAGCAAATATGGCATCAAGGCACCTACAACTTTAGTGTACACTTTATTTAACTGGTTTCTGTATTACTACTGCTCAAAATGTACCAGTGCAGAACCAAGAATATTATAGCAAGTAATGCTGCAAAATCTAGCTTTTCACAAACGTTGCTGCATTCAATACAGGCAGGGGAAGAAAAGCCCATTTTCAAAGTATTGTTTCTGAGAAAAATTCACAAGGCACCGAATTAGGTTAAATACATACATCTTTTTGAAATGCCACGTGGTAGGAGAGCAGATTGATAAAGGACAGAAGAAATGCTAAATATGCATCATGACAAACAGTGAAAAATTAAGTATTGTAACTTACATTAATTACACTCTAGTAAGATGAATAGGCTGCTCATCATTAATGAGAATGTATACCTTTGTCTAAGTTTCACATCTACCTGTGATAAATGCGCGGATGCTGATAAAATTCATCATAGTAACATTTGAATTAACAGCACGCTAATAGATTGACATACGAGTATGAATAAAGCATTTAATCATAAACACTGTACACACCCAAGAGCAAATTTTCTTTTATGCAAATATCAAACAAAATGGATATGATGAACATTACAATCTTATTTTAATTTATATTGAGATAATCTCACATTATTGTCCCAAATATTTATAATCCAGACTATTAGATAGCTTGTACAGAGTACACTGTAGGAGAGCTTCAGGCAGTTTAATTAGAGACTGATGATAATCACTGAATAGAAAGGGTGGGACTTGGGCTTAGTAAAAAATACCTATTGATTGCATGACAGGGATTGCATATTCAGAAATGCTTCATACGGGGCAAGATCCAGCTCCCAATGAAGTCAGTGACATCTTGTCTACACTCTGGGTTTATTTCAAAGTAACTTTAGTTTGTGCAAATTAAAATGACATATCCATACAATGCAATTCTTAAAGTGTGCTAACTAGTCAATATAGACTCTGTAGTCCACTCTGAAGGTGGTTAGAGTCATTGCATACTGGGTTAGGGCAGACTAATTTTTGCATGGCACAGCTCTACCTTCCATTAGCTTTAGCAGTCCTCCAAATGGCATCGCACAGTTTTACACTATGCCAGGACTGGCCTGTCTCTTTACCAGTGGGCCTGCACTGCTCCTGATGAGAGGTCATCCCCGTTTATATGCTGGCACAAACCCAAGATTGGTCTACTCATTACTACACACTCCTGGAGTCATATATATTATATGCTGTTATTGCAGTACTATAATATAACTTGTGCAGTCCCCTGGAGCTGTGCAGAAGGCCTGGATCTTTGGGAGAGGTAAAGATGGGGAAAACACAGAAATAAAGATGTATATGAAACAATCTCTAAGGGACTGGATAAGAAAGGTCACTCCAAAACCCTAGGTAATACCAAACAAAAGTAAGGAAGCTCAAGTATATTTATAAGAAAACCAAGGACAAAAACAGGTTCTTCAGCAGTGCTCCCAGTGGAAGTCCTTCCATTTTTTTAAATAGAAACTTGACCAGGCCTACTGTGATTCAGTGCCCATATATGTCATTGGGAGTCTTTCCACTCTTGGTTCCTCATCACTCCACCCTACACATACTTGGCTCTACCTGTCTAGCCAGTGATGGCCTCTTTCTGCCCACAGAGAACACAGGGTTATCTCTTGACTTTCTGCTTTCAGTAGGTTTCCTCCTTGTCATCTGCTGGCACATCTCTATGGCACAGATGTACCGCCCAGTTCTCCTGTCACCCCTCCCACCAGCTCTGCAAGGGGTCAGAGGCTCAGAGCTGGGAGCCAACTGCTCCAATTGAGAGAAGTAGTTGGCAGGGAGTAGTGGAAAAGGCAGGCTGACACATAGCCCTGGGTCATTGACTGGGACAGATGTTGTCCTGGGATGGCTTTCAAACCTGAGCTTATCCTGACCAAACGAGGCATATCCGCAAGTGGCTTCTCTTCTCTTTCCTAACCCGTAACATGCTAGAAGGATCTCTGCATGTGGTAAGTCAAGGAAGAGGGGAGGCGGGTGCCTCTGATACCTCTGTGCTCCATTGGGAATGGAACAGGCACTACGGGTGCGTCTACACTGGCAACTTAGGTCGACTTAAGGACGCTTACGTCCACCTACACAAAGCTGCGTCCACACTGGGCTTTTATTAAGTTGACTTAAGCGCTTCCTTAATTCGACTTAATAACAGCTCCCCTGAAGGTCGACTTAAGCCTTAAGTTGACTTAAAGCCTATGTGGACAGGAATAGTGCTAAGTTGACCTTATTAAGTCGACTTAAAGCCAGTATGGCCGGCTATGTCTACTGTTAAGTTGATTTAACAAGATCAACTTAAGTCAACTTAAAGTGTAGACACTCTGTTAAGTCAGCTTAACAGAGTCGACTTAACTTTACAAGTGTAGACATAGCCTATGAGTGGATGGCTGCTTGAAGCGAATATGAAAATAAAGCAGGCGGGCAGTTTAAAAGGAGCCACCAGCCACTGTCTGCTCTCCATGGAGAACTTCTGCCAAGAGAGCAGGAATCTGGCACTCTCTCCACACCAAGTGCTCCTCTCTTTTAATACATGCAGGCTTTTCCAGCTGCTATAGCGACCCTCCTGCCCAGTCTCATGTAGGCCAGAGACAGGATGGGGAGAAGGCAGCTCAGAACCTCCCTTTGATTTTCCACAATCTGTGCTGCACACAGAGTGGTATTGGCAACCACACACAGCTGGAATCACTATTACCCTGCTGGAGAGGTCTCCTGTGTCCTACAGCTTAAGAACCACTGTCCTCTGTACTGTACATTCCTACAGGAAATAAACTTGTATCCCTCACTGCCCAATGTGTTATTACATAACATTGTAATTCCACATTGCAACGTACGTATAACCAAAGATAAAGGGTTTCTCTTTTTATCTGTGGATAAAGACTAAGGCACACAGAGTAACTCTCATTAATGCTAATCACATTTAGATACATAAATCCCCTAACCTAGAGCAATAAAACCAGCGATTACTTATTTAAAAAGTTTGAAATGTTATCCACTGAACTTTCAATTGGCACATTTAAAACATGCTATTTAGTGAAATCGCTAATAGCAACAATTAGCATCTCACCAAACCGACAGAGGCAGCAGCCAAGCTGTACACAGAGTAAGCATAAAAACATATTTAAACATTGCTAATAAGGAGTTGTTCTCGCCATTCATCTGATTAGGATGCTTTAGGCTGGTTGGCGCTGGTCCAGGCCAAACTAAGCTGCACCCGTCCACAAAAAGCGTTAGTAGCCCCCTGCCCCTAGGCAGGGCGGACAAGTACAAGAGTCAGTTGCCCCCGGCCCCTGGGCAGGGCGGGGCAGGCACAAGAGTCAGTGGCCCCTGGGCAAGGTGGGGCAGGCACGAGAGTCAGTGGCCCCCGGCTAGGCACAAGGCTCAAACCCCTCAGCAGCGTCTGCAGGGTTCAAGCACTCCGGGTAGTTGGGAAGAAGGGGTGAGGGAGGGGGACGCAGGCCCACCCGTCTGCACTGCGTCCCAGCCCAGGGCCCTTCCAGTGACCAAGGGGTCATTCTCTGGGTCAGCAGGGCTCTCGCCGCAACACGCTGACACCACCCGCTATGTGGCAGCCAGCCGGCCTGGGCTACTTCCTCCTGCCCAGGACCCAGGTACCTGGACTCGTCAAGGTCCTCTGGGTAGATCGCTTGGGGAACCCCAACCAGGGCCTCTGTGTCCATGGGCGGCAGGTCCGGGAGCTCCTCTGGTTCCGCGGCGAAGGGCGGCTCTTCCAGACCATAGGGCCCAGCAGCTGGCGGCTGTTCTTCCTGGGGGTTGGGGACTTCAGCCAAGGGGAGTTCCTCAAGATCAGAGGGGCCTAGCAGTTCCTCACAGTCATCCATGGGGAGAGGGCCTGGGTCCGGATAGCGGTACATCCAGGAATGCTTGCCCCAGTTTCTAGCCTCTGGGATCCCTTCCCAGTCGCTGGGGCAAGGTAAACTGGGCAGGCCATCAGGCCTTCTAGCCGGGGGCCACCCCCTGGTAGGGGCCCGGCCTGGTCCAGCTCACAGCCTCTGAGGCAGCATGTCCTGCCCCTGCAGCAGCTCAGGCCCTACTGAGCTGCCAGGCTGGGCTTTTATCCTTCCTCTTCCTGTCCTGGCCCCGCCCCTCTGCTTCCAGGGCTGGAGCCCTGCAGTTCCTAGGGCTGGCCAGGAGGGGCGTTCAGGCCCTTCCTCTGGCCCAGGCTCGGAGGAAGGCCAAGGTCCCTTGCTACAGATGCCCAGTAGAAAATATAATTTACTGCAAATTATTCAAACAATGTAAGTGCACTGGTGTAGTGGGAGTTAAGCTGTTAAACAGTCATTTCCTATAGTTAAATTTCAAGTCTGGACCATCTCCTGCCTCTGGTCCACCAATGTTTGCCCCTTCCTCCGGTAGATACCCTGGGGTGCCTGCTATAGAAGAAAGCTGGAGGTTGGTAAGGGACAGTCACACAGAAACGGCTAATCCCTCCACTTTGATCAAGAATGGGAAGATGCATGAGGGGATCTACAAAAGGATGACCAAGTCAATGGAACACTAATGAAAGTGAATGGAGAACTGTGCCTTCCACCTCTCCTGATTCTTGCTGCCTTCCCACCATCTAGATTGTTTATATGGGCTTTGTTCATGAAATGCTTGGGAATTTTACCCTCTAAAGAGTTTATACTACCATTACAAACTATTAGAAGAGGGGCACACATATGGTCTTACAGTCAGAGTGGAGAACTAAATGGTAGGAAGTCCTGAGTTTGGGCTCTCATATGACTCACTGAGTGATCTTGGACAAATCAATTCACCTCAGTCTCCCCCTCTCTGAAATGGGTGCAAGAGAAATGTTAGATAGTTGGAAAATGAATTAGTTAAAATTTAAACTTTTTTTAAAGTGCTAAACATGATCATAGTATAAGGGAAGCAAGCCAAGTACCTAATATAGTATCATTGCTTCATTAGCATTTACAGTCAAATAGAACAATAATAAACTGTCTTTTCTATTAATACAAATGCTATTGCCTCAACATCAGATTAGCACAAGTTTTTCTTTGCATTCTGAGTGATGGTTTATTGATCAAAGGAAACACTTCAAAAATCATGTGGTAGTCTTTATAATTTTAGTTTTGGAAATGTCAGAAGTGCACTAACGCAATTATGATGGTTTTCCTTTGATTTTTTCTCTGTTTTTTCATGCATTTAAGAAAAAAGATTTTATTGATTCTCCTCCACAGATCTGAAAGAGGGTAAGTATTATTATCGATTCATTTTAGCAATGGGGAGACTGCACCACAGATAGGAGAAGAGACTGGCCCCAGGTACCCCAGCAGGCCACTGGCAGTGCGCAGGAACAGCATGCAGGCCTCTTACGTCCCAGTGACCTATTTGCTGGACTACACTTACAAGGTCCAACCCCTCCAAATAAAAGAAGATGGCAAAGCTATGACTATGCATGAATCTAGATTTACAGATTATCTATGATGGTATTTTAAAAAAATGTATTGTCTCATATACGTTACAATTACTATCAGCAAGAAGTAAATTCTTTGCATTTTCAGAAGAGTGGTGTTGAAGGAAGGGAAATTTTTTAATTCTAAACTGAACAGATTAATACTAGTTTAATTCCTGCCTCATAGTAAGAACCCAAGCACAGAGTGTGACAGTGTGAAGATTTTGAACACACAAATTGTGGGCTGAACTCTGGGTCACTAAAATAGGGCACTTAGTGGAAACCCTATTTCACAAACCTCCAGGTATATCCACATTCTGGAGACTGACATCAAACAGCTTGAATCTATGTCTGTTAATGTTAATCACTTTGAATGTTAACTTAGATAAAGATTTATTACTTGTAGAAGTCTGTTCTTCGGTGCTTTATTAGTGTCATGGCTTGCCAGAATTGAGCCCTCACACATGTAGGCTTGGCAGTTCATACCCTGGCACCTTTGGACTTGCTTTGTCAGTTATGGAAATAAATTTCTTGAGCCCTGGCACCTCTTTCATTATAAATAAAGCACTGCTGTTCTTCTTTGTCCTAAACATTTTTTCCCCTGAGGTTAATCTTGACCTGAATATCCAGGGCTACTCTAAACAAACTTCCTCTTCCTTTTTCATGTTATCAAAGAGATCTATCATAATTCATAAAAGCTGCACCTGGCAAATTTATCTCAAGACAGCTAACTGGTGAGAAACAACAAATATGTTAATAAAACCAAAAATCCTACATGGAGCCAAAATCATCTTTGTACATTTTTCCTGGCTTTGTATTTTTGCACATTTATGGGGGGAAATCGTTAAGAAAAAACTAAAATAAAAAACCTCCCTCTGAAATTAATGGGAGTTTAAATGAGTATGGCTGGCAACACATGGCCCATAGTGTCCAGTCCTGCTGTCACTCCACATGAGGAATTCCCATTGAAGTCAATGGGAGGTTAGTGTTCAGGAGGACTGTCGGGTAGTGTTTTCCCATGGCTCCTATTACTATCTGCAGATGGGTAGTGCTCCTTTTTAAAACTCACATTACTAAGTATCTTGGGTATTAGACGTGACCTTTTTGTGCAGGCCTGTTCTTTGATCTCAACAAGTCTTTTGGGTAATCTAGCAATTTGCTAACAACAGCCTCAAAGAAAAATAACACAAAGCTTTCATTCTACATGCAAGCTATGCAAATACACTATCTCTCAATAATGCATTTCATAATCACAGTTTTAAATGTCTATGATCATAAAGGTATTTTAGCTGTTCCAGATACAGGAATATATTTCATCTTTGGAGAAAATCATTATTTAATCCGGGTAATGACTGATTCACTAACATGAACCCTCCCTGAAACCTTAAATATTTTATTTTCCTTTTATTCCCTGAAGTTTGTCATTATTATTTTATAAAGAATAAGAAAGAAACCAAGGTAACTAAATATTTAAAGTTCATTACTTTGCAAAAATATAACTTATAAATGCTTAATCTAAATGACCTAATGGTCAATCATTTACTGAATTTTATTTAACAATATGACTCAGTTTATTCTTGCCATAGATAAATGATTTTGTAGCAAAACAGCAGGATCTTCCTAGTAGTAAGAAGAATAAGCAAAGTCTTCGTGGATGCACAAAAGCTAATAATTAATAATTCTGGCTAGACTAAAACTCTGACTATACAGTAATCTAATGATATGGCCTTCTTATTTAGGTCTTTACCCTCCATTCCAGCTGAGAACCTTCTGCAGGGTTGGACTCTGAGACATGCTTCTGAAAGTGAAACCTATTTAGCAGCTATTGAGGGATAATCATGAGAGAAGCACCTAAAAATTCACGTATAGTCAGGGCTTTCAGTAATTTTAGAACTAAATGGTCAGACAAACAAGCTAATAATTTTACCTTTTCATTCTAGTACAGTGTAGCTTTGTATACCTACCAGCCATTTTCTCTTAGTTCCTTTGAACTGGAGGATTTTGGTAATATTTTGTGGGATGTGGATGCTGACATCAAAGGAGACCGATACCTGAGCTGGACCTCTCCCACACGCACATTTCAGACAGACTCAGATCTAACATGCTCCAGTGTCAACAGTGTTTTATCCGACTTTAGCTTCTGAGAGGAATGAAGAGAAACAGCAAACTTCTACTTTGCAGTGTGTGACACTTCCCAACATAACATTATCTCAAAAAATTCTTCATCTCAAAACAATTTTTTTCCTGATTGCTTAGTAATTTAGAAGTCCATAAGACTAACCCAAGCCAAGTTTGTTATTTCTACTTTTTAACTATCTACAACATTTCTGATTACAACGCAAACGGAAGAGTGTTTTCTCTCTCACATGTGCGCATATACCCCTATCTACAAAACAATTGAACTGATTTTGCTCAAACTCTTCAGAAACATTCCCCTTTTGATCAAGTAAGGAAAATTTCAGCTTCACAGAATTAGTATAAAAGCGTCTGACGAAGTGGGATTTTCTCCCACGAAAGCTCATGCGATAAATAAATCTGTTAGTCTTTAAAAGTGCCACAGGACTCTGTTGTCTTTCTACAATAGACTAACACGGCTACCCCTTTGGAATTTTACACACTGTGTTAATCTGCTACATTGGAGTATCACAACATCCTTCCAACCATGCTTTTTTCATCCATTTATGGCAGGGGTGTCAAACTCGTGGAGGGCCAGATTTGACTTAAATGTACTTCAACTAGGCCGTACATACCATTTATCAAAATACTATGGCACTTTCACAGCATCACAGAGTGCTGTGTATGTGAAACTGCGCTCCGTGATACCATTCTCTCTGTTAGGGAGAGTGTGGTCCTGCGGAGCTCAGTCACGGGCAGATGGAAGAGATTCACAAGCCACATGTTTGACACCCCCAATTTATAGGCATCTACTGTGTCATTTAGCACTGCTCTCAGTCAACATTACAGCTTAGCGCCTTGGCAGGAATGGTGCTACCATTCTCTTTATGAAAATTAGATAAGAAATTTCCTATCATCCAAAAGGATGCTATATACATATATATTGCCTATACACCTTTGTGCCTTCAGAAGCATTAATCCCATACTTTTTATGACTGTAAGGTGCAAACAAAATTATTTCTCTAAGATGTATAGAACTTAGTACACATATTTTAAAAATATGATCACCAATGGAAAAACCTCTCTTCCTGCCAAAGTTCTGTAAACAAACCTTCATTGGGTCAACTTCTATACATATGGGCATTCCTAACAAGCAGTTCTAAAGACTTTGAGCCTTTCCTACAGCCTCTATTTAATCACAACTTCTGCGGACTGATTGAGGAGCGAGCCCATAAGCAATAGTTAGTCCATCCATGCTAACCCATGAGACAAGACTAGTGTTGTGTTGATGCCTGGCTGGATGTAATGCTGAGACCAAACCTTTGAGGCTTGACAGTACTAACTATACAGAATTCATCAGCATGATGAGCGTTTCCCTTATGCAATATCAATGGCTGCTTTTCTCATACAGTATGAAATTAATTCTTCACCAGCAACAACTGTTTTGCACTCACTGTATCTTATTTCACTAAGCTTGCAGACAAATTGACAGAATGTGTGACAGAGGAAGCTGGAGAGGCAATCTGGCATAAAGGAAATGAGACACAGTGAACGGGCATACCTCCCTTTTTTGGGGTGTCAGCAATGTTCTCACCAGTCCTGCTCAGTAAAATGAGAGCTTATACCTTGCTAGCCCCAGCCAGAGTGAGGGATGGCTATTTTTCTCTTGACACATGTGCATTACTTACAGAATTACAGACATCCAAATCAAGTAGAAAATAGAGCAGCACCTCCCCTTTTGGCTTTATTTGTTGACAGTATTTAACAGCAAGCAAGGTTAAAATATTCTAAAGTTTCAAGGGTGCAGACGCTTGAACTAGTCCAGTCTCAACTAGCCCGATAAAGACAGCCTTAGCTAGTGCTGTGACAGCACTACATTAAAAAGTACACATTAGACTGAAATTTGCTTTAGGTTTGTTTGGAGAAAGAAGACTTTTTTACAACACTCATCATTTTAGAATCTGCGCTTGCAACATCCTGCAGTCTCTAGGTTTACTAAATACTGTATTGACATTTAAACAAGTATATTCTTGGGAAACTGTCATATATGTCCTATCATTTTAAAGAAATGAAATAGTAAAGATGTCTCTAATTATGCCTGACAAGTTCCAGAGCGGTAGCCGTGTTAGTCTGTATACAGCAAAAAACGAGAGTCCTGTTGCGCCTTATAGACTAACAAATTTCTTCGGGCATAAGCTTTCATGGGCTCCAACCTACTTCATCAGATGCATGCCATAGGACTCTCTTTTTTTTCTAATTATGCTGAATTCATTTGATGAACACCTGCTTTTTCTGTGATTTTTGGCATTTGCTGCAAATATCACTAGTAAGCCAGTGCCCAGCAATAAAGACTTATTTTATTTTCCTGTATTGCTCTAATACATAATACTTCTGAACCATTGTAACACAATACCTTCTGTTACCTTATGAATGTATATCTTTGCACTCTTCCAGCTATGATCCTTTGGAATTTTGCCACAAAAGAACCAGAACAGCAACAGTCACTTAGGTTATAACAGCAGGTGGGTTAGGGAAAGTTTTCAGCTCAGTCAAATTTAACTGAAACAACACGGGAAGGTTACAAATATTAATTGTATCAATGACAGCTCCAGAACTGTCAAGCAATTGAAAAGATTTGATTCATTCCCGTTTAGAGGCACAAAACAGAATGATTACCCTGGTTAGGGCATGTAAGGCAGCATCTGCTGGAGTAAAGGCAAAGTAGGCTTTGGCAAAGTTCATCTTCAGAACTTGCTTCTGCTTTGTCACTTCTGCTTGAATTGCAGCAAGCAATCTGGAAAACATGACACACCCATTTCCATACCACACCCTGATGATGTTACAGGGTACAATGACTGGAAACACACATATCTATGGCCAGTTTTGGCCTATGGAATCCCATATTGGTGTGCACAGGTGCAAATGAGGGCAGAATTTATCCCTTAATTTCAATGTCTAGTTTTTATCAGCTAACTAGGTTGATTATATTGGGGATATGTATCTCTCCACTGCTTAAAGGATGCCATGAAAGATATAAGCTGTACAAATGATCTGCTTAATTAAAAAATAGCATCACGCTGACATCTGAAAATTTTCCAGGGCAGCACATAAGCAAGAGATGGGGCACATAGGAAGCACCAGCAGCAAATATGATGAATCATATGCAAATATGAGGTTAGACTAGATGAACATGATTGGTCCAGTGTGGCATTAAAATCCATGAATTTTTATTGGAAACAAATGGGTTTTAGGTAATAGAATGAGGCAGATATATGAAATATGTGACTACTTAAATCCTAACATTTCACATCTTTCATTTCCATCAACACCCTATGAATACGTCATATGAAGAGATAGAAAAGGGCTGTGATGGCAGCTGTGGCCTGTGTTAACAATCCCAACAAGTGTCTGACGCAGCAATCAAATGGAAGACAAATAATTTGATAGCATTAATCAGAACTGGGTCCCTCACCAAATGCCATGCCAAGTCACTTGAATTTATGTGCAGTGCCAATTGTTCAGTTTGCTGGAAGTTTGAATGTGCATGATTCTTTGTGAATACAGTCATACTAAAACTGCTTAATTAAATCCATGCAAAGTTTCTTTCACTCGGTTGTAAAGGCAATCACAAATGAGTTAAAGTTCAAAGAACAAAACCAGAACAAGTAATACTTGCTCCTAAACATTAGCTGGCAAATACCACATGCAGATGGGATGGGAACACTGTCTATCCTGACTCAAGGCAATGATCTTCATGCTCCTGGAAACCACACCGGTGAGGGAACATGAGAAGGAGCTGATACGCTTCCTAGAGTCTCTAGCTGCTCTGGTCAAGATGGGGCAAATAAGTAGGAAAGGCTCAACCACTTCTAGGGAATCAATCCTGCTTCATGGTTTAATTGTTGCTGTAAAGACAGTGCTGTTAGGGCAAAACGTCTTGCTAGAATCTTTCTGATGGAATATGATGGGCTCCAATCTGGGTTTACCTATCATTGTCACAAGAAAAACATTAGCTAAGCAACTAGTCATACTGACTAATAAGATCAAAGTGTTTTTGCCAATCTCAGACTAGTTTGGAATTTGCTAGCAGGGACTTTTCACTTGAGGGACATTCATGCCTGTGAGACTGATTCACCTTTCCTCCCCCCCCCCAATAAAGAGGTGAGTTGTAATTGTACCTACATGCATCAGATAGGGCAGCAACAGCCCAGGGTGACTTACCATTGAGAGAGGCAGCAGACGTTCTACTTGAGGAAGTCAGCTCTGTAGGAATCCCACCAGCAGAGGTTCTGCAGGAAATGCATTGAGTCAGCATGTCCCGTCAGTACCCTAACCAGGCCATATCCCACTTAGTGCTAGCCACTTTTGGAGCTGTATGGGCCAGTACTTGGCTCTTTGGCAGCGCAGGCTTTGCAAGTGCCTTGAGCCACTGGGATCACCTGCTCACACCCTCAATTTGGACATTCCACAGTTAGGACCCACACTCTGGATTTTGCCAGCTGGAATCAATCAGGGTCTGTATACTTATGCATGCGTGTGTATTTGCACTGTATGTCACATGTGCTTATCTGAGAGATCACTTGAGTCTTGTTTTTATTAGGTGTATTTATACCCTCTACTCCTCATCATCCACAATGGCTTTTTCTTCACTTTTTCTGTTGTCCTATTTCGACAATGGCACCTCAGTGTCATTGTTTCTCAAAGTTCTATTACTTGAACAGCAAGTTGAGACTTCAAATCTTCCACCTAAAGTATTACAAAAGAAAGAATTGGTAATTAAGTTTTAACAAGATTTAAATTATATTAAAAACAGACAGCTAAAAGGAGAGACTGCTTTGGGCTTTGTTGTAAATTTGTATAATTATTTTTAGTTCTCTAGAGGATGCATAATTATGTTTCTGTATTTATAAAAAATACTGCCCCGGAGGTACCAAAATGAATTTTATAGTCTGTTGATTTGCATATTAATGGTACTCTTGTGGTGTCAAATATTTTCCTAACAATGAAATGTTCACAACAGTTTTCAATATAGCCAAAGTACTTTACAATATTGTTGTCCTGGTTTTGAAAAAAGTGCTCTCTAATGAAAAAAGGAAGAAGAACAAGATACTCTGGTAATAGGCATGGCATAAAACCCCAGAAAAAGAGATAGGTAGTAGAAAATATAAAGCAACAAAACTGTACAGAAAACCCAAGTGCAAGGTTTAATTCTATCTCATGATTTAATTGTTTTGGCTCAATTTACTTTTGGGCACATGCAGCTAAATATGTAGGTCCAGATCACAAAAGGCACTTAGACACCTAAACCCTACAGTGGAATACCTCAGGCCCATTTTTAAGATCCACTGACATTCACAAAACCCACACTTGGCTGTCGAGTAACCCTATAAACGCATCTAATTTTTTGCTCTAAAAGCTCCCAAGGCACTAAGTTTCTGCCTTTGGACATGCACTCTGCATGCCACACTCTAGACATCCAGGCACCTATCTCCCACTGAAGCCCCAGCATGATCTATGAACCAGGGGAAGATAGGCCAGAGGAGCACCTATCTCACCCCTGGGACATGTTCTGGTAGGCATGCTGAGGCATTCAGAATCTGGCTGGTGGTGCTGGCAATACCCAACTTTTATCCCAATAGTTAGAGCACCCTCTTCCAATGACTCTAATTATTCACCAACAGTGGAAGAGCTTCGAAAAGAGAGACTCAAGCAGACCCACATATCTGCATATCCTGCAGTTCAGGGGTTGGAGCATTTGCCTGAGAGATAGAAGACATCTGTTCAAACCTTATCTCACCTACCAGGGATGCCTTTCAGAGAATAGAAATTAAAGGGGACACAGATTTTACTTATTTCTGCCTCAAGTTCTTCTTTAAAAGCTAGTGTTCCAATGGATATGAAGGGCGCGCTGAATCACTGTATTGTTTGTACCACCAGAGATAGAGAAACTGATGCAATGGCCAAAAGAGTGCATATCACGCTCTGGAGCTATGTGACTAAATCTGAACTGCCCTTGGTATTAAGGAAGAGATAGCAATCCAAATGTCTGCAATTGAGGGAAAGGTCTGGGGCCAAAATACTTCACTTTGGGAGTTTGCTCCTTAAAATGTAAAAAGGAACTCACCACTTGCCTTCCCTCCCTGATTATTTTTGCCTGTTACTTTATAAAATATTCATTTTTATGTTCATAAGAGATTTTCAATGGCACAAACGCTAACTCCCGATGGAAGTTACTCAGTGTGGTGCTAAACTGCACTTTGCGCTTCTGAAAAATCTCCCACTTAAAATACAGATTTTTAGTAAACAAACAGCATTAACAGCAGCAGTCAGCTAATATATGATCCAACCCTGTGGTCCATATGTAGGCAAAACTCTTACTAACATTCAATTAATACATTAAACTCAATGTGAGATTTTTCCTGTGTATGGACTGCAGAATTAGCACCTATGCAATGATAATCCAGTTTTCCTATGACTATAAACCCCCTGGATTCGCAGTTTATCTTCATATGGAACTGATTTATTGCCTACTAAAATAATGTAGTATTACAATCATTGCTTAAGAATTAATCTTTAAGAGTTATTTGTATTTCAGTCTTATTTATAGCTTATCATCCACCTTCATAAAGGGATCTATGTAGGCGGTTTTTGATTTGCACAAACAGTAGAGCTGAGATGTACTGTGTGTGCCAAAATTAAATGAAAAAGTGACAATGTACAGTGGCTAATATTAGCAGATAAGGTGAATTTTATGCAAAATGCTGAGTGTCAATCAACTGCTGGCATAGGGCAACACTTGTTAGTCCATAAATGATCTGATTGCATGTTCACAACTACCATTTCCATGAAGCCTCATTCAAGAAGGTATTAATGGCCATTATTGAGCTGCGACACGAAGGTATCACAGAGGGAATGTACAAATGACACTTCAGCTGTTCCCTTGCAAGCATAACTCCTGAAATATGATCTTTTGACCTATTTTCCCTTATCAGAATGTTTAAACGAACAGTAAAAAGGTTAAAAAAGAAAGGACTGAACTAAGTATTTCAATTAAATTAAATTGGCATTCATATAATGGGGAAAAAATTAGGTTGCCTATAAAACAAAACACTGGAAGGTTTTAGGATTTTCTAATGGGCAAATGTTTGAGGAAGTTTGCAACCGTAGTTTTGCATTCACAGCTGACCTCAGATGCAGATGCAATTCCAAGGCACCTGTACTTACTAAGTGTTAAGTGTCTCCTGCAACACGGAAGTGGGACATGAAGACACTTGGGCTATGCCTACACTTAGAAAGTTGACTTTAAGTTGACCTTATTAAGTCGACTTAAGGCAGATTTTATCAAGTCGATTTAGAGAGTCTACACTAGACTCTTAAGTCGACTTGGGGGAGGTTGGAGGAGTGCATTGTGAGAAGTGTGTCAGCATGGCAGCAGAGAAGGTCTCCCCTCCCCTGACCACGCCTTCAAAAGAGGAAGTGAGCTCAGTCCCTCCCCATTGTGCCTGGCAGCTTGGAGCCTGAGCAGGTCATGGATCAGCCTCTTCTCCTGCACTTTGCCAGGCAGCTACGCAACACCTGCCAGCTAGCGGTAAGGCTTTTTCGGCTGTGGAGCAGGCTTGTCTGGGAACCCACCAGCGCAGAGGAAGACGACAGCCTGCCCCCGACCTTGCTGCCCCAGCAAGCTGCTGTGCTCATAGCACTGCGCTCCATGCCTTGTCGCTTCTGGGCATGTGAGGCCAGCAGGGACTGCTGGAAGTGGATCATCCTCACTACCTAGGATGACGACCAGTGGCTGCATAGCTTTAGGATGAGCAAGTGGACCTTCCTCAAGCTGGTCTGTGAGCTCACCCTGAGTCCGCAGCACTTGGATACCAGACTCTGACCCGCCCTGCCCATAGACAAGCGAGTGGCCGTCGCTGTGTGGAAGCTGGCAACCCCGGACTTCGACCACTCTGTAGCCCAGTAGTTTGGCATTGGGAAGGCCACCGCGGGGACTGCCATCATGCAGGTCTGCAGGGCAATCAACCGGGTCCTCCTAGCCCGCCTCATCACCTCGAGCAACCTGCATGAATTCCTCGCCGGCCTCGGCTTCCCCGATGGTGGGGGCATTGTGGAAGCCACCCACATCCCCATCTGAGCCCCGGAACACTGCGCCAGGGACTATGTCAACTGCAAGGGGTTCTACTCCGTGGTCCTGCAGGTCCTCATGGACCACTGCGGAATCTTCCACATCATCTATGTGGGCTGGCCAGGGAAGGCGCACAACACACGGATCCTGCGCAACTCTGCTCTGTACAGGCGCATGCAAGCGGGCACCTTCCCCGTCCACACCATCACCACCGGGGACGTGCAGGTGTCAGACCTGATCCTCGCGGATGCCGCCTACCCCTTGCTCCCCTGGCTGATGAAGCCATACATGGGCTGCACGGATGACAGCAGGGACCTCTTCAGTTGGAGATTTAACCGGTGTCAGTGTTGTTGAGCATGCCTTCGGCCGTCTCAAGGCCCGCTGGAAGGCCCTCCTGACCCGCCTGCAGCTCAGCAAGAGCAACCTCCTGGAGGTCGTCAGCACATGCTGTTGCCTGCACAACCTCTGCGAGTTGTGGGGGGAAAGGTTCCCCTGCGTCTGGGAGGCCAAGGCCAAGTGGCTTGCTGTGAAGTATGAGCCGCCTGACGACACCCTGCCCCGGACTCAGCGGGGCCAGCGGCAAGCACAGCTCATCCGGGATGTGCTGAGGGCCCACACCTCCCCCACCCGCCCATGCCTGCGACCCCGCCCCCCCCATGCACCCGTCTCCCCCATTGCCACACCAATAAAAAGCACGACACACTGTATAACAGTGTTCAGGGTTTTTATTCAGAGGGGGAAAGGAGGTTGGGAGCTGTGGGGGTTGGGAGGTTTGGGGGGAGTGAAGAGGGTCGGGGGGAGGGGCCGGTACCGGAAGGTGGGTCCCAGACTTGCAGATGTCTGCCCCAGGTCCTGGCCTGCTGGCGAGGAGGGCTGCCTCTGAGGTGCAGGGCAGGGCCCTGAGGGAACAGGCGCTCCTTCAGGTGCTACAGGAACTGGCTCTGCCGCTCCATGAGGTCGAGCATGCGCTCGAGCAGCCTCTGCTCGCCCCTCCGCAGCCCCTGCTCGACCCTACGGTGGGCATCCTCCTGCTCCTGCCGTGCCGCCAGGTGTTCCTTGGTCCGCTTGCTGATGTGGACCAGGTCTTCGAGGAGCTCGTCCCACGAGTGATGCATCCTCGTGATCAGGCCAGGTGGGACGCTGGGAGTGCTACGCGTCAAGGGCGCAGGGGCTTCTGGGGAGAAGCAAAGAGGAGAGTCCCTCCCATTAGCTGGTGCGGTGTGCAGCCTGACAGCAGCTGCTGGCCCCTGACCATCCCTGGTACACGCCAGCATGCTATGCTTCCCAGGATGGGTGCAGTGGTCATGGTGGTGAGCTGCAGGCAGCCCTGCTTCAGGGGTCTCTCCTGAGTCCACGTGCCATCAGTATCGGGCGCATACTGTCTGGCTTTGGTGCTCCCGCCTCCGGGTTGCTCCCACCCCCGCCTTGCAGCGCCCAGCCCCTCTGCTCTTGTGGGAGTGCCTTTCCCCCCGACCCTGCCTGTCCCTGGGCCATGTCCCCCTGCAGTCCCTGTCCCACAGGCATACCCAGCCCTGCCCGCAGGGAGGGAGGGAGAGAGGAAGGGAGCACTCACCAGCAGGTGCAGCAGGTGTCTGGCGTGATATCCCCTTGCCTGGGTCATCTTCGGCAGGGGAACCTGCTCCTCTCCCTCCTCCTGTGAGGCTGGGTCCGCCGTAAGGGCAGGGATGAGCTCCAAGCTGGCAGCTGGCTCCAGGGCTGGCAAGGTGCCCTCCTGCTCCTGCTGGGCGCTGGCCTCCCCCTGCGCCATCACACAGTCTCCTCACCTGAGCCCTCCTCCTGGTCATCGTCAAGGGAGGGGTGCTCGGCAGAGTCATTGGTGTGGGCTGGCAGGCTGCTGCTCTCCTGGCCCAGACAGGCATCCAGCTGCTGGTAATATCGGCAGCTGGTGGGGGCTGCCCCTGTCTGGAGTGTCTCCTCCCGGGCCTTTTGGGAGCCCTGGCGGAGGTCCTTGATCTTGACCCGGACCTGCTGGGTGTCCCGGGTGTGGCCCTTGGCAGCCAGGGCCTGGGAGATGGAGGCATACACCTCCCGGTTGCGATGGCTGCCTCACAAATGAGGGCTGACTGCCTCGTCCCCCCCATATGGCCAGCAGGTCCAGGATTTCCTGGTGGCTCCAGGATGGGGCCTGCCTGCGGCACTGGCTCTGCTCTGCCCTGCTCCCAAGCAGCAGGTCTGGCCAGCTCTGGGGAACAGGGTGGTCAGGGGTGAGTCCTGCCCTGCGGTTGGCCAGGGGAGGCTCTTCTTGTGCCAGGAACTCTGGGAGGGAGGTCAGGGAGGAAGATCTGGAGGCCATGGAGGTTGACTTAGGGCTACTCTGCGTCTACACTGGCTTAGGTTGACTTAAGCGTTAAGTCGACCTAAAAGGAGGTGTTATTAAGTCGACTTAAGGAACTGCTTAGGTCGACTTAAGGAAAGCCTAGTGTGGACACAGAGTCGTTTAGGTCAACTTAAGCCTCCTTAAGTCGACTTCATTTGTAAGTGTAGACGCACCCTTGGTAACTTTGAAGCACAAATCGCAGCATTTAGATGTCTAACTACCTGGGTGCTGGAGCTCCTAAATGCATGCACATCTAAATACTATTTATTACTCAGACACTAAGCTACTGTTGCTTACTAGTTTTAGAATGAAGTGCAGAAATGCACAGTGTGTTTGTTACTATTTAAAATGTTCAGGTTTTGTTTCCAATACTATTCAAATAGGGCCATTTTTTCATACAGAACTGTTATTTTATTTAACAAATAAGACAAATATTTGAAAGAGCTACTACCTGTGAAGCCATTGTCTGCTGCTCTGTAAACCATTTTCCAGTCTTTTCATTTTTTGAAGCAATTCTTTTCTTTTCTTCCCAAGTAGATTCTGGTTGAGTCTGATTAGTTCCAGAAACCTCTTAGGAGCTGCATGGTTATAATGTTTTTCATTCTTCTCACATGTGACATTACTTCATTAACACTTGTATGTGTAAATACAATGAAATGGCTGGAAAGCAAAATACACAGAAAAAATATTTTGTAATGTACAAAAATCCCCTATTTTAGGCTCTAATCAAGATGATGTTTTGCAAACAATGTTTAGTATCGCTAATTATTTAATCTCTGTCTTTTAGGATGACACCAATAATTAGGGGTCAGCCTGTGGTTCGCTTTGTGTGCACACACAGGTGGGTGTGATGATATAAGCAACTTCCTCCCTCCCTATGCAACCCTTATAAGGGTCAACCACAACTGTACTGTTTTTCTAGAGTACCATAAAGACAGTTCCCATTCTGAGATGCCAGGCGCACAATCCATCCCAACGAGACAGGGAAGAGAGATGAGACCACAACCGCAGAACAGGCCCGATGCACCAGAGGAGATACGTTGCACCCAGTGAAGCGATGTAACAACAGGTCAGAATGGGGAGCAATCTGTCTCCTTGAATTCCCAAGCTGCAATGTAGCGCTGCACTTTCTCTTACATTGGACGGTTTGCATTTTGCAGCATTTACCACAAATGAAAGAAAAAATAAAAGTACTTTTAGGACTGTCTTTGATTTTGCAGAGATGTAGTATCACAAAAAAGCAGACATTCAAGTCAGACCACTAATAACAATTCAGTTATGCATATCTCCTTAGTAAAAATGCTAATGCAGTACCACGTGAACCTGATTTATTACTAACACTTTGTACAAGGAGTTTGCAGTCCTGTGTAGCACTTGGCTGCTTCATTATATAAAATCTGCACTCTGGGCTCTTTCTTTTCGGGCTAGTGTCATTCTGGTGTAATACATCATTGATTACCATATTCTGGTGATGCATTACGAATACATCAGAAAATCAGCTGGCTTAGTTTCTCAATCCTTGGACCCCAGCAACAGCTGACTGTGATGATGTATTACATGAATACCTCAGTCTATCATTGCAATACATCAGAGCAAGGACTGGTCTGAAGGTGTAGTTACTCAAAAGATAGTGCTGTTGAGAGAATCTATCCAGGAGAAAGAATCTAAGTATGGAACAGAAGATAGTGAAATACACTGCTAAGAGAAGGAGGCTTCTTAGCTTCACATTTTTGGTGCATTAGTAAAACACAATTTGCATTCACAGAAAAGATATTACAAGAGGCAGTCATGTTGTAACTGTAATTACTCAATTGGAGACAACCATCACAGCTGGGTGAAGATACTGACATCTGTGTTGTGTATCGGAGTAGGGAACAGATTCAGTTCATAAAAAAGTCTTTGTGGGCCTTGTTCTGCCCTTGTGCACAGAGGCTTTCCTTCAACTGGAAACACTGCTCATGCACTTGAGGACAGCATTTGGCCCTGAAGTTTCAAGGGAGCCATCATAGGACCTAATCAAGCCAGCTGCTCCATCAAGAGCTCATTCACCTGCTCATCTACCAATGTGATATATGCCATCATGTGCCAGAAATGCCTGCCCACCCCCTCCCGCCTTATACATTGGACAAACAGGACAGTCTCTGAGCAAGAGAATAAATGGACACAAGTCTGACATCAGAAATAACAAACATTCAAAAAAATAGGGGAACACTTCAATCTCCCTGATCACTCCATCAATCCTCTGTTAATAGCCATACTTAGGCAAATGGAAAACAACTCGAAGTTTCAAAGAGAAACTGCAGAATTGGAATTCATATGCAGATTTGAAACCGTCATTTTAGAGTTAAATAGACACTACAGGTTTTTTCTCATTACAATAGGTAATTTCGTTTCCCCCCCTACCTCCCTCGTATATGCTGTTCTCTACTGTTTAAATCTAAACAACTACATTGATTTGCTGTAACAGTCTGACCTGATCCTATGACTTATACTTTCCTGCATTTATTTTCCTCCCATTCATCTGTACTTCTCCATCTTCAAGCATCCGATGAAGTGGGATTTTTCCCCACAAAAGCTCATGCGGTAAATAAATGTGTTAGTCTTTAAAAGTGCTACTAAACTCCTTGTTTGCTTCATTGTCATCTAATTCAAGGCTGTCACATCCTTTCTCCAGGCTCACTCCTCATTCTGATAGCATAGATGACTCTTTATGCAGATGTGTCATATGTGCGTTGTGTCTCACCGTAGTGCAAGATGGTTGGTGCATTAGCTCCTCCGGTCATCTCATCTGCTTGACCCATTTGTTCAGTGGGATGGAAAATACTCCAGTGAGGATCCCATGATTCAGACACATGAGCAGAGCACAGATCAGCATGTTTCATCTGAAAACTTAGTGATGAGAGATGCTTTCTCACTACTAGACAAGGCAGAACATGGACATCCACAGTTCTTGTTCCTCCTGCAGATACGGATCACTGGTTAAGCAGCAGATGTTACCCTTCACCTCCTACTGCTGAAACTATGACTACTAGGCATTGTTTCACAATCAAGAATTTGCACCTTTGAATCCTTCCAGTGCCTCCCCACTGCCCTGCATATCCAGTTCAAACTTCTTCTCCAGCACACATCTCTGATTTCATTTCCTATGGCATGCCTCTTCCTTCCTTCACCGATGAGAACCCTGATGACCTTTCCTTCTTGCCTCACTTACTCCTGTCTGCAGGCATTGTTTGTAGACTAGGAACACCTCCCTGTGTCAGAGTTCATCAGCCCACTTACTTCAGTTCCTTTATTTCTGCTGTATTATTCACAAGAAATAAAACTAAAAACAATTATTTGCTACAGAATATCAAATAAATGCATATGACAAAACTGGGTCAATGCACAATATTAATTTAACCCTTGTCTTATCTTTCCCCACTATTCTTTGCCACCCTTTCTAAAATTGGCTAGCTTATTCCTTGAAGCAGGCATTTCTACATATGTGATTCTATAAAGCCCCCAAGCATATTCTGAGGCAATGTAAAAACAACAAATATCTCACTATATGCCCAACTCTAATCTTTCATACATTTTCAGGGAAAGCCTCTTGCTACAGTGACATCTGAAATAGGTAAAACAATGAAGCTGCAGCATTCTAAGAAATGATGGGTACAGAAATGGCACCTGGGAAGAGACATTCTGAGTGAGAAAGGGAACAGAAACAAGAGAGCATCAAGTAGAAGGAACAGTGAAGTCCGGCATTGCTATGGGAGTGTCCACACTATAATTAGACACCTACATCTGGCCCATGCCAGCTGACCCAGGCTCAGAGGGCTTGGACTGCAGGGCTGTTTCCTTGCTTTGTAGATGTTCAGGCTCAGGCTGGAGTCTGAGGGCCTGGAACCCAGCCCCTCCTTCAATTTTGATCAAAAGAATTAAAAACTGTTTAACAAAATCAAAATGAAATATTACCTTTTGGGTGGAACAAGATGCTCAATTCACCGGAAACAATTTTTGGCAACTTTCCTGTTTGTGAAAAAATTATTTAAAAAAAATCAATTTCAGGTCCACCCCTCCCTCCCCTTTTTTAAATTGCTAGTGAACTAAAAACACAGCTCTCTTTCTCTCTCCAGCTATAGCTGGGACACTATTCAATACCATTATTCTGCATAAATATGATTAATAGCAAATGTAAATACTACGACTCAAATACATGAATGGGGTGGCCATTTCAGGAATGTGTCATATATTTACTTGAGACAGTGTTAGGATTTGATTTGTTGTCCAAGAGAAGATATGAAGGATGTCACTCACACTGATATGCATGACAAATAGCCCCATGGAAAACATGCAACAAGAATAGACAGCTAGGACTCAGTGATGAATAGTTAATGAGAACTGATTCACACAAAACCCTTAGATGCTACTCCTTACGATGACCAGCAGGGGTCATAAGATGTGATTCAAATTTAGACATGAATGTAGATGTCATGTCCTTCACTCCAATATCACACTGTTGTATTGTTGGGGTCTGGGGCAGTTCACAAGGGTTAAGGATGATGGCGCATGGCATGAGTCACTGCTCAAGTTAAAGCCTAGAAGAGACGCTGGGACTGAACTCAAATCTGCTAACTCAAGGTCAACACAGAGTTGCTATGTCTTCACTATTTTAACCGGTGCCAAGAACACTCTTTTTTGCAGGGTAAACATATCCTAAGACTGCAAGGCCTTCAGAGCAAGGGCTTTATTTAATTCCTTTTCTGTAAGCACCATGCACAGCAACAAAGCTATATAAATAACTAAATATGTGGCATAGTTCAGTGTGTACATAAATAATAAGAAACATGCTTTAATGGAATTAATGACTCAATCTTACCTACTAATTGGCATGCTTCTTTGCTGGTGAATTGTATCATTTCCAAGAAAGTAGGCAGAGTCAAACCAAAAATATGTGTAAGTACTTTATATTTATTAATCATATTCTGCCCTGATTTAAGTACTGTGCAACTCTAAAGGGATGCTTTGGGCACAAATCAGGGTACACTCTACCTTCAATTCCTTCCTTCTCATAATGCACAACTCCCAGTAATAAACACTGAGGGAAAGTTTATTACTTTTCAAAATCTAATGTAGGCATCTACTTGAAGCGATTGCAGTATTTGAATCTGGCACTCTGTCTGATAGTGCTCCATTGTTATTTAGTATTTGGACAGCTGAGTTACAATTCTGGAACATTATATTGTTCTGTTTTCTATGAAAATCACTTCTTGTGTTGACTACATTTATTCTTTTTGACTTGATTTCTGTATTATAAATCAACTTAAGATCATCAGGGATATTAATAGTAACTTATTGTTACCTTTTTCAATGCACTTTTGAATACCAGCATTCCTCAGTCACAAGCGTCAGCATATTAAGTACTGTTCAGACATCTGAACATAATATGCCCTGCTTCTACGGCTTCCATTGCATTAGTAGTATGTTAATTATTACAGCAAATGATAAAGCACTGCAAAATTGTTTTCTCCCCCATCCTAATAACATAAATAAAAGGAACAATTAATTTCCTACAATAAAAATGGGCAATACAATAACATACAAATGTAGAGTTTCTTCATTATTGCATCAAATTGCAAAACGGAAACATATAATTTCAAAAGGCTCAAAAGTAAAAATGGAAACACAGCTGATGTTGCGTCAGCATGTAGGCTACAAAAAATGTGAGGCTTGCATAGCTCTCTGCCAGCCTTCTTGAATAAGCCAGTTCAGTTAAAATTTCTTAACAAAAAACTCTTAAGGTCTAAGCCATCTCTTGATACAAACATACATAGTTCTCCTTTCATTAGACTTTAGTTTTGGTTTTTTTAGATCATCAGTTTTCTAAGCCCTTATTGCTAGTTACCTGTATAATTCTATAAGCTCAAAATATTGCATCTGATCTTAAAGCTTCAATACCATGACTATGTAGAGATAGATTCATAGAGTAAATATTTTGTGAAAATAACAATAGCTTTTCCAATGGCATTTGCATACACTCAAACAATATAGATTACATTTTATACAATTGCCAGCAGTGCTGTGAAATCCTCCAGTTCCTTAGTGATATTCTGGTTGATAGGTTGGTTTGTTTTTAGTTTCTGAAAAAAGGTAACACATTTTCTTTGACGTTTTGTGCAATTTTACAAGTATTCAGGGCACATTCCCTCCTTTGCATGGAAAATGTATTTGCACAGTTGTCAGAATGATGGACAGGGGGAGAATGATAGGAAGGAGCACTGATCTTTGCTTGTTATTACATACAATAGCCCAGTAGGAATCATGATGTGTTGGTGAGACAAACTGTGTCCCATCCTGGAACATATTAAGTTTGTCTCCAGGACACACATGACTTCACTAGGGTGTCTAACCTCATCCATAATAGATGCTAATCTTTTCAGGGCTGACTGATGACAGCACTTCCTGCCCTTCACGGAATTAGAGCTGGGTTTTATCAAAGGACTCAAACTGCCTGCTAATTAGACTAATTCCCTTCATCATGAATTATTTATTTCCATTGGTAACCGATCACTGTGACATTAATGGGTTCTGCTCAACTTAGTTTCATACTAATATACACTATAAGTTAAATGTTTAAAAACTCCTGATATTTTACTCCAGGTCAAGTGTGTCATAGTCTAACTCTTGACAGTTTCAGTGAAGTTTTGATTGTTTTCTATTTCTTATTATTATTTGAACTTTACCAAAGAAGCAGAATGGTTTTAAATTCTGAAAGTACATTTTTTTTCTCATTGAGTCAAAATGAACATGTATTTAGGGGTTAATGCAGCAAAATACTGATCCAGAGTTTCCAATGGCTTTGATAAGAGTTTATGGTAGTGCTTTCTCATCCAAAACTCCAAGTCAGTGCAAGAAATTTTGGGTTGTACATACCGTGGCTAAGTGAAGGCAAATGATATGTCATCAAGTTAGCAAAGACATACATTGAATTAACCCTATTTCCAAGGAGGGCTAAACTGTAAGAGTCACAAAATGATTTACCCTAATCAGAAATAAATGAAATCTCACTTAGGATTTTCTATAAATTCCCTTTATAAAATATCTTGCTGTTTCTTGCTATTTAAAGACTAAACTCTACATTTACTGAAAAGACAGTTTATTAAATTACTTCATTAGTTCCCAACTTTTATGTGTATACACTCTGTGTGCGCACGCGCATGCATGCTTGTCTGTTTGTCCATCTGTCTGTTGGTCTGAAGGAAATGGATGATGTTTTAGCCTGCCATCACCACTGAATTTAAACCACACCTTTGACATGTGAGGTTGCAGTGAATCATGCTTATGTACGGTATAGTATGTCGTCATTGTTTTCTCCTTGCCTTCACTGGTAAGGGACCAGTCCTGCAAAGGTGTTCTGTGCCTTCTGGGAGGCAATGGGCACTGTCAACTCCCATCAACTTCAGCAGGTGTTGAGCTTAGTCTGTACTTCCAATGGGGCATCAAACAGGTTGCAAGGCTGGGACTATAATTTGACATTGAATGTTTTCTGTGTGTCTCTACACTTAAATGCTGTTATTCTCTCTCTGATCCTGTCAGATCAGTTAGAGAAAAGTTTTATTCCTGTTTAATCATCCTGTCTATAAAATGTTGTAAAGCAAAATGCCTACAAGACCTAGAAGGATCAACAGCCAAGTTTTTTGTATTAATGACTATAGAGTAACAACTGCCATGAGGTATCTGGACAGAATAGTCTACATCTCCTGGCCTAATAAAGAATTTGTTCACTATAGCTGAAAGACATTCTTGCATAGTAGAATCTAAAGAAGAATGTGTGTCATTTTACTGAAAAGTGATATCTCATAGGTTTGGTTAATAGACAGAGATATTATATTCAGAAACTATGTATGTTTTGGTCACAGTGGAGGTGATTTTTGCTGTGAAAAGAAAGGCGTTATTGTTCTACTATTGAAATAATACAGAATCAATGAGCACCAACTGTGAACTTCAGTAGTAACAAGGGGTTTCTGGTGACATCATAACCACAAGAGCAGGGCTTGAATGGATTGAGATGTCACCAGAAGCCCCAAGATGGCATCATAGCCTTGTATTTCTAAGTTGCTTTCTTCCCATAAACGCATGAATACAACTTTCATTTTAACTAGAAAAAATTAACCTCTCTTGCATCTTTCCATCTTCCTCCTATTGCCTGTCTCTTTTTTCAGGTTTGTCCTGCCTCCATCTTCCTCTTGCTTTTCTCTCTTTTCTGACTCACTATTCCCCTCCCTCCTGCCTCTTTCACACTTTAAATCAATCTGCTGTTGGAATGGACAAGTTATGAGATTTTGCCAGGCATGGTAGCAGTGATTTCTACTGTCATTTCAATAGTACAAATAGCTTTTTCAATAATAAAGATAGACCATCTTATTAGGCAAAAGAGACATCACTCAAGTACTCCTCATTAGGTGTACAAAATTCCTGGCCAATAGTATACAATTTTAAAGAGTTGGGATTGTGGCTAAGCAACTACTGATGAAGTTGTATAAAATATCTTCCAGTTCAGAATTAATACTACAATTACTACATAATAATAATACTTGACATTTCTATGGTGTCTTCCATCTGATGATCTCAAAGCATTTTATAGACACTAATGAATTAAGGGCCCTCTGATGTATATATTACCCCCATTTCACAGATGGGGAAGACTAAGGAACAGTGAGGTATATGTTACTTGCACAAGCTCAACATGTCCTGAACCCTTATCCCACTGCGTTCAAAGAGATTTTCACCATTGACTTTAACTGGCACAGGGTCCAGCCAACAATACGTAAACAACAGAGTCAACCGCAGAACTCAGCTTTCCTGATTCTGTGCTTTAGCCACTAGACCTTGCTTCTCCTAGTATAAATTAGAGAAGATTTTCCCCTCTTGCTGCTGTACAAACACTATATGTAATATTTTAATTCACACTTCTAATTTACAGCTCACCTGGGAAAGGTAGACTGTGCCCCTGTTGCTCTTCTGCCATGAACAGACCCAACTCACTTTTGATCTCTTTATTTTAAAAGAAAAATGTGCATTCTGCATTCTGTTGTATAAGCAACACTGCAACCTTAAATCTAGCTTTTATTATAATGAAAGCCACCAGGTGGTACAAGGAAACAGAAAGGGGACACTGTACAAACACTCAAAAAAATTCCAATGTAATGGTAACCACAATTTGCTTGTAATGTCTTTAGAACTATGAGGAATATGGTTTTATTCAGAGTGTCACTGAGTCATGCTTAACAGACTGATATCACAAGATTTTGACAAAAAGATGTCATTCACATTATTTATCAAGTGTTCTGCCTTATATTTATCTTTCGAAAGTTCTGTTTTCTGAGAAACATGATAAATAGACCCCAGAAAAAGGGAAAAAATATATTTAGGTTATTTTAGTTTTACATCTGCAATTTAAAAAAACCAAGCAATATTTTTTGGATTATTACGTTGCAGGGAGAAGTAGAGAGAGCAAGAAGTGCAGTAGAGAAGGTCACAGGAACTCTAAAAGTGACACTGTTATAAAAGGCCAAAAAAGCACGGAGTAACAGGAGATGCCATCACAGGCAACCTTCATAAAAACCAACAAGTTTGTATCATGTTCATGAAAGTGTAGGATCACTTTAAAGTAGGACCAAAGATCAGAAATTCTAAGGACTGTAGGCATGGGGAGGGGGAGAAAACTGAACTTTGATACAATAGAAAACCTTTCTCATTAAAACTAGTTTTGAGCAAAAAATGAAAGAAGAAATTCCTGTGGTATTTCAAATGATAGCACTGGATTCTGATATTAAGCACACCAGACAGGCATATTCTGCACGGATTTTAAACTATTTTTATTTTTAAAGTCCTGGTCACTGAAGTGCTGATGCAGCACAAGAAGATAAATTTGCAGAGAGGGGTGAGGGGTGCATGAGCTATAGAGGTGGTCATGGGAGTACTAGCTGGGTGAATAATTGTGTGGGATCCTAGACCAGTGGAGCAGAACCAGAGAGATAGGTTATTCTGACAAACAAAGGCGTCACTGTAGAGTTAGCACTGTGCATCTGGTATTTCATATCCGAGGGACAGAAAGAGAACAAGAAAGCACTAAAAATAATCTAATAGCTTTAGCAGCCTCTGATCCTGAAGTTCTGGAGAGGAGTTGGAAAAGGAGGGAGTGAGGAGTACCTATAGAGTGAAAATAAAGAGACCTGTGCTGGTCTGGGAACTTTTGGCAGCTAAAAAATGTTGTATGATTATGCAAGCAGGCAGAGAGAGAGAGAGAGAGCGCTCCATTCTCCCCTGGTAGTGGGTGAGACCATGAAGGCACTTCTGACTGACTCACTCAGGTTATGACATTGCCCACGTATTTGTGAGGATAAATATCTTGTTTGAAACTTAGCTAAATAGCAACTATTTCAGGGATGTGGTGTCCCAGTCGCGCCTATGAAATAAGTGATCAAAATGTAATGGGGTTCCCTCTACCAACACACATCAACCAGCCCCTCCCAGATACCACATCCAATCCAAATATTTTCCCTCATGCAAACCAGGGGAACGACATGGCCCAAGTCACAGAGTTAGTGATGTTCTTCCTCTCCACAATGGTGGAACAATATTCCCAGCTGCAAAACCAGTTATAAGTAAACTGATCTATTTTTAGTTTACAGATTGAATGAATAAGTGGATCGCCACCTCTTCCCGTTTTATTCATCTCTTTCCTCTGACCCACAATTTCTCCTTCCTGCCTTCCAAGATTCCACATTTATTTGCTACTCAATCACTGTAAAGCAGGGAATTTAATCTCTAACTTCTGTGATTTACAGCTGGATTCCTAGAACGTGGGGTTCTTCTGGCAAGATGTCTATTTCTTGCAATGAAGTTCTCCCACACCCTGAAGTCCTGGCATTCTAAGTGCCCACATATCCAAGGGATGCCTAAAAAGCAAATCCTGTCCAATACCCCATCAACTGTGAAATATTGCTTGAGGACAAACACAATGAAGGTCTTATTCTAAGCAGCACACATGTATGCAGCATATTTCTATTATTCTTGGGGAACCAAGGGTTTAAAATTATAGTTAAAAAAAAATCAATGACTTTTTTTTATGGACTTGAAATGTCTCTTCCTGTGCACATGTAAGCCTTTGAACAGTATGATGACTTCTTGGGTCCATACCTCCCATCTTATTCATCATACAGCTGATGTAAATGTAGAGTAACAATTATTATTTTATATTCAAATGATAAGCCAGACAATTGCATCTGGAGTAGCAGAGGGCATTGCTGTGACATCTCCTTTCTATTTGTAAATTGGGCATTGAGTTTTTATAGGTTCCATGGTCTCTTCCGGGTGACCACAATCACACAAAGAGAGTCTTTAATTTTCCATTTGTGAAGCAAGTATCCGCATCTGCCATGGTTTATCTGGTTGTCCATGAGCTTCATGGGAGATCGTACTCAGTGATCTTCTGTTTCGGGTCTTTTACAAAAGCGGAAGACAGCCGCATTCACATGGCCCACTCTGCTAAGTGAGAAATTATGACCAACGCCATCAACCCAGCTACCAAACATTGATTAATGGTCCCTTGGTTTTCAGAGCAACAACTCAATAAGTCCAGTTTTGCCACTTAAGTGTTGCAGCCACCCTGTCCACTTCCAGAAAATAACTGCCATCTTTTTCTCCAGAGCAGTCAGGCAAGAGATTATTGGCACCTGTATAACTGCAAGATACTGCTCCGGCTTTTGAAATCCAAGGCACAGTTCTATGATAAGCAACAAGTCATGTGCAGGCATGTTAGTCATCCTCACAAATTCTGTCTGACAGCTCCTTTGCAAAAATCTTTATTTTTGGAATTACACCCATCCTAAAATAAATGATTAAAGAGTCCCTTCAGGACAATGGCTGTCTCTTTTCCGTGTTTGTTCAGCACCTAGCAAAATAGGGCTCCAGTTCCAAATGGGATCTTTGGACACTAACATAACAAATATTTTAAAACCAGAGTCATCAGTTTTAAATATAGTTTGTGCTGCACTTGCACACTGCCACCCAACACATATCACAAACATAATTTATATGCAGTGAGGAGCAATCTAGCAAGTTTCCTGAATCTTCTTCAGTTTACCACATCATCTGGGAGTTTTAAAATAATAGGATAAAACTGTCAAAGTAGTTTGACATTTGTTCAAACAAGGAACTAATCACCTGCCTGAGAACACAAGCGAGACAACCTGTGGGTGATGCAGCAGCCATTTATTAGCATGACATTTAACTTCACCAAAGTCCATCCTCCAAACCATTTAGTGCTTTAGGCTGGTAATTTACAAGAGCGATAACTTTGGAAATAGTAATAATTTGTTTTGTGACTAGAAACCTCTGCAGAGCTTAAGCTATGCCCTGATCAGTCCCAGTGGCAATCTGAAGTTAGGCACATAATGAGTACTTTGAACAAATATCCATCAGTAAAGCAAGCAAAAAGTAAATGGCAAGTTTTCTTCAGTTCCTAGGTTATCATCTTTGGAGTGCCAAGAACATGATAAACCTGCATCTTTCGATAAATTAGCCTCTCACCATATATGCCAGAATGCCTCGCATATTGGTTGCCAAGGTGTCTGAATAGTATGTAGTCCAAGTAGGCTAATATATGAATATTAAAGCAGAAAAACAAAAAATAGATTATTACATTTTCATATATTTGTTTGGGAAATTTTTTACTTGCTTGCTTTTTGTTTTTAACCCCTCTGTAAGCCACTTTAAAGACCCAATAACATTTTTGTTGTTGTTGTTATTGTTCTCTTCCCTACCTCTTCATAGAATTTGCATAGCTTGGCAAAAGAATTTTTCATTCCACTTTGTGATCTTCGGAATCTGCACATCTTTGGAATGTACTATAGTATGTTAGAAATTGTCTGTCCTTTCTGTCAGACTGCCATTTACAGTACCAGCATTACACCGTGTGAGGTTTGCATAGTGAACGTATCATTTTATTTTCAGTTACTAAACCATCCAAGTAAGGGCAGTGAATCTAGCCTCTAGTAGCACTATTCCATTAGTGTACAAGTGGTAGACTTTTGGAGACTGAATACTAAAAGCATGTGCCAGGCTGTCTCAGAAAGTGGAAAAAATACCGCACATGAGCCTGAAAACTTTGCAATTTCCTTGCCTCTATAATGGCTGAACCAGAGGCACAGATAGCAGCATTCTTGGACTTCAATATGTTCAAAATCCAAATGCAAATTAAGACTCAAATCTTTGTTTAAATACTTAAGATACTCGCATAGTCTTATTACATACACTTATGCACACCCATGAATATTTTTATGTATTACATAAAAACACATGAAAGAATGTTAAGATTGCAAAGGCAAATGCTTACACATTAGGAAATGCCACAATTAAGGTTGCCCATGCAGCTTCCAGTGCACATGTATTCTGACACAGTCTAAAATTACATGATTACAGACTGTTTTTTTTCCACAGGACCCCCTGCCTCAGTGCACAGAGTGGACAATGCTCACTGAAAATTCAACATATCTTTTTATCCTCATTGTGTGTGTGGCCTCACACACATAGGAAGGAAAAATCATACACATAATTACAAAATAGGGAATAACTGGCTACATAGTAGAACTGCTGAAAAGGGGTCATAATGGATTAGAAATAGAATATGAGCCAACAATGTGTTGCATTTGCAAAAAAGGTTAGCATTATTTGGAAGTCTATTGACACTAGTGTCATAGGTAAGACAGGGGATGTGACTGGCCTGCTCTACTCAGCACTAGTGAGTCCTCACCTGGAGTACTGTGTCCAATTATGGGTGCCGTGTTCAAGGAAAGATATGGACATATTGGAGAGATGCTACAATAGAGCAACAGGAAGACCAATGGTTTAGAAAACCTGACCTATGAGGAAAGGTTAAAAAAAACTGGGCATGGTTAGTCTTCAGTAAAAGAGTCTGAGGGGGACCTGGTAACAGTCTTCAAATATGTTAAGGACTATTAAAAAGGAGGACTGGAATCAATCATTCTCCATGTCCACTGAAGGCAAGACAAGAGGTAATGGGCTTAAACTGCAGCAAGGTTAGATGTTAGGAAAAATTATAAGGGTAGATAAGTTCTGGACTAGGCTTCCAAGGGCCGCTGCAGAATTTCCATTACTGGAGGATTTTGAAAAGAGGGTGGACAAACATCTAGTAGGGTTGGTGTAGGCTGACTTGGTCCTGCTGTGATGCAGGCAACTTGACATGACTTTGAGATCCCATTCAGATCTACTTTTCTATTATTCTAGGTTAATTTACTGCACAGCAGCAAAACCATACATTGAATACAGAGTTATTTATTTCCTTAGCAGTTTCTCTGTGGTGCTGTGATTTTAGTAACTTTGTTCTTTAATGAACTAATGAACTTATCTTCCAAACATCCCTGTGAGGTGAGGGGCTATTATTCCCATTTCACACAGGACAAACTGAGGCTACAAAGATTAAAGCTAAAACTGGCAACAGAGTCAACTAATTTTAAGTGTTCAGCATGAGAAGCCGACAGCCTCGTTTTTCTAAGTGCTCAGCATTTTATAGCACTGTGTGTGTTCAGTGCACTGCTTCCATTAACCTCAGTTACAGCTGTGAGTTCTCAGCACATCTGCAAATCAGACCTTGTATGTCTCTAGAATGGTACGCAGAAAATGAGCAATATACAAATAGGGCTCGTCAAAACTTTTCCATCTAAACTGCTTTTCAACGGGAAATTGGGTTTTGCCAAAAGTATTTGCTTCCCTGGGAACATTTTTGGTTTTTCCATCTAAATATTTTTGCCAAAAAAACCTTTTGGTTTTCAGCTACAACTTGAAAATTTCCATTGGAATAAAAAATGGGACCAGCTCTAATAGATGGCCACCACTTGTGAAAATTTTGCTTTCAGTGACTTGCCCAGATTCACATCAGAACTCCATGGCAGAGGCAGGGAAAGAATTCAGTTCTTCTAGGCCGCATTCAACTGCCTTAACTATGAGAATATCTTTTCTCTCCCTGAAATTCTCTGCCTCATTCAGTACACACCTTCTATTTTTTGCAACAAATAAGGAAGGGAGGGGGGAGAGGGGGAATATGTCCTATACATAACAGCTTCTTTCACTAAATAATTGTGATTTATCCCAAAGCCCTGTCCATTCAGTGCACTGTACAAAGAATGGAAACTCGCAGAAAACTTAGTATGTGATCATGTAATTAAAGACTGTAGCATAATTCAAATGCCCATAAGGGATGACAAAGTTGCATAGGCAGTGTTAACGGTGAATTTCATAGCTTTTGAGTGCTTGGCTTTGCAACCTTGATTATGCTTTTTTAACATAGGTTTGTGTGTGTGTAAGTTCCTAGGTTTTTTTGTCCCAGTCTCCTCCAACACCCCACCACACTCGGTCCTAGTTTTCCCTTCTGCTTCCAGTTCCAGGTGCCCACTGCTTCCTCATCAGATCCATCTCTCCCCCACCCAGCCCCACTACTTTCCGTCACTCCTACCCTCATGTTCCCAATCTCCCCTGGCTCTCAGTTCCAGTATCCCTCCATGGCTCCTCTTCCAATCTCAGTCATCACCTGGTTCCTTGCCCCTGTCTCTTTGCCCAGGCAGTCCCAGTCCACCCTCAAACCACTGTTCCTCATCAGATCTACCTCCACCGCTGCTCCACTTTTCTTCCCTCTGCCTCACTGGCTTCCAGTTTCTTTGCTCAGCCAGTCCCAGTTTCCCTGGCTCCTCAACCAATTTCAGTCTCTTACTCCCATTTTCCTCTCTGGCTTCTAGTCCGTGTCTCCTTGCCCAACCAATTCAATCCTCCTCTCTCCTCTAGCTCTCAGTTCCAGTCTTATGGCCCAACCAATGCCAATCTTCTTACTATGCCTCTGGTCCCAGTCACCTCACTCAACCAGTCATAATCTCTACCCAACTCTCAATATCCCACTTTTGCCAGTCTGCAGTGTTCCCTCCCCAGGCTCCTTTTCCACATTTGTGTCCCCTGCCCCAATCCAGCCCTGCATTGGGTTCAAGCCACTTCCTCCTCTTCATTGCTTGGGCCCAGAAGGTGGAGAGCAATGAAAGCACAGGAAACACAGACTCTCTGTTCCTGTGCTCATACCTGGACCCAGCATGGCCAAGAGCAGATTAAAACCACAACAGCAGGAAAAGTCCTGTTCACCCCCCCTCTAGGTCTAGCTGGATCATGCTCAGCATGTATGGAATCTTGGGGGAATTAAGCATTGAATCTCTAGCAAGTCTCTGTTGAGCATATGCAAATTGTAATTTGTCAAAACTTACAACTTGTCAAATTCAGGTGGATTTTTACAGAGATGGCAAAACGCACACGTTGGACTCGAAGGCCAACTCCCCCATACCAAATTTCAAGTTCTTGCTCCAAAACAGAAGTGATACAGCCTCAGAGGAAAAAGTAAACAGAAATAATCTATTTTCCCCAAACCTTGCTCTTAAAAATAGCTGAACCATCTTGACTGAAATCTTTCTAAAGATTCGGCTTGAGGCAGACACCCAATATGTAAAATTGCCGCCTAAATGGTTAAAGTTGGGCAAAGTTGAAACGACTAAAAACAAGTTCTTATAAAAAGTGGCGTCAGGCAACCATAATAATAGGGGATTCTACCAGCTTTGCCTATGAAAACATGGCCAGTGTTCAAGGGTGCCTGCTGGTTGATCAAAT
The DNA here is from genome assembly GCA_007922175.1 of Pelusios castaneus. Lineage (NCBI taxonomy): Eukaryota > Metazoa > Chordata > Testudines > Pelomedusidae > Pelusios > Pelusios castaneus. The sequence goes on from ML685793.1 coordinate 12,387,639, forward strand.
TGAAGGTGGAGATATATGGGTGCAGGGTGATATAAGGGAGATACTTTTGTGAGAGGGAGAACAGATGAGGATAGGTGGCTTGTTGAATGCCTTAACTAGTTATTTTCTTGCTTTTTTATGGTTTACATTGATATAATATGCAGCTTCTCAATCTTAACTCTAAATATTTGTTGTGCAGGAATATGTGTAATAATGTAAACATACATGCAGTTGCTCTCTAAATACAGAAATACGAAGTATGATGTACGCATATGATTACTTAATTTAACTGAAAATGGTAGCTTGCTGACAAGGAGGCCCTGCTGAGTTCCACAACCCGGAAAGGTAGCTTTTATGAAGCAAATAAATCCTGAAGAAATGAGTAACAATACAATTTGTTTCATATCAGTGACACAATATTTAGCTCTGTCATTTAAGTATAATTGTTCTATTTTTACAACGTTACCACTATTGATAGATGTGGATTACGTGGAATAAGAAAATGCTCCTTATGATGGTGTAGTGATTGTTTAGTAAAAGGAGAAAATGGCTACTTACTAATTTCACAGTCTAGATTTAAAACAAATGCTTCTACTTATTATGGTAGATTTAGGTAAGACATTTCAATGCTTTTGTGGTGTGATATTTTTAAGATTCCTATACTGTCTGCTTCAGCCATACTTTTACAGGTAACACATATGGGTTTATGCAGCTCATCATTTCCTGGGGCTGCTGCCTTGCTGTGTGGAAATGCCCATTTCTTGTTTTGAGAATAATCATAGCAACAACAAAAAAGCTATTTTTTGGTGGTATTTGTAATATGAATCCAGTCTGAAATGCATTGGTTTCTGCCAGCAATCAGCCATGGCTAATCCCCCCTCCACACAAAGGAATCCCGCTGTGGGAGTCATTTTGCTATTTTTAATGAGGAATTTCACCTCCATTACAATAAAAACAGGGAGGGAGGGGGTATTTTGTTTTTCCTGAAGTAAGTCTTCCTTTAAAATCAGCTCATTGTTTCATAACAAATGCAAACTTTTGGCTCCACAAAACTTTATTTCTGGGTTTAAACATTCATTTCCAACTGACACACAGCAAAATATTACTGTTATTACCTCTCAGTCACTTAAACACAACGGGTAAGTTATATAACGTTCACCTCACTGGTTGGGGTGAAGATCTCAGGGGAACTGGGCAATGGGCTGGGGTCCAGAATTCTCTCTCTCCTCTTGTCCCATTTATGCAGTGCTCCCGCCCCCTTCTGTCTTCTCCCTTCATTCCCAGTTCAGGAAGCACTTATACTACTTCTTATACTGGAAGGGTGGTGTACACACTGGTATTGAGGTGTGAGGGACTTGAATCTTTGCTCCATAGCCCTTTTCTGGCCACATTTTGGGAAGCTGGAAGTCTAACAGGCTCACAGTTTCAGTGGGAAGGGTGTGGATGTGTTATAAAGGGAACCCCTGAGCATAAACAGCCCAGTTTGGTGCCCATTCTACTGTCTCATCCTTCGCCCCCTAAGATACACATGACAGATTTCCTAGAATGCCAGATGTTCAGTTTATCAGGGTTTTCAAGCTCTGGGAGGGCTCTTTCCGACTCAGCAAAATTTGTGAACAGCCTAGTGGGTCTTCTAATCTTTCTCTGTGTGGTATATGGGGGATTGTGTTCTTTAAGGGTTGAACTTCCCAGACAGAGTCTAGATGGGTTAATATGAAGCTCAGTCCTTAAAGGGCACAGTCCCTAATATCACATCCAGAGTGTCTGGTTGAAATGTATTTTTTGTCACAGTTCTGTCCTAGGCACCTGCTAGAACATACAAAAGAAAAATATCATAAGGTACCTTTTGACTGGTTTGTATCATGGGAAGCAAAATGCTGTAAGGGAGAGGAGAAAACTATTTGTCTCCTTTCACTTTGGACCTCTCTTGTAAGGAAGCTGGTACAGATTGGATTGAAAGAATTATCATCAAATTTCAATGCTGTAAATCTTACAGTTCCTTGTGGAGCTCAGAAACCAAAATCTGAGTAGAAAGGGAGTGTACAGAGTGGGCATGGATTCTAACCTACACATTGGGGAAGAGGGTGGCCCCTAAGATCTGAGATTCAGAGTGTGGAAAGAGCCAGATCTCTAGGGTAGAACCTGGGTCTCCAGATGTGGAGTGTGTGGGAAGAGTATCTGTGCATTCTTTCAAACAGAGTTGCAGTATTGCCTTCCCCAGGCATTTAAAAATCACCAGTCAGCCCGACAGAAATCATGAGATTGCTTAGAAATCTGAGATGTTTTTAAACAAATAATGTATTGGTTTCTTTTTATTTACCATCTGTTTTGAGTCTGTAGGGTTCACCCAGTTGTGTTCTCAAGCTTTTCTTTGCAAGCACGATGGCTACAAACTTTAATTTAAAAAAAAGAAAGAAGCAGCATGAGATTCTCATACAGTCTCTTGATTCTAGGATCTGAGACTTTATAAAAAACACTAAATATTGAGAAACTCATGATAAAGTCTTATATTCCAGCAACACTGGCTGTTATGGCACATCCGTAGAGCTGGATGTGGAAATGTGCAATATTCTTTCTATGCTGTTCATAAACTGTGGATTAGGTTTCATTCTTCAGAGCTATCAGGCTGGCACCTTTCAGAAAGGCTAATAAACATAAAAATGGAAAGACTTTAAAAGAAATGTAAAGCTGGAAATGTCCCCCAAAAGTTGCTTTGCATCACTAAACTGCCTTATATTTAGTAAAAACAAGGCCCGTGAGCTCAGCATTTGTTTAAAGCTCTTTTACAGTATAACACTGAACAGCTAGTCAATCATTCTAAATAATATAACATTAAGAAAAATACCTGTAAACAGAGAAACAAGCCAATTGGAAGTTACATCAGGTAGATCCACCTTCTCAAAGAAACTGCTGCTGGCAGCCTGCAGAGCCCCAGTGGCCAGGGATGAAACCAGCCAATGACAGTTCAGTTCAGCAGAGCCAGAGATTTCCTAACTCTTGTTCTGAGTTGAAAGCACAACATAACCTGGAAAGCAAAAATGTTAAGAACAGTATTAGTGTAACCTTCGGGTGGGCTAAAATTCATTCAGTTGCCCTTCTCCAGTGCCCCACAGAAATCAATCCCAACCCCTATGGGGAAAGCAGCTGGAGAGCCAGGATCCAGTCTGTACAGGACTCACGGCGAAGATTGCTCAGAGCTACACTCACACATTAAAATACTACTAAAAACAAACGTAACAATGAACTTTATTAACTACTAACTAAATGAACCTTATCCTAAGAAAACAAACTACAATTAACCAAGAACAATCCCTTGCATGAAAGATACCCAAGAGTCCCAAAGTCTGTGTGGAGTTCACCCAACTCTCAGCCACAGTCTCTGTTCCAGTGTGGAAGCTCGAGTGGCAAGAAATAGCTGTCCTCTTCTTTCTTTGCTGGGATCCTCTGTAGCATTACATGCAGGCTTTCTCTTCTCCTCTGCAACCAGCCCTCAGTCCCATATGCATGTCTGCAAGGTCTGTTGCAAATGACTCCTTTACATGGAGAAAACATCTTGTTCACTCCTGGCTCAGCTCCTCTCCAGAACACTGAGCACATGGTCTCCTTTCAAGGCAGCTCCTGCCTGCTGTCTGCACAGGCTGCTGCTCTCCAGTCACCTGACTGACAACATCACATCACACCAGCAGGGTACACTGTGGAGCATGCTCAAAATGCTACCACTCCCTGCTTCTGGAAGTTTCCAGTTGTGGGTCACTAATCTGCCCAACAACAGCAACCCACCCTCAGCAGGTCTCTCAGAGATAGCCTTTTCAGGCATATGGGTTACATTAGCACCAAAGGCACCTTGATTTTTGAGTTTCCGACCTCCCATTCTCATCAAAACTGCAGAGTGGTTCCTCCAAATCCATCAGTACTCTTCACATTCTCCCATATCTGGGGGGAAAAAAATGGGACAGGTAAGGAGGAATCTCAAACACCCCATACAGGCATTTTTCTCTGACTGGCATGCATCATGAACTGTGCTGTTCTAAAAACTGTTAGCCATTCTACCCTCAATAAGAGGGGATCATAGGACAATCATCTAGCTTTAAAGTCCCACTATAGCCATACTCTCCAATTTCAATTGTTCATTTCTGGTATTCAAAAATGGAAGCAACACACAGAGGTAATTGGTTTGTCATTGAGGGGTTTGAATAAGAAAAGTCTGAAATGTCTCAGGGTTTGTTGCTAACAATACCCACGCTTTATGTTTCCATTCTTCAGACTCAGTCACTCAACCCCCCATTGAAGCATTCTAGGTATTCTTATTAAAGGATTCCGCCAAAGGAGTCGGTGTTTTATTATAATCTACTAGAATCAGAATTACTAATAGAGAGCATTCAAAACATCGTGTCCAACTGCTGCTATAGTACTATACAAAAGGCACTGCCCTAATTCATGCATAACTTTGGCTGTTACTAACCTCTTTATTCCTAAAGGAACTTATGTCTCATCATTTTGCTAGCTCCCTCACAGGAATAATTATTTAAGTCTCTTCTCTGGGAAAGGTAGTTTATTCCATTCCGTAGCTGCATGGGGTTTCTGCTTCCCATCTTCAGTCTCCAGATCTTATGATGAGCCCTCTGACTTTCCACTCCTTTCCTACAGTCTCACTCCAGCCTCCTTTTTCTTTATTGTCTTAAGCACAACTACATTTTTTACCATCAGGCACTGTGAGTGCTCACCCCAATATCCAGGCATTTCTTTTATCATGTCACAACACCACAGATACCTTTGTTTTCTACTAGGGTAGATCAGCCATTGTCCTCTGCTTTCACCAGTGCTGCTCACCAGCTCAAGGAAGCAAAGCAGAGTGGCTGTCAAGCTTTAACCACTTCCTTGCTATCAATGCTAGGTCC
>ML685793.1:12397515-12416506 GCA_007922175.1 Pelusios castaneus
AAAGAAAGAAAGAAAGAAAGAAAGAAAGAAAGAAGAGGAAACAGGAAGAGAAAGAAAGAAAGAAAGAAGCAAACCAAGGCCGCCGGCGGGGGAGGACCCTACCGCGGCCCTGGGAAGCCGCCGGTGGGGGGGGAGCATACCCCAGCCCCGGAGGCTGATCCTGGCCCGGTGCTGGGAGGCCGAGGCCATGGATTAGCCCGGTCCCGGCCCCGGGAAGTTGAGGCGGACGGCGGGTGGGAGCCCGGGAGCCCGCCACTGCCGCAGCCACCCCTCTGGCCCGGCCGCGTGGGGCAGGCATGCAGGCCCACGCTCCGGACCCTAGCCTGAGCCTGCATGTCCCACCCTGGGGGCAGGGAGGGCCAGCCCAGAGGCTGGGCGCAGGCTGGGTGTGCCGCAGCAAAGCGGCTGCCCCGGGGGTTGGAGGGAGTGGCGGGGGCTGCCGGGCTGCGCGGGAGTCCCTCACTGCTGCGTGGGGGCAGCTCTGCGGGCCAGATAAAAAAGTCAGCCAGCCCGTATACGGCCCGCGGGCCGTACTTTGCCCACCCCTGGGTTAGCCGCATGCACTGCAAAGGTGCCAAACAGCCATGCGAGACTGCCATGTCGCGAGCGCGGTCCTAATCTTTTTAATTTTGTAGTTCTGCAGTGTTACAAATCGAATAAAAATGAAGATGAAGGAAAGGACATTCCTTAGCCCTTTGAAAACTGGCATGTCCTGAAATGCCAGCTGAAGAATTCAAAATTGAAGGTCAGTGCCTGAAGAATTTGACGGCAAATAGAAGACCAATAAAGATTAAAGAGTTACTGGAGCTATTCATCACCTGAATAAAGGCAACGCAGCAGGTATTGATCACCTCTCTGGAGAAAGGTTGAAAGGAGGTGGTAAGGTCACCCCATAGAGGTTATACAGGATCTATGGAAGAAGTAGAATCAAGATCAAGTGACAGTCATGAAACTAATCAATGTACTATACATAACATACAAACTATAGCACAGCTGAAGAGGAGTTTCACACACTGCTCTATGGTGGTCCAGATACGACCCACAAACAATGAAAAGGGAAACCATGATACTGCTTTTAGTTGCTATGCATGATCATCTTAATGAATTAGTTAGGCAGTTAGTTGAGTTGGATCAGGATCCCGTGCAATACAGAATGGATCTGTAGCTTCTATCAGTTGATAAACTGAACCTAAATATAAAAAGTATGATAGCAAGGGACATTGTGATCTAAAATGCCAAGCAGTTTCACAGAATTTTGTCTATAGTGCAGATGAGCAATAGGCAGCAAACACACCTGCTTCTGACAAGTATAAATAGCTGCATGGAAGGAACTCAGAGAATCAGAGACATGAAGACCGAAGACTGTTACACTCTCAGTTTGGGTTCAGGAAACATTTTTCCCCATTTGTGATCCAGGACTGAGTACATTGCCGTGTGGTGCCTGAACTAAAACCACACTGGCAAACTCTAGTTACCATCACTCAGGCCTGCGCATGATAGAGAAAAAATAATGGCCTGCACTGCCTATTATTATAGGGTATTCTACAATATTTGTGCAATGCTGTGACACCTGTATCAAATATTTCAAGGAAGATCAACTAATACCATGAAATGTCACAACTTGAAGAAAGGATACACAAGGAAGACAACCTATTACGAAACAAGTTCCAAAGGGGTCGCTGTGTTACTCTAGGTCAGCCAAACAAACAAGGAGTCCTCTGGCACTTTTAAAGACTAAAACATTTATTTATCGCATGAGCTTTCGTGGGAGAAAATCCCACTTCATCAGACGCTTTGAAGATGGGGAACTTATAGAATGGGAGGAAAGTAAATGCAGGGAAATGTATGACACAGGATCAGGTCAGGCTGTAATAGCAAATCAGAATAGTTGTTAGGATTCAAACACTGGGGAACAGCATATAGAGGAAGATGAGGTCAAGTCACCCATTGTAATGAGAATAAAATCCGCTTAATCCTGAGGCAACAGAGTCGAATTTGCATATAAATTCCAATTCTGCAGTTTCTCTTTGATTTGTTATTCATTTGTTTGAGCATTGCTATTAACAAGTCATCAATGGAGTGAGCAGGGAGATTGAAGGGTTCCCCTATTGGTTTTTGAATGTTGTGATTTCTGATGTCAGATATGTGTCCATTTATTCTCTTGCATAGAGACTGTCCAGTTTGTCCAATATATAAGTCGGGGGGCGGGGGGAGAGGAAGGGGACATTTCTGGCACACGATGGCATAAATCACATTGGTGGATGAGCAGGTGAATGAGCCCTTGATGGAGTAACTGGCTTGATTAAGTCCTGCGAGGGTGTCTTTTGTGTAGATATATGGGCAAAGTTGGCAACGTGGTCTGTTGCAGGAATATGTTCCTGCTTTAATGTTTCTGTTGTTTGGTCTGTAGTTGCTGGTGAGTATCTCTTTAAGGTTTGGGGGCTGTCTGTAAGCAAGGAGAAGTCTGTCTCCCAAAGCTTGAGAGAGTGAGGGATCGTCATGTAGAATAGGTTGTAGATCCTCGATGATGTGCTGTAGAGATCTGACTTGGGGGTTGTAGGTGATGACCAGTGGTGTTCTGTTGTTTTCTTTCTTGGGCTTCTCCTGTAGTAGTTGACTTCTGGGTACCCGTCTGCCTCCATTAATCTGTTTCTTAACTTCCGTGGGTGGGTATTGTACTTTTAAGAATGCTTGATAGAGATCCTGAAGATGTCTGTCTCTGTCCAAAGGATCGGCGCAAATGCAGTTATATCTTAGGGCTTGACTCTAGACAATGGATCATGTGGTCTGTCGTGGATGAAAGCTTGAGGGATGTAGATAACTATAGTGACCAGTAGGTTTTCAGTGTAGGGAGGTTTTTATGTGCCCATCTCTAATTTGCACTGTAGTACTCAGAAAGTGGATCTCCTCTGTGGAGTGGAAATTGTTGAATTCTCTGTGGAAATCTTCAAGGGCATCCTTACTGGGTCCAGATGATGAAGATGTCATCAATGTAGCATAAGTAAAGTAGAGGTGCTTTGGGATGAGATGTGAGGAAGTGTTGTTCTAAGTCGGCCATAAAAATGCTGGCATGTTGTGGGGCCACGAGGGTACCCATAGCAGTGCCACTGACTTGAAGGTATAAACTATCTTCAAATCTGAAATGGTTGCGGCTGAGTACAAAGTTCAGCCACAAGGTTTGCTGTGGTATCATCTGGGATGGTTCTTCTAAAAGCTTGTAATCTGTTTTTGTGTGGGATGTTGGTGTAAAGAGCCTCTACGTCCATCATGGCCAGGATGATGTTTTCTGGAAGTTCACCAATGGATTGGATTTTTCTCAGGAAATCCATAGTGTCTTGAACATAGCTAGGAGTGTTGATAGCATAGGATCTGAGGAGAGAGTCCACATAGCCAGATAAGCCTGCTGTAAGCGTGCTAATGCCTGAGATGATGGGCACCCAGGGTTTCCTTTTTTATGAATTTTCGGTAGTAGATAGAATATCCCTGGTTGAGGTTCTGATGGTGTGTCTGCCTTGATTTGTTCCTGTGCTGTTTAAGGGAGTTTCTTGAATAGGTGGTGTAGTTCCTTTTGGCATTCCTCAATGGGGTCAGAGAGAAGTGGTTTGTAGAATGTTGTGTTGGAGAGTTGTTTGTAAGCCTTCTGATTGTAATCCAATTTATTCATGTTGACGACAGCGCCTCCTTTGTCAGCCTCCTTAATAATAATGTCAGAGCTGTTTCTGAGGCTCTGGATGGCATTGCGTTCTGCATGGCTGAGGTTACTGTGTAAGGGATGTTGTTTGTACACGATTTCAGCCTTTGTACGGTGGAGGAAACAATCAATATAGAAGTCTAGTCTGTTGTTCCGACCGTCTGGAGGAGTCCACGTCGAGTATTTTTTCTTGCAGTGTTGGGAGGAAGGTATCTGTAGGTCATTGCGTTCTATATTGGTGGCGGCGTAATATTCCTTGAGTTTGAGATGTTTATGCCATCATGTGCCAGAAATGCCCCCCTGCCTTATATATTGGAGAAACAGGACAGTTTCTACGCAAAAGAATGAATGGACACAAATCTGATATCAGAAATCACAACATTAAAAAACCAATAGGGGAACACTTCAATCTCCCTGCTCACTCCATTGATGACTTGTTAATAGCAGTGCTCAAACAAAGGAATAACAAATGACAGCTTCAAAGAGAAACTGCAGAATTGGAATTTATATGCAAATTCGACTTGGCTGCCTCAAGGTTAAACAGGGACTATGGATTTTTTTCTCATTACAACAGGTGATTTGACCTCACTTTCCTCTGTACACTGTTCCCCAGTGTTTGAATTCCATCACCTATTCTGATTTGCTGTTACAGACTGATCCTGTGTCATATATTTCCCTGCATTTAATTTCCTCCCATTCTGTAAGTTTCCCATCTTTAAAGTGTCAGAAGAAGTAGGATTTTCTCCCACGAAAGCTCATGTGATAAATTTGTTAGTCTTTAAAAGTGCTATAGGACTCCTTGTTTGTATTACAAAACAGAAATACTTAAAGTAAATGCTCCAAGACTGGCAAAAATCAGGCTGAAAATCTTAACTGACTGCTCGTACAGTGTCAGAAAGAAGATGGTTCTGCTTAACACTACATGAAACAAGCTAAATTTATGTCCTTTTGTAATTAAATGATATCATCAGAAAGAATGTTAATCAAATGACTGACATTTAAAATTTGAAATGAATCTAGAAAAATTCAAGACATTCCTAAAACAAGCCTGCAACTTTTACACTTCACATTCTTTATTTTATTAAAGGAAAACAAATCATAAAGAATCTCTTTTGTTTAAATTAATGATGGCATCTCAGTCATCAGACTTGGTCTAGTCATATTTACCTTCACTAACACAATATGCATCTGAACCAACTTTTGGCTGGGTTTCTGAGTTACTCAATTTGTTAAATTATATGTTATAACTGAACACCGATGGGGAGAACGGAAACAAATACCCACAGATTAGCACTTTCCTAAATCCCATCACACAGTTCCTCTCACCATATGTGATGAAGTGAAATTTTTCTGCAATATTCTTATGAATCCTATTGGTGCCTCAGTTTCCCTCTGTACTTTGCAGAGCTACTTTATGCATACACTGCTCCTGGAACTGTGCAGGAGGCAGGGCTGTGAGTGGGAGTGCGAGAGACCCTAGCAGCCTGGGAGAATGATTGGGTCATTACCGAACAGCTTGAAACTGACCCAAATCAACAGAGGATCCAGAAAGACAAATAGACAGTACCACCACCCCAACCCCAATGACTTAACAATCAACACCTAACAGTGGAAAATGCCAGCAGGCACAACAGGTGAACTAAGATGGAGAATGAAGGGGGGAAAGGATATCAGATGGCTGAAATAAGGGCTGCCCGTCGGAGAACTTTCAAATGCTATATGCACATAACTAATAGATTATTACCTTGTTTGAAAAGATTGCTCATGTTGTTACAAATACTCACTGTGAGCACTGCGCGTTGAAGGGATGCAGTACACATCTCCCACAGGAATCTGGCTTGGTCACATTCACTGCAGGCAGCCCTGGAGAGAGAGGGCTAATTGATGCCTGAAGGCCTAGTCTCTGAGTCTTGGGCCCCCAAGGGCCCCCTGCTATGGATCTGTGTAGGTCCTTGGAGCTGGCACACTAAAGGGGTTATTCCCAAGAGATTGGTTATAAGCTGAACACAGACCACACGCCCTGGACCCGCAACCCCATGAATCTAATTTTCTATATAAATCTAGATGCTGAAAACAAAGCCACCTAAAATCAAGACAGCATCATTTTTGCTATGCTTCATTTCCAAATTGAGGAGGGGGAAAAAAAGGCACATTTTGTGTTTGCCCTTGGCAAGGAGCTGACAGAAGGAGGAGATGCACACCGGAATGGGAATGTCATAAAGTTCTGGATTGTTTCCACCACTGTAATAACATAAATAAGATCAGAATCTGGCTGTATGTGGTTCAGAGTCATTTGGACTTGATTGATGTTCCTCTCATTTACATTGATTTTACACCAGCATAACTCCCCTGACTTAATACTCAATCCTGATTTACAGAGTGACAAGTACTTTTAAGAATGTTAAGCATTTGCCAATAATAATTACATTTGAAATATAATGTTACAGCACTAGAGGCCTTGAGGATGAGAGAAAATGGATCATCTCAAATATTGCTGGAGCAGTGGGTTCAAGCATAGTCAGAGAGCTGGAAAACAGCATCATGTTTAGAGTAGCCTTTTATACACAGTATTAAAATTCTAATTCAAGTTGATGCTAAACTCTAACTGCCTCATTTTCTCTCATTTGAACGTTTCACAGAATGCTACTGTGAACACCTACATGCATCAGTAACTTCGCTAATGCAAATAGTGTTATGAAGGCAATGTGATTACCCACATAGTAAGGTTACTCTTGTGCATGTTGGCAGAGTACTGTCCCGTAACTGCACCCAACCTGTTCTAACTGAATTGAAGCTGAAGGAGTAGCCCATAAGTATTCCTTAAAATCAATGCCAACATTAAGATTATGAAAAAGAGAACAAAACACAGTGATCATCAGCAGTGATCTTAATTTACTCTTGTCTTGCAGGTAATATGAGGATTATAAGGATGATTTTTAGAGGCCTCCTGCAACTATCGTCTTCACATAAAAAATTCATCGATAAATGGATTTTTCCTCACTAACAAAGATAATTTACCACAAGCACTGTTTATGAGAATTCATTCTGCCACACTTCAGCCTGGAGGAGTTATTTGTCAATTGGACAAGAAAAAAGTTATCATTCCTATTTATTATCCTTCCTCTCCTTAAACTGTCAAAAAATTCTGTCAATAAAAAATTACTGGCTGTTCTCTCTCAGATCTGCCTGACCAGTCCCTCATAATTCCACCCTTATAGAAGAAATGATGCTATCAATTTCGTCTTCCCTATACAAGTCAGGGATATCATCTTCAAACACAAGCATTCTGCCTAGTGATATATAGAACTCATAGCCTTTCCCACCTCTTACAGCTTTTTCAGCATCTCTCCCTTAGAGATCCGAAAGTGCTTTACAAAAATGAATCACTTAAGCTTCCACACCCCTGTGAGGTCGATATTATCGCGCTTCTTGCAGATGAGGAATCTAAGACAGAAAAAGATTAAGGGCTGAATGGCGAACCGCTCACTGTAGTTGGTGACCAGTAACTTGCCCGAGTAGTAGCACTGAAATTAATTGGACTACTTGTACAAATAGTTGCTTGCTTTTGGGCGTAATGTGGGAGTAAAGAGTTCTTGGTTTGGCCTGAAGTGACTTGCCTAGTGTTATGCACTAAGGATGTCTACATCACAGCTAGAAGGTGCAATTCCCCATGCAGGCAGACGTTCACACACTAGCTCTGTGTAAGGGATTGGGGTGTAGGCAGTCTGGCCTAGCAGTCACAGCTGGGCTGAGGTCTGCCCACCAGAGCCGCAAGTTGCCAGGAGGAATCGCAAGGCCAGGACTCATAAACAAGAGTTAGGGTCAGGGTCAGGTTGGGGTGGAAGACCAAAGGCTGTAGCAGGTTAGAATCCAGAGGCAGGAGTCCAGGTGAAAGTCAGAAACCAGCAATTGAGAGACAAGGAAAAGCCTGGCATTGCAGCAGGCCATAGTGTCTGTAGTTGACCAGAAAACTTTCTGGGGCAACCCCTACAGCTAAGTAAGGAGACTTAGCCAACCACATGGTCACATATGTCACTCTGGATCTTGTGGGTGATGTAGCCTTTGCTTATATCTATGCTTAGCTTGCATGCATATATCTTATTTATATATTTTTTTCTTTATAAGTTTAAGAATTCCTGATTTTATAAAAGTATTGCGTGCATCTACACTTGTAAATTAAGTCGACTTAAGCTTGCTTAAGTCGACTTAATTTACTCTGCATCTACACTACACTTTTCCTTAAGTCGACTTAAGCAAGCTCCTTAAGTCGACTTAAGGAAAATAAAGTCGACTTTATTAAACCTCCTTTTAATTCGACTTTAGGCTTAAGTCGACTTTCTAAAGTTGACTTAAGCCAGTGTAGATCTGGAATAGCAGAGCCATGCCCACCCTGCCCCTATGCCTGCCAGGGTCCCTGTCCCCCTTTGCCCCATTGTACCCAGGTACAATGGGACAAAGGCTGAGCCCCCTGGCACTGGGCAAGGGGTGCCCCCCTGCCACCATGAACCTGCCCAAGGTCCCCCTAGCCCCTAGAAGTCAACCTAGATGTCCAGTGTGGATGCTCTTGGTCGACTTTGTAAGGTCCCCTCTAAGTCGACTTAAAATTTAGTGTAGACATGCTAAGTCGACTTAAATTCAACTTAGTTTAGTCAACTTAGCTAAAGTCGACCTAAATTTACAAGTGTAGACATAGCCATACTTAGCCTAAGTAGATAAGTTGGCATAACTTTTGTATTAGTAGCTGAAATGCAAGAGACCTACAGGCCCCATTGTAAAAATTTCCATGATGAGTCTGTATGCAACAGCTTTGTGAGAGTAGGTGTAATTGAAAAGTTATAATTATCAAAGGATAGGTCTTGTTTTCCTGTGATCAAACAATATCAGATCCTAATATAATATAGGTGAAAGGTGAATAACAACTTTAAGCAACACATTTGACATTTTGATAGAACACCACAAAACCCACAAAATTCGTAAAGTAAGGAGAAAGGTGACATGGAATATTCTGGTTGGGAAAATACGTCAAATACCCCGATAATTTCTGGGGCAAGGACCCATATTTGGGTAAGGAATGATGAAAACATTTAATTTATTTTTAGAGGGGTATAAAGGTATAGAGGCTGTAATGTTTAAAAAAGAAAAGGTATTTAAGATCCTAGAATTTAGTAAGCTATGAAGCTTTCACATCTTTCACTCTGAAACCATCTTGCTTGAGCCAAGAATCTTCAAAGACCCACTGCTTATTCTTTTGCTTTATTGTTTTATTTTAGTTAAATTTTAGTTAAGTTTGTTAAAGGTTGTTAGAGCCTACACTCCTCATCTGAACATCTTTATCCTAGGGGAGTGTAAGTATAAGATACTTATTAATTGGTGGATATATAGTTTGGTGACAGAGCAGGCGCACGTCAGTCTCCCCTTCACACACAGCAGTGCAGACCCAGGCTGGCAGGCCCAGCTCTGTCCATATGTCCCCAGAACACAGACAGCACTGCCTGGCCCTGCCTGCCTTAGCCGAAGTGGCCCCAGCGCTGTTAATTGTATAAGGTTTTGTTTAAGTATAATTTTATCAAGTAATACTTATTATTTTTATGCTCATGCTTTTGGCAATAAAGAAGTGTTATAAAATGGTTTAAGAATCCTTTATAACTAATAATTCCTCTGGGGAGTCCTTAGTTTGTAATTTCATCTGTGGTTGGATTAGGACTAGAACCAACCAAGTAAACCATCACGACAAGGATCTAAAATTCCAAATTATCCTCTAAATCCGGTCTACAGTGATACTTTCTGCAGTGTCTACTCTCCACAATGCCCATGGCTGTGTCTCTGCATAGTGCCCTGGTGGCACTATGGAAATATGAGCTGTCCCAAGATCTACAGACCTGGGATTTAATCCTTGGGTTGTTATGCTTTGTTTCAGAAAGTGCCTCAAAATAACAGTGTGGCTGCAGCAGTGTGGGTTGGGTAGGATAGGGATTACCATTAGTTTGCTAGTCTGTGCTGTTGCAACCCCACTACTATTTTCAGGTGCTAGCTCAAACAGTCCTGGCAGATATGCCCTGCACGGGGAATTACACTTCCCATCAGCTGTATAAACATACAGTAAATCGCCTAAGAAGGCAGCATGGTTTAATGGATAAAACATAAGATTAGGAGTCAAAAAACCTGCACTCGATTCCTGGTTTTTCACTGACTTGCTTTGTGACTTTGAACAAACCATGTAATAGCTCTGTGACTCTCCTTTCCTTCCACCCTTTGCTGTCTTGCCTTTTTAGAGCAAATTCTATGGGGTAGAGACTGCTTCTCACTGGATGTTAGTATAGCTGCACCTAACATTCTAGGGCCTGGTTTTCAATATGTGCATATAAATAACTAACAGCGATATAGTCAGGGGGCAGAAATAAAATCCAGGACTCCCAATTCTCAGTTTCTTTCTCTAGCCACACAGCCTGCTTTACAAATCGTATTGCATGTGAAAGATTTTGTATTACTTTAATTGTACATTTCTTTGGCTCTTCTCTAAGTTCTAATTATTACATTGATCATTTGCTGGTATCCCTACTACGGTATTCACTCTCTCTGTCTCTCTTAAATAAATCAAGCTGTACTTCTTCATTGCATCTAGTAAACTTTTTTTTTTAACCCCAGTAAAACTCTCAGGAAATGAAATTTGATTCCTCTCTTTCCTTCCTTATTTATTTTTAGTTAGTAGATGCTTTTGATTCACTAAAAGCTTCCCTCCCCCCACCCCCAGCCTTTTTTCCACCTTTGTGCTTTCCCTCATCTTGAGCAGGCTCTTTTGCTACTTCAATCAAAATGATGGTGGGCTGACTCTGAGTTACTTGGCTTGGATGGCAGTTAATTTCTTGCTTTTATCCAGTATTTCACCACAGGAACCTCTCTCATTTTCCCAGTATATCTATCTCCACTGCTCTCTTCAATGATTATCACCTGCACAATTTACCTCACATGCCAATGCAAACACTGATCCATGAACTAGACAGAGAACATAAGGTGGGGTAGTATATACAGTGGTGACAAAAATTAATTCAATTCTTTCCTGAGATCTTTAACTCAAATGCATAAATTCTAACACCAAAGGCTTGGTTATGCCCTCCAGCCAACAACTGTACACCCTCAAATATGATTGACCCCCACCTCGGCATCACAATGGATCCAAAGATTGCTGTGTCTTTAAAATAGACTGACTGGCCTTTGAGCTTCCTCTATTCTGCCTGGAAATACAATAAAATAAGCATGTGAGCTAATAAAATATATCTCTCTCCTGAAAATTTACTAACACAAAAAATGTGTTTGAAGAATTTTATTCTTAAGTTTTTTAATTTTTCATTTCAATTCATGCTTTGAAAACATTTTGTTTTGTGATTTTCAGTTTCAAGAATGTTCTGTCCTCCTCTCATCTCCATTTTTCTTTCTATTTTCCCCACTTTAATTATACCTCTGCCACTTTTTAAACTTGCCATAATTTCCTCAATTTTTGGAAAGTTTCAAACTGGCAATATTACAGTATTTCAATTTTTCCATTTAGCACTCAAACTTTTCCAAGGTTGGAATAGTTTTAAAAAGTTTACAGAGGGAAAAAAGTGAAAAAAGAAAAAGTTTTAACTATGATTTTATTGGTTAAGTGGTTAAAAAGGGGGGGAGGGGAAAATCCACAATTTTGATTTTTATTTTTTTTTAATTCCTGTCAAATTATTTTGAGCAGCTCTAACAGGACCAAACGCATACAAAATCATCCAACTTCGAAGTTGTTTCTTTCAGCTTTTCTCCCTGTATTTCTTCATTCCTTTCTCTTTTTCTCTTCTTTGATGTCTGTCTCCACTTATGTCTTCTACTTTCTTCATCCCATTTTCTCTTTTGCCTCCTTCATTTGTGTTCTTTTTCTGTCTCTAATTACTCTGCTCCCCTTCTCCAGAATATCTTTTAGGTCTGTCCTTCCCCAACTTTCCCTCTCCCATCAGCTTTATGCCCTTTTCTATTTCTCTGTTGCACTCCATTTTCTGGTTCCCTCTTCCCTAGTTCCTCTCCAGTGTCTAATATTTTCCCTTCCCTAAAATTTTCCCCCAAAATATCCTTTCCCCTCACTATCTTTTTTAACCCCACAATCTCTCTTTGTCACCCTGATGTTCATTTCCTAATCTGCTTCTCCCATCCCTTTCTCTCTTTTGGTTCCTCTCACTACACATTTAGTAGCAGTTGGCTCCTGCGTGTGGGATTTTTTTCTTTGAAAGGTCTCTCTCCTTCAGGATTCTTTTCTCTGTGTAGTTTACAATTTAGTGGGTTTTCGTGCTCTCTCTCTAGCTCAAACCTACCATTACAACAAGGCAGCCAAGCAAGAACCAAAAGATCAACATTGCCAGTATGAACGGGTCTGATGTGTCAGAGAGTTATGGTACAACAGCAGAATAGACCACTATACCAGACTGTTGCATACAAATGCCTCAATTCAAGCTTTCACTATATCAGCATATTCCAGTGCCCAGAATTCATATACATATATAAAGAATTTACCACAATGATGTAAACATTGTTAGTAACAGGAGACAATTTGTATCACCGTTGTTATATGCTTAATCTCTTGGTTTTAGGAATCAAGAGCCCATCCCTGCCGCTTTTTACCTAGGGTGTCACTTGGGGCAACAAATCTGATGATTTATTACCTGATTAGTTGTAAGAAAAGACATTGCACTCATCTGAATTATTATGGTGCAAAATATGAAATTTTTTATTTTGTGGTTAATTCAAATGGGAGATCAAATAAAGTTAAAATGAGATTATCTTAATTTTTGGTCAGAAATTCATTACCCCTATGGAGATTTGTGGATTTTCATTTTATATTTTATTTTAAGTGATAAAAGACTCAATCTTACTGTCATGGATTTAAGGCCCCAGTCTCAATCAGGATCTCTAGGTGTAATACAAATAAACAAATTTATTATTATTATTATTAATTATTATTATTGTTATTATGAGATGTACTTAGTACCAAAATTTCTAAAAAGCATAAGAACTGATACATCACAGAGAAGCTGTGCTACTCCTGATTTTTCAATCAGCTCCCCACAAGCAGGTGTCTTGACCTTAGATTCAGGTAATTATAAGTAAAGATCTCATACTCCATTCAAAGGCTTCTGCAGCTCTCTCACTGTCTATTGTCTAAAACCATTATTCTGCGTGCAGTTTCTTTTTTGTTCTCTGTTTCTTTGGACCTCTTCCAAGATTTGGTTGGTTATTATTTAAACCCTCAGTATGTTGGTATTTTGTGCTCTGTCTTCTATGATTCATGGATTATTCCACTCTCCGTGAGCTATTTCGTATATCCATTCAGAGCTGTTACTCGTCCTACATATTGTAAATATAATTCTCATCTAATCAATCATTATTTCTATATCTCAAAATAAAACCATCCTCTCCTTATTAAGTTGGGCAAATTAGTCAAATAAATGCTTTCTAAAACTTGCTGCCTTTTTAGGTCCTTTGGCTTCCAGCCTGTCTTTTCCCCCTACCTCCTTTATATTCCTTTCATTTGCAAACAGAACCAATTTAGATCAATTAATGCTTATTGAGATAGTTTAGTCTTCCTGATTTTACCATCATAATTTAATTTTAAAGATGGCAATTGCTGTGTAAGGAGCATCCCTTCTGAATAAACCAGTCAGGGTTGGCAAAGGTTTGTGAGCATCCCCCCTCTAAATCTGAGCTCAATAGATTTTACTTTCATAAGAACAGCAATCACATAAAACAAAAACCCACACAAGGCTTTCCACACATTACTGCTTCTACAACTGACTTGCTGTATTACATTGAGTAAACTGCGACCTAGTATCTCTGTGCCACAGTTTACCAATCTGTGCAAAAGCTAAGGAATGGTACTCACTTAGAGGTGTTGTGAGGCACCGTTTATTAACTGACGTTTGTGATCCCCCGAGATTCTAAACAGAAAAGCAAAAAATATTATAATGCAACCAGTAATAATAATAATGAATTGCAAAATGTCACTGTTTACAGCTTCCATATAAATCAAACATGCAGGCAGGGGTTTGATTCTGCTCCCACTTACACCAGTTTAAGGTCCTAGTTCAGTAAGGCACTTAAGCCCCTACCTAACTTTAAGCACTTGAGTAGTCCCATTAAAATCTGGGACAACACACATGCCTAAAAGTAGGAACGGGCTAAGGTACCTTTCTGTACTGGAATTAAGTCAGGAGAACTCCAGTAAAGTCAGTGGTGTAACTTCATGATAAAAATAGAATCAGGATCAGGCATATCAAACAGATTTCAGATTCTGCCCTCTTCAAAATGTGTTTTTTTGAAATAAGAAATCCCATATTTTAATACATTGCTTTCTCTTTGAGTCATCACAGAGTGTTCGTTAATTAATGCAATTCAGTATGCTCTGCAGAATAGCATCTGTTAGTCTATGGAGTCTCCAGCACAAATCCTGTTCTGATAAATTCTTACTACTGTCCTAATGGAGCAAATGGCTAAAGACAGAATTCTTTCTAATGCATGTGTGATATATATGCAATTAAATTCCTGTTATAGTGAAGAATCACTGTCAGCAGAGATTATTTTAATGGATGTACAGTAGTACTCTAAACTAAGTCTTCACCATCTGTTCATCTTAATTATAAATGCAAACACAACATATCTTACATTAGCATCAGAACATAGTGAAATACCAGCCATTGAAATGCCCATACATACTCTTTATACAATACTGAATACATCTGTGCCATTTTTCCTGTCCTCACCATCCAACACAGATTGGGACAGGGAAGGAAAATGCTTATTCCTCACAGATAATTTCCTGACATGGTTGAATATTTTCCTGGCAAACAAGGATTAATTATAGAGAATTTTAATATATTATCCCATGGATCCCTTTTTAAAAGTATGCAGTGCGGTAGCAGAGCATGCCAGTTAATTCTAGCTCTTTCTAGTTGTCTTAATTTTTATCCCCTGTTTAGCCAGCAAAAGCTGTGAGAAGCAGCAAATGCACTGTAATCCTGTCTAATAAATCACTAGTCAATTGAAAAATATAGGCAGAAATAAACTTGAGGTTTTCTTTTTTATAACAGAAATTTAAGAGAGAGACACTGTGGACAAATAAAAGATAAACACTTGATGGGGAAAATTTATGGATATTGATACATTTCTTTTTTGATATGGTTCTTTATGGTTTGGTCAATTCCTGCCTGTAAAGATAATAAAACATGTCAGAAGATGGTTTAGATGATGGAAGTATGGATCCATAATCTCCATCAATGTCATTGTCTTATGTTAGTAGGTGTTAGATTCTCACAGCATATATATTATGTTGGGGCAGTAGCACCACTATAGTTAACATTGAAACCAGTTTATTGTTTAAAGCCCATTGAGCTAAATGGCCTAAAATCCTTATGTTGACTCTGATTATCTTGAAAATTGTTGTGTCTCTCGGCGATCCAGGATAGGATTAGTGAGCCAAAATTGAGATTGTTTGAGAAAGGGGTTTTAGAGATACAGACGTCTAAATAATATGAAACCTGAATGTTATTGTTCTTTCAGCATATTTTTTTTTTTTTTGCGCACACCTGGGACTCAAACTATGGCTCTGATCCTCCCAAACTGATATCACCCATTTGGGTGTGATCTCACCTAGGGTGTGTCTACACTTACAAGTTAAGTTGACTTAAGGAGGCTTAAATCGACTTAAATTACTCCGCATCTACACTGGATGCTGCTACACTGCTACACTGAAGCTGCTCCTTAAGTCGAATTAAGGAAAAGTTAGCTCGAATTAATAACACCTCATTTTAATTCGAACTAGTGCTTAAGTCGACTTTATTAAGTCGACTTCAGCCAGTGGAGACGCAGGGTAGTGCCTAGGTGGACCTTATTAAGTCAACTTAAAACGTTAAGTCAACTTAAGGTCGAAAAGGGGCCACATCTACACTTGAAAAGTTAAGTCCACTTCTGTTAAGTTGACTTAATAAGGTCCACTTTAAGTCGACTTAAAGTCGACCTTATTAAGTAGCCTTTATAAAGTTGACTTAACTTTTCAAGTGTAGACATAGCTCTAGTTCCTGGCACCCATAAGGTAATTAATAAATACTTATGAACTTATTCCAGGTAAAAGTCAGCTCTACAGTTTGACTCAAACCAGACACAGTCATTGTGAATTTACAACAGGACAGGGGCCCTGTTACATTACAGTGTTATTGCAGGCACCCTGAGAGCAGGATAAGTGGGTGGCTAAGTCTACACTTACAAAGTTAAGTCGACTTTGTTAAGTCAACTTAAAGTCGACCTTATTAAGTCGACTTAGAGAGTCTACACTAGACTCTCTAAGTCGACTGGCTAGGTCGTCAGAGAGCTGAGGCTCCTTTGGTGAGCGGCTTTCATGTCCCTGCGAGGAGCCTACACTGGAGAAGGGCTCCCTTCTCTCAGAGGCTCCCCCTAGCTCTAGGTCGATTTAAGTATTAAGTCGACCTAACACTAGGTGTTATTAAGTCAACTTAAGGAATAGCTTAAGTCAACTTAATGAAAGCCCAGTGTGGACGGGGAGTAAGTGGCCACTGAAACTGAGCTGCACCCGTGTACTATAGGTAAAACTTCAGTCCTACCCTTAGCAACTTTCTGACAATATGTTGTGCCCATTGGTAGAGGTCTTCCTGTATTCCGCCAGCACTCTTTCTAGACGATTTCAGAACAAAGCTTCTGGTTTAAGAGTCAATATTTCAAAGTAGATAGAAGCAAACCAGGCAAATTCTGGATTTATTTTAGAAGTACTGTCAAGCAAAACACCACAAATTAAATAAAGGGAAGATGAAAGTCTCTAATAAGCAGCAGCATTGGGGTAATGTTATCATAACCCTATGCTGATCACCAGTTTCCTGAACAATGGAATTGTTTATGATCAAAGCAAATCAAGTAACTGTGACTTCCACAAATACTACTATGATCAAAGTGGCTGCTGAGCATTAGAAAATGCACCCATAGGAGGTAGCTCTATTCTAAGGACTGGTATAAGGTGCCATTGACTATTTCAAAGATGAAAAATAAAATATAGAGAACAAATTTCAACTTTCTACAATAATTCCATTCCATCGATACAAACCAAAGGATCACCCTATCAATTTTATTGCTTAAAGAGCTGTAATTTCTGTAAAAAAGGGGTCTGAAGGAAGTGTCAGATAGTAGAAAAATCTTAGACACGTGGCCTTTTTTAAAGTAGTCATGGCAGACCTCAACTCTGCTCTTCCCACAAAACTGTGATGGAAAAAAATAAACTCAAGCAGTGTACAAACTAAAATAAACACTTCGAAATAATATTCTAACCTCAAGAGTCAGAATGTTTCTAGATCATTTTCATTTCTGTTAAATTTGAAATCCTGGTGTAACCTTAACTGTCAGGTCACTGTTGCCTCAGCATAATATTACTGCGCTACAACAGAGTCTGGGGTAAAGTTTGTGGTGTAAATTTATTTGATCAAGAGTTCAGTGTGCCTTCCTTATATTATGAGCTGCTTTAAATTTTCAGAATTGTTTTAAAATTCATATCCATAATGAGATTATCTTGAATATTGGTATGCCAGACGGGGCAGGAATACTCTTGGTTCAGGTTTTCCTCAAATGTAACACTACCTAAAAGAAGCTGAGTTTAATATGCCAATTGCTGAAAAATCTATGTGCCGACCAAAACCGTCTTGAAAACGGATATTTGCAAACCAGGTCTTGGATAGACTTTGGGAGTGGGTGAAGGAGAACACCCGCTGATGTATTTTATTAGATAATCCCTCACCCACTTTTGCTAGTTTTTAGAACTCTGCAATATGCACCACCTGAGAGATGGTTGGTATCAAGTTATTAAGAAGGCCAAATGCACCAAATCCAGGTGTGCAATGCAAGAGTGCAAATTACCATGGTTGGTATGGGCTCATTAAACATTTGATCACTCATAGGTCTACAATGTCAATGTAAAAACCCAGCATCACCAGAGCAAAAGTAAGCCTTCAGCTATTTAAGGGGAAGTAGATTTGGTGAGGTATCGCCAACAACTTTTTACTTTGAAAAATGTCATGAAAGCACCACAAATCTTTAATACTGTCACTCTGTACTCATGGAATGCATGTGTGCATACTTTACATTGCACCATTTTAAATAACAATATTAAAAGGGAAAAACATTTTGTAATAAACAGCATTTTTGCTGATTGCACATGATTATGTTAAACTGTTCTATCGGTGTCACAGAGGTGACTTAATAGCTCCTATAACTAATCTCCACAGCTGACCTCTCTCCTCTGCTGATGAAGCCTATTCAAAACCTGCTGTCCTTTGTTCATTTTAAGATCTTCTATTTCTGAACTGTTTTGATCATGAATATATTTATCAATGTTCTTTATTTTAAATCGGTAAGGATTTCTCTTGTGGTTTTCTTAACCTGCATTATTTGAGTTATTATCTATACTTTCTTAAGTGCCACAGAAATTAGTTTTCATTGTTATTACTGTTATTATTTTTCACCTGATGCTAGATGTCATTATTTAAAGCAAGAAAACACTTATAGGGTGTCTGAGCATTATCTGGAAAAAAGCGCTGACATTCTCCACTCCGACTTCAAAATAAAAGAGTGGCAACATCACTCTCAGGTAGGAAATACGATAGATCATTTCCACAATCTAAATATATAAAAAACATTAATAAGAAAAGCACTGCCTGAGAAATGTCAAAAATTAAACATTAAAAATTTGTTTTTATTAAAGTAATGGGAAAGAATTTGTATTTATTATATTATATATTCACACATATACACACAAACTCCTTGTAGAGACACATGTATACCTGCATGGACACTTAAAATCCACTCAAGATAAAAAACAAACCCACAGGACAAGCAAGGTGCCAATAGTAAAAACAAACAAACAAACAACCCCCCCCGGCGGGCCCCCCGGCCCCCGCGCGGGACAAAACAAAACAAAAAAAACACCACAACCTGGAAAAATTTTAAAAGCAACTTAAAAATAATGGTATCTGGAATGAGAGATAAACAAAGTCACTACCAAAGTCAAAAAAAAAAAAAAGTTGAAGAGAAGTAAGCATTCCATATGAAAAATACAGACTATAATAAATGGATCCCTTAGGACCTGCAAGCAAGTTACCACAAGCAAAACACAAATCCCTAGAGGGCAGTACATAATTAACAATTGGAAGATCTAGCCATTGTCACAAAGAAAGAAGGGGAAGGCTACCCAACAAAGTGAAGAATCATTTTGCTCTGAGATCAGTTTGCTGATGA
>ML685793.1:12416516-12479925 GCA_007922175.1 Pelusios castaneus
AGGGGGAGGGAAGTCGGATGGTGAAACTAAATCATTGTCAATATCAGGAAGATACACTTTATAAAAGTAAAGTACAACTTGAGTATATGATGTTTTGTGAAAAGCAAACACTGATGCCACAGTGTCCATAAATCAGATTAAGGGACCGATTCATGAAAAACTCTGACTTGTATATCTGGATCGATAGAGAGACATTTTTGTACTGTTGTTTCTATATAAGTAATATACATACAATATTTGAGCATTTGCTGAAACCCCAAAGGTTATGCAACTGTAAACCTAGATGAACAGTTCAGACCAGGCTAAGAGCTTAGCACAACTTATAGCTGGTTCATTCAGTCAGGCACTGATCTAGCAATGAGAACCATGTGGGTGAACCCACATAGAGCCCCACTGACTTCAATGGGCTTCTCTGCGACCCAGAGGTGCTCCTGGGTAATTTACAGTGCATGATCTGGGCCATGTATTGTATGGAAACATTCAAAATGGGGATTTTTTTTAAAGGCTGGTGAGAGGAAAATATTGAAGGTCCACTCTATTGATCATATCTGTTTATTTTCTAGAGCCTAGGTAATGTCAAAATTAAAGTAATTCTATAGGCTTATACCATATTTGGGACCAAGTTAACCCTAATATTACTCTAAATTCCATACAGTTGCACTAGAGATAAACATGGCACATTCTTTAGTAATTTTGCAGCTATAGATCATTTTGTTCCAACAGTAAGTTACAGCTGGCAAATAATGTTAATGCCATTTTATAGTAAAACTACACTTCCATTTATTACTTTATTTATTGCATATAGGTAGAAAACAAGGAACAACATGCAATTGGCCCGGGTTTAAACATGTGGTCATATATTTCGGTGCCACCATTTTGGTGATACCTAGCAATAAGGTGTCTAATAATTCAGAGCAAACACCATCAGTTTGTCTTTCAGGCTTTGCTTAGATTGCTACAGGGCCCTCAATAAAATAAGTGCTGATGCCTTGAAGATCCCTACATCTTAGCCGCCCCTGGAACTGATTAAAAAATTCTTGAAAATGAAAAATCTTCATAGGCATGAGAATCCAAGTTTAAAAAAGAGATCTGTAGTTCACTACAAATTATTCATGTAGCATAGTCTCTCCTCTTTTTTTATGTGGTTATGTAGCAACACTAAAAGCATGCATAGACCCAGTGCAGACGACACTGATAAAAAAACACCCACAACAGTACTTTGACTGTCAAATTCCAAACAGGGTAGCCGTGTTAGTTAGGTCAGCCAAACAATCAAGGAGTCCTGTGGCACTTCCAAAGACTAACAAATTAAATTTGTTAGTCTTTAAAAGTGCCACAGGACTCCTTGACTATCAAATGAAAGCCTTCTGCTGGCTCATTGTATTTATATGCAAGTATCTTTCAGTCCCCTGCAAAGTGGCTCTATGCATGGATTGCCCTGCATAGCTGCTTGTCAACCTGAAGTTAAAAAATATGCAACAGTTTAATATCTACCTAAAGACTAAATTTAACATTACTTCAACTTTTATCATATCTCACAGATACAATTTTTGCAAGTCATCTATTTTTTACCATTATTGGTCAAGACACAACTTCAAATGAGTTGGAGGTAAGCCTGAGTCAAAATCTTGATCAGACCATCAGCACTATCTCCCCCAAACTCTGCAAAAGATCAGATCTGAATTTTGTAATTCAAGTCCATCACCAACCATCTACTCTGGACATTGTTCCAAACTTTTAAAGCCACGTTCTGCTCTCAAATGAATGAGATTCAGTAAGAGTGCTACTCATGCATCTGAGAGTGGAATCTTGCTTTAAGAGTATTACTAAGAAAATCAAAGACAAAAGTAACATTCGTCCCCCTGGGATGAAATGCTGAAAGAGCAGACCATCACCCACACCTTCCTTTCAGATGCACAGGAGTAAGTTTCTCGATCTCCGGGATTCTGCTGATGAGAACGCTAACAAAACTTTTTCTGTAGATTGAGTTTCTGATAGATAAACTCTATTACATAATATTCTTTAATCACTTGTATTTTATTATATATAATAAATGTAAAACTTATTTTTACTTTTATAATTATGGAAGTATTCTTAGTTACTTAGAGTCTTCTTTGGAGCTCTTCGACCCTTTTATAGAAATAAGCATTTAAGTTAGTAATAACATTACAGTTTTAACCATATATTTTCTAAAGTTTATACATTTTGTAGTTTAATCTATCTGTCACAAAAGGGTAAAACCCCCTCCTTCAGTGAACTACAGAAATATGAAATAAAGTTATCTACTAATTAAAATATATATTCTTGAGGTGAAATTACTCTATAATGCAAGTCCACTGACTTTCAGCTAATATATTTGGCCCTTCGTAATGTTATGGCTACAATCCAGCATGAACAATGGCCATAGTTAGGTCACAAATAAAAGCTAGCCACAGTTAATCTTAAGATATTATGTTCACTTTAGGGAATTAGTCCTTGCTAAGGTTGAACGAACTCACCTTGCCTAATTTCTAATCCTCTCAAACACAAGTTTGAAAGTTAAACTCAGAATTCACTGATATTTTGGTTTGTAATTCCTCAGCAGAGACTGTGAGATAAGGACAAAAAAGGAGACAGAAAACAATTTTTTTAAAAAAATGTACACAGTGCAACATAGCCCTGTTGCAACTGCTTTACACGACCCACACAAAGCAGACAGAAAGTCATCTTAACAAGCTATTGGTGTTTCCTTTAGTAAGGGGGGAAACCAGTCAATACAGGGAGCATGTCTAGGGTCACAACAAACAACTTTTACTGTAGCGGTGGGGAAAGCAAAATCAAATGTTGAGAGTTACCATTACAGTGCATGGACATGTATATACATATAAACTAATTAGTGTCATTTATTGTTCATAAATAGTAAATAATCTCCCATCATTGGCTGACACAAAGCAGGTAATTCTATGAAAGTTATGAACTAAAACGGTATGTCAAAGGAAATTAACTTTTACCTGAGAACCATGAATAGCATATCCTTTAAGAAAAGGTATCTGGAAAACTTCCAGGGACCTGGGTTAGGCTGCTAAGTAGCACAAGCTTTGCTTGCCTCTGCTGTCTCCAATGAAGAGAACATTGCCATATGAGGCCTCAGGAATTAAGTTGACCTGACACCTATGGAAATGAGATTAAAACATTTACAGTATTTTTATTTTTACTTTGTAGCAGATATTTCCATGGCACAGAATCAATCAAAGATTATGAGCCAGAAAATGTTAGTGTGATTTCTATCCTCCCAGTATTTATGAGTGGGACTTGGATCAGAGGTGTTTATTTGGGTCCATCTCTACGAATTACATCATTCCTATAATTTTTTAACAGCGTAATACTTGTGAAAGCTCCCATGGAGAGTGAATCCCTTAATTTATTCACAGAAGAGGTGTGCGAAGCTATGAGCTCAATTACTGAAGGCATCATCTCAAAATCCATCATGTGCCTAAATTCTAAGCTGGAGAGAATAACTCAAGAGAAGAACTCAAAGGCCTCCTGTCTCTATAATCAGTCTCTGGCTTCTCTGCTAGGCTGGCCAATTAGTGCCAGTGGTAATCTGTCGAATGTAGACACCTATCTACTAGGAACTGGACTGAGACCACCTTCAAATACAGCCAGCAGATGGCAGTGACCTTTGTCACAAGTGACACTGGCTGAATTCAAACTGGTGACCTAGATATGACTGAGTCTAGGTAGACCCCCGTTGACTGTTCCTGTAATTTACATGTTGAAAAATGCTGAACAAAAATATCTGCTAAGAGTGTCAATACGAAACAAACTCTGTATAGCAGTACAAGGATAAGCCTCTATCATATGGCTTAATTACATTCCCACTTGAGTAAAATATAGAGTTCTTTTAGCTACCATAATTGATGAGGTTCTACTCTATTAACAGTGAAGTAGCACAAGAAACTTATGCTATTTCAGACTACGTGACATCTGGCCTCAGGCTCAGTTCAGCCTCTACATGCACTGCTTCCTGTCAGAGTAATTAAGTACATTTTTCTTGATTAACAAAAATCCAAACAAGATGAAGAGCTAATATGCTTTCTGCTCTGGGTCCCAATGGAAGAAGGATTTTTACATTCCTTGGGGATCTTCCACCATTGATTTTATCTCTAGTTTTGTGTTGTCAAGGTGAATCTAATGACATTGCTCAAAAAGGAACATATTGCCCACAATTCATAAGTATCTTTGAGCAGTCTTTTTATTGTGCTAAGGGATACAGACCCACATTTTAGGCTTTGAGGATGTGGGGAGAAAGGCAGGGGTTCCAAACACTGTCAAACAGAAATATTTTCTTATTTTGTGTTATATTTCAGTGTAAAAAGGGCAAGGATTATTGGGCAGCATGTAGGGATAAGGGATTTAAATTTCATCTGCAATGTTGTGAACTCAAAACACAGCAGCATTGTACTAGTGCAGGGGTCGGCAACCCAAAAGATAAGAAGAGCCATTTAAAAAAATTCCTTCAATAACCAAGTGTTTTGAGAGCCGCAGTGGGTAGCCTCCTGGTTAAGAAACTGAATAATAGAACAGATATTGATTTTTAACAACAAAAAACGATGTTTAATGAAGTTAATAAACAATTTACATATAAACATTTTAACGGTGGAAGGAAAGGAAGAAGGAAGAGAAAGAGAAAGGAAGGAAGGAAGGAAGGCAGAGAAGGAAAGGAAGGAAGGAAGGAAGGAAAGAAAAAAGAAATAAGGAAGAAAGGGAGAAAGGAAGGAAGAGAAAAGGAAAAAAGACAAAGAAAGAAAAAAGAAGGAAGGCAGAGAAGGAAAGGAAGGAAGGAAAGAAAAAAGAAATAAGGAAGGAAGGGAGAAAGGAAGGAAGAGAAAGAAAGAAAAGAAGGAAGGAAGAGAAAGAAAGAAAAGAAGGAAGAGAAGGAAAGAAAAAAGAGGGAAAGGAGAAAGAAGGAAAAGAGAAAGGAAGCAAAGAGAGAAGAAGGAAGGAAGAGAAAGCAGGAAAAAAAGGAAGGAAGCAAAGAGAGAAGAACGAAGGAAGAGAAAGCAGGAAAAAAAGGAAGGAAGCAAAGAGAGAAGAACGAAGGAAGAGAAAGAAGAAAAAGAAGAAGTAAGAAGAAAAAGAAGAAAGAAAGCCACAGGATGGCCCCGGAGCCCAGCTGCAGAAAGAAAGAAAGAAAGAAAGAAAGAAAGAAAGAAAGAAAGAAAGAAAGAAAGAAAGCCACAGGACAGCCCCAGCTCGGGGGGTGGCGGGGGCTGCTGGGCGTCCCTCTAAGCTGCGTGGCCGCGTACCCGTGCAACTTACAGGGAACATAGTGTGGGGGTGCGGGTCAGGCTGGAGAAGGGAAGAGACAGGCTCGGGCTGGAGAAGGAGAGAGGCACAGGTCGGGCTGGAGAAGGGAAGAGACCGGCTCGGGCTGGAGAAGGGAAGAGGCATGGATCGGGCTAGAGAAGGAGAGGCGTGGGTCAGGCTGGAGAAGGGAAGAGGCACGGGGAGAGGCTTGACTCAGAGCCAAGGGGGCCTGGGAGTCGTGGCCAGAACTCCAGAGCTACTTCACACCTGGCTCCCTGGAGGGGATTGCCAGGGAGCCACAAGGGGGCAGACAAAGAGCTGCATGCGGCTCTCGGAGCCGCTGTTGCCGACCCCTGTACTAGTGCATGAGAACCAGAAGGTGAAACACAATATACGAAGCAAAACTGACAACTTTAGTTTTACTATTCAAGATGAGCAGAATGCAAAAGGAGTTAATGGCTAACTTTAATAACTGATCCTGCAAATCTTAACATGTGAGTAATCATAATTTACACATGCAATGAATGTCTAGCACAATTCTGGGCTAAAAAAAGGTAATAAAGAATTAAGTAAACCTAATAAAGCAGAAGACTATGAAGTTAAACCAGAGCTAAATTTGGTTTCCTAGGTACAAAACTTAAGTCGGTATTAAAAATAACTTGTAAAATAATTTTATCAATAAACTATTAGCATACAAAACATGCAATGGATGTCCCAGAGAATCCTCCAAAGAAGGATTTAGTACTTTTAAAACACAAATCTTCGTTGAGTTCCTTTCCCACCTAGCCCATCTTTTTTAGACCTTGCAAAAAATACACACTCGATCAATAGCTCCTGCTGTCATTGACCTCTTGGTGTGGACTAAATAGGAAGTGTCATATTCACCACAGAGCCCACGTCAGACTGGAATGAGCCTGGGGGAGTTAATTAAGCCCCCTTCCTAAAGTATTGTGTAGCTTTCTAAGATTTTTTTAAAAATAGCCTTTATTTCATTCTTATCCAGAAATGTAAACTCTTTGAAATCAATTCAATACTGAGACTTAAAATATCATGATGGGTCAAGGTGCAGTCTGCCTCAGAGTTCTATAGTGGATTTGACGTGACCAGAAACATGCTTAGTAGTTCACACAGAGAAGTCAACAATTCACAGTGAGTCTAGGTTTCTTGAAACCTTTAAAAGTAAAAATAGTTACATTTTATATTTAAAAAGTGCTAAATGTCTGACTTAGCCTGGTGACTTGGAGCACTCAGCACACAGCTCTAAAGTTATGTAAGGTTATTTTTAATACCCTTTCAGGTCACCTTTAAATGAATTTGCACTTCAGTGATTATCTTTGTTAACGCACACATTATACCAACTGAAAGTAAGGAAACTTACATGTGCTGTATGGCATCCTCAAAAAGAACAAGATTCACTGCAGCATGAAGCTCATTGTAGTGCTCTAATGAATCTGTTAAAATTCTGGTCAGCGTCTCCCAATCAGATACTGGAAAGTAACAAGGTTCTTCAACACCATGGGCAAAGTGGTAGTAAATTAGTGGCTTATGGATAAATACGTGCTCATCAACACCCTGACGGTAACAATATAGAGATATAAACAAGCATTCACACAGCACATTAACCCTTTATCACGTCTTTCTCCTAATTTTAATGTTGTGAATTAATTTCTAGTGCTTGAGAAAGCTGCTGAATTGACATCTTTGAAGCCTGAAATCTTCTACCCACAAATCAGATACAGTGTGCACAGCATCAATTTACATTTCCCCATCGTTCCACCCAATAAGCCATAACTCTAATCTGCAGGGACTACTATGACCCATCTCTGTCTGGGGTAGACCACCTGAAAATGCCAAGGTCAGGGCAGGCAGCAAATGGAAAGGAGATTCTCCCAAGCTGGCGGCTAACATTGCAGTAAATTCACCAACCAGTCACAAAATAGTACTTCTGATCCCCCATAATGGCTAAAAAGAAGCTAAAAACGAGAAGCTACATAGCCGCCTTATTGCATTTCAGTCTTATGCTCCCAAATCAGCCACTAGTCCAGTAAAGGGATAAGTTATTAAAACACTATTCCCTTTACAAAAAAGTTCTCCTGACCTGAAAGAGTCAGCCACATCACCAGATCAATGAGTTTGGATCTAACCCAAAATACCACACTGCTAGCCAATCCTTTAGTAACTAAAACTAAAGGTTTATTATAAAAGGAAAGAAAGAAGATGAGGGGTGTTATATGATTAAAGAAATCAAATACATACAAATGACTTGAAAATCCATATATATCAAGTTTTCCGTAGAATTATAGAATTTGCCGGCTTGTATAGTTCCATTCATGTACATCCAGTATCTGGATGGGTCTCAGGCCTTTGTCTCATAGTTTTAGTTGTAGAGGACTGGAGCCAGAGTAGGAAACAGGAATGAAGATAACATGGAGTGGTGCAACTGCCTTTTATGTCCTTTTGCCATGTGGCCTGTGGAAATTCACAGAAAGAAGACGGAGTCCAGGGTCACCTTGGTAAGTCCTGTGATTCATAAGGTGTAGTCCCTGGGTTGTTTCCCTGGGTTCACATTGTAACATGGAGTTTCCTTAATGGGCCATTAAGCAGACTTATTGATGCTGCCATCCTGTCTAGGGTCTTGCCCACGAACAGAGCTCAAGTTGAAATATAGATACATCAAATATATCCAAAATTTCCAATGCAATTTTGATACATACACATAAACAGTGTCATACTTAACAAACTATAACCTTTCCAATGGGGCCTGACATGGCATCTCTGGTAAGAATCATTGCCATTTTGTCATATTGGCATTCAATTACAAATTGTCACTCCAGTCCAGACAACATAACAATTACTTCCAGAAGTTCTGTTTTCATGGTAATTTGGTTTCCGTCTTCTCTGCTGAGCTTACCAGCAAGAGTGCCAGTTAATGACAATTATGCGACAGTTTTGCGCTGACACTTATTCAGGAGGAAATGATTTAAGACAACCTGATTGCTTTGGTTGCTATTCAAAAAGCAGAAGATTTTTTTATATATATATTTATAAATTTCATGTGGTTTCTACCATTAGTTTTACTCATTTACTAATACCCCAAGGAGCTTAATTTTCATTGCAACATTCATCGTGAAGTTATAACCTACAAGCAGCTGATCAGAATGGAAGGTAAGCAATCCTGCTTCGAAAAAGAACAGGAATAAATATTTTCCATGTAACACAGGGTGTTTAATACTATCCTTTTCATAATATTCAGATGTATGTCCAGTTCGGCATATGAATAAATAGGAACAGTAAAAAGGAAACTTTTGCACACAATCCATAGATCGGTTAGGTACATTCTTATTTAAAATCATGAAATCTGTTTTACTATCCTAAATTTTGGGTAAATGAGAGGCAATGAAACAGAGTAGATACACTCAGCCATATTACGCATGGATATTTGACTGGCTGCCATTGGTTAACAATAAAAGGGGTGAAATCCTGGCCCCTCTGAAGTCAGGGGTAAAGCTCCTACTTACTTCAATGGAGTTATGATTTCACCCACAATGTCTACTTGTCCCTAGAGTTATGAGGTAGTTAACCTCTAGGCTTGAGGTCAGAAATTCTGTCACACACATTGCTACGGCAAAAAACATTAACTTTGGGCAGCAAACACTATTGTGTCACCCTGGCACATCCAGGAGGTGGAGTGCAAAGCAGGTGGCTCATGTAAGCATATCTTCCCTAACTCCTTCATTCAGGGCCATGATAACTCCAGTTCTTTTATTGAAGCTCAAAATTCTTGCCTTGGCATGAGGAGTTTCTTGGGAATTTTTTTCCTTCTTTGGTAATCTTTGGATCCAGTTGTACTAGAAAAGCTAAAAATCTAACATCCAGCACTTCCTGCCTCTAAACAGATGGAGAAAAGGCAATTGTCAGGGACCGTGGCTTTGTGAATATGAAATAGCCCACAAAGCTACAGCCAACCTAGAACAGATCAGAAGGGAGCGAAGGGCTAGATCCTCAATCATGTTTAAGCATTAATCCCATTGGAATTAATAGGAGGTAGGTGCCTAAGTATCTGAAAATAAAAGTCACACTATCAACACCACATGCTGTGTCCACTCTGCTCAGGCTTCCCAAACTGTTAAACTACCTCGCACTTCAGCAGGTGCTGAATCTGCTGTCTCACATTCTTGCTATGCTCTCATGAGCCTAACAATACCAAAAATATTCTTTCTTACATAGATAGTGGCAGGTGAATCTATCAAAAGCCAGCTAGAATGAGGAGGATATAGTGAGGGTGAACCATCTTGAGAATAAAATAAGAATGCTCTTCTTCCCTGCCAAACCCTTTCTCCCATTTTTAGCACTGAACTGTCTGAGATAGCCTGTCATTAATGTATATGTTCATACTCCTTTGTGCTTTCTGCTTCCAATACAGTGAAGGCAATATCAGAAATCTCAGGAGAAAACTTGCTCTTCTGAAAGTTCCTGTGAAATATTGAAGGCGCAAGACAGCTAGCTAACTGGGTTGGAAATTCAAAGTTTTGGGTACAAACTGACATTTCTACATTTGAACCAGGTCTTGCCAGGTTCCAAGATCCTTCTTAGAGGGCAGGAGAGCCCTCACCTCCCACTGACATCAATGGGAGTCTTAGGAGGTGCTCAGTTCCTGGCAAGATCATCCCTCTTGAGACTTACCCTGAAAAAACTGTGCAGAGTAACCTTACCCCTGAACACTCAAAAAGGACACGCACAGCACATGGCCATGAATAGTGATTACAAAGATTGGAGATAGGAGCAGAAAGTAACAGAGATGCAATGGGGTTATCAAGGCCTGAAGTGGGGCAATTAACCCCTTAGGTTGCATCTGGAGGAGCAGCCAGGGAGCTGGGCTTAATTAGAGATGAGGGTCAGCTAGACAGGAACAGAAGGAGCTGGTATAAAACCCAGGAGCTGAGAGCAGAAGGGGGCTGAAACTGAAGTCACTATCAGGGTGAGAGGCAGTAAAGTAGGAAGTAGCACAGGGCTTCAGCAGTGAGGTTCAGGACCGAGCAGACCCTCACTGCTTGGTGTAGACTCCCTGGGCTGGAGCCTGGTGTAGAGGGCAGGCCTGAGTTCCCTATCAGCCATGGGATAGTGGTGCCATTAAAGGGCAAGGAGAGGAAAGACTGCCTACAACAGTGGGTCCCCAGAGACTTTGAAAGCAGGGGAATGCAGTGACTTGGCAGGAGAGCCAAGCCACAAAGCAGGAGCAGTTGAGTCCTGAGAGAGTGATGGAGTGAGCAACTGCTGGAGGGGTGTTGGACAGGCAGAGCTAATCCATAGGTGCAGTCAAAAGGAAGTGCTCTACCAGTGAGTACAGCACCCCATGGTGAGGGGAGAAGGGCTGTGGTTTATTTTGTTTTCTTTTTAAAAAGCTGGTAACCTCAATGCAGAGCAAAAGCCAGAGATGCTACATTCTTTAGATGCCAGGCTTTGTCAGAGATCCTTTTAAAATGACTACCTTATATTCAGTTTAAAGCAGATCTGGAATGTGAACCTGTTAAAAGTTTGCTCTACTTCATACACCTACACATAGTATATATCCTGATTTCAGTACACTGTAACTGACGTCCCAGTGCCAGAAATGGCTATGATCCTGCTGTAGGTGGTAGCTAGAGCATCCATCCTTATGACTTGGACAGCAAATACAATGTTTCTGAAAGAAAAGGAAAATAAAATGAGAGGAGAAAATTATTTCTTTAAAAAAATAAATCAATATATTCTTAATAAAGCTGAAAACTTTGATAATGAAAATAAGAGTTGAAAACGTTTTTGCAGCCAAAGCGCACAGTGTGAACTATCTTAGTCTTTCCTGTCTCAGTCTATGGAGATCATAATTACTAACCAGTTAGTATTTAACCTACCAAATGAGCCTGACCTCAGGGCAGTGCAGTCCTTTGCACTGCACAAGCTCTGTCTCCAAAATGCTGCTAATCTAGGTTTGTTTAATGAACGCACATGGAGCTGGGAGATTTTGAGGACTGAATGCCATAAAAAATTGCAAATGCCAGGACATAAGAATGCAGATAGCACCTTAGCATAACAGTGTAGTGGCAGGAAGGAATGGTTGTAAATCTCAGGAAGGCCATTTTATTGAAAATTTATTTTATTATAAATGCACTAATAGTTCTTATCAATATAATTATAGTCTTTTAAAAAAAATCAAGGGCCTGATTGCAACAAAAGCATTCAGAAAAATTACAAGCATTTTTTTTGCAGGGTTTTTCAGATGCAGTTCAAAGTACATGAAAACTCACATCTCTCAGACTCTGACTGCTTCTGCTTAGTGAAAACCTGGAGCATCAGGAAAAGGATTTGGGAGCAGATATTTCTCAGTTCCAAAGCAAAACTGGATAAATTCCAATAAGAAATTGAGAATACACCAACTTTACAACTACCATAAGGGTAAGTCTCTAGACAGATTTCCACCCGCCTAAAAAAATTGTCCATGTACCTTGTAGCACAACATGTATTGGGACTATTGAGATGATACTGTTGCCTAGGATGGGGAATACCACATAGCACAAAGTAAACCATATTAAGCAAAATTCACAGTATCCAGCTGGTTTTGAGTAGTGTAAGAACAGAGCCCAAGGAATAAATCTTGCTATCAAAAGTAAGGATTCACCTCAAGTTCAGTAAGTTTGGCAGAAGACGTCCTGAAAACTGTAAAACAGTAAGATCTTCCCTGTGCAAGGAAAGCCTCAGATGGAATTGAACTGATATAGCCATTGCCATGTCCCTTTCCAACAGCTGCTATGGGGGGCAGCCACGGTTCCTTTACGTCCTGGTATCTCACAGTCGTCCCAACAGATCTTTGAGACTGTTAGCAGCCAGAAAAAGTGAGAGGAGCATGACTTAAAACAATCACAGAGAGAATAACCACAGCATGCCACGATGTTATTTTAGAGCCACTTTGCAAACTACAATCCCATTTTGAATACCAGATTTTCAAAAAGGAGTGCAGTAGGTCAGCCCACAAACCTCTGTATGGAAACAACTATTTGCATTTGTAAATTAGTTAATTATGCACCTGTGTTCTCTTCTGCATGAGAATCATTCTAACGACATGCACAGCAAATAGCAATTTCAGTAATACGACATGCAAATGGATGGTCGGGTGTGAAATTTCAAAATCTGATGACACATGTAGCTGCTTGCATATGTAAAGGAACTGTTGGTCCCTTACTGAAACGTAGTGGTTCTTTTTGGTTGGCCATCTCTTGGGGAAACAGGACCCTGAGACAGACAACCCCCAGGGTCAGTAGAGAGGGGCCAATACGCCAGGTCGGGGCTAACTGTCAGGGTGGACAGGCCAAT
The DNA here is from genome assembly GCA_007922175.1 of Pelusios castaneus. Taxonomy (NCBI): domain Eukaryota; kingdom Metazoa; phylum Chordata; order Testudines; family Pelomedusidae; genus Pelusios; species Pelusios castaneus. The sequence continues at coordinate 12,429,153 of ML685793.1, forward strand.
CAGGGAGCCAGGAGGCCTTGTGAGCTGGAACTGCTGGCTGGATATGCCTAGACAAACTAAGAAGGAAGCAGTCAGTGGCTGGGAGGCTGGAGAAGCCAGGCCAGGGAGCTGAGCTGACCCACAGCAACATGACCAGAGGAGCCGGAGGCCAGAGAAGGAGCCCAGGGAGCAGAGTTGAGCTGTGCATAGCAGACTCACAGTAGCAGAACCAGGGGGGGCCTGAGGAGCGTCCCAGAGCACTGAGCAGAGCAGAGCAGAGCTAGGGCTGGAGCCATCCAGAGACAGGTGTGGTGAGCAACGGGGAATCCTGGGCAGGGCCTGGCACAGGGAGATGCCACCAAGCCAGAGCCTTTGGCAGGCCAGACTGGGAGGAGGATTGTGACCCTGACAGGAGGGCTGATGTTGGGAAGAAGGGCCCTGCCCCCTGGAACCTGGGGATGTGTGGCCACTGCCAGAGCAAATGTCTGACTTTCTGCATCCCTGCAGTGCAGCTGCACCTAACCAGGGGCCTGCAACATGTGGAAGCAGACTGCTAATGTCCCTTACAGCCAGCAATACTGTGTGTGTAGTCCCTGTGCCGGGGGCAACCTTGGGGTCAGACAGGCTTCTGGATAAAGGGAGTGGGAGCAAGCACTCGTATCCTTTTGCTAACCATCTCCACTGGGGTAAGTGTACGAACCAAGCAAGTTCCCCACAATAGTGGGCCCAATCCCCCATTTACACACACACCAATACACTGTCAGAGGGTGGACAGGCCCTTTTAGGAAGTTGGACTCTGTTCCACCTGCATTTTGTTATCCACCCCCATGCGATAGATTTATGTATTGGACAGCTGGGTCAGATGAGCAAGATTACCTCATAGCAGCACGGGGGCAAGACTCCCTATAAAAGGAAGCATGTTCACTTAGTGAAGAAGAGAAAGACGGAGGGATTCAGGGTGGCTGGAGCTATCTTCTGAGAGAGGCAGGAGCAGAAACCTTAAGCGGAAGAGGTTTGCGGAAACAGCAGACAAGAGGATGCGAGTTTTTGACCAAGAACTGCGGAGCCCAGCCAGGGGCTGAACACGAGAAGACTTATTTTGATTCAAGTTGACATCAGATCTTTGATGATCTTTTAATAAACCAGGCTCCAGGAAGAGGATGTTATCTGCCTTGCCCACAAATCTGGTGAAATTCTTGAAACTTCAAAGTGGAAAATTGAGGCAGCAGCAGGACCCAACACCAATTCAAGTAAGAATCTGCTGCATATACATTTTTACAAACACATTCATTACACTTCCCTTTGAATATAAGGCCTTAATGCCTTCAACATGCAAGTCCCTGCATGAAAAGCATCAAGATTTATGCTCCAGCACAAGTGCTAGTGTAAGATATGCCTGTGTGTAAGTTAATCAAGAGGCACAGAAAAAGACCTTTTCATCATAGGAAAGACGCTTCACCACATTTACAGCCCCTTTGATCCAATATACCCAACCAAAAAAACCAAAGCAACCCACCCACAATCCTGAAATTAACCACAAACAATAAAAATCCTAACAAAAGTAAATTAACAAACTTACAAACTAAAACTTTGCCCCAAGGTTTACTGAAAACCTTCCAGCAGTAGGATTCAGAGTTTTTACCTTGAAAAGGGAAAAGTGACTGACTTCATGAAGTTGCTAGGGACTTCTCTATTGCCATTGATTTTATGTGGAAGGTGCTCAGATACTGCTGTGTTGGGAAGCAGAATAAAGGCAAGCAAGGCAGACAGACAGACAGTTCTCCATGCTAAGCAGAAGTTTGAAGATCTCTCTCTTACTTGCTACGGGGTCAAAAGGGCAGCACTTGTGCTGAGCACTGCCATGTCTTCAACATGATCCTCATCACGCTAATCAAATGCTTATCCCTGTGGCCTTATTTCTCCTACGAGGCAGAGATAACTTAAAAGTTGCTTTCATTAAAGCAGGATCAGGTTTCCCTGTGCTCCCCATCTTGCTCATCACTTTTTATCTGGTGCTTATTTGTTGTCACTCCACACTTGTGCAGTGCAAAATCAAGCTCTACATGACAAAGTCCGCATGAGGAAGCATGCCATAAAAAGTTAAAGCCTTTCACTGTCAAATTAAAATAGCTCAAATGAGAAACATTATGTCCAAAAGAAACATATTTTAACAAATTGTAGTTCTTATAAATAACTACCAGAAGACACTGATTTACTGAAAACCTTCCAGCAGTAGGATTCAGGCATATGATATACTGACAATTGTGAATTTCTTTTAAAATCAGTTTCGCTCCGTCATACCTATGTCGTTAGAAAACAACAAAGGGATAATAAAGTTCAATTGTATATTCACAGTTTGAGATTTCTATTGACAGATCTTCACACTGAATGCTCCTTCAAGAAAGTCAGATTATGTAGCCCTGTGTTAAAAGAACTGAAAACCCTTCTTTGTTAAAACTCTCTTACACACGATTTCTATTATTTGGAATCTTTTAAGGGACACGATCAAGGGTGACAGGCTTCAAATTTGGCCTCCTCTCACCAAATTATACTGGCAGATTTAAAAACCTCCAAGTAGGGGAAAAATCCCAGCTGCCAGCCACTCCAAAGGAAGGGCTGTTGTAGGGCAGAGGAACAAGAGCCAAGAACAATTAGCCCTTGGTGTTTGTTGCTAATCAGCATTATGGCTGCACAGAATGTGAGCTGATATATATGTGCCATGACCTTTTGTGATAGTGTGTTTCCCCATGTTCAAACTCTAAACATTACTGTAGTCATTTTTGTATAAGGCACTTCTTGTAAGGTATCATTTGAAAACAACTAACTTGCTGGTCAGTATCATCCTGATATAATGTATGGGACAACACTGTAGGTAAACATATAAGATTTCTCTTTATGATGTTAGTAACACATGTTCCAAACCCCACAATCCGGCCCAAATGGAAGCTGGCAAACAGGTCTGTCTTAAATAAAGGAATGTGTGTTCTGCTTAATTTGCATTTAAGCAGTAAAGAGTCATCAGGTAGGGAGGGAAACAAAGAAAGCTCAACAAAGCGAGAAAAAAACAGCTGGGAACATCCTTCCACAGTGACTCTTTGTCTCCTAGTGCCCTACTGGAAATGCCTTTCAAGGGGGGAGCTAACACTACAAAAAGCAGGGACAAACACCTCAAGGATTTCCTCTTTCTTTTCCTGCCCATCCCATTCACTGTACCAGAAGTGACACAGGAAGCATTCATTGGATTCTGAAGGACAGGGTTTGGTCAGTGAAACTTCAGAAAATATATGATGAGAAACTTTGCCTGAATCTGATATAATTTGTTAGGTATTAGTAAACATCTTATCTTTATTTATTTGTAACCACTTCTGACTTTTATGCCTCATTGCTTGTTTTGCTGTTTTATTTAATCCATTATTTGTTTAAATTGAAGTGTATGATTCCCTTTACAAATAATAGACTTAATATACTTTGCAATCTCCAAGAGAGAGCTGGGCAGGTCAGGATATACATATATGGGTGGAAATCTGAGCCTGAGGGTATCTCAGGGTGACTCTGCAGTATAACCAAGGCTGGTGAGAGCTAGAATGTAACACAAGTGTGGCCGTCAGGCTGCAGTTATTCACAGAGTAACTCAAGGTGTAGCTTGCATGCTAGAAGGCTGCTTGGCACAGCCCAGTGGGAGCTACTTCAGAAAGGCATTTTAAGGCACCTAGGGTTGCAGGGCAGAGGTGACACAGTTGTGCATTAGTCTGGACTCTACCCAGATATATCACACATCTCTTCTGCTCTCCAGTCATTGCAAAATTGCCATGCTCCCTTACCCACCTACAGGGAAGAGACCTTTATATGTTTGGCCTCTTAATTCCAACATTGTCGCTTACAGAGGAGAACAGATATCCTTTTCAGTAATGTATCACAGTTTTGTAAGAGCCCTTTCAAGAGGGAATATTATATAGCATGTACAGCACAGAACTCCTGGGTACTATTCTAAGAGCTAACTTGAAGTATATCACTGTTGTGATATAATCTGTGTAATTTATTTACACTCATCTGTAAACTAGATCTAATAATATTCACCCAATTCTTAAGGATGTTGTGTGGTTTACTTTGGCCAGCCTAATCCTGAATCTTTGTTCAGGCAAAAAAAACACAAAACACAAAACCAAAAAAAGACCACACACACAAAGCGCTGAAGTCAGTAGTTTGATTAGGTAAGAACTGAGAAGTATTTCATGACTGCCCTATCATGTTTATATTTAATTCCTTGAATTCTTCAGGTGAAAGTTACTACCAAATCAAAAAATATTGTCATCATAAACCTCTCTATGGGTGCGTCTACACTGACAACTTAGGTCAACTTAAGAACGCTTAAGTCTACCTACACAAAGTCGCATCCACACTGGGCTTTTGTTAAATTGACTTAAGTCTTCCTTAAGTCAACTCAATAATCGTTTAAGTCGACTTAACACCACCTCTGAAGGTCGACTTAAGTTGACTTCTTAAGTCGACTTCAAGCCAGTGCAGACGGGGAATAGCACTAAGTCGACTTTATTAAGTCAACTTAAAGCCAGTGTGGACGGCTATGTCTACTGTTAAGTCAACATAACACGGTCGGCTTAAGTTAACTTAAAGTATAGCCACTCTGTTAAGTCGACTTAACAAGATCGACTTAAGGTGACTTAAAGTCGACCTTTTTAAGTCAACTTAATAGAGTTGACTTAACTTTACAAGTGTAGACAAAGCCTATTGGACTTCTGCCAAAAAATAGGGGGCATGGGAAATCCCTGATTCAAAACACAAAAGGATATATCTGTTGCCTTAGGCATGTATGGCTTAGGTGATACTACGGCCCATCCACACAGAAAATGATCTGAGTGAGGGGAAATATCTGATTTGTAGGCGGCACATTTTTCATGAAAATAGTGTTAGTCATTCTGCTGCATATTTGCAGCAGCAGCAACAGAAGGATGGAACAGATCTGTCCCCACTCAAGCTGTCCCATTGTATCTAGCATGCTGTGTGCCATTCAAAAGAACAAATCAAAACTTTGAATTGACTTTTAATATTAAGGCTGCATGCTATGAAAAGTGATTATCTTTATGCACTGAATACTTTGTGCACTGTCAAAAACAGACTCTTCCAATTTTTTGGTGCAGAGAACAAATTGGTACAAATAGCTGGGAGACGCCAGAGTTCAGCATAAAAATGAGCATGGCTTCAACCCAGCTTCAACTGTATTCATCAGTGGATCCAGGAGAGCAGATGATACAGCCAGACTGTTGCCTAACAAATCTCTGAGAGACAGACAACATGCTGAATAGCTACCTCAAAAGAGACCTCAAGGCAGCCAGAAATAACACATCATCATGAGAAGAATTCTATTGGGTTCAATGCTTTTTCAAAGAAAATTTTGATATGTGCTTGTCTTTATGGCATGCCATTCTCTATCATTAAAAACTGTGGATCTAATGTTTTCTGGGGAACCCCAGAGGATTCTGCATCTACAAAGAAAACACTTTTTCATTTTAGGAGTAGTGAAGTACTATACTATATTTAATTGACTTGGTGGTGTACCTACAATGCACTGGACTGATACTGGGCAGAATTACAGATGGTCAATAATACTAGGTGGAAAGAGTTCCCAGTCCAATTATATTTATCCAGTATATGATGGGTCAAGATACACGGCACACAATCTGTGCCTTGGTTATACTAGTTATTAGACAGCTCTTTCTGTGTTATGCTGGAAGCTGATGGAAGTTGCCTAGTGTAAAAACAGGATGGAGGTTCTGTAGTTTAATTTCTACAAGCTGTATGAATGATCATTGATGCTAGTAAACACCTCGCAATAACACGTCTGTGTTCTTATTGTCTAGAAGCTTCAATAAGAGAGAAATTTATTTGGAGTCTTCCTTTTACTCTCAATAGCTCGTCTTTTAAAATATTTCATATTCCCAAAAGGTGAAATGAACAGATGTGGAATCCTTGGAAAACCACAATTTATTTCTATCTTTCTATAATGTATTTTCCCTCCAAGCCTGTATTTCTTTCTGGGTCCACACACTTAAGCACCTATCATATGGACTCTTTGCCAGCACCCAGAGATAGTGAACAACATTTAGAAATGCAGCCTTCTAAACGAAAACCAGCATTCACCACAGTGAAGTCCAAACTCCTGTGCTCATGTCAAAAGTACAAGCCCTGTCTCGGAATGGATTTCATCAGCCTTTTACGAAAATTTCTATGAACTAGAGGGAAATCATTTGCACAGGATTCCCAAAGAACTTTCCCTCTGCACACAGGAAGCATGACAGGGATACCCACAACAAGGTATCCACAGAAATTTTAATGCAACCTAAGAGCCTTCATTAGCTTTCCTACAACCCCTCTTCCATCTAGGAAGGATGAGTTTTCCTTTAGGAGGGCCCCAAAGGAGGTTCCCTGACTGCACAGCTATGCTGTCACACAGACAGCTCTTGCCTTCTCCAGATTTAGGGGCATACATGGTTTTTTGTGAGGAGGGACATCAAAATTCTTTGTTTCTTCCATTAGGAGTCATATTCCTTCCCCCACTCTACAGCCTGGAGCAGGGACATATTCCTTCTTCCATAGTGCTCTCATGGAGATTCCAAATGCAGAGCTTCACGGAGGCTGCCCACTGGTTCAAAGATCTAGCCCTTGTGATAATAAAAACAGGATCTGAGTTATTTGCTGCAATAGGAACTCCAAATAAATACCAACAATAGTGACTGACAACTTTTTAAAAAATTACCAATGAATGTAGCCAAGATGATGTGTAATAGGAGTATCAGGCTGGATAGTACCATGGACATCACCCTCAGGCATATTAAGATCATCAATGAAATAAATACATTTTTTTGTACCTATAGGAGCATAATTTCTTTTCCCAGGGTTTTTCGAGAACACTTGTCAATGGAAGAGATGCTGTGAGAGGATCCTGTGTTTGAGGCATTGATATAGCAGAAGGCCTCATGCCTTCAAACCCTTGAACAGGTGTTTCACTTTAAGTACATGAATCCTCCAACTGGACAGATCATATGCTTCATGTGAAGCACCCGGTGAAATGTTTGCAGGTTTAGGACCCAAATGTCACTCTTTTAGATGAACTGCTTTCCAGACTCCTCCCTTAATCTAGAAAATCCAATCAGCTATCATGCTTTTATATACGGACACAGACTGCTGTTACTACTGTTCATTTTAATATCTGATGGTTACTACGACAGAAACAATTATGGAAAACTATATAATAATTTTAAAAGGGAGGCTGAAGTACTTCATATAGTTTACAGTTTGCTTATATTCTCCATTGTTTTAAACACCTTAACATTTGGAATTAAAATGTCGCCCAACAAATATTATTGGTTGCCATTTGGCACTTCCTCCCTTTAGCTCCTTATGTTTATTTTCTGTTAATTTAGAGCTAGATGCCAGCCAGAGAGGGTGAAGAACGAAGTCCTCTTCTCTGTCAGTCACAGACTAGCAGAACTGTTATCCTATGAGCAGTAGGAGCTCATGTCTTCCACTCTGACCTGGAAGGACTGCTGCTAGGGTGAAGAGTCTATATACACACTATTCTTCTGCCCACTCTGCTGAGTCTGCCTGCATGGGTACCAAAGCTTCTGTGATTCAAACACATCCCTTACAAACTTAAATGAGGGTTTCAACTCACGTCTCATAGGCAATGGAATGGTCAGATAATTATTTTTTTCATATTCTCAGTTTGAATCAATGACCTGGAAATTAAATGTTTCATATCCCATTGCCAGTCTCTGAGCCACCTAGTCTCTTTTAGCCCTTGTTTTTCATTTTTCTTTTGGTTAATTCTTTGGTTGCACATGATCATCAGCAATGGAATAGCACATGCAGAGGATTTTTTCAGTAACTTGTGCTCTCTCTGTTGACTCTGTTGTAGCAGAGCACAAAATATTGCAGAACCTACATAAATAGTGGCTATATTTTTCAAATTCTCTATTGCAAAAGGCTGGCAAAAATAAAGATGTAGAATAATGAGATTTTCCACCAGAGTTTAACAATTTAAATCAGGCATTGAGCCTAAACTACTTAATAGCATCCCTTTAATTGCAACCTCTCCCCCATATAATATAAAAATGTAATACTTAATGCACAGCATTTACAATGAATGAATGATAGTTATTTACCACTAAATTAGTGATTTCCTATATGACTACCATTTCTAGCCTGGAACAGGAAATGGTAAACACAACATGAACTCTTCCATTAAAAAGAATAACATTTCTTTTGGCGAGTTACTATTAACTATTAATTGAGCTATTTGGGATGTGTAGGCACACAGGTTGAATGTGCATGTGTCCTTATAATAAAGTAGCAGAAGGCTTACAATTTTAAGACCTGATTCTCCTCTCCCTTAAACCAATGCTTAACTATTGTAGTATCAACTAATATATTGAAATGAACTGAGTCACACTGGTATAGAAACAGGTTAAGACAGAAGAGAATCAGGTGCCTGGAATGAGAAATTATTCCAGTTACATATGTTGAAGTATTACAGATATTGTGTAGTAACTGAAAAGGACTCTGGCCACCATCTATGGCCTGATAACTTCATCAGACACAAGGACTACTTTTCCCACCCCAGCATTCTCAATTAGCAATTGGCTTCCCCTTCTCCAAAAGTAAATCCCCAAAATAGCTCAGACAAACTGTCTCAGCAGGATGAATCAAGATAGTCTGCTTGCAAAGAAAAAACAGCAGGCATACGTGTGTCGGAGACAAAGAAAAGATGTATGTTATGCAGATAAGAGACTTTAATCACTATTGTAAATCACTATAGTTTGTCTTTACTACTTTAATGTAGTGACAGAAAAGTGAATTAATATGCAAGATTAAACAAGTAGAAATATATAGCAGAATTGATATTTATCGTAATCTTAATTTTGTAACAACAGCAAATGATTTTTCACACTGCAAAGATCAGAAGTTAAATAGATAGTCTAGTAAGATTACATTATATAGCATTTGTAACTCAATGTGGTAGGATACTGCATTTTCCTGTCACTAGAAAGATAGTGAAATATAATATTAGAATTACTGCAATATCTATACGCACATTTTCAAATATAAATGGCATGCTATAAACATAACTCATTCCACTACCGTATGATTATGTTGAAATAATATAACATGGATATAAATGAAGAGAAATGGTGTTTGAATTGCCTCACCAGCTAGTTGGAATGAAATACTATCCAAGAAGATCAGAATTAAAATTGGGAAACTGAGTAAATACTGTAGCAATACTTTTATTCTCAAAAAAGCACCAATTTCTTTTGAAAATGAAATTGCAGATATACTTTAATATTTATCACACCAGGTATTTCACTCAAACTGTAGAAAATAGCTATATCATTGGCAAAAATAAAGTATGAAGTCAGCTTCTACGGCAGATAAAATTAGAACCTAGTGAGTGGCGAGGAAAAAAGATTTCTCTCTACAAGACTCCAAATAAAAAATAAAATATAGGAACCGTAATGAACCGTTATTTATACAAACCTGTGAACTGGAGAAGGCAGATAGAAAAATGTATAGTCTGATGTCTAAGATGTGTTTTTTATATTGAATAAATCCCACACCTTCAGTTGTGTTACAATTGTCTGGCTGTGCCTATGTATCTCATTAACACAAGCAATGAGTGGGAAGATCTTGTGTGCTAAAATAGCATGGCCTAAGCATAAAACAGCATGTCTAATGGTTAAAACATGGCAATGAAATACAGGGTTTCTGGGGTTTTTTCCTGGTTCTCCCTTTAAGATATAAATGTATTCTTGAGGAAAGCCAGGTCTGTACTATAAACTTAAATTGGTATGTCACTCAGGAGTGATGCAATAATTCTGACCTAATCCACGGGTAGAAGGCAGTGCTATGTCAACAGGAGAGCTTCTCTTGTTAATGTAGCTACCGCCTATTGTGGAGGTGTATTAACCTTATAGAGACAGCATTTTGGGTGCGTCTACACTTACAAATTAAGTCAACTTAAAGAGGCTTAAGTCAACTTAATTTACTCCGCATCTACACTGGGCTTTCCTTAATTCGACTTGAGCTGCTCCTTAAATCGAATTAAGGAAAAGTTGGTTTGAATTAATAACACCTAGTTTTAATTCGAACTAGTGCTTAAGTCAACTTTATTAAGTCGACTTAAGCCAGTGGAGATGAGAAGTAGTGCCTAGGTGGACCTTTTTAAGTTGCCTTAGAACATTAAGTCGACTTAAGAAGGTCGAAAAGGGGCCACATCTACACTTGAAAAGTTAAGTCCACTTCTGTTAAGTTGACTTAATAAGGTCCACTTTAAGTCGACTTTATAAAGTCGACTTTATAAAGTCGACTTAACTTTTCAAGTGTAGACATAGCCTCTATGTGTAGACCTGTCCGTAGTCAGTTAACCTCTCTGTGTCTCAGTTTACCCACTACTAGTGATACACTACTAGTTAAGTACTTCACAGGGATATTGCAAGTCTTAATTAAGGTCTTTTCTTTGAAATCCTTGAATGTAAGGTGCTATATAGGCACAAAGTGTTTTAACACAGAGAGATGGTAGACTCTTCTTAATTATAAGGCTATATACACACGATCACTTTATTGCACGGTAAGGCAATAAAGCTAGTAGGGTACACACGATCAATTTCCCTGTTGCGCGGCAACACCGTCTTGCTGTGCAACAGTTAAACCACTCAAATCAAGAGTGGTAGCATTACTGCGGAACACCTGTACATTCCGTGGTAATGCTCGTGTGTACACATTTTGCGGATCAGACAGCCTCCGGAAATGTCCCAGAGTGCCAATCGAGGCCACTCTGGGACATTGGAGCTATCAAATATGTCAAATTTCACTGCTCTAGCAGAGCAGTGAAATTGAGTATTATGGGAGCTGCCCGGTTTGGCGGCTCCCCTGGACTGAGCTAGGGGGCTGGCCCGAACTGGCTGCCCACGCTGGTTCGGGCCAGCCCCCTAGCTCAGCCCTGGGGCTTCGGGTGGTGGCAGGGGCAGACGCCGCCGCTCCCACTGCCACCCGAAGCCCTGCAGCCCCCTAGCTCAGCTCCCGGGCTTCGGGTGACAGTGGGGGCTGGCAACGCAGCCCCCGCCGCCACCGGAAGCCCTGCAGCTGGGCTAGGGGGCTGGATGTGGGCAGTGCATGGTGGGACAGGTGCCCCCCATGCACTGCTCTTCTTTCGCAAAGGAGCATTCACGTGGTGAATGCTCCTTTGTGATAGAAGCAGCACGTGTGTACACGAGAAAGCCCTATATTTATAGCGCTTTCCTTGTCCCGCAATAACTTATTGCGGGACAAGTTTATCATGTGTACATAGCCTTAGTTAAGGCTGCAATCACCTTCCATTGTACAAACCATTTTTCCTTTATAACTTTGGCTTGTAAATTGATTTAGCCCAAAATTTGCCATGTTTACTCTGAACATAAAGGACCATATTTCTGTCTCTGTCAATGAAGCCAACCAAGGAGCCGGAAAAAACCAACAAAACACAAACCCATCCAAAATAGGGTGACAAAATATTTTCATCATCAGTTATCCAACTATTTTCAAAAGTGAAAAGAAACTCTAGAATCTGGGAAAATTACTGCTCCTCCCATGTTTCCTTCCAAAATTCTCCGATGACCTAAGGGGCATTGTCCTGATAGAACACAGACTTAAATGTCTTGCCAAAGATTATACAGGATAGGAAATTTGTGGCAGAGAATTTTGAACAGAACTCTGATCCTACCGGTGGTAAAAGCTGTGTCTTCTACGACTACACAAAAGAAAAATCTAAAAGATGTTTAAAAGCAAACAAAACAAGCAACCAACTTTTGGAAAATTACAAAATTAAAACATCTTGTTTCAAAAATCCATTAAACTTGCTAACCATGTTCTGAGCTATGATACCATTTTCAAAACTTAAGTAACTTAAAAAGAAAGGAAATTTAATAGGCAAAGACTAGAGCTAAGTGAAATTTTCAGACAAAACTTGTTTAGCCAAAAAAGTTACACTGGCTGATTGAGGCATTTCAGAAATTTGTGCTGAAGGTAACTTTTTAAAAATCTAAATTTTCTAAAATATTTTCTTTTTTTTAATCAACATTACTTTTCATTCAGAATTTTGCTTCAATTTTATTTCTAAAGATAAAAAAAAAATCTCACAAACAAACTAAACCAAAATTCTTTTGAATTTTTTGTTTTAATAAAAACAAAAACAAAACCTCAAACCCCTCAAAAAAGAATGGTTTCGGGTCAACCTGATTTTTCACCCTAATTTTAGCCATTGAACCAAAAAATTGTTAATCAATACCACTTTGGTAAAGACATCATACATTTTACACAATCCACATAACAAACAAATGTTTTTATTAAGTATTAAAAATCCATATTTCATCACAACCCAACCAATCTAAATGCAGGCCATGAGCCAGCCTGATCTTTCAGAACAAAGCTCCTGTCCAGCAACCAGTATATTCTATTCATCAAGCAAAGAGACTAATGTAATGTTGCAGCACAATTTTCCTTGCCACAAACCTTTGCACTTATCATGCTCTGCAGTCCTGCCATTTTTCTTCAACTGAGCTGTCAGGCTTAGCAATAAGGAACTGCAGGAGAGCTAACTACAAGAAAAGGCAAAGGAAAAAAGGGTGGGGAACTTGGAACACTTTGTTCTAAGTTTAAGTGGGAAAGCAGACTGAAAAACCCCTGCAGATAAAAGATGTGGGGAAGGGATCTTAAAGACTGTTATAAAGTTAAACAATTAAAAAAAAAGTGGTGAAAAAAGACAAAGAGCAGATACAAGAAAACTTTAGAGATGTGCTCTTACTGCTAACTCTGATCTGGATTTCCAGCATTCCCCAAACTGAAGAGATTTTTAGATCCAAGGTTCTTTTCTAGTAATATATAACAACAGGAAGGGGAAAGAAGTGAGAAAATACAAAAAGCAGAATAAAGTAAAACAAGGAATAAAAATGGATGGATATAAACCAAGTATGGAGAAATGGGGAGTGGTGGGGTGGGAAAGCAAGCAGAAATACAGTACTAATTTTACAGCAACCGGACTTTTTTCTAGACTCAGAAGTACCCCATTGCAGGGGGCACATGGTACCTGGTGTGTCCAATCTCAGAATCTTTTAAGCCAGTACCCTCTGGTACATCCTCATGTCCCTCACACTGTGGACATAAAAGGAAGAGCAACCCCAACCGCCACCGTAACTAACATAGAAATCCAGTATCCTCAGTATCATTGGGGAAGGATGCTTAAATCGACTTAATTTGTAAGTGTAGACGCACCCTTTGTGAGGGGAAAGTACTAGGTATTAAAGGACTCTCGAGTCTAGCAGAGAAAGGCATAACAAGAAAAATGGCTGGAAGCCAAAGCCAGACAAATTCAAATTAGAAATAAGGCAAAACTCCTTTAAATAGTGAGGGTGGTTAACCTGTGGAACAAACTAGCAGGTGAACTGATAGATTGGATGTTTTTTATAAATGATATGTTCTACTTCAAATAAGAGTTAATTCCTGGAAGTCCTATGGTCTAGGTTATGTGGGTCAGACTAGATAATCCCTTGTGATTTTATGATCTATGAATCTATTGGAGACTTCAAATCACAACAAGGTGTTTTACTGAAAGACAAGCTTATATCAAATACATGATTGTGCTCAATACAGGGGAAACTGGGTAAAATGTTATGGTATGCGCAATCTTTTTAAAAATCTACATATGTCAAGCTTGGTAATCAGTGACTTAGAGAAGGACAAAATAGTCTAAAATATTGGAAAGTTGTAAACAGAGAGGAGATAGCTAACAGTTATGAGAAGAAATTAAGGGAGGAAAAATTTAAATGGACTATCAGGGGAAATATTTAGACAGTCAGATGACTGTACAATTGTCTCCCAAGAAAAGTGGTGAAGCCCCGTTGCTTGGGACATTGAAATCTAGAAACCCTAGAAAATGTACTATCGCTGTTGGGAATAATCCTGTACTGGCAGGCAGAGAGACTGGATGATGTTAGCTCTTCTTGAGCTACAGTTTCTTCTGATCTCTGGAAATGGGGCTGCATGTCGGGAAGTACAAACAGCATAACCCCTTATATAAAACTGTTCTTCAATCCAGTCATGTGCCACTGATAGTATCTCAGTTGCTTCCAATGGATACTGCTAACTTTCCTTGAAGGGATATTGCCAAGCGCATCTGGGTCTTGCATGCTGCCCATTCCTTGCAAATATCACAAATAAAATTATTTTTCTTTGCTTTGCAAATCCTCTCATCTCAATAATGCAAGCTACTATTTATTAATGTATGTTCCACATCCAGCTTCCACGTCCTCTTTCATTCATTCACTCCAGACTGGGTTTGGCTTCCTATCGCTCTCAACAAAACATTAAACTTGTTTGAAAATGTAGAAAATGCAGCTGTCCAGTATGCCTCCTTCAGTTTAGATTTTACTGACTTATAAATACCCCTTAGTGCTTTGACACAATGCCTGATTTTCTTAGTTCATTTCAAGTTAGGAACATGAGTGGCACAGTCAAAATAATATGAACAAGTGACAGTATCTTATAAATTGTAGCATTTGCAACAAAGCTCTAGGAACTAGACACAAACTCGCAGCTGGGGGGAAATAAAAAGCCACCAAACATGTCTATTGTATTTAAAAATCAAAAAAGGGCTGAGTCCAGACAGTAAAGATTAGCTCTCTGTACTGTTTCTTTCTTTAAAATGAAGGGCTAAAATTTCTGGCCTTACTATAAGATGATGTGTGGTGTTTATGAAAAAACAGAGGAGTATTGGTTAAATTGAAAACACCTACAAACCCTGCCTGAGGAGGGCAGCCTAGCTCAGGAGCTATGTAAACTTCCACTCCAACTCCTTATGGCCCCTGGGGCCATGGAGCCTCAGTGACAGCATCATTCAGACACCTGGACTAACACTCATCAGCCTACAAGGTCTCTGTTCTGTATTGTTACTTTGCAGAGGCACTTAAGGTATATCTACTCTGCATGCTAAGGCTGGGCTCTGACTCAGGTTTGAATCCAATCCCCTCTATTGTCCACACACAAATCAGTCTAATTTGGATCAGTAAGCAATCAGAACCTGTGTACTAGAACCCTGCTATGAGAGGGGTGTCAAAGCCAGAATCCTGGTGTAGTTTGGGAAGAAGGCCTGTCATTGTGCAGTGCGGACGCATTAGCATGTTTGGGAGACCCAGATCCAGCAACTGTAAACCCAGGTTTACAAAGCAGTTTGGATTCTCCAACCTGGAACTGGAAACAGCAAGGCCACAAGCCAGGTCCTGGAAACCTGGGTTTACAGTCAAGTTAAGTTTACACTGCAAATGCAGGTAATAGAAGAGACTCCCTCCTATTGCCCTCTTCCCTCCCACTTTGCCGTGTCCCTGCATAGATCAGGCCAGAATTTGCCTTTAAACATCCAACACTCTATGCTAATTGTGGATTTGAATTTTTGGTTTATTTGTTCAGTGTTAGAATGTAAGTCAAATATTGGCTTAAAACTGTATTTCATCTTTCTGCAGTTCAAAACAATCAGGGATTTAATCTCATAAAGGGGAATTTCTGATAATGAAAATGGCAGGCCCTTAAACTACAGGAGTGTTGCCTACTTTTAAGTGATTGCAATTTTTAAGATTAAGTATGGGAAACCTGCCAAAAAAAGAAGGGTGTTTTCTCCCCACATCTGTTATGGGTGTAGCAACGAGAGCTAACTCACCCCTTCCCACACACTGGTTGGAAATACACAGAAGCCTGGTGGGCAGCTTTCTAGAATGTAAGGCAATCAGATACAATCTCGAGTTCACCTGGAATTGTCCCAATAATAAATTACCCCAAGGTGTAGAACTCATGGTGGAAGTCCTATCTGTTTAAGCTTTCTGACACAAGATTACATACTTGGGGCCCAATCCTGCTGCTTTTGCTCACCTGAGCAATCCATGGGCAGCAGGATCAGGCCTATTACTCACGTAAGAATCCAATTTCACATGAGAGTCCCAGAGACAAATTTCTTACTTAACAGAACAATTTTAGGTTCTAATCTGTAACTGGAAACATCTGCCTCTGAACTCTCTCTTCTCTGGTCAAATCATTATCCCAGGACATGTCCTATTCAGCATGCAATAGAGAAACTTCTGATAAGCCTACTCTATCTCCCTCACACTGCTAATATTTCTGACAATATATTTCATTTCTCACCCTTTGGCTTTTTCATTTCACATGCAGCACAACCATTGGCCTCAATCTTGTTTGCAATGAGGTTAATGGTAAAACACCTGCTGATTTCAATGGAAGCAGGCCTGCAGTATGCAACCTCTGCATGTGGTCCATACTGCTCACCAGTGTGACAATTCTACTTGTAAAAATGTCAAGTGTGTGTGTGCACACACAACACTGATGTATTTATAGTCCAACTTATAATTCACCATAGAATCCTCCCCAGACAACAACAACTGGAATTGTATCACACAGCAACAATGAAATAGCCAGTGTCCTACCAGCAGAGTAATGATAATCACACATTTGCAAGGCAGCTACAAAACACCACACTCAGAGTTCCCAGGATTGTTCAATATTGCAATGAAAAGTACAAATTGTAGTTCAAATATGTCTTCACTATGAGTGCACTGGGTCATTTACCTTAACAATGTGAACGTGCTCTCATTATCATGTTCAACTTGATTAGCGCATAGTCTAACATTTAAAAGTGCACTTCAGATGGAAGAATGTATGAATGC
This sequence comes from Pelusios castaneus, assembly GCA_007922175.1. Classification (NCBI taxonomy): domain Eukaryota; kingdom Metazoa; phylum Chordata; order Testudines; family Pelomedusidae; genus Pelusios; species Pelusios castaneus. The sequence goes on from ML685793.1 coordinate 12,445,907, forward strand.
ATGATTGGTTCCTAATAAATTGAGCAAACCCCTAATGAACTGTGAGGGATGTAGAAGGAAGAGTGGTAGATACTAGACATGGACACTAAGAACCAGACAGAAAGAGATAATAAGGAGGGGAAGATAGTCTTTCAAACAGTTTGTCATATGTGCATCACATACTGTATAACTCATTGCTAACTTAGTGATATTGAGCAGGAGGGTGTATGGAGTTAGAGAGAGAGAAATTATTAGGAATTTGGGTGGAAAGACTGAATGCTGGTGAAAGGTCATATGTGGATATCATAGGCACGACCAGTCTGACTGATGTGATTTGGGACTGTGCAACTCAAATATATCATGCCACAAAGCAGGGAACTAATAGCGTCTCTTTGACCATCTCTTGTTTATCTCCCCTTGGATCATTTTGTTCAGTTCTCGGCACCATGTTACCAGAAAGATATTATCAGACTGATGCAAGATGAAAGAAAAGTAACAACAATGATCAAAAGATTAGTGAGATTTTTATGAGGACAGATGAAATGTCTTTAGTCTGGCTAAGAAACAACTGCAAGGGGACAGGATCAAAATATTCCACAGCTGTTTGAAAGAGGTTGACAACATGTGAGGGAAGGAGAAAAAAATCTGTGTGGGGTAAATGGGGGTATTACTGGAAGTCATGAGTTTAAATTAAAAAGGGGGGAAACTGAACATTAGGAAAAAGTACCCGGCCCTAAGACGTATTAGGCAGCAGAATTCCTCCCAGGGGAAGTGGTAGAATCCTCATCACCTTGCAACATTTAAAAGTAAGGTACGAGGAAGTAAAGCTCAATTGTGGATTAGTAGGATGAGTTCCTTCCGTCTTAAATTCTGATAATCTATCTGATATTCCCATTATTCTGAAATTTATCATCTCTAATATTCCTCCACAAAGCAGTGGTTTGTATAAGCTTTTTCCACTTGCTTCCTATGACCCTCGAATGCCAAAACTATCAAACACTAGCGCCTGCCTTCAGTTTTCACTGAGGATACAATGCTTAAACAGACTGAACCTGCTAGCATTTTTGGCATAGCCATTTTAACCCTTTGCAATGAAGGAGAAATTTAATCAGACCACGGCAGATATTATAGTTGTGGTAACACAAAGACCTCTATTTTCAAATATCTCATGTTGTACATATTTTGTGCCTCAGCAACCTAAGCAGAACTTGCTCCCAGGGCTAGTACTGAGCCATTTTTTGACTTCAGCAATCATGCTAATATTGCTGGGTTTAATCATAGAGCATGTTTATTCAATTGAAGCACACTGGGAGTTGTAAAAACACATTTCTGGGAAGAGGCTGTTCTGGATTCTCCAATTTCCCTCCTTTTAAGTTTACCTAATTTTTCTCTGTATTTACTACACTCACCACTGAGGCATCTTCTTTCTAGTCAAGAATTAAATAGAAGGGCTTTCTCTGTTTATATCTACCTTTTCTTCTACCTTATTATCTGGAGATTTGGGAGTGCAGGAAAGCTATGTCAAAGAAATAAGAATTTACATTTTTATCTGAAAGGGGTGAGGTTCTACTTCTTAAAAGACCTCACATCATCATTATTATTAAGACTGGCTGTGTTCTCTTTATATACATAAATGACCCAATGATGTAAATAGGGCTTGAATAGCTCTCATTGATCGACTGCAGAATGCTAATACCTATATATGAATGTATGTGTTTGTGTATACCTCTGTTGCCCCCTAGAATACCTATAACTCAAAGTCTGGCAGAGAGGACTGTACATGCCCAGTTACTGAAAACGCAGCCATGGAAGGAGGCTTTTAAAGGAATGAGAGGTTACAGCAGAGATTTGATGTTTTCTGTTGCTATTATATTCTACTGGGGAAAAAAAACCATACAAAACAAAACAAGTTTCTACAATAATTTGCTCACTTGGGGAAGAAGCACTTCATCAGAAGGTAACAGCTGGATATTATACTAGTGGCAAGAGCAGGCTTTTTTATAAGGGCTGTGGATATCACACAGGAACTGCAAAAACTCCAGTGACTATTCACACTTAACACTTGACGAACTGTGCTCCCTTTTCTTGGTAAACAAAGAAATAGAATCTGGCAGTAAATCTGCCAGCACACCTCGAGATTGCAACGGTAGCCAGGGAAAAACCAATGGCAACCCTCTCAACTGCCATGCCTACCATATAAGCAGCAAAAGCAGATTCAGTCACGGTGTTCTTCAACATACTCTGGCTTTACCACTGACATACCCAATACACCTAGAACAGATTGGAAATTTTTCAATTACATTTTTTTGGTTGTAAAATGCCAATTCTTCAAAACGCAGATTTTTGCAGAAACACCTGTTTTGACACAGCTTCCATTTGGAAGTTTCTCAGGTCTGAAATGGAAAATGAGAGTCAACAGTGTCACACTGTTTCAAGAAAAGCAAACTTTGTTCTGGGATGTATTAGCAGGAGTGTTGTAGCAAGACATGAAGTAATTCTTCTGCTTTACTCTACTTTGATTAGGCCTCAGCTGGAGGATTGTGTCCAATCCTGGGTGTCACATTTCAGAAAAAATGGGGACAAACTGGAGAAAGTCTAGAGAAAAGAAAAATAAATAAATAGTAAAGATGTAGAAAACATGATCTATGAGGGAAGATTGAAAAAACTGGATTTGTTTAGTCTGGAGAAGAGAAGACTGAGGGGAACATAATAGTTTTCAAGTACATAAAAGTTTGTTACAAGGAGAAAGGAGAAAGTTTGTCCTATCCTCTGAGGATAGGACAAGAGGTTTAAATTGAAGCAAGGGCCATTTAGGTTGGATGTTAGGAAAAACTTCCTAACTGTCAGGGTACTTAAGCATTGGAATAAATTGCCTAGGAAGGTTGTGGAATCTCCATCACTGGAGATTTTTAAAAGCAGATTAGACATACACCTGTCAGGATGGGTCTAGATCAGTGGTTCTTAGCCACTATGTCATAAGGAGCAGCGAAGTGTGTCTCCGTGAGTCACCGGGGCTACGTCTACACTTGTAAAGTTAAGTCCACTCTCTTAAGTCGACTTAACAAGGTCGACTTTAAGTCAACTTAAAGTCGAACTTGTTAAGTCAACTTAACAGAGTGGCTACATTTTAAGTCGTGAATTAGAGACTTGAATCAGAGAAATCAGGAACTTGATTCTGGGACTACCAGATCCCAGGTGACTAACCTAACCACTGGGACAACTGGCTATTCTGGACTACACCCCCCCCCCCCCCACACACACACACACAATTTTTTCCACAGTATAATGAAAACAAATTTCAAAACCTGGACATTTTTCACAAAATGGAATTCTCATTTTCTGGCCAGCCCTAGCTGCATGCCTGATAAAACCATATGCAAGGGAGTAGCCCTGGGAAAGAGGAATGGCATTCACCACTGACAAGAGAAATAACATAGCTCAATGAATAGGGTACAAGACTAGGAGTGAGGAAAAAAACAGTCTGTGACTGACGCCATGCAAGTAATTGGGTAAGCCTTTCCGGACCTCACTTTCATCATCTGTAAAATGGGAAGAATGAAAATTCTCTTTCTTTGTGGGCTTTGAGATCCTCAGATGATAAGTGCTATGTAAGTGCTCATTATTATTATTATTACCATTACTATTATGAGAAAAACTGGCAAAAGACCATATGATTGTGAAAAAGCAAAAACACACCACATGTACTTACTTGTGTGCTGATAGCTGTTGGACAATAGAGAAGAAGAAATCTAAGGAAGGAAAAACAGAATACATGACAATTATGGTTCTCTTTGAATCTTTAAACATTTTCAGGTCTCAGAGAAACTAATGATTGTTCTTTCTATTTTGCTGAGACTTACTACATACTGTATTTGAACAAACAATGATAAAGCCTACAGTAAAAAAAATCTCTCTCCTAAATATAAAGATAATGTCCTATTGAGAGAGAGGTGATCAGATATTAATAAAATCTTTTTTTTAAAAAATCAAAACCAAAACCCTTACACCTGCCCCCATTCTCTCAGCACAGATCTTACCCCCCAAAGGGAGAAGTGTCAGAGATACCAGTAATTCCACAAGGGATTTATCCATTACTATTGATTCTGCTTGCAAGGCACATGGATACTATGTTGGAAGGCAGAATAAAATATTAAGATAAAGCAAGATAATTTATTAAGGAGGAACAATCAGAATCCTGTGACACTTTAAAAGACTAACAGATTCATTTATCGCATGAGCTTTCATGGAAGATGCTTGAAGTGGGATTTTCTCCCACAGAAGCTCATGCAATAAATAAATCTGTTAGTCTTTAAAACTGCCACAGGACTCTGTTTGTTTCTCTGCAATAGATTAACACAGCTACACCTTTGGATCTTATTAAGGAGGGTCTCTTACTTTTTGTTATCCGGTTTCTGCTGTGCTATGCAGACCCCCACACTGGGATCTGGACTTAGCCAGCCTCATCCTGCCATACTTGACAAAGATGCACACGCTGGAGGAGGAGGAGGTAAAAGGGAGCAGCCCAACTCACTTGGGGGCTGGCCAGGGAAGAGGAAGGAGTTTACTTTGCAGCTCCGCAGGACAGGAATGAGGAGAAGGCAGCATCTCTCCCATCAACAGTGCCTGAAGGTCCCTCCCTGCCTGACCCTGGTGTAAATGCAGGGGATGGGACTAGATGACCTCACGAGGTTCCTTGCAGTCCTACAATTCTATGATTCTATTCTGGGAAATAAAGTACCTGGAAAGAGATTCTGGGTGTGGAATGGGTTGTTTGGGAGCTGGAAAGAAGGCCAGTTTGTTATACATAGCAGAGAATGTGGGTTGGCAACCAGCTACTGGAATCCATGGCAAATTGAAGCCTCTGAGCACTGTCTGGGTGGTCAGTAAAGATGGAGTATGGGATACCTCCTGCTGGTAACGGCTCGGCATCAGCTGACAGCCACACAGCAGCAGCAACAGTCATGCCACAGTGGCAGTAGGGAAGGCAGCAACACATCCCAGCTGTCTCCTGCAAGTGATGGAGAGCCTGCAGAAACAGCAAGAGGCCAACTTTGCCATTCCACAGAGGCCTACTTCCAGCAACAAGAGTGGTAGAAGCAGCTGGGCCAAGGGATTCTGGGGAATTAAACTGGTACTAGAGAGGGTAGTTTGAGCTGACTGGTCACTAGCTTGGCATAGCTGGGGCAAAAGGACGACCTGGAGACCTTCCTCTGTGCTTTTCATTGAGTGATCAATGCAGCAGCTGAGAAGAATCAACTTGAGCAGCCTGCATAGTATTGTTTCTGACAGGCGAGGTTCAGGTAACCTACCAAGCAGTGAGTGACAAACAGGTGGGCTCCTATCCCTATTCAGGTGAAGCCTTCTATCTTGGATAAACTAAGATGGACTCTGGAGCCATACTTGCACCTTTTTTCAGCTGAACCATTCCCATAGGGGGTACAATGATAGGCAGCAGCTCAGAAATCGTGGCACTTCACTACCTGGTGATTATTCTCAGAGACCAGCTCCATAGAGAAAATCATAGACCAAGTGGAAAGTCCAGAGTTGAAAAGGAGATTCTAGCCTGCCTCAGTGGGGGAGGCAGTTGAACAAGCAGAAGCCACGGAAACTCATCCAACCACTTGAGATAGGCTGAAGGAAGTCCTCCAGTCACATTCAAAGCTTATGTGTGCAAATGGAAGAGTACCAACAAGAACTAGAGAATGCGAACATCTCCCAGCAGGAGATCAATCAGATGATAAAACTGGACTAGAAATTAGCATGGTCTAAGGTGGAGACAGAGTGTGGAAAACAACAGTGCTTGACTATTGGCTATTCTAGAGATGCAGAAGGGTACCAGGGATAACAGCTAGAGTCACTAGCGTGTGCCACAATAAAACACTGCTTTTTATGTAGCTACAACGATGGACTCTCTACATTTGCCAATTTTTTTGCAGATTCAAATGAGTAAATGCATGCATGGAAGAACAAGGGAGGACTGTGGAAACCTCATGAGCCTCTCCTGCTAATTACAAGATTAATCTCTCAATGAGACTGTTAAAAACAAATAGGACTGAAGCAGATAAGAGGAGTTTGAGCCACACAAGAATTTTTCCCAAATTTTACAGCACATTTTCCTCCCTTCCTCCCTGAATTTTACACTACATGTTTAGGTTTCGACATTTTAAAACTGTATCAAGGGAAGCATAACTAACAAGGGCCTTCTCAAAACCATTCCTTGTTCACATCTTCTGGAGGTCATTCTTCAAATGACTACATCAAAATCATTCTATCCCACTGCCTTCAATGGCCGTTCCAGTTCTCTCGCATTCTCCTGCATGTTTTAGAATATAGTGTGAGACAGCACTGGTTTAATGCAATGTACATTCTCACACCAGGAAATACTATTCAAAATATGCACCTTTATCCTCACTGTCTCTGCTACAATGCTGATCATACATCCACCCCATTTAAAAACAATGAAAACTATTAATTTTTATTGTTTTTAGTAAAGCTGTGTACGGAAGAGTCATTTCTGCCTTGATTCCTTTAAACTTTCATGTATCAAAGGAGGATAAATGTACATTTGCAGGATGGCAAAACATGGCCACCAGATATCCTAGGTGCCACTCAGTCCTATTCAACTCTTTTTATTTTTTTCCTCTTCAGTGAGCTCTGCATAAAGCTAGCCCGAGCCCACATGGATTTCTATAATATCCAAAAAGAATGACAATGAGTGATGTGATGTAGGTGGAAACTGCCTGAAGAAACCTAAATTGTAACAGGAAAAAAAATTGACATTTTAGATTTTAAATGTTACACAGTTTTTATAAAGCTTCAGTCAATTTATTTTATTTATTCTAATGAAGAGCATTACAACTGCTTTACTGCACTGAAGCAAGCATCGATCACACCATTAATCACACCTTGTGAATAGTCACAAATCAAGTTCTAACAGCAAGCACTGAATCAGGAGCAATGAAGCATAAACTCCTTCACAATTTATGATCTCTCCAATTGCATCTTTTCAACCATTAAATTGCAAGATACCATAAATTTTTATCTTCTTCACTTCAGTCACATTATTGATTCTGCCTTGTGAAATATAGAATAGCTGTAAATCTAGGCTATTGAATTAAATTTAAAGTCTTGACTTCGGAAAAGAAACCCAACACACTGCCATGGCTATTAATTTACACTGAGGTACAAATGATAGAAACATTAAAATTTAAATGGACAACAGGGATTTCAAAGAGGCATAGTTCTGTCAACCCCAGTCCTTGTCAACCTTGAGGGTTTTCTTCTAGATAAATTTTAGAAGGAGAGAGAAAAAAAACAAGAAAAAAAAAAAAACCTCTGACAAAATACATCCCTCCATATGGATTCAAGACAGATTATTCTTGCAGACACATAAATAATGAAAAGATTCCTAAATAAAAATGATTAAATAAACATTTGGGCTCACATTCAGCCCTGGTGTAAGTCTATTGACTTCAGTAGAATTGTACCTGCTTATGTTCATTCTCTCTCTCTCTCTCTCATTTTCGTACTTCTCTATTCCACGTGGAACATGTGGCTTACATGACTGCCTTCCATCTGGTCTCCTGCTGCAGTCTTAGCTTCTTCCACTGTCATTCTGGTAGCTTTCAATTCTGCTTCTATTATTCCATGTTATCCATGGTTACCTCATTCTCTCCTGTCCTGGAGCGTTCCAATCCAATGCCTGGTCTTATGCTATTCAGTCAATTATATCCTAACCATCTCCATTTTCATTCCATAATTTTTTATCCTGTCAGTCCCGTGTAGTACAACCAACTTTTTACAAGGTTGTTAAATATTCAGTTTAGTTTAAAGAACACAATTTCTCTCTCTCCAAACTGGATTTAAAATAACACATTCATGTTTGGCTTTTGCTCTTCTGGTTCTAATATCTTCATCTGTTCCACCTGTTGTGCTTACAATGCTTCCAGGATATGTACTACAACAGGCATCTTCTATGCGAGTCCCAGAAAAAAGTTACTGGTATTTACTGTTGTGTGTTGATTCTCATGGCTTTAGTTTTCTATGTTGATTTTCAACCCTATTAATTGTGCATATTCCTGGAATATCTCCACAGGTATGGACTAGTAAACTGATACCATCTGCAAAATCAAGTCCCCTATTATCTGTGTGAAAGTCCACTGAATGTCCTTTAGTTGTTCTGTGATCTCCCTTTACCCAGTTCACCACCAGTAAAAAGACCATGGGTGACACAAATCACCTGTAGTAAACTTGAATGGCTTAATCAGTTCATTGTTATGTATCACTTTGCATGTCATATTTTCACAGAAGCTCTGAATGATGTTCACAAATTTCTAAGGGATTCCGTAGTGGCACTTCCATACAATTGTTCTATCCCTTGTATCAAAGGCATTTTGGAAATCTATGAAATTCCTATAGAGCAGTGACTGCCATTTGATCTACTAGTTCTCTAATGATATGTAGGGTTACTATTCAATCAATACATGATTTCTGCAGTCTGAACCCTACCTGTTCTTGTCCTAACCTTTAATCTATTGCTTTTTTCATGATGTCTAGAATAATGTGTGTAAATACCTTACTTGGAATAGGCAGTAATTGAACGCCCTTCCAGTTTTTACATTGACTGAGGTCTTTCTTTGGCGCCTTCACTATATGACAATTTTTCCCACTCATTTGGTATTTTTGCCTCTTCCCATATCTTTTGTGAGAGGTGTAACAAAATGTCTACTGTGTTCTTATTGTCTGTCCTAAGGGGCTCCTTAGGAATGTTATCTAGACCTTTTGCCTTTCTACTTATTAACCAATTGATTGCCCTTTCTACATTTACTCTGCTGTTAGGTCCTATTTCAATGTCCACATTTTCTCCTTCCTCTGTGTCTTCGGGGATTGACCTTTGGCGTGCCATTCTGTAGTTGATTGTAGTACTGCTTCCATATATTTAATTGTTCTGATATCTTCATTGTTAAGTTACCCTCATTGTCTTGAGCTGATAAAATGAGCTTAGTATTTGTTTTTTGTTCTGACAACTGTCTAATGATGTCTATGTTGTTTTATGCCGCAGTGATCTGTGTGCGTCTTTCCAATTTGTCTAAAAATCCCATTTTTCTTTCCTAACATTCTTCTTGGCCACTTTGTTTTTTTATAACATATTCCTCCTGGAGTCACTCTGTCTGTATTCTTGCTTGATTTAATATCTGTTTAATTTTGAGTCTTTTTGTATTTTCTGTCCTGTATCCTCAGATAGCTATTTATTGTCATGTTTATTCCTGAATCACAGCACTTCACCAAAAGTTTTAATGAAAATTTCCTTTAGCTGTTTCCATTAGCCTCTACTGTTCCATCATCATTTTCAAGCACCTGGTATCTATTTACTAATGTAATTCTACACTCTTTTGTGTTGTCATCTGTTTTAGCTTGGAATTTTATAACATGAGAATCTCTGCTGTTCAGATCTCTCTTTTTTTTTTTTTTATTCTCAGTTTAGCTGCCATTTGGTATGCTCCCGCTTGTGTCCTGTTCCTGCAACCTAAAGTTCTTTGCCATTTACCTGGAATATTGTTGGTTTTATTTCTTGTCCCGATGACCTCCAAGTTATTTTATGAACAGTTAAGTGACAGAAGAGAGTTCTTTCAGTGATCAACTCATTCATTCTACAAAAGTCATCAAACATTTCACCATTTTCATCAATTTCACTGAGGCCTTGTTTCCCCATAATTACTTCCCTGGTAGTGTTTTGCTGCCTATTTCAGCATTCTTATCTCTAACTATGAGGATGATATCTCTTTTCCGGACTTTATTATATTTTGTAGTCACTCATTGTCTTGGCCAGTTTGATTTGTTGTAGCATGATAATGAATACTTTCTGCTTTTGGCTGCCCTCTTTGCTACCATCTAACTGACACCACTCTACGTACACCACTGGCATTCAGTAGGCCAGAATATAGGTGGATGTGGCTAGTTGGCAACTTATTTGTGATGATGTTACCCATCTCATTTCACATAGGCCTATTATATCTAGTTTATATCTGTCCATTTATTTTGTTACTTGGACCATTTTACCAGGCTCACATAGTGTTTGCACATTCCACCTACCAGTTTTGGTTATTAATTTAGGAGAGAACAACTTCATCAGTGGTATAGCTTCCTTACAGGTGTGGTATGATCACTTCATGACATCTCTCATCTAGATTGAGTTGAGTTGGACTGAGTTTGCTGAACTGAGCAATAGTGTAGGCTTCCATAATGACTGAGGGTTTTTTTTTTAATTTTTATTTTAGAGGAGCAGGACAATAGCCCACTCCCAACTCTATACAGGACAACTGTGGACTGCCTTTAGTCTGGCTCCTATACACCAACCTGCTTGGCATGGGTGACCCTACCAGGAGGTGTGTACTCACAAGCATAGCCCCCAGAGTCATGGGGAGCAAGCAAGCCTTTCTGCAACTTTGAGGTACGGTCTACAGAGAACATCTGCTTGCACCAAGGTTGAATTTGTTTAAAATATAAGTAAGACAGGCTCTCTATCAACTGTAAATTTCAGATTCTTAAGTCCCTGGTGGGAAGGGAAGAGATAAAACAATATTCTTAGCAAACCCAGAGTCCTGTGCAGCCCTCATCAATCTTGAACACCCTTTGAGGGTAACAGGGAAGGTAACTGTGAAGAGAAATGGGAGCTTATGGAGGACCCAAAAAAGATGTTAAAGACAGAATTTAAACACATGTAAAGGAAAATATACAGGGCCTGATCCTTATCTCATAGGAACTTTACCTACATGCAAGTTTGTTAACTTCAGCAGAGATCCTTCCAATTTGCCCCAGTGCAAAATCAGATTGAGGCCCACTATATGTTCACCAAGTGCTATTGCAAACCATCCACATATGACCACTCCAGCAACTCTGAGAACCACAGTCTGGCATTGTGTCCACACTATATCTACGACAGAGTTAATACAGTTTGCAGAAGGGAGGTTCTTAAGTCGGCCTTCTCAGTAATCACTCGTGAATTCTCGTATGAGGAAACACTAAGTAAATGGAGATCCATGGGGGCAAAAGCTGAATTGGATCCTTCTCCACCAAAATGGCACATAAATATAAAATATTAATATGATTTTAGAAAGTTAGATTCAGACTCATTGCGATGTTATTCACAATTCATTAAACCCACCATACACTTGAAAATGCAGTTTTGTAATAGTAATACCTCTCTATGCGTACTGTATTTCTAATTATTATAGAGCTATTTTGGTAGTGTCACTTAAACTTCATCTTGCTGCCTTGAAGCCACCTAGAATCATAGAACTACAACCCAGAAATATGTTGTTTCTCTTACGTCTCAATTAAACTAGATCATACCTAGTTCTATTTCAAAGTCTGGAATTTTTTCAGCCCAGGAGTAAATTTTTTTGTATCAATGTCAATGAAGTAATCAATAACTGTCCCTTGAGAAGGAAATTTTATTTTCTCATTTCTTTGATCCACCACCTACTAAACTCCATGTGGTACTCAATTAGCTGAAAAACAGAACAAAGGAAGACAAAAAATAGCAAGAGACATAGCTAGTCTTTTCTACTCTTCATAGCAAACAGTTCTTGAGCTCATTTCCACAGCCAGGCATTTGAGTGCTTTCCCAATACTTACCCAAAACTCATTTGAATCATTATTGTCTGAAACTTGGTCTAGAACACTCTAAGATCTGACTTTGTTTGCTTGTTTTGAAATCTCCTTTGCATCCTGTTTTCAGTTATTATAGAAATCCTATGATAATTGTGTTTTTCATAATATTTTGCCATCTCCAGTTTCAAACAGAAACCCAAAGGACAGGATGGCACAGACGGCTGGTGTCTGCATGTGAACCCTCTCGTTCCTTGGTTGCTGGTTCAAATTTAGCCCCATTCATTATTGGGTCCCATGTTACAAGAGAACTCCTTAAATCAAAGAACTAAGACTTGATACCAAGGTACATAAACTGCAAAGTTTTGTGTCACTTACTAAACTCTAAAAACATGGCCTCAGCATGCACTTGATTCATTGAATGAAATGGATATAATATCTCTTTTGGTTATTTGAAAAGCGTGCTCAGGAATATGAAGTAAATGTCCCCAAAATAGTAATTAGTAGTGGCCAAAAGCTATTAACATCTGACAACTGTTGGGTGGTGCAAGGCATGAGAAATGAGTCGGTCAGTTCAGCCCAGTTCAATTTACAGGTCGAAATATCACAAATCACGCAATTACAACTGGCACTCGGCAAAGAGGGCACCATGCAGTGGGGAGAAATGATGGGTCTAGGATGCTGTGCGTGTAGAGAGGGGGAAATGGAGCTGTTATCAGTCATAAGCCGATTAAAGTTACTTGTCAGTGTGTAATGTAGATGTAATAATTATTATAATGCTGGCTAAATGAAACTTAAATATAGCAAATAGACGCTGTTTACCACTTTATTTTTAAGATGTACATGACAGACTCAGTCTCCAGCACTTATTTTTTAAAATACTGTGTTCCTTGTAACAGAACTGAACCCATGTCCGAGCCCAGTAGCTTTCAGTTCTGAATAATGAAATGTGCACATGACATGAAAAACCTGTAAGAATTTCAAGAATGGAGAAATTACAAAAGTGTTGTAACCTGCATTGGGGTCAGCCACTCACCTGATCCTGTAAGCACGTTCCACTGAAATCCCAGATGCTTGCAAAAGCAAAATATATTTCACAGAGTTCACAAGGAGAGACTTGGGGAATATCCTCTAGTTTTAGAAGCCAATCCAGTAAAGAGCACACAGTCTTCAATAAAAAAACAAAACAAGGAAGACTTTGTTGAAGTCCACAGATTTTTTTAAAATTAGTATTAATGTAAAATAAATAAATACAAATTTCCAGTTCTCTAGCATCTTCTATCAAGGCCTCAGATGTCTTTACAAACATGGAATCTCAAACATCCCTGGGAGGTTATTTAAACTACTTTATAGAAACATAAAAGGAAGCACCTCAGAGGCAGAGAGTTGGAAATAAAACTCGGGAATCCTGACACCTAGTCTTTGCACTATCCAAGCAGACCACTCTTTCCCCAATAGCTGTTTCATAAATATAATATGAAAATATTAATGATTAAGGCCTAGCCACAGTTCATTGACATCAATAGAGGACTTTAATTGGCTTTGGATCAGGACCTGTATGAATAACCTTGCAGTATTTTGTTATAAAATTCAAATAACATTACGATTAATAGTTTCATTTCATAGAAAAATACAAATTTTTAACATTAAGTGGGTGTGATGGGTCTAACTCTATACATCAGATGTGCCTGAATTAAAAACCTGGATCCAAACACAACATAACTTGGTGGTGTTCAAAAGCAAGTACCAGATTTGAATTTTGTAGCTTAAGCCCATCTCTTGTCTATTATTCATAAAGGTTTGTTTTTACTTCTGTCCATTCTATATCACAACTGAGCCATTTGATCTAGAAAGTATTTAAAAAAAAAAAAAAAACCTCACTGACTTTCTCTCTAAAACTTACCACAGAGTGTGACACCTGTGCTTTCATATAAAAATGTCCCTGAAATACTTTTTTTTAAATTTATAGGGGTTTTGGTCTAATTATCCATATGTCCCAGAAGCCCTCTCTATAGCAAGTCCTATTGTTTGCCATGATCATTACTGATCGGGGTAGAACTGACCAACTGCAGGCTTCCTTACTTCTGAACTGTGCCAGCAAGCCACTTACGACTCCAGCAGATTTTTTTAGTTCAATGAGAATTTAATAATCTGTATTTTTTCCTTTGAGAATTTCCCTCCCCCAAAAAAGGGTCATTGCTCAACATGAGGAACATTGCCGCCCTCACAAGAGATGGCAGAATGTGAACTGTGCCTCTCAGTAGCAGATAATCAGCTGACAAATGGCAGCACCAGATCACAAAAATCACTGGGTTCTTTTCCTTTCCATTAAAATGCAGTACACTCGCATACTATAATGAGTTCTCGTGGATTCTAGAGCAGAACAATGGACTTTAATTTGGAAAAAGAGTGCTGTAGTTATAAATGTTCAGACTCTCCAAACATTCCAGTATTTGTAGAGATAGACGCTTGACACATAAGACATCATTTCTTTAAGTTGTGCAATTTTAGAGCCAAATCCTGCCCTGTGGTGTGGGGATGTGTTAGGCAAAGAAAAAAGCACTCAGCAGAGCCCAACTCTTAGGAAAGCAGTAAATGCCAGCCCATAGCACAGCAGCCCAAAGGAGATGTGATATGTCAGCTAGAAGGTGTGATTAGACTTCTTAACCAGCTAGTCATTCTGGTTGCTGTCAGCAGTATGGGGAGGGCACACTGCTTCTTACCAAAAGAACAATATTCTCTAGGCTATTCCCCTGGAATACTTGGATCCTGCAGTATCCTGTCCTGCGATGACAGGATAACTCTCCTCTAGAAACATGTCCAGTGCTGCTCTCCTCCTCTGCTCCCATCTACAGAGGACATGGTTGGATTCTAAATAGACTAAGGGCTATTTTCTAATTATTCTCACTTGATGCAAAAAGGAAATGTTCATATTATGTTTTGCAAATGGCATCATGTTAAGCAATACATGATTTAGCAAAGTACTCTGGAGAACCTGAACAGGCTGACAACAATATTTTACGTTGGGAATCTCTATTATTCTGAAACAGTACTGAACAAATTACATTAAAGTTTCTAATGAAGAAACTGATAGATAAAAAAATATATTTCAGAGAGAGAAAAACTAAACACAAATAAAGACATTAACATGTACCCCCTTCCTCTGAAGCAATACAAGGTGACAATCTGCCATATTTGTTGCTTATGAAGGAGTATATTTTCCATCTCTGTTAGATTTTCTGGATCAAGGGATGGCTACTGATTTACATGGAAAACAAAGAAACTCCTCTTTTCCAAAGAATACACAACCTAAGCATGGCAAGTGATGATAGTTGAACATTAGAGGGACATGGGATGGAAATCATAGAAATGTAGGGATGAAAGGGACCTTGAGAAGTCATCAAGTCAAGCCCACAGACCTGAGGACCATCACTGACAGGTGTTTGTTTGTCTTCTTCTCAAAAACACCAAGTGATGGGGATTCCACGTGAATTACAGTAATATGTAACTTGAAGTCTTTAAACAATGATTTCAGTAACTCATCCAGAAGTCAGAGTCTATTTCAGGACTGGGTAGGTGAGGGTCTGTGGCCTGCAATATGCAGGTGATCAGCTAGATGACCACGACGGTCCCTTCTGACCTTAAAATCTATGGGTACGTCTACACTTGCACCTTAGGTCGATCTAACGATTCTTAAGTCGACCTACAGATCACCGCCTCCACACTGGGCACTTATTAAGTTGACTTAAGTGCTTCCTTAAGTCGACTTACCACCACCTCTGAAGGTCGACTTTAAGGCTTAAGTCGACCTTATTAAGTCGACTTAAAGCCAGTGTGGACTTAAACTGGACTTAAAAGTGTGGACTTAAAGGCAGGTATGTCTATACTACAGGCTCTGTTAAGTTGACTTAACAAGGTTGACTTAATTCAACTTGAAGTGTAGACGATCCATTAAGTCGACCTTGTTAAGACAACTTAACATAGCCTTTAGTGTAGACATAGCCTATGATTGCATGACTGCTTGTGTTAATCACACTTTGCATAAGCTTTATTGGGTTTATTCTGCATAACTGTTGCTTTAAGGACAGCCTGTGTTGAAAAAAGCAGCTCACAGTTGAGTGGTAGTGGTGAAGTGATGGAAAGGGATAAGCCACATATGGTGCTGGGAAATAAGCAATGAATTCTACCATCACCTTCATAGAAAGGCTCTTCTTTTCATCTACCTTCTTCTAAGCCACTCTTTTTGGCTAAATCCACCAAACTGAGCCAGATCATGCTGTTTATAATGTGGCTTACTGTTTGGTAATTAAGTTGAAAACACCAAATTATTTCATTTAGAAATGATCTCATAAATCCCAAATCCAAAAATAGGGTTTTTAATGCATCTTCATCTTATTTCTTAAAAGACAACAGTCATCTTTGGGCTCAGGACAAGAATTGTTATTTCATTATGACAGAGGAAATGGCAGCAAAGATAGAGCTCTAAATTAGGTAACCTTAGATTGAATGTGTATGATATGAGAAAACATACTTATACAAACTCAGCACAGGTAATGAGGGAGGCGTAATTCAGTTTTGTTACCTAAGGGCCATTGGCTATTTGGGCAGTATTCAGGTCCCTGAACATTCATTAGAGAAGAGTGCAAAAATGAGCAAATCTGAAATATATTAATATTGGAGAGACAGCCTTGTCAGACAAAAGTAGATCTGGTTAATACTGGGTGATAAGAGAGACCAATCAAAGGCAGGTGGAAAGCCCCTAAGAGACAGAATTTGATAATAAAAATGGTTAGAAGTAACAAGAGACTGCTCTAGAAACTCAATAAGAGATGGAGAAAATGGAATCTATTTTAAGTTACCATTGGCTGCAATTTCACTCAGTAGTGATTTGTGTATGTGTGAGAGAAAGCAAGCACATGCATGCATTTTGGCATGCAATTAAAGGAACATGAAACCTGATTACTTAACTATTTTAGATCAAACAGCTATTGTTATTTAGTACTCAGATGATCTGCCCAGATAATGAGAATACTAACCAGGACATTAGTCTGGGTAGTCTTAGGAGGAATACTGGAGTTGGGAAGCTGGTGGGAGATAAAGGAGGTTTATTTAGACAGGGAAAAAAAATCATCACTAAGCTGCAAGGTGTTGTTGAACATTGCATTGAGTGAGCTTTTAGGCAGGGGCATGTTAGTGTACTACCCAAATCACACTGGCTGCACAGCCATTATTCACCAAATCCTAGGCTTCCTTTAGATGTCACCCACTAAACTGATCTTTCCCACATGCCAGGACTAGTCTATCATTAGTTACAGCAGCACACTACTCTATCAGTCTCTGGCACTATTTAAATGGATGTTATAATATTTTAAAGATCATATTACAGAACTTGCAAATTGAGACTGAATAAATAATACAAATAAGCCTAAAAATCAGGCTTTCACATACAAATACCAGGGTAGTGCAAATGCTTAAAATAAAACGATAAACATTCCAAAATCCTTGGGTAGATCAGAGAAAGTAAGTCATAATGCAGATGCCCAACAAAGGATGAGAAGGTTGCAATGTATCGGCTGTAGCCAGAAACAGCAGTTTATATGGATTCGTGCGTGGAATATGTCTGACTACATGTCTGCTGCACACTGTGCCCCACTCACTGGCATAACCGCAGACAAGTATATGCTGTGAGTTCCATGGGTTGTACACTTAGTTTCTTGGGAGAACATTTTCTATTATCTGTAAGATATTGTTACCATATAGATAGAAATCTGTATTTAACTGCACCTGCCGTGTTAGTGATCACTCTTTGTGCTTTGACGCTTCAACGGGGCTAGTTTGTGGCTCTTAAGACCTGTTCATGTAGAGTGAGGTGAAGAGGCCATGCACTGGTCTCAGGTTTCTTAAGCCTGATCTACACTAACCAGCGTTTTCAGCAGCAGTCTAAGAGAGATACAGGGGTGTAGCTAGCCCCTGCTTTCTGGCTGGGCCCCTTATTCTTCAGGGTGGGCCCAGCCAGTTCTGCTTTTGGTCACAGTTGCTTAGCAACTGGAGCATCAGGGGGTGGGGGGAAAAGAGGCTGCCCAGCCCCTCCCACGGGGCTGGAGCTGTGGGCGAAGGAGAGCCACCCCCACCCATCTGTCCTCTTCTGTTGCTCTGCCCGCAGCCCTGCTGCTCGCGGCCACCTGCTGCATGGCAGCGAGCTCGCGCCACACCCAGGGGCAGCAGTGGGTGGGTGGGCCTGCTGGCCAACCAGGTGGGCACTGCCCACCTGTAGCCACACCCCAAGGGAGATACATAAAGTTATGTAAAACACCTTGTGTAGCTCCCTTTAACTGCCTAACACCTTCTTACCATGGTGGGTCCACTTCTCTGAGTTGAAGGGGAAATGCCCAGCCTTCGACTCAGCGTTACTATGTTTCAGGGGGGTGGACTTACCAAGTAGACTTCTCAACTGATTGAGCGGGTCTTCACGGACCTGCTCAACCTGGAAAGATTGAACTGATGTGGCAAATTTATTGCTGTCGGTGTAGGCTTGGCCATAGTCATTGTGTCTGAAGCAGGAAGACTGTCTCAAGCATTCAGAGAATTACTGCAGCAGCAACAGCCTTTGGCAACACATGTACTCCTTCCAAAGCCAGTCCAGCATCAATGACTGGAGCAGGTGGAAAGTGGTGGCTCTTTTTGATACAAACAACTACAAAATGCTGTACGTAAAACCATTGCTTCACTGCAATGATGCCCAATCACACCAAGTGTGAAATACTCAAATGTTCTTTTTAAAAATCAGCAGAGTGGAGATTCTGTTGTTGTTACCTGGACCTTCATGCTTTCAGGAATTGGAATGCACCGGACTTGCTCCAAACAATAAGGAACATACACATTAAACAGGAAGGTCAGATTTGCTCTTTCAGACTCTGCCTTACAAGCCTCTGTCCAACTAGTTACATCCACAGAAATAAAAACATTTTTTAAATTATAAGGAACAATTAAATGACTAAAAATACATCAGATATCAAGAATTGACACTGATGTCATGAATAACTTCTGGTGCTGGAAACACTCTCCTATATGATGGCAGAAGTTGGCCAAAAGGATTTACTTACTCTGCCTCTGGCTTAACGTTTTTAACTCTGGATAGTTAGGAAGTTACAGTTTGACTCCATGAAATGCAACATGTTCTCACTGACTTCCCAATGGGATTTGAGGATGCTCAACAACATGCAGGATTGGATATGCAATTTGATACATTGCTTCACTCTGTTGGTAGTTCTTTTATATCAGCATTTTCTACTGAATAATCTATCTGGCTTCTAACTGAGCGATTACCCCCTCCCACACAACTGCTGGTGAGCCCCTTGAGAGCTGCACCTAAAAGCTGAGAACCACTCCCCTAGACGATTGCAGGCAATCTGTAAGAATTTTAATCTAAGAACTGCTCTGGTAGTTGTAGTATTAGTTACATAGTCCTGCTGAATTAGCAGCTTTCCTACCCCATAATTAAGCTGCATTTTTCAGATTCAATCTTCAAATCCTCAAATAAGGCATTAACACCATTTTAAATGTCTATTACCTACAGATGACTCTGAAATCTGCCGGCAGCAACCAGTCCACTAGAAACTAAAACAAAGGTACCAACGGGACAATATGATTTTCGCATCCAATCAGCGAGTCTCAAATTCTAGTCTCAAAACTAGCATCAAATTCAAATGTTGGCTCACTTTCAACACCCAGGCTCCAACTTCGCAAAAAAAAAAAAAAGTTCCAAGCCTCAAGATGTGAATGACAGAAAATATGACTCGAGACACATAAAAAGAAGCAGAGAATATGTAAAGCTGGCAGACATGTCATCAACCAGCAACAATTGTATGACTTAAATCTCTTCTGTTGCCATTGCAATCAATGTATAGTTTTGAGTCAAGCAAGATTTGTGACTGCATATTTCCATCACAGTTAAAATGTGCTCTTGTTTTATTTACTTAAAGAAAACCTACGTGAGCCAAATTCAGACCTGGTATAAGCAGGTGCAAATCAATGGAATTGCACTCCCTGCTCCAGGTATAAGCTTGCCTCGAAGTTATTTCTTTTTCACTTACTAACAGAAATCCACTTCTAAAGTTAGCTTACAGTAGAAATCACATGGTGACAAAATAATTCTCTTCTTGTTAACTTTATGAAGAGGCCTCTGGCTTTGGTAAATAATCCTGTCTATCTAATAAATATTAAAGAACATTTAAAATATTATGTGGCTATGGTGCATATTAAACCAAAACAGTGAAGGATGGTATTATGGAAGTCAATACAGGGCTGAATATTCACATCAGTATGAAAAAATTTAACCATGCAACTTCTATTAAACTGTCTGTGTGTATAATTCATGGACAATGAATCCAAAAATGGTTTACACAATTAAATGATACACAATAGCAAAAGAGACATGTATAAATTAGATATATACTCACAAAATATCTTATGGTGAATAAATTTAAGCCTGTGCCATGTACAAGCTATATATGTTTGTGTATAGCTGCAGCTGAATGCAGCCCTGTATTCACACATCTCTCAAACTATTGTAATACCTTTTGTATAAAATATGCCTTGTGAGATTTTATGTGAAAAAATAATTACTCACTGGTCAATAATATGATGAAAGACATGTAGCCACATTACAGGTAAAATTATAAATATGAAATGAAATTAGGTCTGAAATGTATTTACCAGACAAGTCTAGGTAAACCAGTTTCTCAAAGACAAAGAAGAACACAGGTGTCACCAAAGGTGATAGTCAAGGACCTATCAAGTGGCCATTCTCTAGGTAGGCCAGGGGGCAGGAATAAACAGACCTACATTTTAGCAAATCCCAGCATAAAGCTCCCTCACCATGAGACTGCATGACTCTAAACTCACAGCCAGAACCTAGGAGTATTCCTCAGGAAAATGCATTTCAAAGGGTGACTGAACTTCAAAGCAAAGGGAGAAAACACCCCAAGTTCCCTCTCCTTATCCATCACTGACCAGGAGTGGGCTAGACAGTGCAGAACATGTTTCTGGGAGGAAATTCAAGACCAGGAGTGTGTTGGAATCACCCTGCAAATAGTAACCACAGCTGCTGGAAGCCAAAAGTGGCTGCTGGTGTTTGCTGATAGGCTGTTGTGGTCAGAGTTGCTGGACAAGGGCTGTGGTATCAGTTTACAGAGTGAGAGTGACACCAGATGACGAAGCAATCAAACAGATTGAGAAAATTGTTCTTTTCACCACTTATGTGCCAGAGGCAGCACAAAACATTTTGTGCATCTCTCTAAGGCATGATCTTGTCAGCACTCTGAGATTCATTGCAGCCACATACAAACTATTCCTTTCGAATCAGAGCACACGGGACTAGATACTGGTCCCAAGTTACACTGCCGTAAATCCAGAGTAATTTCACAGGGAGGTAAATCTGGAAGAAATTCATAAAGACTAAGTGGGTCTAGGTTTTCTGCCTTTAATCTATGCATTGTTTTGTATTTGCAAATGTAACCTTCGGGGGGGCTAAAATTAATTCAATTGCCCTTCTCCAGTGCCTCACAGAAATACACTCCAATCCCTGTGGAGAAAGCAGCTGGAGACCCAGGATCCAGTCTGTATGGGACTCACAGCAAAGATTGCTCAGAGTTAACTCCCACATTCAAATACTACTAAAAACAAACATAACAATGAACTTTATTAACTACTAACTAAATAAACCTTACCCTAAGAAAACAAAATACAATTAATCAAGAACAATTCCTAAATAAACCCCCGCATGAAAGATACCCAGGAGTCCCAAAGTCCATGTGCAGTTCACCCAACTCTCAGCTACAGTCTTTGTTCCACTATAGAGGCTTGAGTGGCAAGAAATAGCTGTCCTCTTCTTCTTCTTTCTTTGTAGGAATCTTCTGTAGCATTCCATGCAGGCTTTTTCTTCTCCTTTGCAACCAGCCCTCAGTCCCATATGCATGTCTGCAAGGTCTGTTTCAGATGACTCCATTAGAGGAAGAAAACATCTTATTCACTTCTAGCTCAGCTTCTCTCCTGAAAACTGAACCCATGGGCTCTTCTCAAAGCAGCTCTAGCCTGCTGTCTGCACAAACTGCGGCTCTCATGTGATCTGACTGACCACAACACATCACACCAGCAGACCATCCTGTGGAGTATGCTTAAAAAAATGTTACCACTCCCTGCTTCTAGAAGTTTCTGGTTATAGGTAGCTAATCTGCCCAGCAATAGTAACCCATCCTCAGCAGGTCTCTTAAAGAGATAGCCTTTTCAGGCATATGGGTTACACAAATATGTATCAGTTGTGGCAAACTGGGCTTCAGGATGTGGTAGTCAGCTGACGCAGTCTTCTCTCCTCCAACCCCCCCACCCCCAGTGCCATGGATCCTTAGTCCCTCCTACCCTGGGGCGGGGCTCTTCACCACACAGGCCATTGGAGCTGGGCCCTTAGGCTCATCTGGGCAAACTTACTCTCACTGCCTGTATCTCCTACATGCTGTCAGCAACAGCTACTGGTCAGCTCTCCTCCACACTTCTTTGCTCTGTTCTCCACACAGCAAATTCTGCTCCTACCTCCAAGCAACATGGCCAAACTCCCTTGCTACCTGCCTGCAACAGGGGCTTTTTATCTTAATCAGAGTCAGATGCTCCAACTAACCCTAGATACATTAATTAGAGTCAGGTGCCTTAATTGGCTCAAAGCAGCCCCACCCTACCTACCCTGGGAACAGGGCCTTGCTGAACCTGGGGCTAATATACCTGCCTTCACCACCCCCCTATAGCCATGAGGCCTGGCTCTGTCACACAGTCTATAATTAATCAATTCTTTGCTAATAGAGTATAGCTATTATTAATCTGATAATCATACTCAGGGATTTCAGCACAGGTCCTGTTCATTCACATAGTGGCTGCCTGAAGATGGTTGATATCAAACACAAGTTGCTTTGGTGGTGTTAATGAAATGCATTCATTACCTGCTAAAGTTAAAACCTAAACAAAACAAAAAAAATCAGTTCACTGTCACAATTCCATGACTTTTAAAATTAATGTAGTAGTTGTATAACTAAGGCTCATGTAGTACACTTTTTTTTTTTTTTTTACTATATCTAATACAACTGATACAAGAATAAAATTGTAGAATTATGGAATATTAGGCTCGAAAAAGATCTCAGGAGGTCATCTAGTCCAATCCCCTACTCAAAGCAGTAAGAACCTCAATTAAATCATCTCAGCCAGGGCTTTATCAAGCCAAGCCTGAAAAACCTCGAAGGATAGAGATTCCACCACCTCCTTGGTAACCATTTCAGTGCTTCGCCACCCTCCTAGTGAAAAAGATTTTCCTGATATCCAACCTGGACCTCTCCCACTGCAACTTGAGACTGCTGCTCCTTGTTCTGTCATCTACCAATACTGAGGACAGCCTAGCTCCATCCTCCCTGGAGCCCCTCCTCAAATAGCCGAAGGCCACTATCAAATCCCCCCTCATTCTTCTCTTCTTACGAGTGAACAAATCTAGTTCTCTCGGCCTCTCAAATCATGTACTCCAGTCCCCTAATCATTTTTGTTGCCCTCTGCTGGATTCTCTCCAATTTGTCCATATCCTTCCTCTAATGGGGGGGCCCAAAATTGGATACAGTGCTCCAAAATGTGGTCTCCCCAATGCCGAATAATCACTTCCCTCCATCTGCTGGTAATGCGCCTACTAATGCAGTCTAATATGTCATTAGCTTTTTTGGCAATAAGGGCACAATGTTGACTCAAATCCAATTTCTCGTCCATTGCAACCTGATACTATTTGTAAAACATTGAATCAAACATTGATTTGAAAAAGACAAGGTAGGTGAGGTCATACTTTTTTTATTGGACTAAGGTCTGCCAGTGGATGCTATGAGTTTCAAACTACCTAGAGCTCTCCTTCAGGAATGAAGCAGAGGAATCGACGCAGCAGGGTTTCTTGAGTAGCCAGTGTAGACCCACTCAATCAATCTTGGAACTGCTCTCCCATCAACTCAGTAACTCCATCCCTTGAAGAAGAGTAATGCTTCATCAAAGGGAGAGCACTTCTAGTCAACGCAGCCAAGCAAAGACACTGTGGTAAAACAAACAAAGTCCTGTGGCACTTTTAAAGACTAACAGATTTATTTATCACATGAGCTTTCGTAGGAGAAAATCCCACTTCGTCAGACACTTTGAAGATGGGAAATTTACAGAATTTACAGAAACTTCAAGGTGTCTGATGAGTGGGATTTTCTCCCATGAAAACTCATGCAATAAATAAATCTGTTGGTCTTTAAAAGTGCCACAGGACTTTGTTTGTTTTTCTGCAATAGACTAACATGGCTACTCCTTTGGAACACTGTGGTAAGTGAGAGTAACTAAGTCGATGGGAGATGCGCATTCTGCGGCATGCAGATTGCATATCTCCTGTTGATTTAGCCCCGCAGTGTAGACTAGGCCTGAGTGACAAGCTGGGACAGATAGGTAAGCAGTGAGCAATTGGAGATTGGATTGTTATACATAAAGGCTATGTCTACACTGGCAAGTTAGTTCGAATTAAGGAGGCTTAATTCGAACTAACTAAAGCCATGGCTACACTAGGCTTTAGTTAGTTCAAATTAAGGGCTTCCTTAATTCGAACTAATAAGTTTGAATAGGGTATTCGAACTAAGGGGTTAATTCGAACTAACTAGTTCGAATTAACCAATGTGGCCATGTTAATTGGAACTAATTTCTTAGTTCGAATTAACCAGCCATTGAAATGAATGGGGATCACTAATTCGAACTAAGCAAGTGCTTGCTTAGTTCGAACTAACGTTCCAGTGTGGCCATGCTAGTTTGAATTAAGCTAATTCAAACTAACTAAAATTAGTTTGAATCAGTTAGTTCGAACTAACTAATTCAAACTAATTTTAGCAAGTGTAGACATAGCCAAAGGTACTATACATTATCAAGGAGATTATAGATTGGACGTTATACATAAAGGGTCTGATGGGGGCAATTAAAGGTAGCAGGCAGTGTCATGTTTTACTCATTATTTTAATGAAACATTAAGCAAGTGTCCTTGTTAAGTTCATGGTTATTGGTGTCTAGCAGAGTTATGAATTTAAGCTCCCAGGCTCACCTTTGGAAGATGTTGTCCAGGCTTCTATTTATGATTAATATTCTAAGATCAGACACAGAATGATCACTTTGTGAAAAATGTTTGCCCGTGACTGGCATGCAGAGGCAGATTAGGGACCTCCCCCACTGGTGCCCTCTCCCACCTCAGGCCTCACCCCCCCTCCAGCCTAGGGCTCTGGCTCCCTGCAGGCAGGCCAGCACTGAGAGGGCCCTGGGGCCAGAGGCCAGCCCAGACAGGCTGGTTGGCCTACAGGGGTGTCAGGGCTGACTGGCACATGTGGTGCAGTCCAAAGGCCATGTTGGAACCCATACTGTACACTTCCCGCCCTGCCCCTGGAGTGGAGCAACCAGTCGCAGCGGCCCACCCCACCCCCAGGGGCGGACCAGCCAGCCCAGGCGCAGGCCAGAAGAGTGGAGCCCGACCTCTGCATTGGCCCACCCTGTCCCTGGGGGCGGACCAGCTGGACCAGGGGTGGGGAGAGAAAGGGGAGCCTGGCCTCTGGCCCAGGATGGCCCTGCTCTCCACTCCCAGTGCTGGCAGGGCAGAGGGCTCCCACATTGTGTGGGACCCTGGGCACAGGCCCCATAGGCCTATGCAGTAATCCACCCCTGGTGGCATGGTGTTTGTGTCTTATTTTTTCCTGTGTGAGCTCATTCAAGGGTATAGTGGTTGCCTGGTTTCAGCCACATAATCGTTCATGGGGCATGTGATGTACTAGATGAGGTACATCGCAAGTTGAATAGGACCCAGGAAAGAGGTGTTGTGGTAGGTATTGATCATCGTAGTAGTGGACAAGTTCTCAGTTGTTGCATCTCAGCTGTGGGCACATTTTGAACTCTGGGTAGCTCGGAAGCTTGTGTCTTTCATCCACAGAAATTGGTCCAAGAGAAGATGTTACCCTCACCTATCTTGTCTACTTCATATCTTGGGACAAACATGGCTACGTCCCTACAAACAACAGTTTAACAGGTAAACCTTTCTACCATGGATATCCTGTACTGCGAACATTAAAAGGACCTCAAGTGTCTTAATGACTTTTCAATTCTTCCTTATATTATCAGGTCCATGGAAACTAACTAGTGAGAGATATTCTCCACTCTTACCAAACCCCAACTTACACAACAAGGCATTCTTTGGTCTGAAATTTTCTCTGCCAGTCTTAGGCTAAAGTAAAATCTTTTTTCGTCTCTTAAGTTTGAGGGTAATCAAATGAGCTACTTTTCACTGTAGAAATTAGAACTATTTTCAAAAAATGAAAAAACCCACCATTTAAAAACTATATTTTATCTACTAAAAATCAGAATTGCTTGGGTTAAAGACTTCTAACATTTTTTTATACATTGATTCTCAAAGAAAACTAGTAAATATGCCTACAATAGTAGTTTAATCCTTATGGACTCTTCAATTTTTCAGGTTTTTTTCCCAGGAATATTACGAATCACCATTTGAGGCTTTGCACATCTTGCAAAGTCCATACTTTTCACTATGTGGCCAAACTTGTTTGGATTTCTTAATTGAGGAGTCTTACATCCATAGTAACTACAAAGTCCCTTGGCACTGCATATGAAGCTCGAAAGATCACAGGCACAATCCTAACTCATTTAAGGTCTATCGGCCCATTCTATGGCTCTTGTAAACGCTGAGTTTATCATTAAAGATCTGCAGGCATTCTTTATATAATGTCATCCTTGAACTTTAGCATGCGAGTTAACTTTTTTCGGATTAGAGTCTACACTACAAAATTGAATAAACTGTAAATATTCCCTGGCTGCTTTACAACTAATTACTACAGTGTTACAAATTGATAATTGAAGGTTTCTGAAGTCTGTTGTAAGACTAAAATATCAAAAGAAATAAAAATTAATGCAATATTATCATTCTCTGAAACAATGATCCTTCTGGGGATTTCTATCAACCTTTAAATAGAAAGCAAAAATGCCCCAAAACATTCAAGACAATTTAGCTGGTCAGGAAAATAACCACTACCCAGAAAATGAGGACAACATTTTCTGAATCATCCAAAAATTGAACTCAAATTAAATTATATAGCTTAGCATTAGGTGATGGTTAATTACACTTCAGCTAGTACACTTTACCAAATAAGACATTCTTTAATGGCCAGATGATGGCTGGTGACAGCCTGAATACTACCCCCATAGCACTGTATGTGGAAGACTGAAAAGTCTAGTGCAACGAGAGATCCTGACAGGGAAGAGTCATGCTCCTCACGTCTCCTGCACCAGCTCACAGGCAGAAGCCAGTCCAAAGAAGATGCATAGGGCACCATATTAAAAGGTATAGTAGTGGTGGCTGCCGTATGCTTTCCCACAGTGAAAGAAAGAGTAAAGTTTCCCAGGAGAAGTGCTGGAAACCCCCACACCTAAGACTTTTAAAATTAGAAAGGACAAAGGATGAGTAGTAACAGGGAGGGAGCAATCCTGCAATGGCAGATAGAGGGATTAGATCTTTTATAGGTCTGTTCCATTTTTAACTTCTATGATCCCATTTGTCCTCAGGAACAATTCCTCTAGGAGCTCCTTGGGGGCAGTGCATCTCTACACATTTCCTACTGAGAGCTCAGGCTTAAAAGTCACAATAGAGCCCTTAGAATCCAACAACAAGAGCTATTCTAGGCACTGGTTAGGAAAATGTGATTTAAAGGAAGTTTCTACTATTGTGCGAAATTAGGGCAAAAATCTCCTTTCAGATCTGCACAAAGTATCTCAATTCCAACAGTTTGCTCTCCTGCTGTTGTATCCATCATAAAGAAAGACTGCCTCTGTAGTGAATAAAGGTGACATTTTAATCAATTAAGATTATACAAAAAATACTGAACAATTCAGCTTTCTGCCCCGCCCTCTTCTAAGGTTGAACCACAACCTTTACACTTTTACTCTACATTTCACTTTTGTTAAAGTGACAGGCACCTTACAGAAAGCACCAAACTTGCATGGAGAGAGAGCAAAATACCCCATTTGAGATCTACCATGAAAGAGAAGAATTTGGCTCTCATAGATGACTTATTACTTACTGGTTCTGAACCATAATTGCAATACATATATTTGAACATATAGACACACATATATTAATTTCTTTCTACTATGTGAATTAGATACATAAGTGAATTCTTATATGAGGCCACTTTCATTGTATAGTCTGCAACACTGATTTAAAGGAAAGATATTCTGAGAGACTGTGATTCAAATATTTCCATTCCACCAAACAGGATTATTAGTAATCTGATACACACAAAACTTTACTGTCATCCACAACCGTTTTCCATGATTCAATCCATGTAGGGTCAATATCCCATCTAGCATTGTCTATTTGGGGGCAGCAGGGGCTCTCACAGAAAGTTCCCTCATAGTGGATGAAAACAAACCCTCTAAATGAAGGATAAAATTCAGTTCCCATTAGCCGTAACCATGTAAATCTTTTAGATATTAAATTTATCTAGCTTCATTTGAGTATAATTTTTGCTAGATCATCTTACCACTCCCTTGTTGATGGATAAAGAAACACAAAAAATTCATCTGTGGTGACAACTTGAGAGTAGATCTCATTTCAGAATGGTCTCAGATTCCCATTAGTATAGGTCTATGCAGTCACAAGGGAATTTCATATTTCCTCTCTCTGATTTGGGTGTAACCTCAGGAACTACAGAGCTTGAATGGGACAGTGGCCTCCAAAGATGAATATTGCAAGACTGAGCCCCTATCCAACACATAAAACAGACTTTAATATTTTTTTCTCTTTCACTAGCATTTGTTTAGGAGGGTTCGGCTGAAGGAACAAGAGAGAACCTCTTATTGATTTGGATCACCAAACCTCAAGCAGGTGACTGGGAATCAGGATTTCGAATTTCTATTCCAGTCGCTGCCATGGAGAACTTGTGTGACTGAACAAGTCATTTGAGAGCTCTGTACCTCAGTTTACCCACCTGTAAATTGGAAAAAATATTTTATGACCCTTTAAGAATGTTTTGAGGCTTAATTATCCCCTCAAATTAAATAATATAGACTAAAATATTTGAAGGATCTGTCTTCTCCTCCCATTCATGTTATGTCTCTCTGACGTTGCTAAGTCATCCAGGTTGTTGTAAGTCTCTGTCCCTAGGCTTCATTTGGATTAGACCAGGAAACAGAGACCCGATTTATGGACCTCCTTCTCATAGACTTTAAGGTCAGAAGGGACCAGTACGATCATCTAGTCTGACCTCCTGCAAAATGCAGGCCTCAAGACCTCAGCCACCCACTGCAGCAATAGGCCACCAACCTATGACTGAGTTATTTGCCTCCTTAAATCAGATATATTATAGATATCTGCAGATATATTATAGAACAATGAGACACAGGCATTATCTGTAGATGTCATCATGGGCTTGGTCTAAATTGGGTTAGTTCGTCTGATTATTTTGTCCATTCTATTCTTTCCTTTTTCTTTTTTTGGAATAAAAGTGCCTGAGTTATTGGACACAGCTTTAATTTTAATTATTGTTGGTTTCAATTCCATAAAAACAGGTAAATCAAATAGCTGTAAAGCATTTTCAGACCCTTGGGTGAAAGGTGATATCAAAGTGCAAATTATGGCTATCATAAACCTGACAGAGCAAACGAGTAGTTCAGTGAAAAAGGGAGTGCTTCTGTTCCCCTTCAGCAGCTCCAAAGAAGCAACAATGGCAATGCATGAGATGGACCGTACAGTGATCTAACAGTAAAAGTGAAAGGAAAGCAAAAAAATGATACTGAAGAAGATGCAGTCAAAAGTGAATAATAAAATGAGAACTTTCAATACGGAAATATTAGGGACCACAAGCACATTCATAAAAGACTCAGTGTTTGTGGAATACACCAGTTTCATTCACATGAACATGAATGTGAAGTCTAGTATGGCTCATGGCATACAATGCTGTATTCTGGCCTCAGGCTGTCCATGCAGTCTACTGAACTTTTTACACACGTCTCACCAAAATATTTCCTTTACAAGTATTCAATTAGCCAGCAGAACTGATAGTTTCTGGGGGAGTACGTGAATGTGTAGTTTACTTTCCCTGATTTGCCCTGTTCCACCATTCCCAACTACAAAGCCTGAGTGCCTCATAGCTAGCAGCTCTTCTAACTGTGGCTATGTCTACACTTAGTTAGGTCGACTTTCTTAAGTTGACTTTAAGTCGACCTTATTAAGTTGACTTAGAGAGTCTACACAAGACCCTTAAGTCAACTTAAAGGTGACCCTATTAAGTCGACTTAGAGAGTCTACATTAGACTCTCCAAGTTGACTGGATAGGTTGAGGGAGAGCCTTGCTGGGAAGCCGCAGGTCCGGGGAAAAGGGAGCAGGAGCTTCCCCGGGGACATGGGAGCCATGCAGGGCTCCCTTGTCCCTTCCCTAGGTCGACTTATGCAATAAGTCGACTTAGGGCGTCGACTTAAGCCTTAAAGTCAACCTAAAACTAGGTGTAATTAAGTCAACTTTAGCTTTCCTTAAGTCGACTTAAGAATCAGCTTAAGTCGATTTAAGGAAAGCCCAATGTGGACAGGGAGTAAGTTAGGTCGACTTAAACCTCCTTAAGTCAACCTAACTTGTAAGTGTAGATGCACCCTGTGAGACCTAAAAGTGAACAGCAAAGATAAGTGATAAACTTGATACACTGTCTGATACATTTTACAGGCATCACTAGATAATGAGGGGACTTTAAGAAATTAATATTCAAGATTTCATTTTTCTCCTCCATTTCAGAAAATTATTCCTGAATGCTGTCTTCAATGGGGGTAGGATCCGGTGTGTGAAGGGAATTACTCACACAAAAGCTAACTCTAGAGAAATAATCATCAAGAAGAGATGAACATTCTCATCTTATGGGAAAGTTCAAATATGTTTAACTGGGCCAGATGTGGATGGTATTAACCCAAAAACTTTAGACATCTCTAACTCAGAGTCAGTATGCAACATACATGCAATAGCTCACAACAGTAACTGTACAGCCTTTATTATAATCATGCCCTGCACATCTCAGGGATTCACATTTCACACATTTACTGCAATGACTACCAAAAAGGAATCCAGTGAATTACTAAATTCAAGTACTGAAAGACATAGAAATGAAGTTTGCTATGACACACATCACATCTGTATTTACAGCAAAGTCTTGTTGTCTCAAAATATAGTGGAACACGTTTATAGTTACTACACATGACTTAAATATCCACTTAGAATATAGCAAAATAGAATGAAAGATCCAAATTGTTTCAGTGCTTTCCTGAATATAATTGATTTTCAAAGTTGAATTTAGAATTACTGTTGACTCTATAGTGACTTTATATTGAATAATTTAAGCTACAACTTCCGTTGGATTCCTTTTCTCTTAAAGACGGGCCTTTCCTCCTCATTTGTGTTTCTAAATTATCTTATGAGGGTAGATATTAAGATATCTAGCAGAGAACGTCAGTGTATATAGGGAAGAAAAGCCATCTTAGTGACTATTTTTGGAATCTCTATTTAAATATACACAGACAAATGAGGCACATTTTTTCTGAAATGAATAAAACAGATATTTCATGATTGTAAATTAGCAACAGACGTATGTCATTTTCATAGTGTACCTCAGCTCTGTGTTAATCTGCCACAAAGCTCACTCAACCTAGCTCTCATAGTCAATGAAGATTTCTCTGCTCCATTAAGCATATCCAACCTTGAGGGGCATGCTCTGTTGCTGTTACAACTTTGTCAAGCACTACTAGAACATTCTCCCATCAGAACCTGCCTTCCATGTTATACCATAGTAAAAGTGCTGGCTGCCAATCTGAGAAAACTAATCATAATGACAACACACCATGGAGATCCATTTTCCTTTCCTTCTTTTCTCTATTACTACTCAGAGTTTACTATTCTAGAGACAGATAGAACTGGCTGGAATTACACTATCAGGACAAGATTTCAAACATTATCCCTAACAAACGTCAGTAATGAAAAAAATCTGCTTTATGAGAGTCACCACCATAGTCATCCAGAAGTCTTTCCCCCAGGTCCAGTCTTTCCCCTTCCCCCTGGTCATCACCTATAAGCCTGTACCTCCCACTGCTCTCCTGAACAACACATTTCCCTTTTCTCTCCATCACTTAGCAGAGTCGTATCTTTGCAGGTCTACATGTACCTGCAAGTTACTTGAGGCACAGAAAAGAGCAGAGGGAATCTTCTCCCTTGTAACTAACTGGGTGTGAGGAAGGAAAAAGTTATTTTCTTCCCAATGGGCAGAAACAATTTCTTCTCCCGATTCTCCCAATGAAGAGTGTAAGGCAGGCAGCCCGTCTTCCGTGGGTTTGGGCACCTAGCCTCTCTCATTGTAGAAAGACAACAGAGTCTTGTGGCACTTTTAAAGACTAACAGATTTATTAATCGCATGAGCTTGAGCGTCTGCCGAAGTGGGATTTTCTAGCCTCTCTCAGTCACTCTGCCATTGCCTGCCGGGCAGACGGGTAAGCGGGGTCGCCTCAAGCCCCTCGGGCAATGCAGGCAGGTCACTAAACCGTCTCTGGCCCCTCGGGTGGGGCAGGCAAAGAAACAAACTGTCCATAGCCCCTCGGGCAGGGCGGGCAGGTAAATAAACCAGCTCCTAAGTCTCCACGGCGGGAAGGTAAGACTCGGGGCAGGCCGAGGCTTCTGGTTGGGTTCCAGAAGGGGGAAGGCAGGGGGACACAGGCCCACCTGACTCCACTGCGTCACAGCCCAGGTCTCTATCCGTGGCAGAGGGGTCTACCACGGGCCTGGCGGGATCCCCACCACGGCACGCCAACTCCAGCTCAGGCCTAACTGAGTCGGGACAGGACTCCAAGTCCCCTGGGCCACTTCCTGCCCCCACCCCAGCTGGTACCTGCTCTGAGCCCTCGTCACCGTTGTCCTCAGGGTAGTTGCCCAGCGGAAGGTCACAAAGTCCCTCAATGTCATCGGCCGAGGGCAATTCCTTGAGGTCACCGCCAGCCTCCGGGGTCAAATCATCCTCGCTGGCCAGAGGGAGCTCTTCCAAGTCGCTGGTTGATGGCGCAGGGCCGGGGTCCAATGGTCTTCGGGGGTATGGGCTGATCCAGGAATTCCCCCGGGTTCAGGCTACTACGCGGCAGGCCTCGACCAGCAGTCCCGGCAGAGTGCAGTCGGCCGTTGGGGCCCCAAGCTGCAGACAGGTCTTCAGATGGACAGTGGTCGGGCTGGTGCTGGGAAGGGAGCAGAGAGACACCCTTCCCCTTCGGCTGCCTAGCCCTAACTGAGCACCCAGCCTTCCCTTTTATACTTCCTGTCCCACCCCCCTGCTTCCGGTCTGACTGACAGGCCACCTCTGGCTCCGCCCACCCAGGAGCAAATGGGCCCAGGCTGTCTATCGCCGAGGGGGGCCACACTCCCTCACTACAAAGGGAAATAGGGCTCTTCCCAGTGATCCAGGCATGGGCTTTCCAGTGACTGGGAATGTTCTTCCAGATATATACTACTTTGTCTCTCTCCCCACCAGGTCATGCCCGAGACCAAGGGAGAGAGAGAAAAACGAAAGCAATTAAGCTTCAATTTACTCTTGATCCTGCTTCCACTGCCAAAAAATGGTGAGCGACATTGTATAATAGATGTTCTCATATACTGGGTAGCCTTGGGACCCCTGCCAAGACCAGGCCAAGCATAACTTCCACACTTGTTCCCAGAGTGTCCATGTACATTTGTACCAGAACATAGAAACTGCCGTACCAGAACTGATCAATGATCCACAGACATCTCTTACTGCAGAAGTTTTTCAAAGATGTTTGTTCCTAGACTGAACAAAAACCCTTTAAATACAAGATAGATAATTCACCATAACATTTAAATCACTCTGAAAATCTTTTTTAATTCGAAATTACTCTTAAATTTCCAAAACAGCACAGTACAAGTATAAGAGTGAACTCTGGAAACATACAGCTGATATACGTTACAGGGAGGTGATCAAGCCCAATAGCCTTTTCACATTCCAGAAATTGGAGAAAAGTTTGAGAAGCAATGGAAGGGAATGAAGTGCAGAAAGAAGAAAGAAAAGCAGTCAAAAGGACAAGATGTGTCAAAATCCTAACAAGGCCCTAGTCCCACTGTACATTATTTATACCTTTATTCTCTCCTCACCCAGCAGTGTGGTGCTGGCTCATGAAATACCAGGTCAATTCCAAGCTTAGCTTGCCCTGTTCTTGGTCTCAGTCCAGTTTTAAAGAACTGTATTACAAATGGATGATCAGTTGGCTTAGCCACTCCCAGTAGCAGAGGCTGCTGTTTTGCTCTTACTCCCAG